>OX328271.1:32402456-33027456 GCA_946814005.1 Chamaenerion angustifolium | reverse complement strand
ACACTATGCAATTGCTACAACCCGAAATAAATATTTCTAAATCCATGAACGAAACTATTCTTCAAGAACATATATCGCAACATTCAAGTTCAGAGAACGCAAGACAAGGTACCTGAGTAGGGAAGTAGCGGATTACATTGGCCTGGTTACCTCTCCAAAAAGAGAGGAAGCCATCCTCCTTGAGAACTCTTCCGAAGCAATCGGTGAGGCCACCGTAAGGCTTCTGAAGGTTCCCTCTCTTGATCATCTCCCCCTGGTTCTGCAACAACAGCTTTACCCTATCCATGGGCGCGACCACGCTCTTGGCAATCAGTGCCGCCGCTCCTCCCATGGCGAAGTCCATCGAGAATTTATCCGATTGGGTCGCCATGGCAGCTTGGCCGTACCGTTCTCTATTTTATTCGCCACCACATCCTTGTGAATTGATTTGGGATATTGGATATAATTTTTGTAGCTAAAATTAAGATGTTCGAGAATCTCATTGAACAGTGAAAAGAAAAAAAAATGGAAGTTTGCCGAGATTGGTAATTAAACCCATAATGTTTGTTTTAACACTCATATGTTTTTATTTGTTGGTAAATGCACATTTTCGTCACTGGTCTTTAGTTTCCCGACAAATAGAAATCACGTGCAATGCATTTGATGTAATTATAAACTTATATGACCAAAATACCCCTAGGCACATTTCCATCACCATCTTCCTTCTGCTTCCTTCGCTTGAACTTCGCTTCCTTCGCTTGGAAATCGATCTGTTCTGTTCGGCCACCCTTCATTGTCTCTGTTCAGCAAGATTCTGCAGCACGTCCACAGCTCGGTTCGTCCACAACTTGGTTTTGTCTACAGCTCTGTTCACCACAGCTTTTTCGTCGCCCTGATCGCCACTCTTCGTCGTCTCTGTTCAACAAGAAATGACATCTAATGTTCTTGTGAACAATTCCTTGATTACTACCTATGCAAGATGTGGCAATCTCAATGGTGCTCTATCCATATTTGAGAACATATATGAGAATAATTCAATATCGTGGAATTATATGATATTAGGCCTTGGAATGCATGGCCATGCTGAGAAAATGTTCGCTCTTTTTGAAAAGATGCAATTATCTAGTATGAAAGTCGACCACTCAACTTTCACAGCGGTTCTCTAGATGGTTGACCTCCTGTGCTCCAGATGATCGAATATGGGGATCTTTTCTCGGATCTTGCAAGAATCATGGAGATGAGAGTCTTGCTGTATTGGTTTCTAATCATATTTTTCAACTTGATCTGAACATCATCGGTTACCATGTTCTCCTTGCAAATTTATATAAAGATTATGGGAAAAGGAATGAAGCGGATCGGGTTAGGTCGGAAATCAGAGATAGAGGGCTCAAGAAGACTCTTGATTAATGAGTCGAACACTCTTGATTCCTTCGTAATCCTGTCTTCTTCTACCTTTCCCTTGTTTCATTCGTTTGTTGCTGTAAAAGACACTATTATGTTGATCCCTAGACAGTGTCATAACTTATATACAAAGACATACATGTTTGGTTAAGCTGCTCCTTGAACTGATGCCCTTCTAGACAGCATACTACTTAGTGTTCTGTTTTTCTGTTTCTTTTTTCTTTTCTGGATTTAATTTGAATTCGTAACTGGATTTGATTTGATTTTTGGAATATGGAAGCATAATGTAGCTCTGGTTCTTTGAGCTCAATGTAGACAGAGTTTAAAGCTTTCAAATCTTCTCCACCCAACAACTCGTACACTATCTTCACTGCATGTCCAACACAGTAAGTCAGGATAGCAGAGGAGACCATAACAATCATGGTGGTGGTAGTAGGAACAACGTATTGGCCCCCATAAGATAACATCCCCGACCTGATCTGAATAACATTAACCATGGACAACACCAAGAACGTGCAACCTACCACAGACTCGCTTCCTGAACCAATGACTCGGAAGCTGAGCAGACGTTCGTCCATGTCAACTCTCGTGGCATCCTCTCTATTGCTGCTGTTGAGGAGACTGATGTGGATCTTGAGGCTCTGAGCCACAAGCATCTTAACAACAGCGGAATCGGTGGTGGTGTTTCAGACAGAAAAATGTCAGAAGCAACAGGTGTTCAAACTGAAGAAGATGATGAATTTGAACCAGGTGGGGGTAAAAACGTCTTTCTACATTGCATCGGTTCGAAATAAACGGTTGCACATAATTTTCACGTGACACTTAACGGGTAAAATTAATGGAAGATGCAATTACACACAAAATGAAACATCTAGGTGAACTTATTTGCGTCAAAAAACATCTTGGTGTAGTTGCAAAAAAAAAACATCCGGATGTTTTTTCATACTTTTCCCCATTGAATATTGTCATTTTACGTGGAAAAATTACATTAAACGCATTTTGATTTATGTGTTACATTATAAAAATAAATAATAATTCACACCAGACGCAAATATTTAGAATAAACAAAATAATATGAGAATATATTAAGATATAAGATTTAATTAATTAAATTTACATCCAAAATAATATTATCAATCTTATTAATTTAAGGATTACAAGGAAAAAGAAAAACTCGTATTAATAATTTGAATGGCCTTCGTTAGGGTTATTTTGTATTAGATGTGTTGTTAAGTATGTCAATTCGTGTCAACGAGAGATGTGTTGTTAAGTATGTCAATTCGTGTCGACGAGGTAATCGTGGGTAGTGTCAAGTATGAGTCGTGTCAAAATATACTCAACTCAAACATGATTCGTAATTAATGATGGGTCATTTTTCAAGATTCAAACACGACATGTGGGACCACGAGTCAACTTGTATGACCCACGTCATTTCAACTTGTACAATATGAAGGTTGCGAGTCGAGCCATTAACCCACGTGACTTGTCGAACCATACGACCCAATGATTTGTACAACTCATAGACTCATGCGATTGCGACCCTATGTGACCCATATGACCCATGAAGTTTTATAGGAAAAAGTATGAAATTACACTTAGATGTTTTTTTGTAACTGCACCCAAATATTTTTTGTCGTAAATAAATTCACCTAAATGTTTTATTTTATTTGTAATTGCATCTTCTGTTAAGTGTCACGTGAAGGTCATACACAACAATTAATTTAGAACTAAAGCGATAGAGAAAGACTTTTCTACCCTTATTCCCATATCTTCCTTCCAAAAAAAAAATCACAACCGAATAAGAACTCCCCTCTCCACAAACGAAATATTTGTTCTTCTTCCCCCTCTCCCCCCTTCTCCGTCTCCAGAAGAATCTGGAGCTGGGAAAGGTGGCGGCGGAGAAGCTTATGACACTTAATCTGGAACATTCCGCAACATATGTATTAATGTCTAATATCTACGCAGTTACATGGAATTGGAAGGAAAGAGCTGAAGTGAGGAGAATGATGGAGCATAGGAATGTGAAGAAGGAAACGGATTTGAGTTGTGTTGGGTATGAATTTCCCAGATGCTGACTTGACAGTGAATTGAAGGTCAATTGCTTGATAACCGCACGCTTTCGCCTGAGCTCCGCTGAACCTGCAAGAAGGGAAGCGCAACAGAGAGGGTACCTCTGGGTCCCCCTCCGATGTTTAAATGAGTATATTGTGTGTATGAACTCAAAAACGTAATGAACGTATGTAAAGCAAGAGTATTTATAGGGATGGAAGACCAAACCGTTATAGGCAGCTGAATATCTTTGTGAATATTGTGCCGGTAAAGATTATGATAGCAGATATTATGGTTATTGCGTAATATTGCAGTTACCTTATGCAATATTTATAGAATATGTGTCATATATACACGGGACATCATGGTTATATATTCAGTGTCGGTTTGTGGGGCTAGAGTTTGAGAGATTTGACTCTCTTGGCGAGCGCTCCCATGACGAGTAGTAGGAGGCTTTGGTCTTGGCCGATGACGACCTGAAATAGGGCTTTCGCGTCCACTTTAGTTTTGGGTTTGGTGCTGGACCACTTTATGGGTGCTAGCTTACCCTTATTGTGGGCTGACTCAGTTCTGAATGATGTGAGTTTTATCCCCCTGCAAAGTTATTGGGCCTTCGAGGCCTTACCCATATTGGGCTGTCACTATCGATACCCAACATTTGCCCCCGAAACTTGAGTAAAGTTTCTTTGGTCGAGCTTGATCTTGTGATAGGGTTTGAGATAATGACTTCTCGATTGGACCTTTAGCTGTCCTTGCCTGCTATTAGTGCCTCTTTGTGCTCCATATCCTTTGGCGAATGGTTTTTGGTTGCTTAGATTTTTTGGATTGTTTGATTTCTTACCCTATTAGGCGAACACTTTGGGTTGCTAGGGTTTATGGATGCTCATTCACCACTCTTTGGGCGAACACTACCGTTGCGAGGGTTTTAGGATAGACTTGGTATAGCTTTGGGCAATCACCTTTTTGTGTAAGGTTTTGAGCATTTAATGGATGCACTGTTAGCGAGAAGTCAAAAGGAAATTTGAGGCATGTTTGTCTCTTTATCTTCCGTAACCAGGGGTAAACTGACAATTTTTCATACCGTTTCGATATTTTGTCTCCCCGATGTGACCCTTGGAATTCTGACATTGCTTCGTTTTTACCGAAAGGGGTGTAATCATTTAATGAGCCGTTTCGGACGTACCCGTTCGGTTTCTCCAATTTTGGCTATAAAAAGCCAAACTTTGGCATTTAGCTCTTTACGCACTCTCCAGCCTTTGCATTCCAGAGTTCAAGTGTTCTTTAATCCTCTGTTCCAACTTTCCCTTCTTCATCTTTTACCTTCAGTAAAGTTCTCATTTTTACCATGGCTAGCAAACTTCCGGCAAGGGATCATCATCATCATCCAAACCTTCTCCTACCCAGTCTACTTCTGGGCAGAATGTTGCGGCTAGGGCTTTCAATGCCCCTCTCATTATCAGGGATGTTATTCCCCGGCACAGGACCAGAGAGCTTCTGCGCCAAAACCGATTTCTGATCAGCCGGTGGTCGCACCAATAGTAGTGCATGTGCCCGAGACCAATGTCCCCGCCTTTTCTCGGACAGGTAGTCTTTTCTGTTTTCTTTGCTTCTTTTTAAGCGGTAAAGCTTTTTTTTTTTGTTATTTTAGTATTGTTCTTGCCATGCCATGGTATTTTGTTTAGATATCAAGCCCAATGAGTTGATGTCAACTCATTTTAAGGCGGTGATCGCCCTGACCGGTTTAGGAGAAGCATATGCACCTAGGTATCCAGGTTTAGGTCTGCATTATCCTCGCGAATGATAGGCTTACGTCTATGCGGCCCAGATCGATGCTGGGTTGCGTTTTCCTCTTTGCGATGACTTGAAGGAACCATGTTGCTACTACGGGGTAGGTCCCACGTAACTGGTACCTAATGTCATTCGAATGTGGGTTGAGTTAAAATTCATGTGTTTACGTCAAGGATGGACATATTCACTTGCCCTGTTCCGATGTTTTTATCGGTTGACTGCCGGGGCTAACAACCTTCATCATTTCCAAACCCGATGGCCGAGTTTGAGGAATGAAGGGGTCATCGTGGAACTAGAACATCCATTTTTGCCTGATGGATGAATTTCGGGCTACCAAGTCCAACTACAAGAAGCATTGCTTCTTTTGTAAGGGTAGTGTGTCTTAGGAGCTTTTTTAGCCGGAGCGGGATATTCCTCCGAGCTTTGGCGAGTTGTCGGGGAGTGATCGGAATGTCATAGATGACTTTTTCTAACGCCATAGGTAACCAGACTTCTGTTCGATCCGCTCTGTGGCGGAAACTTCAGAGTCGATGCTTAGGCTGGTGGGCATTCATCAGTCCCCGTCAGTCTCTATTGATTGGGTAATTTTATGACCCGTTTTCTTTGGTGGTTTTGTGTTGTAAGCACTCGGGGACTTAAACTTCTCAGTCTCTTTTCAAAGTAGGCTAAGGCACTCGGAGCAGTCTGCTGCCCAGGCGTCTTTGAGTCCACCTCATCCTCCTTCCAGGCGTACGATCAAGTGTAGACCTGAGGAGGAACAATTTGGGGTTGCTTCTGGCAATCACCCAAGAGGTATGACTCGAAATATGCCATATGTTTCTCTTTTTCTGATCCAGCATTAGGTTTTAATACCCTTTTGTTTGCCTATTTTCAGAGAATGACGCAGCTGAGGCGACTCTTGCTCGTGCTCCAGCCAATAGGGCGAGGAGCGTCCTACTTCCACCGAGGGATCTTCTGCTTCCCAGGGCAAGGCCCCCGCTACCGGGGATGTTAGTGCCCCTGCTTCCGATCATACTGCTCTGAACCCCTCCAGGGGAGATTAGGCTCGGAAGAGGGTCCAGACCCAAGGTGTCGCGGTGGACACTTCGAAAACTCCCTTTAGTGGGGAGTACTGTTTTCTGGTCGGCATTTTCCAGCCACCGAAGATTGCCGATCCGTGGGGTCTCTGGGCCCCTTGCCACAATCCTCGGAAGGTGGAGAGTTCTGATAAGTCTTTGCTGCGGGGTAACCCAGACCTCTGCATGCATTTGCTGGATGGGATCCTTCTACCCCAGGAACGGGTGGAGGTCCCTTTAGATCTGAACGACATTGAGTTCGTCATGAGGTCGCATTTTGAGTGTCTCGCCTTGGTAAGTCCTTCCCATTTTATTCCTTTACAATACTTCCCTTTATTATTCCATTGCTCGCTCTTTTGTCGCTCCTTGATCTCTTTTAACTTTATTCTTTTTTTTTTCCTGTTGTCAGCTTATCCGCGAGGAGATGGCGGTCGGGCGGATTGTTGGGGAGCTCGCTGATAAGCAAGTTTATCTTCTTATTGAGTTGGAGTAGTTTCGGAGTTTGGGGAATACTCCGGAAGAGATGGAGGACTTGAAAAGGATGGTGGAGTGTCCACTGAGTTGGTGGAGAAGGCTCGTAGGGAGTTCGAGGAGAAGGAGGAGGGGATACGGGTCACCATTAAGGTGATTGAGGATCAAATGGCTCTTACGGGCCCAAAGAACTTTTAATTTTGTTTACTTAGTCAATCTTTATTTGTTTAATTAGAAAATTCATTTTTTCTATTTTTAGATGTCTGCTATTAGTGGTGTTAGTAGTGAAGATCAGTATTTCTATTTTTAGATGTCTACTAGTAGTAGTGTTAGTAGTGGGTCTAGTAGTGGAGATTTGTTATGTTATTTCCCTATTTAAAACAGAGTAATGAATGAATAAATGTATGATATCCTTTGCAAAATATTATTCTTAAGTCTTGTCCATTCTTAGCATTCTATCGAATCAGTCAAACAAAGCTGAAGCCTGAACTGGAGCCGAAGCTCCTCTCTTAGTAAATGGTTCTACACATACTCGTCGATAAAGCTCCTAGGTCCTATCTTAGAGAATGGTTCTACACATATTTCCCTTTCGGTTCGACGAGTAGCCTAGGAAGGAGAGGCTTTGAAGGAAGTCGAGTGTGAAGGCGGCGAGGGAGAGCTCAGTGTTGAATTCCTGGTGGCCTTGGAGGGATGCAGCGTTCGCATCCATGACCTTGACAGCGAGAGTCGGGTGGCCGGGTAGGATGGCCTTGCCCCGTGCACGGAGTTGTTAAGGGTCCATGGGGCAATCCCCCCCCCCCCCCCCCCCCCCCCCGACTTTTAATAAACATATACATAATATTTTTTAATTAGTAAGTTTGCCCCCACTGCAATTCTAGAAACAGAAAAGTAAAGCCAAAGTGGAAGAACAAAATTTAACTTGCATTAAGTGGGTTGTAGCCCGCTAAAAGCTTGTGATTGATTTTGGGCTCTATAAACTCTCATTTATTATGCATTCAATTATGTTGACTTCAAGCCCAACATAATAAAATTGGATTAATTGAATACATTTTAATTAATTAGATTTTAATGCTATTATAAAATTTAATTAAAAAAATTATTATGTATTTTTCCCCCACTAAGTCTAAATCCTAGATTCGTCCCTGTTCACCATTGCAGGTGAACGAACCACTTCATCATGTTTTGAAAGCCAAAATCTGCCATGGCGCCTAATGTACAATCTAGTAAGACAAACATAAGAGTTGTTCGTGGCACTGGATCAACCAGTGAGCTCAGAAGGAGTTCACAAGTACATAGAAGAAGTTCGAGCAAAGGAAAGGAGAAGGTGTTACCTCCACGAGGTTTTGAAACCATTAAGTACCCGGAAAAGCTACAGGAAGACAACTACAAGAATGTAAGGCTTTGTGATCTACATGGAAAGTCTACTGCAGATGATGAGCTTGTCAAATTTGCCAGTGTATCTCCAGCGAATGGAAAGGGGGGAGAATCTTCAAGGGAAGGCCTTGAATTTCGGAGTTCTTGATTGGACTCGCCTGGAAAAATGGAAGTTAAATCGGAAGAGTGATGATCTTAATAAGCCAACTGGATCTTCTAACTCCTGTAATGCAACTCAGGCAAAGGCTATGCCCCAAAGGAGTGATTTACCGTGTTCATCTAGTCCCCACCGTAGTGTATTCTACAAGGATGGCTTTAACAGCCATGGCAAAAGAACGACAGCTGCCAAGAAGATAGTTTCTGTAAAAGATACTGGAACTGTGTCCAAATTTTCCTCTGTTAGGATCAAAGAGAGACTTCCAGTTGAAGAAATTCCTGTCTCAGATAAAGGGAGTAGTAGTTTGAACAATGTGGCGGTGGATATTAGATGAACCGATCATCCGCGGAAACCTACTGCAGAAACAGAATCTTCAAAAGTTGCTAAACACCGAAAGGGGTTGTCATTAAGCTCTATTGAAAGGGAAGCTAGTAAGGTGAAAGCAGCACCGGTGTTGGATGTGAATCTAACACCTCGGCTTGGTTCTGGGAAACCGAGAAGCATAGTTCTTCTACCAAGAAGATTTCCACACTCAGAAACATCCAAGCAAAACGTGGGTTTGACAGAAGCATGTTCGAATAGTGTGTCTGAGTCGATTTCCTCTGATGAATTATATTCGAGGGAATTCTTTGTTAAACTAATGAATCTTAGGATCGATTTAATCATGTTAATAAACTAAATAAACACATTTAAATCAAACAGCGGAAGCTTGAATCGAATTCGTGAACTTACCTCCAGCGAGCCATTGCTAAACTGAGTTTCCTGATTCGTTTGGAGCTTCTAAACCCTTACTCTTCACAGTAGATGGTGTATTCACAGCTGAATTGAAGAAGAGTGGTGTCTAGGGACCAAAAACGAGAATGCACTATATAATGCTCTATCCATCAAAGAGCATAAATGAATGCATTGAATGGCTGCTTGTGTGGACGAATGATTGCTTAACTTGTGGACTAATTTCTGTTGTTGATTGACCATAGAAGAAGAGAAAACAAACTTGAATTTCTCTTCAATAAGTGCTTTTGTAAAAACATGCACTATGTGGGTGGATGAACTGTGCAACGTGGGCTGCTACACATATTTTATACAACATTCTCCCACTTGGTCCACATATATATATATATATTTCATCATTCACCTTAATGAGAAAAATGAAATATATGAATCATGGCGATATGTCCTCTTATATTGAGTATTATCTTCCATGTATTACAATATATATCAAGTTTCTCAACGATAGCCCATAAAACTTAATGAATAAACCCTATGTTCATTCAAGGTCCAAACTTTAGTAATATTTTCTCAAATTAACAAACATATATGTGCACAAAACCAAATGAGATAACATCAACTGAATAAGAGTATCAAAATATAAAAATGAATACTTACATCGTGGAACCAAGTCCCATTCTTTCTACATGATCCTTGAAATTCTTTGGTGGCATGCCTTTAGTCAAAGGATCAGCAATCATCAACTCAGTGCTAACGTGCTCAATGACCACTTTCTTTTCCTTAACACGTTCTCTGATGGCCAAGTATTTAATGTCGATGTGTTTACTTCGACTACCGCTTTTATTGTTCTTAGCCATAAACACAGCAGCTGAGTTGTCACAATACAATCTTAATGGCCTAGAAATAGAGTCAACTACCCTAAGCCCAGAAATGAAACTCTTTAACCATACACCATGTGATGTAGCCTCAAAACATGATACGAACTCGGCCTCCATGGTGGAAGTAGAAGTCAAGGTTTGCTTTGCACTCCTCCAAGACACGGCTCCACCAGCAAGCATGAAAATGTAACCTGATGTTGATTTACGTGAATCAGCATAGCCGGCGAAGTCCGCATCGGAGTAGCCAATCACCTCTAAATTATCGGTCCGTCTATACATGAGCATGTAATCTTTTGTTCCTTGAAGGTATCTCATCACCTTCTTTGCAGCTCTCCAGTGGTCAATTCCTGGGTTACTCTGATATCTCCCAAGCACTCCAACAACAAATGCAATGTCAGGTCTAGTACAGACCTGAGCATACATCATGCTTCCAACAACTGAAGCATATGGAATGTTTTTCATTTGTTCCCTCTCAAGCTCATTTTTAGGACATTGGATTAGACTAAATTTATCACCCTTAACAATGGGTGCTATACTTGGCGAACAATCTTTCATCCGAAATCTCTCTAAAACTTTGTTGATATAGGTCTCTTGAGACAAACCCAAAATGCCTCGAGATCTTTCCCTATGGATCTTAATGCCAATGACATAAGATGCTTCACCCATATCCTTCATATCAAAGTTCTTCAAGAGAAATTGTTTCACCTCATTAGCAAACCCTTATCATAGGTTGCAAGCAAAATATCATCCACATATAGTACCAAAAAACAAGTCTTGCTCCCACTGACCTTCTGGTATGTACATTGATCCATGACGTTCTCTTCAAAACCAAATGAAGTGATGACATTATGGAATTTAAAATACCATTGTTGGGAAGCTTGTTTTAATCCATATATAGATTTATTAAGCTTACAGACCAAGTGCTCACCATTAACAGAGGAGAATCCTTCAGGTTGTTTCATAAACCTCTTCCTCTAGATCACCATTAAGGAAAGTCGTTTTCACATCTATTTGATGCAAATCCAAATCAAAGTGGGCAACCAATACCATGATCACACGAAGTGAATCTTTCTTAGATACAGGAGAAAATGTTTCCGTGTAGTCAATTCCCTCCCTTTGAGTGAATCCTTTGGCAACGAGTCTTGCCTTATATCTCTCAATGTTGCCTCGTGAGTCTTTCTTTGTTTTGAAGACCCATTTACTTCCAATTGCTTTTACACCATCAGACAACTTGACGAGATCCCAAACTCGGTTAGATGCCATAGAATCCATCTCTTCTTTCATGGCATTGTGCCATAAGTTCGAAACCTCAGAACTCATGGCCTGTGAAAACGTCACAGGATCATTTTCGGCTCCAACATTGTAGTCACATTCTTGTAGATACACAATATAGTCACTAGGAATCACTGATTTTCTTACTCTAGTAGATCTTCTTAATGCTGAATTAACACTTTCCTGAGTTGTAGGATCATGTTCATCAGCAGGTTCTTCAACAGTTTCAGGCATCTGTTGAACTTCAATATCTACTAGATCAGGATCAACAGTTTGTGGTACTTCCATGACTGGTTCTTCAACACGCATTTGTACTTGAGGCGCGTTGTTAACAACAATGATCAGTCCATTACTTGAAGTGGCACACTGAGCATCTAAATGATCTTTCTCGGGACCTACACCCTGGGATTGATCGCTCCCATTTATAAAGTCATTCTCAAGAAATTTTGCATTTCTTGATTCCACAAACCTAGTGCTATGATATGGACAATAAAATCTATATCCCTTAGACCTTTCGGCATATCCAATGAAATACCCACTTATGGTCCTCGGGTCCAACTTATTTTCT
The DNA here is from genome assembly GCA_946814005.1 of Chamaenerion angustifolium. Classification (NCBI taxonomy): domain Eukaryota; kingdom Viridiplantae; phylum Streptophyta; class Magnoliopsida; order Myrtales; family Onagraceae; genus Chamaenerion; species Chamaenerion angustifolium. The sequence continues at coordinate 33,015,735 of OX328271.1, read as the reverse complement.
TGTGGATTGTAGACTCTTACTTCAGACGGACAACCCCAAACGCGTACATGTCGCAAACTTGGTTTCCAACCTTTAAATAACTCAAAAGGTGTCTTTGGGACAACTTTGGTTGGAACTCGGTTTAATATGTACACAACCGTTTTAAGAGCCTCAGTCCACAAGGATTTAGGAAGTTTGGTGCTAGCAAGCATGTTTCGCACCATGTCCAATAATGTTCGGTTTCTCCTTTCAGCTACTCCATTATGGTATGGAGAGCCAGACAAGCTGTATTGGGCAACAATCCCATTCTCTTGAAGAAACTTCGCAAATGGACCATTCGCTTGTCCACTTTCAGTGTATCTACCATAGTACTCTCCACCTCTATCGGATCTCACGATCTTAATTTGTTTACCACATTGTTTCTCTACTTCAGCTTTAAACACTTTAAAAGCATCTAGTGCTTCATTCTTATTGTTCAGCAAGTAGAGATACATGTATCGTGAATAATCATCTATGAAGGAGACAAAATACTTATTTCGGTATGCATCCATGTCTGGACTACAAATATCTGTATGTATGATTTCCAATAACTCAGAGCTCCTCTTGGCATCTTTCATAGATTTGTTAGTCTGCTTACCCTTAATGCAACTTATACAAGTCTCAAAGTCAGTAAAATCCAGAGCACCAAGTACCCCATCATTCACTAACCTTTTAATTCTCTCAATGGAGATATGTCCTAATCTTCGATGCTACAGTATAGAAGATTCTTCATTCATAACACATCGTTTAGTACCAACATTTTCGTGAACATGCATAGAAGTATGGCTATCATTATTTTGAAGATTAAGGAGAAAAAGACCATCAGACAAAATACCACATCCAATAACATCAGACTTATAAAATAAATTAAATCCAGAGTGTGAAAAGTTAAAGGAGTAACCATCTGATACAAGTCTGGAAACTAAAATTAAATTCCTAGAAAAACTAGGAATATAAAATGTCTTCTTCAAATTTAAAATGAAACCACTACTTAAAACCAATAAGCACGTCCCAATGGCCTCTACATGTGAGGGCATCTTATTTCCTGAATAGACACTTCGCTCACTTCCCATCGGTTTCTGCAGGTCTCGTAAATCCTGCAATGAATTGGTAACATGGATTGTTGAACCAGAATCAATCCACCATGTATTATGATTAACATCAGTCATATTGGATTCATAACAAACAAAAGAAAGTTGAGTACCTTTCTTATCAAGCCAATTCATGAACTTAGAGCATTGTTTCTTAACGTGCCCCTTTTTTTGTAGAAGAAACACACAATCTCCTTCTTAATGTCCTTATGAATAGGAATTTTACCCTTTCCCTTGTCCTTAGCTTGATCTTTCTTCTTGTTCTTCCCAGGGGTCGTTAAATTCACATTTCTTTTTCCCTTTCCTTTTCCTCCATAATCAGTCTACCCTCTTCCTGAACACACATGGTCAACAACTCATTGATCGACCATTTATCCTTATGTGTGTTATAGGATATCTTAAATGGGCCATATTGTTGAGGTAAGGTACAAAGGATGTAGTGAATTAAGAAGGATTCTGACATCTCAACCTCCAATGTTTTCAATTGGGCCGATATATCCCTCATGCGCATGGTATAATCACGCACACCCCTAATGTTGGTGAGCTTCAGGGACGAAAACTGTATGATGAGGGTGCTCGCCATTGCTTTATCTGAAGTGGCAAATTGATCATCAATAGCCTTTAGTAAGTCTCGGACTTTGTGATACTGATCGACAGAGCCCCTAATACCAACAGATATTTTTGTCTTTATGAACATAACGGAGAGACGATTAGATCGCTCCCACTTATCATAAAGAACAACTGCATCAGGAGAGCTGGTTTCAGTTACTGCAGGGGGCTCTTCCTTCCTAATAGCATAATCTATGTCCATCCAACCCAAATGAAGGAGAATTCTTTCCTTCCAGACTTTATAGTTGTCCCTTTTGAGTTCGGGAACATCACATCTCATATCAGTGTAATTAACAGGTTGAATTGCTGCAATAAATTAAATATTCATGCTCATGTTACTAATTTTGAAGCTATAAAAATATGACATATCTTACCAATGTAGAATTATGTTAAATTATGAATCTAGTGACATAAAACTTGCATGTGGGCTAAAGTTCTAATTCAATTAGATTCATCTTAACTTTATAATAAAACTATCAAATTATGTTCATTTTCCTAATTCCTGTGGGTAAATTAGAAAATATAATTTGATATTTTATTCTAATTAATTATACAAATATAATAAAATTTCCTGTGGGATAAAATTTTATTATATTACGTATGATTAATCACAATTAATGTTTATTTTTAAATGTGATTCTGAATAAACTTTAATATATAGTTTCAATTAATTAAGAATGTTGTGGCTACTCCCTAATTAATTTAAACTATATGAATCACATAAACACTAATTTAATAATTTGGCTTAATTATTGCATAAACATATAAGCAATATTTTATAAATTTAATTCCAAATTATATATATATATATATTATCTTAAAATTGCATGTATAATTTAAAATAATGATGAATTATACAAGCAAATAAAAGTACAAAACACTTATAATTAAATTTATAACCATGTAGAATTAATTTACCAAAATTATACATAGAATCACTATTCATAATCGGTACTATTCATAATCAGTACTATTCATAATCAGTACTATTCATGGATGTTACTATTCGGTTTACTTACTATTCATAACCGGTACTATTCATAATCGGTTTACTATTCATTTTTTACTGTTCATTGAACAGTTCGTCTTCTCCAAACTCTCGACTGAACCAGAAAAAACAGAGTACCACACAAAAAAACAAAGCAAGAATAAAAGTGCAAGGCAGAGGCAAAATCAACGGAGCTCTGATACCAAATGTTAGACTAATGAATCTTAGGATCAATTTAAACATGTTAATAAACTGAATAAACACATTTAAATCAAACAGCGAAAGCTTGAATCGAATTCGTGAACTTACCTCCAGCCATTGCTAAACTGAGTTTCCTGATTCGTTTGGAGCTTCTAAACCCTTACTCTTCACAGTAGATGGTGTATTCACAGCTGAATTGAAGAAGAGTGGTGTCTAGGGACCAAAAACGAGAATGCACTATATAATGCTCTATCCATCAAAGAGCATAAATGAAGGCATTGAATGGCTGCTTGTGTGTACGAATGATTGCTTAACTTGTGTACCAATTTCTGTTGTTGATTGACCATAGAAGAAGAGAAAACAAACTTGAATTTCTCTTCAATAAGTGCTTGTGTAAAAACATGCACTATGTGGGTGGATGAACTGTGCAACACATATTTTATACAACATTCTTCCCCAAAGCCACACAATCATGTCCTGTATCGGCTCAACTGGAGCCTCAAAAGAGCAAGCCAGAAAGTGAAGTTGCAAAACTGAGCTTTGTTGATACCTTAAATCGCTTAGACCAAGAACATGACAGTGCAGAAGGGTAGGAGAAGCAGAAATCCATCACCAAACCGAAGATTCAGCTTTAGGTTGGGGAAGATGACAAGAAGCTTTAGCTTCAAGGAGAGTAGAGACTCTGTTCCTCAACTGGGTTCTTCTTATGGTAGTGCCAAATCCGGTTTGTTAACTAGTATAACGGAAATATCAGGAAATATCATGTATTGAAGCTTACTATTGCATTCAACTTAAGTTCCATTGATGATACTACTCCTATTTGTATTACATTAAGTTACAAGACATAAATTTATAACTAAAACTAAACTCATACAAAGTATCAGGAATCTAGTGAGGTAAGACAATAATACATACAAAGCTAAGTACATTATTATCTAATGTTTGTGTAGAGCATGTGCAGGAACAGCATCTTCTTCTATTGTGGAGCATGTGTTGTGTATGTTTCAACACTTCCCCTCAAGTTAAATAGTAGGATCCCCGATATTTAACTTGCGCAACACATTTATGAAATTTGTTCTGTTTACTGCCTTGATGAGTATATCTGCAAGTTGATCTTAAGAACGTACAAACGGAATTGTGATAATTCCATTCTCCAATTTCTCTTTTATAAAGTGTCGATCAATTTCAACATGTTTGGTGCGATCATGTTGAACTGGATTCTCCGAAATGCTTATAGTTTCATGATTATCACACATTAACTTACATGATTCCTGGATAGGAAAACCAAGTTCAGTTAACAATTTGTATAGCCATAAAACTTTTGTTAGACCTCGAGCAATTCATCTGAACTCTACCTCGGCACTTGATAGTGCCACCACCTTCTGCTTTTTACTATTCCAAGTTACCAGATTTCCTCCTATCATAGCAAAATAACCTGAAGTTGATCTTCTGTCTGTTGGATTCCCTGCCCAATCCGCATCTGTATATGCCTCTATTCTGAGATGAGATGACCATTATTCTGGAATAGTACTCCACTTCCTGGTGAACCCTTTAAATATCGAAGGATTCTAAGAGCAATTTCCATGTAATCTGCTTGTGGCTTATGCATGAACTGACTTACCACACCTACTGCATATGCAATGTCTGGTCTGGTATGTGAGAGATAGATCAATTTCCCAACTAGATGTTGAAACCTAGTTTGATCTATCGGTTCAACTCCTTCTATTATCCTCAGTCCATGGTTCAATACCATTGGTGTGTCAGCTGGTTTACAGTCTGTTGGATCGTGAAATCCTGAATGTTGATCTGGCAGTGAATTGAATGTCAAACAAGGTTGGGATGACGCTTCAGCTCCAACTCCGGTGAACCTACAAGTAGGGGAGCGCAACAGAGGGGGTGCCTCTGGGTCCCTCTCCGATGCTTAAATGAGTATGTGTGTGTCTAAAACTCAAAACCTCAAGAACGTATGTAAAGCAAGGGTATTTATAGGGTAAGAGAGATATAACCGTATATGGCAGCTGAATATCTTAATGTATATTGTATTGCCGAAGATTCGGATCGTCAGTTACTGCGAGATATTGCAGTTACCAAATCTAATCCTTAGTGAATATGTGACCGAGATATGCGGGATATCGTGGTCACTTCCTTATTAACGGTTTTGTGGGACCAGAGGAGAGAGGCAAGGCTCTCTTCGGGGCGAGCACTCCCATGTCGAGCAGTGGAAGGTCGCGACCTGGTAGAGAATGGCGAGCAGTCTGGGAGCCTTTGGCGTCCCTATAGACTTTGGGCTCGATTCTGGATTACTCGATGGTGGGCCAAGTTTGGCTTGTACTTGGGCCGATCCGGTTCGGATGTCATGGGTTTACCCCCTCTATAGTTATTGGGCCTTTGAGGCCTTTTCTTACTGGGCTGTCACTATCGATACTCAACATTTGCCCCCGAAGCTTGATTGAAGTTCCTTCAGTCGAGGTTGATTTCTTGGTAGGATTTTAGATAGTGACGTCTCTGGTAATGGTTCAGGACCTTTGAGACACTTTGAGCTCATTTGGCGAGCAGTTTCTTCTCTGTTCAAAGCTGAAAGAATATCCTTCATTTTATTCCCTTTTGGCGATCACTCGAGGTGACCTAGGCTTATGGAAGTCTATCTTTCTTAGTTAGGCGATCATTACCTACCCGAGGTATTTCTGCTAAAGCCTTATTAGTGCGTAGGCGACCATCTTGTCTCCTTAGTGGACTTTTAGCATTTAATAACTGCTCAGTTATCCAGAAATCGAACGGTCACCTTAGGCACGCCTGTCCTTTACTTTTCCATAAACCTAGGGTAGTCTGACAGCTGTCTGTACCAGCCAACCGTTTGTCTCTTGGAATTCTGACATTGCTTCGGTTTTCTCCAAAATGGTGCAATTATTCCTCTGCGTCGCTTCGATTTGCTCGTGGCGGTTACTCCCCTTTTGGTCTATATAAGAAACGTCAGTTTCTGTATTCTGTCTTTTACGCTTATCCACTCTCTTAGATTTTCAGAGCTTCATTGCGAACCTTTCCATTTCCTTTCCCAACCTTATTCAGCCTTCTTCCAATATTTCCATGGCTCCCCGCAGTCAGAGAGTCAAGCACATGGCTCCCAAGGGCGCCAACAAAGCTAACACTCCCAGAAATGCTGATGTCCCCTTGACCATCAGGGATGAGGTCGTGCCCCCCTCAGTGGAGGAACAGACTGATTTGGGCAGGACTGCAACCACTCCTGTGGTGGTGGACGGGCCTGAGCTGAACACGCCTATCTTCTCTCTGAAAGGTAAACCTTCGCCCTTTTACTGCCCTGCTTTGGCAATATCCTCTGTTTCCTTTGTTTTTTATACCTGCTGTGTTATACTTGAATTGTTCTGAGTAGATATCAAGCCTAACGAATTGAAGCCAGCGTATTTTAAGACCATGGTGGCGCTTGGTGGCTTTAATGCAGAGGATGCTCCTAGGTATCCTGGCTTAGGTCTGCATTTTCCTCACGACGGAGAGGTTTACGTTTATGTGGCCCAGGTCGATGCTGGGTTGCGTTTTCCTCTCTGTGAGGATTTGCAGACATTGTGCCAGTTTCACGGGATTCATCCCACGCAGCTCGTTCCGAATGCCCTCAGGATGTGGGTCGGTTTCAAGTTCCTGTGCATACGCCAAGAGTGGGAGTATTCACTGGCCTTGTTCCGATGTTTCTTCCGACTGGCAGCAGGGGTGAACCACCTCCACCATTTCCAAGCACGTTGGCCGAAGTTTTCAGAATGGGGAGGTCCTCAAGCATGGAGTTGGAATGCCCATGTCCGTTTGGGTGATGATTTCCGGGCCACCAACTCCAACTATAAGAAGTTCTACTTCTTTTACAAGGGAGATGTGCCCTGGAAATTATCGGCTCCGGACAAGGATTTTCCTCCTTCTTTCGAGGAGCTGTCCGGGAGCGATCGGAACGCCATCGACGATCTGTACCGGTTGCATCGGTCATCCCAATTCAAATCCATTCGCTCAGTGACGGAGACTACTGAGAATATGCTTGAGATGTCGGGCATTCATCAGGCCACGCCAATCTTTGACGATTGGGTAAATTTCTAACCCTTTTCTTATTTTATCATTTGTAGGCAGGGTCATAGGCAGGATCCAAAAACTGATAGGTCTCTTTGATGACCAGGGATCGGCAGGGTTATCCTCCGACCAAGCACTGCTGAGCTCTCCTCCTCCCCCCTCTAAGCGTTCGTCCAAGAGGAAGTCCGAGGAGGTGATTCCTTTGGCTAACACTGGTCCTCGCCAACCAGGTATATCGCCTCGCCATCTGTGGAAGCAATATTTTCATACTCTGCAATTTTTTGGTTTTTGACTTATTGCCTTGTTGTTTTACAGGGAAGTCCTCAGCTGATGCGACCCGGGACCCTCCTCCTCCTCCTCCTAAGAAGGTCAGGAGCGAGGAGCATCCTGAGGTCGACCAGCGTCCTCCTCCTCCCCCTCTTAAGGGTCCTTCTGCCAACAAGGGGAAGGGTACGGATGTGGTGCCCCCTTCTCCTTCTCATCAGGGTCCTTCTGCCACTAAGGAGAAGGTTCTGACTTTAGCGTCTCCCGCTCCCACTGTGCCCACGGTTCCTCACCAGGAGTCTGGGACCCAGAAGAAGGGGCATGCTACCTCCAGCTCCTCGAGGGCTCCTGCGGAGGAGTACTGCTCGATGGCGAGCCTGTTCCAGCCTTTTAAGGCTGTGGACTCTAGGAGGCCTTGGGTCCTTTGCGGGGACCTTGCCAAGAAGGGGTACCCCGTTCAGAAGAGCCTCCGGGGTAGCCCGGATATGTGCATGCGGCTCCTTGACGGGATAATTCCCCCCAAGGACCGTTCGATCGTCCCCACGGAGCTTCCTCAGATCGAGGGGTTCCTAAGGACCCACTTCGAACGAGTTGCCCTGGTATGATCTAGCCTTTCTTTCGTTCTTTCTTTCTTGTCATTCCTTTTTTGTTTTGATTACCTGACATTTTTCTTCATGTTCTTCTTGTCAGCTCGTTCGGGAAGAAGTGATCCTTGGTCGCGTCTTTGGTGAGCTCGCCGATAAGCACTCTGATCTGCTTGTCGAGCTAGAGCAGTACCGAAGCACAGGGGTCACTCCCGGGCAGATGGGGGCCATCAAGATGACTGCCGATGCGGCTATCACCTTGGTGGATGGCGCGCGAGAGGAGTACTTTAGGAAACAGCAGCGTCTCCTTGTCGATGTTAAGAAGAGGGAGGCTGACGCCGCCGCCTTCCTTCAAGAAGCTGAGGCCCTCCATCAGTGCTTGGATGAAGGGGAAGCGGTCTGAGCTCGCCTCGAGGCCGAGCTGAAGGATGCCCAGGCTCAGGTGGCCGAGTCGGACGCTCTGCGGGTTGCTGCTGAGGCTCAAAGAGCTGCTGTTGATGCTCAGAGGAAGGTTGTGGAGGAGGAGAGGGATCGGCTAGCTGAACAGTTGAGAGTTGTCCCTTCGCCCCAAAGCACAGTCGAGGCTTTCAAGTCCTCTGAAGATTTTGAGGACTGTGCTCTGAAGGTGATGAGGTCGGTGATAACCGATTTTCTCCAAGTCCTGGTGGACGATGTCCAGGCAGTCGACCCCAACTTTCCCATTGGGGAAGTTGGGTCCTTGAGGAGCTTCCTCCGGAGTCGTACCTCTCAGTCTACCCCTGTTGCTGAAGAGGTTTCCCCCGAGGGCGAGCCAAGCAATATTGCCCCCGAAGGCGAGCAAAGCGTCCCTGCTCCTGAAGGCGAGCAAAGTGCTTCTGACCCCGAGGATCCTAAAGCCTGAAATCTTCCCCTCCTTTATCGACCATATTTGCCTTTTAGATAGCTATTTTTCTTTGTAATTTTTTGTTTTCCTTGTAATTATTTATTTGATTTAAGACTGGGTTTCTTTTATTGAATGCCTTTATATTCATAAGCCTTTTATTCGACTTTGAACATGCTTGGCTATTTATCCAACGTCTTAATCATAATTACTCTTCGACTTCCTCTTGACTTGTAATGTCTTCGACTCTTGAAGTCTTAGACCAAGCATAAGTCGAACTTTCTAAGGATAATACTTCTGATACTTACAAGCATAAACTTCTAAGTTCAAAGAGATATTACCTTCTTTGAAGTTTAGACCTTCGAGGTCATTCTAAGGCTTTGTCATCCATAGTGATCGCCTAAAATTCTTTGTTAGCAGATCCCTTTGTTTGGTTTTGGCGTCTGCTTCTCATCTTGCCTAACTTTATTGCTAGGTCTTTTGGCCTGACTTTGGCGTCAGGGATTTTTTGTTTTGCCTAGCTTTATTGCTAGGTCTTTTGGCCTGACTTTGGCGTCAGGGCTTTTTGTGCCTGATTCGGTTATCAGGTTTTTGCCTGACTCTTGGCGTCGGGTCTTTTGAGGCCTAACTTTGTTGTTAGGGCTTTTGTGGCCTAGTTTTGTTGCTAGGGCTTTTTGGCCTAACTTTGTTGTTAGGGCTTTTGGTCTAACTTTGTTGTTAGGGCTTTTGGTCTGTCTTTGGCGACAGGGATTTTTTGGCCTAGCTTTGTTGCTAGGGCTTTTGGCCTAACTTTGTTGTTAGGGCTTTTGGCCTGACTTTGGCGACAGGGCTTTTGGCCTAGCTTTGTTGCTAGGGCTTTTGGCCTAACATTGTTGTTAGGGCTTTTGGCCTAACTTTGTTGTTAGGGCTTTTTGGCCTGACTTTGGCGTCAGGGCTTTTGAGGCCTGACTTTGGCGTCAGGGCTTTTTGACTTCGGCTTGCTTCGAGTGGACACGCTTTATGAAGGAATGGCTTTCTTTTATTGACATAATCAGTTTGATTACAAGCTATGCATAAAATCTTCTTAAATGCTCAGAATTAAATGGACGGGGTAACCTCTCGCCTTCGGTGGTTTCCAAATAGTAGGATCCTGGTGCGGCGATCTCTACTACTTTGTATGGTCCTTCCCATTTGGCTGAAAGTTTGTTTTTACTGTCCAGCCTTGTGAATTCATTCCTTCTCATAACCATCTCCCCCACGAAAAATTTGCGAGCGCTAACTTTTCTGTTGAAATACTGAGCGGTCGCCAAGCGCATCTTTGCCTGTGTCTTTTTCGAGAGCCATCTCTTTTCCTCTGCTAAGTCGAGGTCAGTTCTGCGCTCGATCTCATTTGCCTCCGCGTTAAAGTGTAGGACTCTGTGGGTAGGCACTGCTAATTCAGCTGGTGCTACTGCTTCTGATCCGTACACTAAACTGAAAGGCGTTTCTCCTGTGGCCGCCTTAGGCGTTGTTCTGATTGCCCATAATACGTTTTCCAGTTCGTCTGCCCAGTTCCCCTTGAATGCTCGAACCCTTTTCTTGAGTCCTGCTAAGACAACCTTGTTGGCTGCTTCAGCTTGCCCATTCGTTTGAGGGTGATGTACTGAACTGAAGCGATGGTCGATATGATACTCTTCACAGAGCCATTTCAACTCCTTTCCAACGAATTGAGGACCATTATCGCTGATGAGTATTTTGGGAATACCAAACCTGGAGAATATGTTGACCTGTAGGAACTTGATAACTTGGAATTCCGTTGTCGAAGCTAGAGCTTTCGCCTCTACCCACTTAGTGAAGTAGTCGATTGCCACTATAATGTGAGTACGCTGACCAGTGCTAATGGGAAAAGGACCCAATATATCGATTCCCCATTGAGCGAAGGGCCAGGCACCTGCCATTGGGGATAATAATGTCGATGGTCGACCCGATCGTGGTGCAAACTGCTGGCAAATTTCACACTTCTGTGTTAGATCGGCTGTGTCTTTTCCCAAGGTCGGACAGTAATATCCCAATCTGAATATTTTCCTGCTTAGCGATCGAGCGCCTTCATGACATGCTGCTGCCCCTTCATGAGCTTCTCGAAGAACCTTTTCTGTTTCGGGCAGAGCAACACATCTCAAGTAAGGCGTCGAATAACCTCTTCTGTAGAGTTCTCCATCGATGATTAGGTAACTGGCTGCGAGTCTTCTAATCCTAGTGGATTCGCCTTCGTCCTCTGGGAGGATGCCTTCTTTCAAATAATTCTGGAACGGGGTCATCCAGGTGACCTGTTCTTGAATGTTGAAGACCTCCGCTCTGTTTTCAAGGACTGAACATAGGGCCTTTTCCAGAAATTGCACATCCTGGATTGTCGCCCCTCCGAAGGCTAGCTTACTTAAAGAATCTGCCATTTGGTTTTCTTGGCGAGGAATGAATTCAATCGCGAAATTTGGGATTTCTGCGACCAGCTTTTTGGCAATGCCGAGATATTTCTTCATCTTTTCTCCCTTTGCCTCGTATGCGCCATTAACCTGATTGACAATGAGCTCTGAGTCGCTTTTTACTTTAAGCGCAGCTATACCCATTCCTTTTGCTAGTCTGAGTCCAGTGATAAGAGCCTCATATTCTGCTTCGTTATTGGTTGCCGGGAATGTCAAGGCGATCGCGTATTTTAGAGGCTCGCCCTCAGGAGGAATAAGAATTAAACCTGCCACCGAGCCTTCTTTTGATGAAGACCCATCCGTATAGAGTTCCCAGATTTGATTGTCGTTTGCTGACTGACCTGGCCTGTTTTCTGCCTCCGCTTGACCGTTACTCGTGCTTTCCACTATGAAATCAGCTAGTGCTTGACCTTTGATGGCCGTTTTTGGCGCAAATTTGATCCTGAACTCGCTGAGCTCGATCGCCCATTTGACCATTCTTCCTGAAGAATCTGGCTTCATCAGGAAGTTTTTGAGAGGTTGATTGGTGAGGACCGTGATGTCGTGCGCATGAAAATAAGGTCTCAGCTTCCGAGCAGCAATAACTAAGGCATAGAGATACTTCTCAATCTGGACGTATTTTATTTCTGCTGAGTTGAACATTTTGCTAATAAAATACACTGGACTCTGAACATTATTCTCCTCCCTTATTAAGACAGCACTGGCTGCCACATCGCTAATGCCTAAATAAAGGAAAAGCAGCTCGCCTGGAACGGGTTTTGCCAGGGCTGGGAGTGTTTGAATATGCCTTTTCAAGGACTGGAATGCTTCCTCGCAGTCTGGCGTCCACTCGAACTTGCGGTTGGCCCTCAAGGTTTTGAAGAACGGGAGGGACCTGTCGCTTGCTTTGGAGAGGAAGCGGTTAAGAGCAGCTAGTCGGCCGTTCAGGCACTGGACTTCCTTATGGCAGGTTGGCGACTTCATTTCTTCTATGGCCTTTAGCTTTTCCGGGTTTGCTTCAATACCCCTTTCGCTGACCATAAAACCCAGGAACTTCCCGGACTTGACTCCAAAGGCGCACTTTGCTGGGTTCAGGCGAACGTTGTGTCTCCTCATGCATTCAAAAGCTTCACGGAGGTCGGTGGTATGAGGATTGCCTTTGATGGATTTGACGAGCATATCATCTACGTAGGCCTCCATGTTCCTTCCCAGCATGTCCTGGAACAGTCGGTTCACCATCCGCTGATAAGTTGCCCCGACATTGATGAGACCAAAGGGCATCACCTTGTAGCATAGAATGTCCCCGTCAGCATAGAAAGCAGTGTGGGCCTCATCATCTGGATGCATTCTGATTTGGTTGTAGCCTGAATAGGCGTCCATGAAGCTTAGCATCTCATGACCCGAGGTAGCATCGACCAGCTGATCAATTCTCGGAAGGGGATATGAATCTTTGGGGCAAGCCTTGTTTAAGTCGCGGAAGTCGACGCACATCCTCCACTTGCCGTTTGATTTCCTGACCAAAACTGGGTTGGCGACCCAGCTCTGGAATCTTACTTCTCTGACGAAGTCAGCTTCAATCAACCTGTCGATTTCCTGCCTGATCGCCAAACGCTTATCAGTCCAGAATGAGCTTCTCTTTTGGGCGATCGGCTTGATGGAGGGGTCAATCCTGAGCTCATGAGAGATAATATCTATGCTGATTCCTGGCATGTCGCTCGGCTGCCAGGCGAAGAACTCTTTGAATCCCTTGAGGAGGGCGATCATGGCCTCCTTCTGATCCTCTTTCAAGGTGGTCCCAATGCGCACCTTTTTATCTGGACCATCGATCTCGACCTCCTCCAATTCCTCCATGGGTGCTGGCCGAGCCAAGTCCTCGCGGGGATCGGCCTCTGTCTCGATGGAGAGCGCCTCCCTTTGGTTCTTCCTGCGTAAACAGTTCACATAGCATTGTCGCGAGGAAGGCTGATCTCCGAGCACTTCTCCAATCCCATTGGGAGTGGGGAACTTCATCTTCTGGTGGACAGTGGAGGCCACAATCTTATTTGGGTTGATCGTGGTCCTCCCTATGATGGCGTTGTAGGATGTAGGTGAATCGACCACCAGGAAAGTGACCGACACCTTGATGCTTTTCCACCCCTCGCCAAAAATCATTGGCATGGTTATAGCCCCCAGTGGATAAGTTGTTCTTCCCGCAAACCCGATCAGCGGAAAGTCGACCCTCTTCAGGTCGCGCTTGGACTTGCCCATCTTTTCAAAGGCGTCCAGAAACAGGATGTCGGTCGAGCTGCCTCCGTCAATATCTGCCGTAATGACCAGAGCATCGTTGTGGGCGTGGTAACGTGTGCCAAATCATCTTCAGAGAATGAGATGACAATGTTCTCTTCAGGTCGGGGCCGCTTCCCCAACTGAACTGCCGTAGACATCTGAGTGGCGTAGACCTCTCTGGCGCTTGACCTCTCGCCGCCTGCGCCGAATCCTCCCGCAATCAGATTCACTCTCCTCTTGCTTCCAGAAGGCTCAGCTTGATCTGCAGGGGCTGGTGAACGATGCCTCCTGGGGGGCGTTCGACTTCGGTCTCGCCCTGCTATAAATTCCTTCAACATTCCCCCTGAATCAGCCTCTCTATATCTCGCTTCAGAATCTTGCAATCGTCTGTCTTATGGCCCTTGCACTTATGGTATCTGCAATAGCTCTCGACATCCTTGCCCATGGGTAGCCCACCTCGACGAGGCATCGGTGGCCTCGCCAAGGATCTCCTCTCCATCTCGACTAGTACCGCTGAGATCTGCCTATTTAAAGGCGTGAAGTACTCAGGGACCTCTGGATGGCGAGGCGCTGGAAGAGACTCGACTCGGGGCTTACTTTCTTTTCCCTTCTTCTCCTTCTTTACCTCCTTCTTACCATCGCGTCGGGGTTCATGGGTTACCCTTAGCGAGGTCGTCAGGAGGTTAGCCTCGATGTTTGCGCGTTCAAGGTCTATGAAACATTTTGCCCTGGACGCCAACTCCTCCAATGTCTCTATCTCCTTCACATGGTAGCTGTTTCGCAGCTTTCTCGAGGCCTTGTTGGCCACATCCAGACCTATGTAGAATGCTCGAATGATCTCCCCATCCGAGATTCGACGATCTAATTCTGTGACGTTTTGATCAGCAGCTGGATTCGGTCTTGAATCACCGACATGTTCTCGAGCTGTCCGCAGAGGAACAACATTAACTCCTGCTCGGCTGGCAGGTTCTTGTTGAAGCGGTGAAGCGGCGGCGGAATCAGAGCTATCTGAGGATCGCTCCCTGGTCTGGTTCCGACGGTTGCTTTGGGATCGAGTTCTCATGGCTGAATTGCTCGTTTCCCACAGACGGCGCCAAATGTTGGATCGTGAAATCCTGAATGCTGATCTGGCAGTGAATTGAATGCCAGACAAGGTTGGGATGACGCTTCAGCTCCAACTCCGGTGAACCTGCAAGTAGGGGAGCGCAACAGAGGGAGTGCCTCTAGGTCACTCTCCGATGCTTAAATGAGTATGTGTGTGTCTAAAACTCAAAACCTCAAGAACGTATGTAAAGCAAGGGTATTTATAGGGTAAGAGAGATAGAACCGTATATGGCAGCTGAATATCTTAATGTATATTGTATTGCCGAAGATTCGGATCGTCAGTTACTGCGAGATATTGCAGTTACCAAATCTAATCCTTAGTGAATATGTGACCGAGATATGCGGGATATCGTGGCCACTTCCTTATTAACGGTTTTGTGGGACCAGAGGAGAGAGGCAAGGCTCTCTTCGGGGCGAGCACTCCCATGTCGAGCAGTGGAAGGTCGCGACCTGGTAGAGAATGGCGAGAAGTCTGGGAGCCTTTGGCGTCCCTATAGACTTTGGGCTCAAGTTTGGCTTGTACTTGGGCCGATCCGGTTCGGATGTCATGGGTTTACCCCCTCTATAGTTATTGGGCCTTCGAGGCCTTTTCTTACTGGGCTGTCACTATCGATACCCAACACAGTCCATCAATTCGGTTTCTACTAACAAGTCTAAAATGTATTTTCTTTGTGAAATGAAAATACCTGTTTTAGACCGTAATACTTCAATTCCCAAGAATTACTTGAGTTCCCCCAAATCTTTCATTTCAAATTCTTGAAACAGATTCTTCCGAAGTTGAACTATTTCTTCCTTATCATCACCTGTAATAATCATATCATCTACATATATAATTAAACAGGTTACTCGACCTTCCCTTCTTTTGATAAATAAGGTATGATCTGAGTTACTTTGCCGGTAGCCATATTTCTTCATAGCTACTGTGAATCTCCCAAACCATGCCCTTGGGGATTGTTTGAGCCCGTAGAGTTCCCTTTTTAACTTACATACGCTTGATTGTTGGAATCCTGTGGTGAAACCAGGGGGTGGTTCCATATACACTTCTTCCTCTAAATCACCATGTAAGAAGGCATTCTCCACGTCAAACTGGTGTAACGACAAATCTTTATTTGCAGTTATAGAAAACAAGACTCGAATAGTATCAATTCGAGCTACTGGTGAGAATGTTTTTGAGTAATCAATGCCATAGGTTTGAGTACATCCTTTGGCTACCAGTTTTGCTTTATATCTTTCCACGGATCCATCGGCCCTGTGTTTTACAGTAAACATCCATCTGCAACCAACCGCTCGTTTTCCATAAGGCATATCACATTTCTCTCACATTTTGTTCTTTTCCAAGGCTTCCATCTCTACTCTCATGGCATGCCTCCATTCTGGAATTTTTAAAGCTGACTCCACATTGTTGGGTATGTCTTGAGTATATATTGCAGTAGCAAAGGCTTGTGCAACAAGTGTCAGACTCCCCCTTGCCAAGTTTGCTACTGGATATCGACTCGCTCTTAGGTTGTACTCCGGTTCATATCGGATAGGAGGACCCCCCCTGTTTCTCCTGGCTGGTAGTACATATCTTTCTTGTACTGGTGATTCTTCTAGGCCATTGTTATGTGATGTAATAGAACCAGGAGTAACCCAATTAGAATTACTAATCTCCGGAATATTCGCCGGGGTTAACGAGGTTGAAGCATCTGAGACTTGTAAAATGGGAGAATGTCTCGGTGGTTCCACCAACTTACCCTGTTGGAACTATCTCAGGAAACGTTGGAGTGGTCACAGTAGTCTGTATCAACCAATCTAATGGAATACTATCATAATTCTCCCCCTAAACAGAAGATTGAGCAGTATAGTAGAACTCTGTTTCTAGAAATGTACAATCCATAATAGAGTACATACGATTATTTTTGGATTAAAACAACGCTAGCCTTTTTGATGAATCTCATACCCCACAAATACACATTTCACATAACATGGATCGAATTTAGAACGATCTGTTTTTGGAATATGTACAAAAATAGAACATCCAAAGACATATGGTTGTGGTGTCAAGGGTGTTGAAACACTCATATGACTCGATAAGAACTGAAGAGGTGTTTGAAACTGAATCACGGTCGTTGGAAGATGATTCATAAGATAGACAGAAGTAGCAACAGCTTCTGGCCAGAAAAAGGTTGGAACATTTGACTCTAGCATTAATGCTCTAGTCATTTCTAGAATATGTCGATTTTTTTCGTTCTGCGACTCCATTCTGTTGATGAGTGTGTGGACAAGAGGTTTGATGAATAATGTCTTTATCCTTAAGAAACTGTTGGAGAGCAGAATTAACAAACTCTCCACCATTATCTGACTGGAGGACCTGAATGTTGGTATTATACTGCGTTTTGACTAGATTGTGAAATTCTACAAATTTAGTAAAACCTTCAGACTTGTTCTTAAGAAAGTACACCCAGTTCATACGAGAATAATCATCGATAAAAAGCACAAAATATCTAAAGCCACTACTGGACATACATGTACTATTATTTGGAGCCGGTCCCCAAAGATCAGAATGTATGAGAGAAAAAACTGACTTGGCTCTAGATTCAAATATAGGATATGAATGTTTATGGCTTTTAGCATGAATACAGGTTTCACACACGAGTTCTTGATTTCACGGAAATAAACTAGGAAATAATTTATGAAGGTACCCTCCAGACGAATGACCCAATCTCCGGTGCCACAACCATTGTTGCCTGCTGACTGTTCCGTGAGCAAGCATTGCAGTTCTGTGTTGAGTCACTTTTTCCACATAATACAGGCCTTGATGTTCAATTCCACGTCCGATGATTTTCCCCGACTGCATATCCTGTAGTAAACACAAATTGGGGTATATTAGCACCATACAGTTCAACTCTCTCGTGACATGACTAATAGAGAGTAACTTGTATGCTAAGCTAGGCACATAAAGACAATTCTCCAATTTAATATTTGAAGAAATATTAACGGTTCCTGCCCCCTTAACCAGTACTAATTCTCCAGTCGTTGTCTGAATCATTTTTCGTCTTGGTACTGAATGACTTATAAAATCATCCCTGTCATAACTCATACTGTCTGTGGCTCCAAAATCGAGTAGCTATTTTCCACAATTCCCTGATACATCTTTTTGAGCAAAAACTGTACGAGCAATAGTCTGTATTTCATCACATTCAGAATTATTGGGCTTAAAACCTAAAGGCCCAAAACAATTAATTAGGCCCGAATCCGAACCCATTACTTGGCCCGAATCCGGACCCAATTTTTGGCCCAAACCCAGCACAAATTCAGAATTACTTAAGGGATATGGGTAATTTTAAGTTTACCCCTCTAAACCCTATACCTTCGTGAAATGAAGGGGCAGCTGCAGTCATCTCTTCTCCTCCAGCCGCAGGGTTTTCGTGAAACCCTAGAGCCTCCTTCGCCGCTGTGGCCGAGGTTTCTGGTCGCGAATCGACGTCTTGCCTCCTCCATTGGGTTCCACACGGTCGGAGGACCGTCAGACCTTTCGAGATCGTGATAGGGAAACCCGGGGAACCCGTTCCATCCATAGCCTTCGGTCGGAGCCTTGGCCACCGCAGTCATGCCTCCATGGTCGTGGTTCAGAGTCTCGGAGCCCTTTCCCCAGTCATCACGGTCATTCGCCACTGTGACGATATGATTGTCGGCGTTGGTTCCCTCCCTTCTTTGGCTCCTCCATCCTTTGGGAAATCCGACTAAGAGGTAACATTCAAACTTTTTGTGTCTTTGCTTTCCACAGTGGCTACATCGGAGGAGCTTCCGGTCGACGCCACCACTTCGGCCTGGCTTCCCTTTTCCGGTGAGCTGCTGTGGTCTGGGGGCGTTGCCCGATCCGACTCCTCTCGTGCTGGTCTCCGGGAAGAACCGAGTCACTAGCCCTGCTCCAACTCCCGTACCACCTGGTTCGGTATGTTGCGTGACTCCCATGACAGTTCTTCGACCACACTCCGATCAGATTGTTGAATACGCCATCTCCATCTCCGGTAATGGGCTAGTCCTAAGCAAATCATGTTTTTCATTATCAAAATCATTGCTTACTGCATTTAGAAATTGATAGAGTTTGGTTTCGGCCCGCTTTGTGTTCCATATTTGAATATCTTCTGTGTATTTCAGCGAATTTGGATCACGTTGCTCGATTTCCCTCCATAAACTTTGTAGTTTGCTGTACAAAGTTTCTAAGGAATCTTGACCCTGTTTTGTGTTATTTGTCCGAAATATTAGATCGAACAATTGAACTCCGTCTTTGCATTTACTATATGTTGCAGATAGTCCGTTCCACAGATCCTTTACCGTGGGAAATTCGGCATACTGGTTGACTAGCTCTGGTTCCATGTTGTCGAGCATCCACGAGCATACTATGAGATCATCTTGTTCCCACTGCATGTATGTCGGGTCTTCGACCTTGGGTGGTGCCGGAACACCCATAAGATGGTGGAGTTTCCCTTGGTCACCGATCTTCATTCGGATTAATCGTGCCCACAGGGAGTAATTCCTTTCGTTTAGCTTTACGCTTAAACTGATGTTGGAAACTGATACGGTTTTGTGAATGGTGTTGGATTGTGGCAGGTTCGAAAGCATTGCTGCCCACTGAGCTGCAAACGACTCATTCGTTGGGGTAGACTCAGTGGTGCGGGTGTTGTCCCCTTCAGAATCTACCATGGTTAAGGTATGTGGGTAGGCTACGGTATATGATTATGCCGAGAAAGGTTCAATCAATCAATCTGATCGAATAATCCGACTCTGATACCATGTTAACTAGTATAGCGAAAATATCATGTATTGAAGCTTACTATTGCATTCAACTTAACTTCCATTGATGATACTACTCCTATTTGTATTACATTCAGTTACAAGACATAAATCTATAACTAAAACTAAACTCATACAAAGTATAAGGAATCTAGAAAGGTAATAAAATAATACATATAAAGCTAAGTACATTATTATCTAATGTTTGTGTAGAGCATGTGCAGAAACAACATCTTCTTCTATTGTGGAGCATGTGTTGTGTATGTTTCAACACAGTGACTACCGAAGCAAAGACTCCAGCCAAAGGCAGATCAAGTAGTCATTTGAAAAGGTTACTCGATCCCATTCTTAGGTCCAGATCAACGAGTTTTTTCTGAAACTGTTGAGCCCTTGAAGGCTAGGGATCTATCTGGGCAGCAGCAGCATCTCATGGTTCAAGCTTTACTACAGGTTACGGTTAAGAACGGGCAGCCAATGTTCAGATTTGTGGTGGAAAACAGCAGCAAAGTCCTTGCAGCCACCATGAAGAGCAGTTTGTATAGTCGAGAAAGAACGGGTCGTGATCGAGCCATTGGATGTCGACAAAGAGGCAGTTGCGCGACGTAGGTGGGAGTAGGAGAAACACTTTACGAGTGGACCGGCAATGGCGGTGGCGTGGTGCGGAGACTTAGTTTCAACGGTGTCTTAACCGGAGCTCCTAGCTCGAAGAATGGTTATGGCCCTTATGGGAAGCTCGTACCACCCATGAAGCCACTACCACCGCCTCCACCTATGAATTCATACTAAATTACAAGTATGCCCATAATATTTAATCCAATTAGTTTTTTAAAAAAAATAAATAATTTAGACGGCTAAAAAAAATATTGTGAATAATAGTAATAACATTATTTTTCGCGACTCAATAAATGAGCTGTAATTTTTTTACGGCTCTATCTCATTCGAGCCGTCGAAATAATGTCGACACTTTATATGACGGCTCAATCTGATTTGAGCCTTCAATATTTAACGGCTCATTTATTGAGTCATTAACAAATACTTTTTGAGCCCTATCATGAGTCTATGTTGTAGTGGGAGGACGAAGTGGAGCTGCGGGGATGAACATAACATAGAGCTAAGAATATTTTAGATATTTCAGTTTATTATTACATCACATGAAAGACACGTGAGTTTGATTTGACGGATAAGGAACGACAATTGACGGGAATGTGCAATTACAAACATATGGGTGTAACAACAAATAATATGGATGCAATTACCAATCGAGGCAAACATCCGGGTGTTTATCATTTATTAGAATATATATTTAATTATACGGGTCCAGAGGCTCACTCACGGGTCAATAGGTATGACTCAACCCCCATTTTTCATACGGGTCAAACGAATCATGTCAAAATAATATACGGGTAAAAATGTTCGACCTAAACACGGCTCATAGATGGATCACCCACGAGTCGTGTCCAAAATTGACACCCTACCTACCATTGTAATGTTTTTGTTCGTGACGTTGACTTGTCACCTACATGACCTACATATGAGTAACAAAGATTTGATTGTCGGAGTCGATATTCTATGGAGTCGATTAAGTCTCTGTCTATTTGAAATCAACCCTAATCCTATCAACTTTTATACCTTCTCTTAGGGACATAGCATATCACACTTTAAATCATAGAGATTTGTCAAGCTTAAATTCATGGAAACAGAAACAGTGTGTGTTTGTAGACATATGGTCGCTGTCGGTCGGAACTGATCAGGTTTTACCCACTTTCTGTCGGAATTATTTGATTCTTAGAATAACATGACATTGAAAAATCTCGAGTTCAGTTTTATTTGCATTTTTATTTTGTTAACGATGATGTTTTGTGGGTACTCGTTCAGTCGAAGGAACGTGGTGGGTATGTATGAATTGGTTGAACAAAACCGTGTCTGTAATATCAAGACAAATTCGACCGACATACCGAAATACTGTTTTACACATGTTTAAAAATAGGATAAATTATATCGTTAGTTATTTATGTTGCTTCATGTGAATTCTTGATTATTTATAGTTTTTGGTATGGTTAAATGATCATTTATGTTTCAGAATGTGATTATTTGATCGCCCTGTTAGTTAATTTTTAATTTTTTTTTCTTCCATAAGTTAACATTTTTAACATATTTTTGAATTATGAAATAACTTATTGTTTATTGAGTAGTAGAAAAAAAGAGTATTTTTTGTATTTCATTTCATAAAGAAGTCATTAACTGTAGGGGTGATAAAAAAGACTGGTTGGACAAAATTTCTGACAAGACCGGGCTGAGACCGGCCCGACTAGGACCGAAACCGAACGGGCGGGTTTTTTTCTTCAAGTTCGGGCTTGGTCTCGAAATTTTTTTCCAAAAAAACGACTAGGACCGGACCGACCTTGAAGAAAACCGTAGATGTGTAACCCTTGAAACACTAGTAATTCATGACCTTGATCGGTTCCATAAGAAAATGCGACGGAAGACGAGGAGTGAGCGGATTCAAAACCAAAACTTCGGTATTTTTTTTTCCAATCCAAGTGACTTTTTTTTACCAAAACATTTTGTCCAAGATCGAGACCGGGCCGAGTCAAGCAAGACCGACTCAGACGGTTTTTATTGGCCAAAGTCGGTCTCGGTCCTCCAAACATCAAGACCGAAATTTCGGTCTCGGTCCTGCCTCCAAGATCGGCCGCCCATAATCAACCCTAATTAACGTTAAAATAGTAATTGTAACTAAAAAATAATATTGTAAAACCCAAATACTAAATAGTACAAAATAGAACTAAATAATCACATATATTAATATAAATAACCAAATAAATAATTATTCCGAAATTCTAGTTCGAACTTATTCCCCATAACGTGTATTTAAAGTCTCACCGATGATATCAGCGCTTTCAATTAGTATTGTTCGTTTCCCATTAACTCCAGGTTTCCTTTTCCAACATCCCTTCGTTGTCGCATAATGAAAATTTAAGAGCAGCAGCATTAGCCATTAGGGCAAAACAATTCCTCAGTTTCCGACAGCGATCCTCCTCCTCCTGAAATTTTACGCATCGCCTTCTCTTGATATCCATCCACTTTCAAATCCTGGTGAAACCCTTGACATAATCTTCTGTATATATAGTGTTGAACTACTTCCAATCACGTCGATCACTCACATAAGCTGCTATTCCACGAAGACGATCTTCCCAAGCTGAATTCCAAGTTCGGTCCGTCGTTCAAGTTTAGGTTATAGTCATATGGGAAGCGGTTCGGTCCATTCAACTCATCGTCCTGCAGAATCGTTCATACAAGATTAATTACTAGGGAAAGTTAATTAGCTTCAACAACTCTTCATGAATGGGTGAATAACGTACATATTAGGGTTTTTACATACCTCGGAATCACTTCGAGATGTTAGGGTTTCGGTTGGTTTTAGAGCAACTGAATCTCTTGAGATTATGTCATTACACCAAGCTCCTTCTCTGCAGCAGTTATAGGGAAAAAAATGTTAAATTTAATATCGGGTCGAGTCACATCCAAATAGCAACCACATTATATAAGTTGAGTTCATTCCTAAAATCAATTAATGATAGGAAGAGTTAAATTTATTGTATATATGGTGTCAAAAATTCTTTGAAACCCACCGGTGTGGTATTTCTATTTATGTCACAATGGGTTTTTCTAACACTCCCCCGCACTGTGACGACTCGTGGCACTAACACATTTTTTTAAATCTAGACGGGTTGAGACTCAACAAATCATTCTCTCACGTTCAAACAACTCTGGTACGTGGACTAAACGGACCACAACAAACCCACATTGGGTACCCATAACGGGAAACAACTCAACACCGTCAATCGAAACCGAACTTTGATACCATGATAGAATTTAGAACTGAATTCTATATCTCAAACTGTTACAGCATTACACCATTTTATAGATACAATCATGAAGACTTAATTGCTCCAACTTTCCTGCATTGTTGACATTACTAGTATGTCATTGTTGACTATACTTTCCTAGATAGTGAAACACACACAACCTAAGATCATGGACACCGTTTGGGTACCATATTATGCATGTGAACAAACTATGAAGAATATAGATCATAATTAAGATGAAGGCGATAAATTTCGTACCTAGACGAGTTACTCCACATCTTCATGCATGAATTATAGCTCGTATCGTTGTGATATGCGAATCCATTTGAGTTTTCTCTGTGGTTGAGGGAATGGTTTCCATTTTGCTGATGAAATGAAATGGATGCTAGAAGGAAGTCATCGTCTCCAGACCCATCTGATGATCATTGAAAACCGTTACTAATTAGGGTTCATATCTGCTGAACAAAACACTACCAAAAAATACATGTCTCGAATGATATGATATTACTACCCGAGAGCTAGGATTTCAAATAGTACATGATGATCTTATTAGTTCTAACAAGATACAGATCGATGTATAATATTAGATTATAAGCTAAGCTTCAGGGACAAAGCAATATAAAGAAGAAGATGTATATACCAGTGGAAGCAGCTGGTTTGTCTGTATTCTTAACAGTTCTGTACATCTGGGAAAGAACAAGTAAAATAAATAAATTACAGAAACAAATATTGTAAAAAAAATAAAACATTTACAGTGTCTGGTCTTTTCTTTCTTTAAAAGACTATAAAATATTTTATTAAAATCGAAGCAGCTAGGTCAAAAAAAAAAAGAAACAAATCAGATGCTTCTGTTACATTATTAATGATATATTTTATTAAGCGCGAGGTTGATGTTTGGTAAGTTGAGTAATTGCTTTGTATTATTGAGAAATGATGGCTACTTTTTTCTGTCGATCTATATATAAAAAAGTAGTCATTGTCATCTTTCAGAGGACCAGTGACTTCACTGTTCATTCACTGCACTGTTAACACTGCATTTCTTCGTCTTCTGTGCCGCCCCGAAGACATCCATCACTGAAATAACTCCGAGGACACCAGTGCTATGTATGTATTGTCAATGGATAATGTTCTACTTCTAATATCTTGTGTGTGTGTATATATATATTATAACGGATCAAAAATTAAACTACATATTGAAAATTATCAAACAAAAAAAATAGTACGTAATATCTGCATATTACATCATTTTGTGAACTTTTTAAATCAGTACTTTTTCTAGGCAGGAGCACAATAATGTTAGCACAGAAGAATATCATGATAGATTGAATACTTGAAGATCCCTTCCTCCCTAAATGCAACAAAAATATACTAGTGTTTATGCTTTAATAAAAGATGAGAATAATTTGATATTATGTTCATCTTCTAATCAATTTTAAATCATTAACTTAGGATTAAAATTTGAAAATACCTGCAAGTGGCTCTTAACATGAGCTAGTGTTAGATCTTTCACATCCATCAGCTCCATCACTGACTTTGGAGTGGCCCCTAAACAACAAGTAAATCCAGGTAAGTCATCGGACTCCATACAACACTATGAAATGACATTTTACCTAATAGTTACAGTGATTTAACTACAAAAGTAACGGAGGATTACTTTCATGGCCACCGAGGAGCTCGACGGCGTGAACAAACCGAGCATGGAGGGAAGTCGTCCACCGCATTCTCGGAGCTCTCACGTTTCTCTTGCTCGGCATCTTAGGCAAAAACTTTAACCTATTATAAGCACCCACACCACCATTACTGGAGAAATCCAAGCTTTCTCTACCACCACCTGCATAGTACTGCAACTGCTGCGATTTCTCCATGAAGGGAGAAGCACTACAATCCTGGTAAGATCTTGGGAGATAGCAGAGACCCGTCGCCATGGGCGGTGAATTCATGAGCCGAGACCAGTTACTGCTGTTACTGTACACGACCGGAGTTCCAACGATTGGCTGCTGATGCTGATCCATCAGAGAAACTCCTTGGTGGTTAAGGTACTGCTGCTGCCGCCTGTTCAGAAACCTGTTTTCGGATGATATTTCAGGTCGTGGTGTTAACCTCCGAGCGCTGTCGGATTCTAAGTTGGGATATGATAGAGAGAGATCGGTGTCGGTCGTCGTCATGGCAGATGAACTGTGTCTGTACGATTTTAGGGCACAACCGGTGTGGAGATTGCCCCAACCTGCGGAGGGAGCAGTGTTTGGTGGGCTTATTTGCAAAGAAAGATCGAAATCTTCCCTTCTAGACATGTCTGGTTCCTTTGATCTTGTTCTTTGTTGTTGTTCTTCAGTAGGGTTGTCGTTGTTGATGCTCAAAGAGAAGGTTTTGATGAGGTATATAAGCTACAAATGACTGTACTGTTGCTTCAAACACACATAAAACACAGAGCTAGCTTATGAAAAAGGAAAAACACTTTTCTCAATAACCCATCGTCAATAAACACACCAAGAAAAAGAGAGGCTTTGAAGGAGGTTTTCTTACTACGATACGTCAATACCTTGAGAAGAGTAGTATATATATATATAAACAAAGAAAATGCCACCACTCCACTGAGCTGCATGCTTTCTCTCTCTACATTTTTCAATCTGTCTGTTTTCTGGACCAGAGTGAGTAATATCGTAGATCATAGATAGAGAACAGAAAGATTGTAAGACTTTTCCTTGAGAAGTAAATGACCAAATTTATTTCTGTAAAAATAAGAATCAGGGTAGGGGAAAATAATTAAATTTAAAAAAAAAAAGACAAACATGGAACTTTAAAAAAACAAAAAATAATTAGGTTATCTTATTAATAAATCATGTATATTCTATATATTTATGTCTAGTAACGTGAAAAAGAGAGTGTTGTGACTTATATTTATCTTCTCCCAAAATATCTACATGATTCAGGACAAATTAATCAATTTATTATTTTATTTTTCACATTGTTTTAGCATTTTCTCTTTCACAAAACCTCATTTATTTATTTTCACTCCTCATTTTATTTATTTGTTAAATTAATAATTAAAATGTCATGGAATTATTGGAGATCTGAAAAGAGTACACATAAATTAATTAAAAGTGATCCAAGGATTACAGAATAATTTCTTTTATGATTTGAATTCATGATCATCCACGTAATTTCCCATTATTAAATTTAAAAAGACAAAGTTTATTTACTAACTACTTCGTCTCTTTGTAAAATTTCTTCAGTTGGTGAAACTTTAATTTAATCCAACGTTAGTGGTAGTTTGTACAATGAAATGAAAACAGTTTACGACCTACAAATTGAAGTAAGAAATAATTAAGTATGTAGCTTATTTAATGAAGAATTTAAGAGGAACAATTAACCAAAAATAGAAAAAAAATATTAATTTAATTAATCAATGTGGAGAAATTAAATTAAATTTACCTTATAAAAATGGTCCAAACTTCTCTACATACATCCATAAGCTAGAAATATGCTAGATTGGAATTATATTTGGGGTAGAGATGTCATTTATTATTTTTACTGAAGAGTAAAAAAAAATATAGGGGAATTTTTTAGCATTTATACTAGTGTTAATAAATCGAATAATACCATATGTTTGGGTCATTTGATCGGATGGTACCCCTATATTGTTTCTTGATACCTTATATTTTCATAATGTTGTTATTTAGTCTAAATTACTATTGTCGTCAAGTTTAACTAACAGAATGTTGATGTGGCGCTAACGTGACGTGTGGAAAATAAAAATAAATAGAAAAATAAAAATAAATAGGAAAGCAAATATGGAAAAATAGGAAAAAAATTATGATTTTTTGTAAAACTTTATATATTAATAAAAATTATTGATTATAAATTTATTTATTTATTTAAAATGAAAACAATTTTATTTTTAAACTAGGGTTCGACCCTTGGGTCCAATTGACTCAGCCGAGGGTCGACCCCTGGGCTGGGTTGGACCCCCACCAGGTCGCCTAACCTAGGCGACCAGATCTGGATCAGACTCAGCCTTGGGTTCGATTCTAGCTAGGTTAATTGGATCCCAAGGGTCGAGTCTGGGTCAATCGGACCCAAGGGTCGAACCCTAGTTTTTTTTTTCTATTTTCGAATTTGTTTATTATTTAAATTAAATATTATATCATATATCTACGTGGTGCTGACTTTGAGCATTTAACAGAAAAATCTAACGGTTTACTAACATAATGACGTAGAACAACATCCTCCAAACATAACAGATCATTTGATCACATCAAAAAACATATGGTACAATCCGATCACATGACCCGAACATATGGTTGCATTAGACCTATTATTACGCATACATCATTCTACTAGGTCAAAATTGATGTAGTAACTAAATTAGTAAATTCAATATAATAAGATAGAGTAGATTGTCAATGTTTATAACTAAATACGAGGTTGTGATGTTGCGAAATTTAATACAACACCTTATGACACGAGAGATGATGTCCCTAAACCCTAAACATGCTCCATATGGTATTTTGTTTTCTTCAAATTTTCATCCTTAAAAGTTACACATATTTTGAGTTTTCTCCCTACATTCAAATTTTCATCCAAACTTATCGAAATATATTTAAATATAGCAAAAGAACATAATATTTTCAGGATGTCTCAATTAACCTTTCTATTTTTTGTTTAATATTACAATTAAGTCATGATTCAATTGAGACTCGATTAAGCTTCAATCGAAATATGACTAAAGGAATTTTGTTTTAATCAAAATATACCTCAATATAAAAGCAAATACCGAAATATCCTCAGTTTTGAAAAAATATCAAAGTATGTCATTCATGTGTGGATATAAAAAACATCACCCGAGTGTAAATCCTACCCGCGAATGTCATTCGCGGGTGTTGAATTTGCACCCGCTAATGTCATTCACAGGTTAGAAATGATTTTTTTTCCTTTCTTTCACAGGAAAATGCAATACAAGTTGCATTCTTTTCTTCAACACAAATTTCACCCCGCAAATGGTATTCGCAGGTGGGACTTACACCCGCGAATGTCATTCGCAGGTCATACTTTTTCAGTATATTCACACGGATATTTCGGTATTTACTTTTATATTGATGTATATTTTGATATTGTTATTTCATTAGCATCAATTGAGAGGATGGGCCCAACTCATAGACGAGCTAGTATGTGTCAAGATCTAACCTCTTGATTGAGACTCAACCGAATTTCAGTTGAATTATAACTCAAAACGCAACGTGTAGAAAAGTTTAATTATGACATTTGTAAAATATATTCTATTATTTTTATAATTTTCAAAACATATTCTATTAAATTTATACGAAAATTTGAACGGTATTAGAGAATTCAAAATAGATGTAAATTTTATGAATAAAAATTTGAAAAAAATATATTTTTTAATAAAAAAATCAAATGTATTTACCCTGATATTACATTGGAATTGAACCATTAACAGATCCAATATTTTATTTTTTATATTTAGTATCCAATTTTTTTATGAAAATGTTGTGACTTATTTACTATCCATTATTTCATTGACTTATCCATTATACTGGATTCAACTCATTAACTTATAGTATACACTTACTTATAAGGGGGAAAAAAAACATTTCGAACCTTCTTAATTACATCCTCAAAGAACATTAATTAAACATATTTCATAACAAGACATTTTTTTTTTTGGTCAATAATAAGATGTTACTTAATGAGATAAGTGTTCGTCGACATCGACACCATTACAATCATCGAAAATTAACTTGCTAAGCGGAAGTGGGGGTTGATACACCCAATCGTAAAGACACACTCCCATTCTAGATTGGTTCGCAATCCAATTTGCACATTCGTTTCCCGTGCGTGGAATTGCTTTCCATTCGACTTGTTGAAAACCCGACGCTTGATCTCGTATATTGTCGCACACCGTTCTAATTCGCCACGAGTTCGATGACCCCGTCAACTGGTTCATTACGATGGCCGAGTCCGATTCCACTTCAATGCGCCTCCATCCATGCTCCTTTGCTGTCTTAATACCCCACCAAACAGCTTCAGCTTCCATTTGGACAATGTCGGATCCCTCTATTCCTTTACCTAGTCCGCCAATGAGCTTCCCGGTGTCGTCCCTTGCGATCACACCAACACCACCTTTGTTGGTTCGGGGGCACCACGATGCGTCACAGTTGATCTTGATGTACCCGAGTTTTGGTTTTGTCCAACCTCTGTGTCCGGTTCTTGGATTAACAAGACATGGAATAAACATTTCTCTCTCTCTCTCTCTCTGAGCGAGGAAGTCACGACAATAAACCTATGATTGACTATATTACTCATCAGATTTCCCAATGTCCGAATGACAATGCATATAATTAGAAACTACTTATTAACGCCTTATTTCATGCTTATAGAAGTCTCTAAAGATTCCACGACCTATTTAAATAATTAATTTTAAGTTATAACCCAGATACTTTTTGTTTTGTTTTGTTATGTATGCATATTACATACATATTTGTCCGTGCATATATATATATATATAATATGAAGGGAAAAAGGTTTTAATTGAGTGTCAACTTTTGTGGCTCAAGTGAGTTCTTTATTTGTTACGACGTATTTTTTTTAATGAATATTCAATAATACTATCAATAATTAATTTGATTAGTATACATATGAGGCATTTTTTTTTGCCAACATCAAATTCATTCAAACCCGAACATCGTTCTCATTACAAGTATTGTCCGCAAAAATAAACTGTAAAAGCCGAGTTGGTGGTGTTGTCACCCAATCCAAAGAACTCAACCCCAAAATTACGTGTTTCGCTAACCTCTTAATAGTGTCTCACTCCACACAATCCATGGCATTTGCCAAGTCTCGTATGTTAGACGTGATCGTATCAATCCTCCAAGAAAAATCCTGTCCTCAGATAGTATTGATCACTGTTTCAGCATCGGATTCGAAGATTACCTTCGTCCACCGATTCCTCACTGCGAGCTGAACCGCTGCAAGAATTGCCAGCACCTCGAGCTCCTCTACCAACTCACTAGTGGCCCGACCAGTCCAGTCACCACACAGCTGTCCAGTCGAGTATCTGGCTATGACCCCCAGACCACCAAGCTTTGACGCTGCATCCCAGGTTACGTCCGAATTCAGCTTCATCACGCCCAGTTGTGGCCTGGTCCATTTCTGACTCTGAGGCGATCGTCGCGCCCCCCTTGTCGCTCCCTGATCCCGTCCCTGGTTGTCCAACCGCAGCAGCTCTGTGATGATCATGTTTGTGTCTTGGATGATAAAGAGAACATCTGGTGCAACGTTTTGGAAGGTAAGTTTGCACCGATCCCTCCAAATCTGCCAACACAGCACCATGCATAGCTGCCACTGTCTTCTTCCTGCATGCGATGAAAAGGTTGTCTCTACTACCCACTTGTTGATCCATACCTCGACCGACTGGACCCTTGCCGCAACCAGGTCAGCACCAAAGAAAGCAAACCACAACTGTCTAGTCCAAGAGCAGCCCATCAGCAGATGTTCCCGTGTTTCACTAACATCACAAGATGGGCAAAGGTCCGACGTTTGCATCCCTCTCTTCACCAAGTTTGAACTCACAGCAATGGCATTAGCATTGAGACTCCACATGAATGAACGAATTTTGGGCCATACGTGTGCATTCCAAATCGCTCCCCAAAGACGCCCGCCTTCCCTACCTGTGTCAGGCTGAGGATCATCCAAGGATGAGTCATACTGAGACCGAATATCATGGTAAGCTGAACGAACCGACAGCCTTCCATTCCTGGTGTGAGGCCATCGCAGAACATCTGGCCTCTGTTTCGTAGGGAGGAGGACCTGCAGCACAACTTCGACGTCGTCCGGGTGGACAGCCTCCCGCACCTGATCGAGATTCCACTTCTGCTGACGGGTATCAATCCACCTCTCCAGTTCAGAGTGAACCTGCAAAGCTTCCTCTGTTCGAGGCCTAATGCAGCTTCCCAATCTCGACGGTATCCAGTGGTCGACAAATGGGCGAACATACCTGCCGTCTCCGACCGACCAGACACCCTCCTTCGCAAGGATCTCCCGCCCGACCAATAGACTAGACCAGCCCCAGGAAGCCCTCCCCCCTTGACAGACTGCATGAAGGGTACATTAGGAAAATAAAGGCCCTTGAGGACCCGAACCCACAAAGCACCCGGTTCCGCAACTGCCCTAGCTGCCGTACTCGACAGCATAGCCACGTTGAAAGAATTCAGCTCTCTAAACTCGTAACCACCCGCAAGTTTCGCCTTGGACATAGCCTCCCATTTCTTCCAATGAATCTTCCTATCACCATTGTTCGCACCCCACCAAAAACGCGCAATCATAGCATCTATCTCCGCACACCAAGTAGTTGGCATCTTAAATATGTTCATGACATAAGTAGGAATCACTGTCACAACAGATTTTATAAGTACTTCTTTACCTGCCCTATTGAGCAACCGGTTCCTCCATGATTGAATCTTGTCTCGGACACGCTCCTTTAAGTAGTTCATGGCCTCCTTCCTCGATCTACCCCAAATGGTTGGGATACCTAGGTAGAAACCCGGGTTGAGAACCCTTTGAACACCAAATACATCGGTGATCTCCCTCCTAAGCACCTTCGGGAAATTTGAGCTGAAAAAGATACTCGATTTGGCGTAGTTAACCGGTTGATCCGAGTCCCTGCAATAGGTATCAAGTACCTCCCTCAGATTACGAGCGTTCTCCCCTGCTCCCCTAAGGAAGAATAAGGAATCATCGGCAAAGAAAAGGTGGTGGATCTCCGGGCAGAACCTATTCGGCTTTATCCCCTTGATCACCCCCATATTAACCTACTCAACCATTTTCCTCGACAGAACATCAGCGACCAGGATAAACAAGTATGGGGATAGTGGGTCACCTTGCCGTAACCCTCTGGAAGGACGAACGATGTCGGTTATTTTGCCATTGGCATTGACTCAGTATAAAACAGTCGATACGCACGTCTCAATCCAGCTGACCCACTTCTCGCCAATTCCCCTCTTTCTCATGACCTCGAGAAGGAAGTCTCACTCCACCCTATCGTACGCTTTTTGCATATCAATCTTGAGAGCACAATCTGTTCCTGTCTGCATCCTCCCTGACCTCTTCCTCGTTTTGAGGAAGTGGAATATCTAGTGAGCTATAGTGATGCTATCCTGGATCCTCCTGCCTGCTACAAATGCACTCTGATATGGGGTTACCAGTTCTAGCAAACAGGTTTTCAACCTATTCGCCAGAACCTTAGAGATAATCTTGTACACAAAGTTACATAAACTTATAGGCCTAAATTCCGAAGCATGAGTAGGGTGTTCTAGTTTAGGAATAAGAGTAATATCCGTATGGTTAAAGGAAAAGGGTAGAGTACCTGATGTGAGGAAGGCATTGACAGTGGTGAGGATGTCGGGGCCGATCACAGTCCAGTTCTTTTGATAGAATGTCCCAGAAAATCCATCCGGACCCGGAGCTCGAGAACCCCCCATTTGGAATGCAGCTTTCCGAACCTCCTCCACCGTAGCCAACCTCTCCAACCTAGAGTTAGTCTCAGCCGATAACTGAACATGAAGGCAGCCCAAAGAGTCGTCAAACCCAGTAGACCCATTCGCAACACGATCAGATGTGAACAACTGATCATAGTACCTATGCAATTCCTTCATTATCCCTCTATCCCCTTCAATCCATTCACCCCTGATCCCTTGAGCTTAATAACTTTATTCCTCCGACGTCTTGCTAACGCCGTTTGGTGAAAGAATTTGGTGTTCCGATCGCCATGTTGAATCCATTATAACTGGGACCTCTGTTTCCAATAGATCTCCTCTCGTTTCCAGAGGGCGTTAATCCTAGACTTCAAAGCCCTTTCCTCATCCTCCTCATTCGGCCCCATACCGGATTCCCCCAACAATCTAATCCTCTGTTTCGCCTTGTGTATTTCAATAACATTATTCTTAAATTCCTTCTTGCTCCACTCAATCAAGGCTCCACGACATCTGTCAATTTTTGGTTTAAAGTGGCCCATACTGGTCACGGGTCCCCCCTACTCCACGTCTCCTTATTCAGGTCGAGATAATCATCTTCCTCAAGCCACATATCTTCAACCCGAAACTGTCTCGACCCCTTCTCATCGTTGTACTCCAAAATAAGGACAATAGGGGAATGATCCGAGCCCAACGCCGGTTCAGTCACGCATTGAGCTCTCGGGAAGCTCGCTTCCCACATTTGATTTCCAAGAGCCCGATCCAAGCGATCCTTGATCCTATCACTGTCCCTCCGGTTATTTGTCCACGTGAACATCGGACCCTTGAATCCAAGATCCTCAATTCTTAACCCTCCAATGAGCTCATTGAACCCATCAATCTTATTTTGATCTTTTGGCCTTCCCCCCATATTCTCTCGATGATGTGATATGTCATTAAAATCCCCAACGCACATCCATTGTTCAATCCGGTTCGCCCCTATACTCTTCAAGTACTCCCAGTTGATAGACCGGGCAGTGAACCGGGTCTCCATAAACTCATGTCGCCATAAACTCCCCATCGAAATCCCCCCCGGGATTAAAACGGATGTGTCCATGATATTCTTGTCCTTACTCAAAACCCGAATCTTCACTTCGCTTCTCCACCACAACGCTAATCCACCACTCGCCCCCACTGGCTCAACATATTCAGCATGGTCCATCCCTATTTCTCTCCTAATCCTCTCGCAGTAGGGTTCCAACTGCTTTGTTTCCATAAGAAAAATGATAACCGGTTGAAACCCTTTCACTAGGTCTTTTAGATGGCGAACAGTCAAGGGAGACCCCAACCCTTGACAGTTCCAACTAATTAAGCTCATTGGAACCGTGTGGCTGTTTGGGGACAGCCACCAGAACCCCTACCACGGTTTCTTCTTCCGCCTCTGTTAACACCAGATCTGTTGACCACAAAGCCACTTCCAGTCTCAGTCTTATCCCAACCCCGCCTGTTAGAGCTCAGCATGTCTGTTGTTCTCTATCGTTTCCCAGCCCTTCTCGATTCCTCCCCTTCTCTACTGCATTGAGCTTGGGCCCCCTCCCTAACATTGATCGTGAGGACATCATCAAAACCTGTGGGATTCGGAATTGTACCAATAGAGTTGACACAATTCCTTCCTCCCATATTAATAATCTCCATATGGCTTGCGCCTCGGTCCTCAAAGATTCCCAAAGCAACACTAGTAATCGTCGTTCTTGGAGGTTGGATCTTGGTCGGTGTTCTGAACTCCGCCTGCAGGTTAGGAGGTCCTGCATTTGGAATCTTCTCTTGACCCGACCCCTGACTAGCGGTAGCCAAGTGGTAGGAATCCTCGATTACATTCCCCCTATCAGAACCCACGTCCCCGCACTGAGCTTGAATAGGACACTGCATCTGTGAGGTTGGGACGTGTGAATCATGAAGACAGAGGTTTGAGGCATCCAGCATGTCGTCATCTTCCGGAGGTAAGTTGAGGTCGAAAGGCAGTTTCGGCACATCAGGTAAGGGATTTTGAAATTGCTCTTCCACCGACCCCATGAAGTCAAACACTCCCTTAGGATGAGGGTGTAGAACCTCACGAGGTGCCTGCGAAACAGAGTCAGAGGATGGGCAGTCCTTCTGAACCGAAGTCTTAGAGTCTCCTCTTGAAGACCCCATGATCTTAGTCTGACTGGCATTGGCTATGACATCTTTCCAGGGCCTCTTGCTTGGCTCTCTCATTGGGAGCTTCTGATTTATCCCCCCACCGATATTGTACCATCGACTACTGGTTCTAGCACGCGCCACGGACATCCACGGACCGTAAATATGGAACTCTGGTTTCATTTCCGACATCACTATCTCCTCCCCACAGAACTGCGAGGTATGCCCGAGCTTGCCACAGACAAAACAGAGATCAGACAGTCTCTCAAATCGCACATCAGCCCACTTGTTGTCACCCTGCACATTAGTCCACCAGAAACCAGCAGCTAGATGAACCGTAACATCAATCTCCAGCTTTAAACGCAGGAAATTCCTCTGTTTCATCACATTATCTGGCTCAACTTCTAGGCATTTTCCCATGTTGTTCCCTATCCTATAAGCATTCTCCCTATTGTACATGTCCATGCTCAAACCAAAAACTTGTATCCAAATCTGCAGGGAGTTGAAGTTTACCTCTTCCACACAAGAGTTCGATCTGCAGACTATTCAAGCATCGAGAAATTTGATGACCACAATAAGGAGTGTGAATGGGATTATAATCGTAGAAATTCTCTAGGATTTGATCTTAGTATGTTATATAAGGAAAATTCTATATGAAAATTACTCATTAGTTTCTAAAGACCACAAGTTACAAATTTACCCTTTAAATTATATTAGTTTTTTATTCTAAAAAATAACAATATATATAATTAAAATTGAAAGTATTTTATTTTAAAGATCAACAATATTTTCTAAAAATATATAGTATGTATAATGTAATCTCATGAATTTCTCACTTAAGATAAGAATTAAGATTCTATGCTTTATGTTATTGTTTTTTATGTATATATATAATATTCATTGAACAAATAAATAAATTGAAGACTTAAAAAAAAATATAATAAATAATTAAAGCGACTTGACGTCTCACTGTGCATGCTAGGCAATTTGAATGTGTAAGTTGATCAGCCCAACTACCGGGCACTTCATTAATATTCCCTTTTTTATGTTAAGAATTAAATGATAAGTGTTATAATGGTAAATGCATATTTGTATTACTATTGGCTTAAATATGTTAATTATATGACCAACTTAATTTGGTCGAGTAGTTCAAAGTTCGGTGAATAAATTAAGAAAAACTACACATATTTACAAATGCTAATTTGATTATGGAAACCTTTTTTTTGTTCATCAATTAGAATTCATTTCAACAAATAAAAACATAGTTAAGTTACATAGAATAATCAGAATTAAGCAAAATTGAAAGATTGAGTGGGATCGAGAGATCCAATCCAGAAAAATTGAAAGATCCAATCCATTTGACACTCTCCATCTAGCATAATCTAATTTGTTATCCAGTCCGCACACGTGATGCACGGATTTTGGGCATAGCAAATTATTCTTCGGAGTGAAGAAGTTTCATTCTATATGATTCCCATCAAATCAAGATTATTGGACCTTCTTATCATGTATAAATCAAGCATTAGATGACGTGTCTCACTGTGATAGGTTGATGGGTAGACAATTTTGAAACATTATTGTATGCCAAGAAACCTCATTCTACTTAAGTGAACAAGACAAGGTGTTCCAAATCTGTGAAAGACACCACCCGAAGAGAGAGAAGGAAATTAATGATTTTGCAATCGATTGCTTTATGATTGACAAGAAAAGAGAAAAAAGGAGGGTGTATAGGAAAAGGGGCGGCGCTATGCTGCCTTTTCTCTTTCCCTCTTTAATTTTAGTAGCTAGGGTTTGCCTTTTTACAGCTTCTTTTTTTGACTTTGTCTGCTTCTTTTTGATGGAATGGTGCCTTTTTAAAGGGCAAAGTCCAACATTCAAAGAGCAAAGTTACTTAAATAAAAAAATAAGGTAAAATAACAGTATTACTATTTCCTTCATGAACCAGATGTCCCTATTTTCATCTTGAGAATAGTAATTAAAAAAATAGTCAACACTATTTCTTATGGGCTCACACACTGTGCGCCTGTAGAACATACTTAACGAACGGTATGTATGTCTGGCCTCCTGATGGAGTGGAGTACTAAGGAAAAAATAAAATCTCACTTCATTATTTAAAATCTGCCCATTACGTGTCATCATATAACATATGACCATCAAAAGAGATCATATTTTATAGAGAAAAATATCATCTCAAACTATACTAAAAAAGATATTTGATTTTTTTTTACAAAAACAGTCAAAATATAAATATTTATTAGTTTTTAAAAGTACTTTTGTCCGGAATTTCCAATACAATTAGACGCGATTGGATTGATTGGATTGGGTTGCTCATAATCTCTAAAATAGAAACTCTTACTTTTCAATGTTGATGAAGACTGCAATAGAGCTTGTTGGCCCATTACACAGACAAAACGAAAGATGATTTTATACTCTTAAACTACTCAGTCAAAATTACCCTAAAGCCCTTCCCAAAATTAGAGTTGATAAAAATATTTAGAGAGCATTTACCCAAAATTAAATTTATTTTAATCTCAACCCCATCATCAATTGAAACTATTTAGGGTCCTTCGAAGGAAGAACATTCTATATATGTACACACGCAGAAGAACAATTTAAGAACACCACGTTCAACATCCAATCTGCATTATCATATCGTCAAGCTGGTTGGTTAGTAGACACACAACAGTTGAGTTTCCAGGCACCAATACTTCAGTTGGTCACGAAATGATACCTCGAATCCACAAAGCTCTCCACATCCCAAAGAAAAGAACCGAACGTAACAGCTTCTAACACAAGCCTCTTCAGACCACCAAAGCTGATCTTGATGAGTTCGTCCCTAGAAGTATCAACCGTACCCTCTGGTGTAAGCACAATTTCAGGCCTTCCAAACAGAGCTTCTGTGTGCTTCTCAATGATGCCTACAGCTTCCTTCGACCTGATTGTAGCATAACTTTGGAGTGTATCTCCATCAAATGACATCACATAAGTTCGGAGCCTGGATGGTTTGATCCCATAACCAAAACCACCAGCACTGACCCCACCAGCAGCCCAAGATGAAACCTCTGGGTGAGACTTCAGAGATTCAACAGAATCACCCACATCCGTTATGTTTGTTCCATCTCCCACTACATTAAACTCAGGTCCATTCGACCCGCTTGAAAGGGTTTTCATTGTTTTCTCAAGCTGAAATCTCTGATCTACTCGTTTAAGAAAATAACCGTACATAACCGAAGCAGCATAGACTTGCCCAACCCTTAGCTTGCTTATCTGAGCTACGGAGGTAGAGTCGCCCAATCGACTTCCCAAGATGAGAGCAAGATGATTCTGGATCATTTCATAAGCTTCTGAAGAGTGAAGCTGCTTCAGCTGTTCCTCTTGTGTAGGCCATGAATCAACACGGCCAGACGGGTCTGATGGATTTATGGTAGGAATCAGAGATACATCAGCATCCATGAACCGCTGCACCACTAATGCGTACAAGATTTCTTCCAACACCTTTCTCCTTTCATTAGCCTTTACCTCCGCAATTCTCCTAATATTATTATAAACGACAACTACATTCAATTTAAGCAACTCAGAGTCCATGTGTATAAATCAGCAGTATTGACTTAAACTAACCTGTAGAGTACTAATTCTGACCCTGTAGCTGAGGGCTCTTCTTGCTTCTTCTCAGAATCACGATCTGTTTGCAACTGCTCGAGCTGCTGTTCAACAGCAGCAGGGAGAAGATGTGGGTGGCTGATAAGGATCTGCCACAGAAATTGACCCACTGGGGACTCCAGCTTAAGTGGACCAATTGGAGCTCCTGATCCAGATGACTCGGAAGATAATGATGCTCTCAAGACATGGCTTCTCCTGCTACGTGGAGCAGGTTTCATATATCTTGGACTCGAGAAAGAAACTGAGGCGAAATGCTGCAATGTATAAACACAATTCATCACTTTCCCATGCATAAGGTAGTATAAGAGCGCAATAATGAAGCTATAAATATACTGTACAGGAGGCAGGAGCAAGAACTGAATAGTATTCGCCTTCACTCCACGATGTCCAAGAAGATGCAAACCAAGTTGATGAAGCAATTCATATTTCATAACTAATAGAATACAACTACAATTGCTAACAGAATAGGTATCTAAGCCACAACAAGAAGATAAACATTCAGGACGCCGTGAAGTAATCAACAAAGTAAAAATTCAAGTGGGCCAAATCATACCATACAGCAATATTTTTTTGCAAAAATTACTTGGACATCAAAGAATATTTTTGCTAAAGGCAATTAACATCTGCAATAAAAGGGTCATTCAAAATATCAACAAACGTGTCAATCCATAAGAAAATCTAAAGAACAGTGCACTGAATATGAATGACAAGATTAAACCGAGCATATACCCAGCAACTATCTCTCCCCAGCTAGGGAATTTTTCCTGAAACTTAAATAATCATATAAGCTAAAAATAGAAGAACTGGGAAGCTGGAACTAATTACAAAACTAATTCCGATCTACAAAATGAGGAACTACATGAAATTAACGTTCACGCAGTTGTATATAATGAAAAACGAAATGATAACTTCCAAGAACACACCGAAAATAGGACCAAATCAAAACATCAAGTTACCTTGTTCGAGGATCCAAAAGTCGAGCCAAACTTCACAGTATTGGGTCCATTAGCGGTAAAGCTTCCCCCTGTAGACCTAAAAAATGAAGGGCTAGAGACACCAACTGACGACTGGAAGATGGCAACTGACGCTGAATCCATGCTTATCAGCTTCAAAATCAAACAAAAAAATGGAACGCTCAATCGAAGTAACTAAGCACGAGATTAGGCACAATCTCAACAAAATGAAATACCTTCAGACAGATCAGAGTGCAGACGGCAATGATAGAGCAGAGATAAACCCTAGAGCTGTGACGAGAGGAACGACAGAAATGAAAGATGTATAAGATTGGTGAGTAGATCCTGTATGTATCTTGTTGGCCAATGGCAATATAGAACGTCATACAGTGGATCGTAACAAATTAAATGTCTTTTCCACAAATACCCCTATCTTAACATATCATTTGAACCCACTAATTTGTTTACCAAAAAGTCGGTAAAATTTAGTTTTATTATTATTTCTAACTTGATGGTAGGAAAATAAGTTTGAGTAGTTACTAGTTAGGAGTGGTGTGATTTGTTTTGTTTTTTTCTTTTAATATGTAAATAACAAACTGTAAATAGATTGATTATAAAATTATAATAAAAAAAAATGAAAACTGCACTTAAAAATGGATTACAAAATGAGAACAACTAAAACTAAATCAGTACAACAAATAAATATTATTAAATTCAACTATTACGTTATTTGCGCTCGTTATACTAGCATTTTTCTTGGTAGAATATATTAATTAATAAAAATATACTAATTGTTAAATAATGAAATTGTTATGGGGGTAGGAATGTAATTTAGTTTAGTAGCGGATCTTTTTTAAAGTTGTGTGTGCCGAGCGAGGATAATGTCCACCAGTTATTTGCGGGTCCCAGACAATAGCTTGACGCGTCACTACATGAAGGAATGGTCAATGGAGCGCCGGCCCTGTGGCTTTGAAGCCCGGTCCAATCATTCTATTATGACAGGGTTGTATAATGTATCGTGTGGCTTCCGTCTTCGGTTTTGTCCCAAGTACTCATTCTTCCACGTACTAGCAGCTTCTAGATCATAGAAATTATAAATATTGAAATCTTTTTAACTTAAATAGCGATTTTTTTTCCAAGTATATAATTTTGTCCTAAGTAAATTAAATACTAATAAGTACTTAATTTTCAAAATTGACAAACATAAATATAATTTACGAGTTAGATCAAAACTTAGGACAATTTGCTAATAAAAATATTTAGAAATTTAACAAAAAAAATATGTAAAATTTAGAAGAAAAAATATATATTAAAAACAAAAGAGATCTTTAGTCTTATGAATATTGAAATCTATTCGTGGGACAAACATTTATGGTCCATTTTGTTGGTGGAATACAAAATATGAAATAAGAAATAGAAGATAATAATATGATGTTGTTTGGTTGGTGGAATTAAATAGAATGAAATAAGGAATTCAAATGTTTGTTTGGTGGAATGATATATGAAAATGAAATGGAATATGGTAAAATGACATATATGTCCTTACTTTCATATGCATAATGTCGGACGTCGAATCCGAGTTTCCCCGCTTTTTAATTTTCATCAGTTCTCGCTCGAAAAATGTCGGGTCTTGGCAAGCGACGGGTCCGGTCGAGCGGGGTCACCAACCGGACAGAAAAATGAAAGAGTCGTCACCGATTAATTAAAATCTAATTGAAATCCTAAAACTGCCTAGGGTGCATGGTATTAACATCCTAGGGTTTAGAAAGGTCTACGTCCAGAGAATCGAGTTCGGGGATTTGATTACGTTTTATGAGACCGCGAGCGCATAATCCGCCCTTTCGATATTTTAGTTTGCTTTGAATTAATTTACCAATTTACCCGAATTGCCCGTTTCGATCATGCTTTGCCAAAAAGATTACATACGTTTTTCAAAAAAAAAATAACTAAACCATATACAATTATTTTTTATTTACGAGTTAATTTCAAATAAATAAACAAGAGATAATAAAGTTAATCATGCTCGAGAAAATGGTGGCTTAACTTTGGGGTCATTTTAAACATGTCAAAA
Organism: Chamaenerion angustifolium; assembly: GCA_946814005.1. Lineage (NCBI taxonomy): Eukaryota > Viridiplantae > Streptophyta > Magnoliopsida > Myrtales > Onagraceae > Chamaenerion > Chamaenerion angustifolium. The sequence continues at coordinate 32,974,302 of OX328271.1, read as the reverse complement.
ATACACGAATGACAGAATTGTAACACTTTGACAAGTCATGAAATGTCAAGAAAAGTTTAGGAATCAAAAATGTAATTTTAAAAAAATTATAACTAAACTGAAAATATTTTTTACAAAAAATTACAAAATTGACCCTAAACTATTCTGGACTTATTTATAACACCTGGTAAAGTTCCAAAATAACCCAAAAATTATTCTAGACTTATTTGTAACATTTTGAGAAGTGATGGTATGTCCAGAAAGGTTCAAGGAGCAAAATGTAATTTTTAAAAAAATTGAGCTGAATAAAAATATATTTCAAAAATTGCAAAATTGACCCAAAACTTTTCTGGTTTGGTTTTTAACACTCGGTAAAGTCCCAGAATGACCCGAGAGTCTAAGGACCGAGTTATAACCTTCATCAAAGTTCAGGAATGACCTAATACATTTTTGAAAAAATGTTTTTAGATCGAAATAATCTACCATAACTTTCACAAATGCCTAAAATGACCCCAAAGTTATACCAAACTCAAAACTGAGTACAAGTTTTATATGAAATATAACTATTAACACATACTATCGATAAGATAAATTGCATTCACATCAAGAAATATAAATACAATATTGAATACGAGAGAGATACACCTAAGTTATTTAAAGTTTAGATACCGTACGAAGAATCGAGACAGATAATTACCGATTTTTTTCCACTCAATTTCTCTCTATTTTTCACTCGATACCTCACTTTGAATTTTTTCTCTCTTCTACCTTTCTTTTCTTTTCTTTTTTTATTATTTTATTTTTTACTCTTTTCTTTCCTTGATGTCGTAAGCTACGGAAACTCCTTGTTCTTCCCCATTTGTTGAAGCTTGCATCATCCTTTATAGAGTTTTCCAAACAATATTATAAGGTGATCAAGTGGGTAAGTGGTGATGAAAATTAGGAGATCTTTTGGTGGTAATTGGAGAGAATTTGGCCAAGGATAAGCAAATGTGATCAAGTGGCTAAATGGTGATGGCAATTAGGAGACTTTTGGTGGTAATTGGAGAGAATTTGTCCAAGGATGAGCAAAGGTGATCAAGTGGACAAATGATGATGGCTATTAGGAGACTTTTTGTGCCAATTGGGAGTGATTTGTGGCATGGTGGGAATTTGGACGAAAATGGATGACATGGTGAGTGTTTTGCCAAAAATGGGTGGCATATGTTTAAGAGTTTATGGTTTGGGGTTTAGGGTGTGGGATTTAAGGTTTAGGGTTTAGGTTTTGAGATTTAAGATTTAGGGTTTAGGGTTTGGCATTTTAGGGTTTAAGGTTTAGGTTTAGTTTTTTTTTAGGGTCTAGGGTTTAAGGTTAAGGTTTAGGGTTTGGGGTTTTAAGGTTTAGGGTTTAGGGTTTTTTAGGGTCTAGGGTTTAAGGTTTGGGGTTAAGGTTTAGGGTTTAGGGTTTGTGGTTTATTTTATTTTATTGCTCTTTTCTTCGTCTCAATTTTTCTCTGCTCGGATCCTCGCGTACAGTATTTTGACCCTGAGCCAAAATCAGGCATTTACACAGAGTATATAATACAAATAACTTGTATTAATTAATTTCAAAAATTAAAATAATAAAACTTATAATATATTTAATTAATAATTGTAAAAAACTTTTAAATGTATTTATTTTATTAATAGAACCAAGAAAAATTCATTAATTAAATAGGAATGTGCAAAACTACCATAATCCACATATAAAAGCAAAACATCTCCAAAATTTTCATTACTTCATTCGCCAAAGTACCAATAGATCATAAGTTCAACATTTAACTAATCACATCACCTGCAAACTAAAATAACTTATACCCAAATGTTTTTTAAAAAAAATTGCAAATACATCAAATGCAATCTTCGATAAGGGTGAAACCGGATCAATCGAATCGATTTTTTACTATTTCGATTGGGTACCTATATTTTCACACCATATTTTCTTTTAAAAAAGTCCAACCAAAAGACAGTATACGAAAAAAATAAATCTTCCATTCAGATTTTTGATTAAACCGAAAAACAAATACACATTCAAAACCAAAATAAGTATTCAAAATCAAATTAAATAACAAAATAACTCGATGTAACAATGTTTACATAATTTTTTACTAAACCGATTAAACAACTAAAATAATTAATTGTTTGTATTCATTGATTAACTATATTAATTAATGCTAATTAATATAATATATAAAATTATATGCGTATTAACGGTTGCACCGAATTTCACGGTATTTTAGATTCGTAGACCGAGCGGTCTAAAAATCTGTTTCAAACAAGCAAAAAACTATCATAAAATGAACCGTACATTTTTTGACCGAATTTTTTTGTTCGGTCAAGCCTGGTTTTCACCGGATTTTGAGACCAACCAGTTTTTTCTTTCACCCCTAGTCTTTGATTCATGAAATATATGCAAATACTGCAAGAACAAAACCCAAAATGCAGTCTTCGAACATCAAAGAACCCAAAATACAGTCTTCGAACAAGAACATCAAATGCAGTCTTCGAACATTATAGAACATCAACTGCAGCTTAAAAAAAACTGCAAAGTCATGGGTTCGTCCGAACAGAACCCAAAATCGTGATTCAGAGAGAAATCAGTTGCAAAAAACGTACCCGATGAAGGATGAAAGAGAAGCTGTGAAAATCTTCTCTTCGTTCGGGAAGTAATAGACACAGTAATGAAATATGAAAGAGAAGCTGTGGAAGTAATGAAGGAGCAAGACAGTTTTGACAATAGGGAAAATACATGAGGGTAGTTTTGTCATTTTGCTTGCTATTCCGTATTCTAGGAGAGCTAGTAATACGAAATCCGAGCTTTTTAGACATAAACCGTACTACCAGTTCTCGAGTAATCCGTATTCCGAATTTGTTCAATTCCGCGAAACAAACAACTTCGTACAAAATTCATATTCCTTATTCCTATTGCATTCCATAAATCAAACACCCCATTAAAACTCGATCAGTGTCTATAATTATTTTGAAATTTAATACTATTTGTGTCTTTAAAGATATAATTTAATTATATGTATAATAACATTTTAAAGAAACATATATCTAATCTTATATTACTCAAGCAACAGCTTTCACAATTAAAATTAGGAACATTAGTGGTTTATCTCGATTACCTCTTCATCGGTGGTCTATCTTTGATTAATTCTTCCATGATCAAATTTATAACTTCTTAAGGGAAGTTTGATTGGAAGTATTATGTAATACACATATTAAGTAATACATGTATTAATTAATACTATGTTTGGATGAGACATGTATTAAGAAATACTTATACATTCATAACCTAAGGCAGTGTTTGATTCGGTATAAAATTATACGTAAAGTGACAAAAATATTTAAACACCCTTAAATTTATTTTGCAATGTAATAAGTTATACACATAAATTTATTTAATTTTATAAAATAAAATATATTCATATTCAAAAAAATTGGAAAAAATTACAAACACACACACACACAAAAAAAGATCCATTTGAGTCATAGCCGCTTTAATCCATTTTGACTCTTCTCTTATAATATTTACAATTTCATCCTTAAAGTGTTACTCCTATGCATAAAGCTTCAAAACATTCATGTTCTTAAGCGACTTCGTGTGATTGATTTCTGATTGAAGAGAAAAAATAGAGCATTACATTGGTTTAACAAATATGTGGAACAACCTGATTTTACAAATCGAATTTGGGAACAACATGATTTTAAAAACACATGTGGAACCCCACTTAGCAAAATATGGAGATGAAATAGTTTAATAAACACACTTAAGTGTTTTTTTTCTCATGACATATGCACATAAAGAGCTAGAAAAAAATAGAGTAAATGATATATGTTTATTTAATATTGTTTTTAATATATTTTTTTAAAATAATATCTAATAGATGAGTAAGTATTAAAACATTGTTGAGTGAATTATTAATTAAGTTTTTTAACTATTTTTTTAAAATGTTGACTATATGTCATGTATTATTGTCAAAATGAACTCGGAAATTGTTAATGAATTCGAATGGTACCCAATAACTAGGGGTGAGCAAAAAATACTGGTTGGACCGAGACCGGCCCGAGACCGGTCCGAGACCGGCCCGACTAAGACCGAGACCGAGCGGGCGGTTTTTTTCCTCTAAAGTCGGGATTGGGCTCGGGTTCGGGTTTTTTCCCGAAATTCCCGATTAGGACCGGTCCGGCCCGAGTTGCCTAAAAACCTAATACATATTACTATATATACTATACAAGTATAGTAGTATACAACAACTCTCACAAAGTCTCCATGTGTGTTTGGATTGTATGTTCTATATTTATAATGTGTGTTTGGATTGTATGTTTGATACTTGATTTATTGTGTTTGTATGTTCTAAATTTGGTGAAAATTCGGACATTTTTTTTTTTTTTTTATAATTTGGATTGAAAATTTCGGTAATGGACCGAGACCGGCCCGAGTCAAGCAAGACCGACTCGGGCGGGCTTTTTATATCGAAGTTGGTCTCGGTCTCGGTTCTCCAAAGGTGAAGACCGAAATTTCGGGCTCGGGCTCGGTCTTGCCTAAAAAACCGGCCCGGACCGCCTAAGCTCACCCCTACCAATAACTGTTTTGCGTTTGAGTAAGTGATTCATTTTTTGTAAAATAAAACATATATGGAAGAAATAATGATGGAAATTTATAAATAGTATTACATCAGTTTATTTTTAATATTACATTTTTTATTAATTATTATTAGATAATCTGAGTAAATAATAATTTTAAAATATTTTATATTAAAATTCAAAAAGTTTGATAAAAACTGAAAACTAAAATGATAAACTATTTTTACATAGGGTTAATAGACTAAGAGTAATTAAGTATATTTTTACTATGTATTAAATAATACCATGGTTAGATAATATATTCGTTAATACACAATTAACACTATAATTATTTATTAGTTAATACATACTATTACATCTAATCAAACATTATATTAATTAATACATGTATTAGTTAATACTAATACATGGTTAATACCCCAATCAAACACCCCCTTAAAAATCCAATTTTGACGATGTATATATGGTTTATCCCCTCCGCTTTAGGGGAAATCGAGAATACAAATTGAATGGAGTTGTTGCGAACTCGAGAAGGAAATTCACAAGATAACTGTTGGATTGGATATTGATATTGAGTTATATATGAGAGATTGAATTTAATTGAGAATTGTATATTGTTAATCTATGATTTTTGGTACATAAGAGGTGTCTATTTATACACTAATCCTAACAGTTATATTTGTCTAACAACTATATTTCTAACAGATATACCTTCTAACAGCTATATTCTAACAGTTCTATATCTTCTAACCCCCCTCCCCCCTCAAACTAAACAGTGGGATCTCTAATGTTTAACTTGCCAATGATATTATTGAAAATTCTTCTGTTGACTGCCTTGTGAGAATATCTCCTTCCTGAAAATACTCTTTGGACTGATTGGTTTAGGACTCTATCGGAGCCAGGGTTGCTATGTTGTTTTTGTTGTACTTTATTAGAGCTAGGGCCGCTCTGATTTTGCTATTTGACCCTATCGGAGCCAAGACTGCTCTATTTTTGTTGTTGTTGTACCCTATCAGAGCTAGGGCGACTCAGAATTGTTGTTGTACCCTATCAGAGCTAGGGCGACTCTTCTTTTGTTTGACCCTATCGGAGCTAGGGCGACTCTACTTTTGTTTGACTCTATCGAAACTAGGGCGACTCTGGTTTTGTTTGACCCTATCGGAGCTAGGGCGACTCTGATTTTGTTTGACCATATCGAAGCTAGGGCGACTCTGATTTTGTTTGACCCTATCGGAGCTAGGGCGACTCTGATTTTACTGTTGAACACTCTCTCTCAAGTTGAGTACTGGAATCTTCAATGCTCAACTTGCACAACATTCAGTGCTCAAGGAGTACCGATTTTGAACGATCCTCACCTTTTGTTTCCGTTTTGTTTTACACATCTTCCATCCATCCACTGCCTACTACCCCCAAACTCACCGCACATTCTCCTCTAGATTTCTCACACAACAAAAATATATAAATTCTAAACTAAGAACCCAACAACACAGTAAACATTTATTCATCATCCACTCCACTTACTTTTGCATGTTGTCTCCTTTCTTCATGGCCGGCATCATGGCCAACATCATCATGTTTTCTTTTCTTTTTCTTTTTCTTTATATTTTTTATTATTTTTTTTATACCTTTTCCATTTTCTTCTTATTCTTCTTTGACCGCTTCTTCTCCCCCGCAACATTGTGCCTCCCGCAGCTCCTTCCTACATTTGTCTTCGGCTGCTCTCCTGCTCCTCTCTCGATGTTTCGTTTGTTCTTCACTCGGTCTCCCTCTACGCTTCATCTCCTGGAAGCCGATCGGGTTTGGTTCAGCTCGACCACCACGATCCGATTCTGGCTGCTGCTGGTAGCGGTGATGTAGACTACGACGGCTCTCTGAAGGCCTCTTCGCTGACTTCCCGTCGATGAAATTCTGATTGATTGGTTGTTTGCTGTCCCGAGTAGTGCTGCTGTAAACACCTGATTTTGCCTCATGGTCAAAATACTGTACGCAATGAATCGAGCCAAGAGAAATCGATATTAAAAAAAAAATCTATAAAATGTTTTTAAAAAAATATTTGAACATGGAACATGGCCACATGACCATGTTCCTCTTTTGTACAAGTTGTTTTTTTTTATTATTTTTTTAAAAAATAATAATAAAATAAAATGCAAATTGTGTATAAAAGGTAGGGGTGAAACCGGTCAGACCAGTTTATTAACTATTTCGGTCGGACTTCAATATTTCAGGACTAGATTTTTTTCATAAAAGTATCCGACCAAAAGTCCGTAATATTTTAAAAAAACCGACCATTTCATTAGGGGAGAAGAAGACAACCATGGATGAGTGTCATGGGGAAGATGAAAAGTTGGAGAGAAAATTACTCCTGAAAGTTGAAAAAGAAAAGTGTTACTCTTGGTATATGTGTGCACATTGTACAATTCTTCATATTAATTAATAATAAATATATTAAATATAATTAATTTGGTCGGATCGGATTCCATGATTTTTTAAACTAAAAAATCGAACCAGACCGAAAATCCGAAATATAGAAATAAATACGTCCGTGAACCGAACCATGTGTTTTCGGATCGTTTTTTAGTTCGGTTCAGACCTGTTCTTATCGGTTTTTGGACCAACCGAATTTTACTTTCACCCCTAATAAAAGGGGGAAGTGTCGTAGGCTTCAAAAGGGGAGGAAGAAACCAAAGGATAGTTTAGAACAAGCTTGCCGTAAGCTACGACATTGAAGAAATGGAAAGGAAAAAGAAAAGGAAAGAAAGGAAAAGAAAAGAAAAAATAGAAAAAAAATTCAAAGTGAGAATTTGAGTGATAGTGAGTGAAAAATATTAGATAGAAATTGAAGGAAGAACAATCGACGAATATCGGTCTCGGTTCCTCGTGAGGTATCTAAACTTCGAATAACTAAGTATATCTCCTCTCGTGCTCGATATTTTTATTTAAGTTTGTTTCATCGATATTATGTGTTAATAGTTGTATTTCGTATAAGAATCGTACTCGGTTTTACGTTCGGTATAACTTTGGTGTCATTTTAGACATTTGTGAAAGTTATGGGTGTTGTTTCAGTAAAAATAAATATTTTCGAAAATGAATTAGGTCATTCCCAAACTTTGATGAAGGTTACAACTCGGTCCTTGGACTCTCGGGTCATTTGGGGACTTTACCAAGTGTTATAAACCAAACTAGAAACGTTTTGGGTCATTTTTGCAATTTTTAAAAGATTTTTCCAAATCAGCTCAAAATTTTAAATAATTTCATCTTGGTCCCTAAACTCTTCTGGACATCCCATTACTTCTCAAGGTGTCACAAATTAGTCCAATATGTTTTGTATTTGCAAAATCATGCGTATACGTTTGACACGTCTTAAAATGACCCCAAAGTTAAACCACTATTTTTTAGCACAATTAAGTTTATTCTCTCTTGTTTATTTATTTAAAATTAACTCCAAAGAAATGCATGTCATCTCTTTAGCCAAGCATGATCAAATTGGACAATTCAGGTAAATCGGTCAAGTTGAAAAAATATAAATTCAAAAGCAAACTAAAGTACCGAAGGGGCGGATTATGGGTTCGCGAGCCCTTAAGACGTAATCAAACCCACAAACTCGATTATCTGGACGTAGACCTTTCCAAGTCCTAGGGTGTTAACACCATGTACCCTAGGCAATTTTAGGACTATGATTAGCCTTGAATTAATCGGTGGCGACTCTTTCATTTTTCGGTCTGGTTGGTGACCCCGCTCGACTGGACCCGTCGCTCGTCAAGACCCGACATTTTCAAACGAAAATTAGAAATATTTTCAAATGAAAATTAGAAATATTTTCAAATGAAAATTAGAAATATTTTCAAAAATGGTTAGGAAAAGTCGGATCCGACGTCCGACAATTTGGCAACTCTGCTGGGGATATCTTTTAGAGGGTTTAGGCTTTGTCATGTTTTCTTTGCCATATTATATTTTTTTGTGCTATCCGTTTTGACTGTTTGCTCATGCTTGCAGTTTCAAATTTTGTCCAAAAGGCGATGTAATTGTAATAATTCAAAAACAAAATGTAAATTCTTGTTTTGCACACACCACGCTGGTTACCATTACCCGCTCGGACCTGGAGCACAATAAGAGCTTAGGCAGTTTAGTAGGGGAATGCACCCGAAGCAGTTTGGACCGCCGGCACGCACCCAAACAACTCAACTCGATGATCAGAATGGGCCCGTGATCCTCTTTAGGGGGTGAGGTTCCGCTGGTTTAGAGGACCTAAAAATTTCATCCATTTAGAACAAAAGCTCTACACCGTGTTTAACCTTTACCAGTTTTGTGTGTATTTCCATTTTGGGCCCAACTAATGTAAATGATAATTCGGCCCAAGTATTTGGATACGAGATTGACCCACAATTTATGAAGAAGATTCAGCCCAACTGCTGTGAATTATAAGTCAGCCCAACAACTGTAAATGGGAGTTCTGCCCATTATGTAAATGTGTTTTGTTTTGGCCCTAGATCATGACATGTATAGGATTGGGTCTTTTGTATTATATATTCTAAATTGTTGTAAATGTAATACGAACTTTACTAATGAAATTTACATTCTCGCACTTGCATTGCATTTTTTAAATAAAAAAGTAAGTTCCGTTCATTTGATCTCTTATCCTTAGGACATTTCACTCACCATCTTTGGTAAGGATGGAAAAAAAATCATTGCCCTCACATTAAGGCCATACAGCCCCCTACGGTCGAAATTGCCCGAATATGGAAAGCCATGAAAAAAGGGAATCAGAAATACGTGAACAAGAAGAGACGAGGTTCACGAGCTCGTAAACTACAAAGTCAACTGAGTTCCCCTTGATGCCTTGTCTGAATTCTGGAATAGGAAAAACGCATCTGCGTGATTAACAAGAACAAAACACGTGCACAAGTTCCATTCGACACCTGAAGTCCGTCTTTCGACCCAGAGGATATCATCGGGGATAGACTCGAACAACCACCGTCATTCTAGCAATGTTGGAGCACCTTGGAAAAATGTGGGGGCAACGTAGCTAAGTTGAATGACACCCTTGAACAGTTCATACGAAGAACGAAGCAAATAAAAGATTTTCACAATGCATGTCATCGACCTTCGTTCAAACCAAGGAACAAACAGCAACTGCACTCAACGAGCTACGCCGTCGTGTGAAACGTCTTAAGGACTAGACTTCGATTGGTCAAAACCTTTAAAAGTATTTTTGAAAAAAACTTTTGTCATACATGCAATCAAAGTCTATAAATGGAATGAATGGAACATAGAATTTTCAAAATCAATCATGCATGATCAATTGTGTATTCATCCTTCTTACTACGGTATTTTGAATTTATGTTTTCGGGAACCCATGCGACATTCCATGACTCTAGCACCTCAAGAACACAAGTAGAGAATCATCCAACTAGAACAGACCATGCACGCCATGAGTTCCTCCACAGTGCAGTCAATCGTTGGCATGACCTCCTAGGTCGAGCGAATTTTGGATCTTCTGAGCTCCAGACAGGCATGACTACCACAGTATCCCCGACCTCATCTTCCCGAGCAACATTACTGTTGTGGCACCTCGTCAATCCATGTCAGAAACCTTTGTCATCCTGACCAAGCTCAACCTCCCATATATGGACATCCTAACCAAGGCCCACCTCCCACATATGACCTTCCCACACCCGGAAGGACAAAGACATTTTTAGGACTGGACTTTCGTCCTAATTTCAAAGATTATGAAGTCGCCCGGAGGAAACATTTAGCCGAAAGTTCAGGGACATTGTTGTTTCCTCTCCTCACTGTTTCATTCCGAGACCCACCACAAGTGATCCAACTCGATGACATTGATGCTCACGATGACTTGTCAGACTTATTTTCAACCGATATAACCATTGGAGGTTTGCTCGATGAAGCCCCCTTAGGCCTTTTTGTCCGTCCACTCGCTAGTGGAAACCCTTGCCGGATTCGACTCTATACAAATGATCATTCGATGATACCCGTTTCAGATGCGTGAATATTGAAAAAGCTGAGCGTCTAATGGAAGAAATTCATGAAGGTTGTTGCGGACCACATATGAGCGTGCGGGACTTGGATACTTTTGGCTGACTGTGTGAGACACGTCAAACAGTGTCACCTCTATCAAGAGTACGCAGACCAAATCCACGCACTACTGTACGAGCTCTATCCCATGACTTCCCCATGACCTTTCTCAAAATGGGGCATCGATGTAGTCAACATGATTTCTCCCAAAGGCGCCCAATGGTCATCAATTCATATTAGCGGAGATCGATTACTTCACCAACTAGGTAAAGGTTATCTCCCTAGCATCAATAACGACAAAGACCATTGAATTTTTCATCAGCCAGGACATCATCGTGCATCATGGGATGCCAAAGTCAATCATCACTGGCAATGCTAGAAATCTAAATTGTTTGATGGGTTGTGATCAAGCATAAAAATTCATCTCCATATCAATATCACTCATAAATGAATGGCGCAGTGGAAGCAACAATTAAAGCGCTGACATGATAAGCTGCTTTGGGGCACTCAGGGCATACATGACCTCAAAATGGACCTCAATAGGGGCAACCAAATTGTCCTTTGTTTACGGGACCGAAACCGTGTTGCCAATTAAAGTAAAAATCTCGTTAGTTATGATCCTCACTGAGGTAGAAATGGACGAGCCAGAGTGGGCGAGATGTAAATACGAGCAATTGAACCTCATAGAAGGACCTCATGGCAAAAGTAAAGGAATCAAATCCATGCTAGGTGGAAAACCCAAAAGAGCAACCTAGGCAAAAAATAAGGGAACTGAGAGGTGCGGTAAAAAGAAAAAAAATACTATAGCAAAAGGAAAGAAAATCAAGAGATAAATAAAAAAAATTCTCAAACGTGGATGATAGTGTTTCCCAGAGTAGTAATAAAAAGAAGTTGTAATCGGCATTAATTTGAGTTGCCTCGATAATTTGCATGGATACACCTTGTGAACATATCATGAATGGCTTTAGGGAACTCCATCAAGAAGAACTCCAAAGTCGATTAATGAAAAAACAGTTTGAGTAGTCCGCACAAGCAGTCAGACATCTCGAGAAGGGTTTTTACCTCCAAAGTAAATTACAAGCCGACAAACGGGGCCTTTAGGTGCTCAACCTCTTCAAGTCATCCCTAACAATCAAAACCTGTAGATGTCCAACTTCTGAAAGTTACAAGCCAACGAACGGGGCCTTGAGGTGCTCAACCCCCGCAAATCATCCTCAACGATGCTTCTGGCCAGAAAAATCCTCAACTTCCAGCTCGTTGATGGAAAAAAAACGACGAGCGGAGCCTTTAGGTGTTCAGCCTCCGCAAGTCATCCTCGACAACCATGACCTGTAGTTATCCAGCTTCTGGAAAAAAAACGACGAGCGAAGCCTTTAGGTGTTCAGCATTCGCAAGTCATCCTCGACGACCACGACATGTAGTTATCCAGCTCCTGGGGAAAAAATAAACGACGAGTGGAGCATTTATGTGTTCAGCCTCCGCAAGTCATTCTCGATGACCAAGACCGGTAGTTATCCAGCTTCTGGTAGTCACATGACGACGAGCGGAGCCTTTATTTGTTCAGCATCTGCAAGTCATCCCCAACGAGTAACAAACCGACGAGCGGAGATTTTAGGTGTTCAGCCTCCGCAAGTCATCCTCGATGGCCAAGACCTGTAGTTATCCAGCTTCCGGGAGTCACATGCCGACAAGCGGAGCCTTTAGGTGTTCAGCCTCCGCAAGCTATCCCCAACGAGTCACTAGCCGACGAGCGGAGCCTTTAGGTGTTCAACCTTCGCAAGTCATCCTCGACGACCAGGACCTATAGGTGTCCAACGTCTGGGAATCACAAGTTGATCAGCGTTTAGACGCTCAGTCTCCACAAATCATCGTCAACGGTCGGAACCTATAGGTGACTAGCTTCCAAAATTTGCGTGATGATGTTTGTCTACTATGTAAATAATGAATAAAGAATAGTCAAAATCAGTTGTTTGTCTTTGAACACACACTCATGAGATCACTTCCATGAGCGTGTGTCCAAAGAGGGCAACTGTAAACACCTGATTTTGGCTCATGGTCAAAATATTGTACGCAAGGAATCAAGCCAAGAGAAATCGATATTAAAAAAGAAATTAAAAAAGATATCTGGACCTGTTTTGTACAAGTTGGTCTTTTTTTATTATTTTTAAAAAAATAATAATCAAATAAGATGCAAATTGTGTATAAAAGGGGGAAGTGTCGTAGGCTTCAAAAGGGGATGAAGAAACCAAAGGATAGTTTGGAACAAGCTTTCCGTAAGCTACGACATTGAAGAAAAGAAAAGAAAAGAGAGAAAAAAAATTCAAAGTGAGGATTTGAGTGATAGTGAGTGAAAAAAATTAGATAGAATTGAGTGAAGAAAAATCAGCGAATATCGGTCTCGGTCCCTCGTGAGGTATCTAAACTTCGAATAACTTAGTATATCTCCTCTCGTGCTCGATATTTTTATTTCTTAATGTGAATGAAGTTTGTTTCATCGATATTATGTGTTAATAGTTGTATTGCGTATAAGAATCGTACTCGGTTTTAAGTTCGGTATAACTTTGGGGTCATTTTAGACATTTGTGAAAGTTATGGGGTTGTTTCAGTCAAAAAACATAATATTTTCAAAAATGAATTAGGTCATTCCCAAACTTTGATGAAGGTTACAACTCGGTCCTTGGACTCTCGGGTCATTTTGGGACTTTACCGAGTGTTATAAACCAAACCAGAAACGTTTTGGGTCATTTTTGCAATATTTAAAAGATTTTTTTCCAAATCAGCTCGGAATTTAAAATAATTGCATCTTGGTCCCTAAACTTTTCTGGACATCCTATTACTTCTCAAGGTGTCACAAATTAGTCCAATATATTTCGTATTTTCAAAATCATGCATATACGTTTGACACGTCTTAAAATGACCCCAAAGTTAAACCACTCTTTTTTAGCACAATTAAGTTTATTCTCCCTTGTTTATTTATTTAAAATTAACTCAAAAAGAAAAAAAATACTTGTATATTGCTAATTAAAAAAATGCATGTCATCTCTTTAACCAAGCATGATCAAATTGGACAATTCGTGTAAATCGGGCAAGTTGAAAAAAATATAAATTCAAAAGCAAACCAAAGTACCGAAATTGCGGATTATGGGCTCGCGAGCCCTTAAGACGTAATCAAACCCCTGAACTCGATTCTCTGGACGCAGACCTTTCCAAGCCCTAGGATGTTAACACCATGCATCCTAGACAATTTTAGGATTCCGATTAGTCTTTAATTAATCAGTGGCGACTCTTTCATTTTTCGGCCTGGTTGGTGACCCCGCTCGACCGGACCCGTCGCTCGTCAAAACCCGACATTTTCAAACGAAAATTAAAAATATTTTCAAAAATGGTCGGGAAAAGTCGGATCCGACGTCCGGCAACTGCAATTTTTAGCATCAACTCCTCTAGTATGTTGGTTGAATTTCGATATTGGTTGATTTGGGTTTTGGGTTGATTTGGGCAAGAGAGGTATGAAACAATGATTTTTTTCTGATTTCCAGAATCAAGAACACTGTTCTGATACCATGTTGGATTGTATTGTATTGGATTGTATATTGATATTGGAATGTATTGAGAGATTGGATTGAATTGAGAATTGTATATTGTCAATCTATCTTTTTGGTATATATGAGATGTCTATTTATACACTAATCCTAACATCTCTATTTGTTTAACAGTTATATCTTCTAACGACTATATTCTAACCAATCTATTCTAATAAGTCTGTAGTTCAAGTATGTAATGTTACACTTAACATGTTATGCAGATAGGTGGGGGTATTTATAGCCCTCACCTCTAACCTGACTATGGTTTAGCTCTGACATTGGTCATACCTCGAGTCCTGTGGCGTCGGGCGCACTATGCAGGGTGCCCTAAACATAAGGCCCCTGTTTCCTAGATCCTTGTACCGCATTATTGTTCCCCACTACCTCTTATCCAGCCTAGAGCTTTGTGCTGGCCACGGAGGTAAAGGAAAGTCTTGTCAGGTGCGCCTTTAGGGCGCGCCTTTTAGGGATACCTATATGGCGCGCCCTTATGCCAGCTCGGGCCTGAGTGGACTTTTGAAGTACTCCTATGGCGCGCGCTCTTTACTTGAGTCAGGTCGGTTTAGTTGGAGGTATGCAGATTAATACCCAACATCTTGCCCCCAAAGCCAAGGGTGAGTCAGGCTCGCCCTTGGGTTTAAAGGCGACCCCCTTTTATTACAGTGGCGCGCCTTACGACCTTAAGGTGTCCCCGATTCTAAAGAATTGTCGGGCGCGCCCTTCATTAATCTTCTGACTGTTGTATTTCGATGTTTGCGCTTCTGAACGTTAGTTTTTCGAACCAGTCGTATTTGTGGGTGACACGTGGCAGCACGTCATAATTGTTTGAACCAAGGTGACCCTTCAGCTTTCAGAGAAGCGAACCGTCACACTGAACCGTTGACAGCTGAGCCGTCAATTTATCTGAAACGTCGCCTGGTTTGTTTTACAACTTCCAACCGAGATAACTGAACTGTTGTTTTTTATTGAACCAATCAACCAAACTGTTGTTTTTTATTGAACCAGTCAGCCGAACCAACACATTTTCCCCTATAAATTCCTTTTTTCAGCCATTTGAGGTCCTACTCTTCACTTTCAAGTTTTCTCTCTCTAGAACTCTCTCGTCATTCTCTCTAGGATTCCCAACCTTCTCCCGGCCTTTACTTTGTCGTAGTGGCGCATTCTCTTGTCCGAGACAAGATTTCTCTCGAACTTTACTTTGTTCATACCGTATTCGTCGACGCCTTCAAATCTTACACCGAGCCATGTCGAAAGAATCCGGGAGTTCTCATCTTTCAAGTGAGGATTGTGTCTTTTTCCTCCCTGATTTTTCCGACCCCAAACTGAATACGCTTTCTAGAACCCTCTTCAAAAAGACGGTCGAGGAGTAGAGAATAGATGGGAGCTTTTATCCTCGATACCCCCTTCCTGATGAGGTAGACCTTCAAAATCCCCACCTTGTGTGTATGCCTCAGCCCGGCGAGGAGACCATCTTCCCGCTTCAAATTGATGCAGGTTTACGGTTTCCCTTTTGTCCCGAGATGATAGAAATGTGCACCTACTATGGTGTTCCCCTACCCAACTCTCCCAAAACGCTCTTCGTGTTTGGGTAGGTTTTAAGATATTTTGTCACGATCGAGGATATCGCTGTTCTCTTTCTTTATTTAGGCACTTTTACCGTCTTGAAACCAATAATTTAGTCATCTTTCTTTTCGTCTCCCGTAGTCCTGATCCTACGAGTCGGTCTTAGGATACTGCTTGTCCCATTGTTCAAGGATTTAGGACTCACAATTCCAATTGGAAGTCGCGGTATTTCTTTTTTAAAGGAGGCATATCTTGGTGCTTAAACACCAAGGCGCTGCGTGACCCACTTCCTCTTGCGGAAGAGTGCTCCTCTGCGGACCTGGAGGCGCACTCCCAGATCATGTTAGAGCATGAATTTGGCGATGCCGTTTACATTTCCAAGGCGACCACTGAGTATGATTTAAGGCGCACCAGCATTTCTTCCACCATACCTCGTCCTTCATCACCCCAGGTAATAACTCTTTCCTTTCATTTTTTGTAGATAAAGATATAACACGTCTTTCTCATGCCTTTACTATTATCCTGGAACAGCCGCGTGGCAAAAAGAAGAGAGACGAGAGACGATGCTCTTGAAGCTTCCAAAAGGAAAGGCACGTCGAGCATGAACGATAAGAAGAAGGCTCGCTACGAGGATTACGATGATCCTCTAACTGCACCCCCGGAGGTCCTCAGTCTTGATTCTCTAAAGGTTGTGGACACATTTAAATGTGTGGTTCATTTTTCTCATTATGCTAATGATACCGTTCTTCGTCGACAACTTAACATCCTGTATACTAAAAAAAAATGGTGCGCCTGTAGTGACCGATTCGATGCTTTTGTGGTCTTATACCGAGTTTCCTACTGGTTCCACAGCAAAGAAGACATATAAAGACGCCCATTAGCACCCATGACTCCGACTTGCTCTCCAAAGAGCATATCAAAGTATCGCCTACCTCTTCTGATGCGATGTTTGCGTCTGACTTTCCTTCTTTCTCCTTCTTCGGGGATCTACACTGATTCTTGTATTGTCCGATCTTTCCGCAGTTCCAACATTCGATCACCTTCTGGTTCTTATTTTGATTGTTGGAATTTTTGGTATTTTGAGATTGTGACCTCCCATTCTTGGATTTGGACTTATTGCGCCCTCCATTCTTGTTTGAATATCTTCATCTGCTCTCTACATTCAAAGCTGGCCCTGAGCTAGAAGCACTATTTGACCGATTTCGAATTTCTTCAGTCATAATGATGTTGACCACATCATCGAACTTAAGTTTTCTCTTTCCTGCAGATCCGGTGATTGCAGTGACTGTGCATTTCCAACTATTAGGCAACTGCCTAAGAATTAGACATGCATGTATCTCTTCAGTGAAAGACATGTCCACTGCTTCTAGCTGGTTTGTCACTTCTTTGAACTCGCTGAGATGTTCTTTGAATTGTGTTCATTCTGACATCGTCATGTTGAACAACTTCTTTATCAGATGAATTTTATTTGCTGCAGAAGGCTGTTCGTATAGACTGGAGAGGGTTTCCATGAGAGACGCGGTTGTCTTTTCATTTTTGCTGTTGTAGGCCACTGATGTTGACAGTGATAGCTATATGGTTCCGAGAGCTTTCCGATCCAGCAGCTCCCACCCTGAATCTTTCATTTCCTCTGGTTTGTCACCCAAAGGTAAATAAAGATCATTCTGGTGCAAACCGTCTTCTATTTTCATTTTCCAGAATCCAAAATTTGTGCTATCAAAATGAGAAATTTTGGACTATTTCTCTAACGTCATTGCTCCCACTTGAACAGATAGGATGAATACAAAAATTATTTCGAAGAATAATTTTCATAAATGTATTTCGTTCCTTTGATTCGTCAACCGAAGGCGCTGATACCAATTGTTGGAACATTAGATGCTGCTAATTTCCGCCTTGCAATACCTTTGAATTCAACTGGTCAGGTGCGCCTTTTAGGGATACCTATGTGGCGCGCCCTTGTGCCAGCTCGGGCCTGAGTGAACTTTTGAAGTACTCTTATGGCGCGCGCCCTTTACTTGGGTCGGGTCGATTTAATTGGAGGTTTGCGGATTAATACCCAACAATAATGACGGGAGGAGCAAGAAGAGGACGATTAGTAACCTGATAAGTCGGCTTAGAGGCGATGCAGAGATCAAATCAACTCCTTACACGTGGCAAAGATGAATACACTACACACGCAATTTTCACTTTCGAATTGCTGGAAAAACAAATCAACTGGCCGATCCATTCGTACAAAAGAATAGGAAACGTGGAAATTGTTGGTATTTGCACAAAATAACATCCTATGAATCAGACTTTACAAAAGGCGAAATTATTTGAGAAACTATATTATTATATATAAAATTTTATAAGAGAATGAATAAGAAGATTTAAATTATATTACATGACATACCATATATAATTGAGAATTATATGTTTAATATGAACCAAATAGAATTTATGAAAATATTATTAAGAATAAGAAAATGTCTTACAAATAACAAAACTTATTTGTCACAATTGTACATAATTTAACCAAATTAATATATATAGATAGATAACATCTCATTTTCCATCATACTCATAATAAATAAATGAAACGTGAGACACAATATTTGCGCAACAAAATTCTTATTTTTTAGAATTTATAAATTTTACATTAAAAGTTTATAAAATTTAATATGCTTAAAGATAAGGCTAACTTTAACAAAATATAAGAATAATATGAAAAAGTGTTTTTTTTCTTTCATATTTATGACTGACTTTGACCTGATAAATAAAACGTACATATTGATGTTATATATATGAGAGCAATTAACACAATAAATGTATGTAACGTGGATCCACATTTGTTTTTAGACCAAAAAGGATCCACAGTTCACATCTTTAAATTAATTATATATCTAACTACTCTTGAGTCCATAAACTAAACAGATCAGCCTCCTTATGGACAGTGTTGTGGGAAATATGCAGATTTTCAACGTTGCATATATTTGTTGGGATAGTAGACACTACTAATTTACGTATTGCAGAACCTTGAGATTCAATGGATTAAGATGAATGCACACGACACAAAGATTTACGTGGTTCACTAATTTGACTACGTCAACGGCTCACACCCACACTTTCACTATAGACAAATATTATTACAAATTGTGTATCAAACAAACACATAATGTATCGCTCGCACTCTAAAAATACTCACTCCGTATTTTTAGCTCACATACACAACACTATTTTTCTCCCACAAATTCAACACTCCAACAACCGTTTCTTACCCTTCTCTCTTCTTTTGTTTTTTCTTTCCTTCAACGTTGTTGGTTTCTTATAAACCAGAAAAGATGACAATCTTCAGTGGTTTGATTACTTTGCTGAGTATCATGCTCACTTTGGTAAGTGGTTTGCCCATTTTAGTGAGTGACTTATTCACATTGGTAAGTGGCTTGTCCACCTTGGTGAATGTCTTCTCCACTTCAATTGAGTGGTCTACCCACTTCAGTTGAGTGGTGGTGGTGGTGACCCGAAAATCTTCATGGTCTAACATTATTTTCTATTATTCAGATCTACGAATTTCCATCCCTTTAAATACGTATTATTATAATAATACGACAAAACAAAATACTAAATGAATTATGCGAGACACCGTGTTTCATACAGCATCAACTTAGAACATCGAATCAGTGTTGTTGACTCGTCAAAACTAGGAGAAGCAGTAGCAGCACGGCCAGGTCAGGTCAGGTCAAGGTCAATCTTTGGGTTTACTGTTAGTCTTCGGCGACGTTTAAATTTCATACTTTCACATCATTTGAACGGTCAATATTCAATACACACACAAAGAAATAAACCTAACACAGATATTCAATCGGAATGCTTAAGCTTCCTTGAATAATTCTTTAGGGGGGAAATTGCAAATTAGTCCTTTTTTGAAAAATTGAACCTTCGAATTTAAATATAGAAATGATTTATTTATTTTAAATAAAGTGTAAGGATTAGTTTTGCAATTTTCTCTCTTAAGCGTTGAACACACAGACAAGACCGTGTCAAGTTCTCCATAAACAACGATAAAAACCCGATTAGACACTCACCCGTCTGTGGCTCCACATTCATTAGAACTCAACCTTAGTTTTCCAACCTATGCAGTTACTTCCTCCGCAAGAAAAGAAACCGAAATGGGTTTTGGTTGGAGAAGACGATCATCATCAAGGAACAACACCAAGAACACAGTGCCGCCATTGGAGGAGCTTGAGGTCCCGAAAGACTTCCTCTGCCCAGTGTCCCCAAGGACTCCATTCGAGGTTTCGCGAACTCTCTCCAGCCTCTCCGAATCGGCGCGTGAGGGAGACCTCGATACCTGCTTGGAGACTGTCAAGAAAGTGAAGAAATGGGGTATGGAGAGTGGTAGGAACAGGACCTGCATCGTCGAGAACCGTGCTGCACGGGTTCTCACTGCCGTGTTCGAGAAGTTCTCAGCATGTTCAGAACCCCTAACGATGTTGTCCGAGGAGGTTTTGAGTGTTCTTGATTGGATGCTTCCACTTGATGACGTGGAAGCACTCCGCTGCATGGGATCGTACCCATCGGTCCGATGCCTTGTTCAGTTGTTGGAAACTGGGGATCTTTCGGCGAGGAAGACGTCTGCCTTGGTCCTCAAGGAACTGTCCTCCGACAAAACCCACGTGTCTGCATGGTTTGGAGAAGTTAATGAAGTCTTGGTGAGGTTGATCAAGCAACCAATCTCACCACCCGTCACGAATTCTTCTTTACTCACTGTGTGGAACCTCGTTTCATCTCGCAAGGACATGACATCTACATTCGTGGAGTTGGGTCTCGTGGAAGTTCTACTAGAAACCCTAGTTGGTTTCGATAGAAGCGTCTCTGAGAAAGCTCTCGCAGTTCTCGACCGTCTCCTCTGTGTCTCTGACAAAGGTAGGGAAAGGGCTTATAGCCATTGCCTGGCCGTACCGGTGCTAGTGAATAAGATCTTGAGACTGTCGGAATTGGCGACAGAGTTTTCGGTATCCAATCTGTGGACTCTGATCGACAAATGCAAGAGCTCGGAAGATCAAGGGAGGATTCTGGTTGAGTTGCTTCAAGTAGGGACGTTCCAGAAGCTTCTGCTGCTGCTGCAAGTCGGGTGCAGCGACGAGACGAAGAAGAAGGCCAGTGAATTGCTGAAGATGTTGAATTCTTACAGAGGAGGGTTGGAGTGCATTGAATCTGTGGATTTCAAGAGCCTCAAGAGGTCCTTTTGAGGAGAGCAGCTAAACAACGACAGAAAAATTATTTTTTCATGAAAATATGAGTAAAAAGTTGAAGTTTTTTTTGTTATAATAAGGAATTATATATAAAGCTTTAAATTATTAAAATTGAAACTAATTATATTTTTAAAATTTAAAATTACACAGCTCAAAATGGTTACGTACCTAGAGAGATTTTAACTTATGTGAATTATTATTATTATTTAGTTTCTAAATATTGTGACGTGAAAATTAAGGGTTAATTGCATCTTTTGGGGGCATGAGGGTTAATTGCATGTTCATCAATTTTTCCTTTAAAATCACTTCTACTGTGTTTTTTATAATGAATTAATTATCAAATAGGTAGCTGAACTTGACATGGTTTGATAAGTAGGTACCCATTTTTTTTTTCCGCAAATAGATTGCCGAACTTTTGGAAATTAGCAAATAGGTTCCTGATGTTAATTTTTATGTTGGTTTGTGACGGAAACCGATTCAATCGAACCACTTTATTTCATTTTTTAAAAAATTATAGAATTTATATACCAAACACATGAATGACTTGGTTTAGGGTTGAGTCAGGTATGTGTTTGGTGTATAAATCCTACATTTTTAAAAAAATATAATAAATAAAGTGGTTCGATCGAATCGATTTTAAACTGGTTTCCATCACAAACCAACAGAAAAATTAACGTTAGGAACCTATTTGCCAATTTTCAAAAGTTCGGCAACTTATTTGCGACAAAAAAAAATTAGGTATCTATTTGTCAAACCATGTTAAGTTCAGCTACCTATTTGATAATTAACCATTTTATAATTGAAGTGTTACCCTAGGCGAGTGCAAGTGAAGATCCAATTTATTGAAATATTTTGTATTTAGAAACAATAAGATCATGATAAATAAAATTTTAAAAAGTATATGACTGAATTTAGTACAACTTAAATTTTTACGGTAGACACACCTATATCAACACAACCAATCCAAACACCTGTCATTTCACATTCAAAAAATATAAAACTCCTTAATTAAATTGAAAAATAAAAGGTGCAGTGCAAACTCCACATAACGGGCTCCAACTCTATCGGCCTAGGCCCATTTTATGGGGAGATGGAGTTTTATATTATTAGTTATGGGGAAAATTATAGTTTACGGAAAATACTTTTAATTTTTTTTTAAAAAACATCTTAATATTTTACTATAATTTTAAGTTAATTATAATTTTTTTTGTATAAATAAATAATATTACAAAAATTACAAAATTTAATTTTTTAAAAGTTTTTTTCATATATTAAAATTATGTTTTACAAATATTTCAAATGTCAATTTTAGTAATTTTTGGTATGTTTTTTATAGCATATATTATTTAAAAATTTTCATTTGTGAATATAAAAAATACATTATTTTATCATTATAATAAACTTTACATTGTTTTTTGGGGGCAATTTTCGAAAGCATTTTTCAGAATTTTTTCAAAAACTGTTTAGTTTAGAAAAAGTATTTGAAAAAGTGTATATCGAAATTTTTTTTTTAGAAAGGTATGTATACGCGCGACGCGCCTATTCAGTAGGCGCGTCCTAGGGATGCGCCTAATGCAATAGGCGCATCCCAGGGGTGCGCCTACTGCAATAGGCGCACGCCAGAGGTGCGCCTATTGCCTAAATTTTTTTTTTTTTTTCGCAAAAACACCGGACACCGGTCTATCAGAAACCACGTTGATTTTAAGTCTGCTTATGGTTTTCCTCCTAAATAGAAATTGAGAGATAGTCTCACGCGTTGCTTCATCTCAGTATTCATAGGTCCAAACTCCAAATTTTCCAACTTGTTCTGAACAACAATGAAACAAAGTTGTTTATTCACAAGTTTCTGAATGAGACTTTTCTTCAGATACACTAGCTAGTTTGACATTTTCAGGAATTACTCCTGCAAAAGAGCTCTTTGGGGTTACTTTAGGTTCCTGTCCTAAATTTTCCAACTTGTTCTGAACAACAATGAAACAAAGTTGTTTATTCACAAGATTCTGAATCTTCCGAATATCTTGTAAAGCTTCTCCAATGACTATAGCTTTTTATCTGAGTTCAAGCCTGCTTATTGTTTTCCTCCTAAATAGAAATTGAGAGATACTCTCTCCAGTAAAGAAGAAAGGAAGTTCTAAGAAGAAATGTTTTTTTAGCAAACTATGTATACGCGCACCCCGGGGTCGCGCCTAACGGACATAGTTACTTTTTGAAATTTATCTAAAGTAACCCCAAAAGAGTTATTTTGCAGCAGTAATTCCTGAAAATGTCAAACTAGCTAGTGTAGTTGAAGAAAAGTCTCATTCAGAAACTTGTGAATGAACAACTTTGTTTCAATGTTTGACCTCGCGGATGTTGTTCAGAACAAGTTGGAAAATCTAGGGCAGAAACCTAAAGTATTTAACTTCTGAGAACTTCCTTTCTTCTTTATTGGAGAGACTATCTCTCAATTTCTATGTAGGAGGAAAACCGTATAAACAGGCTCAAAATCAGATGTTTTTCAAAAAGTAAGCATATAGTAGGAAAAAAAGCATACATGGAGGAATTTGGTGCGCGTAGAGGAATTTGGACTTGTGAATACTGGGATAAAGCAACGCGTGAGACAATCATCTCGGTGGTTTGTTAACAAATTGATTTTCTGTCCTCTTGATCCAAGACCCTTTTGTTAACAAATTGATCTTCTGCCCTCTTGATCCAAGACCCTTCCTAACCATTGGAAGGGGATCAGTTTTCTTCTGTCCTCACCGTACGACAGAAGATATTCGGAAGATTCAGAATCTTGTGAATAAACAACTTTGCTTCATTGTTGTTCAGAACAAGTTGGAAAATTTAGGACACGAACCTAAAGTAACCCCAAAGAGCTCTTTTGCAGGAGTAATTCCTGAAAATGTCAAACTAGCTAGTGTATCTGAAGAAAAGTCTCATTCAGAAACTTGTGAATAAACAACTTTGTTTCATTGTTGTTCATAACAAGTTGGAAAATTTGGAGGAAAACCTGTGAATACTGAGATAAAGCAACGCGTGAGACTATCTCTCAATTTCTATTTAGGAGGAAAACCATAAGCAGACTTAAAATCAACGTGGTTTCTGATAGACCGGTGTTTTTGCGAAAAAAAAATAAAATTTAGGCAATAGGCGCACCCCTGGGATGCGCCTATTCAATAGGCGCGTCGCGCGTATACATACTTTTCTAAAAAAAAAAATTCGATATACACTTTTTCAAATATTTTTTCAAAAGTGAACAGTTTTTGAAAAAACTCATATGATTTTCAAAGAATAATAATAAATTTAATTTAATTTAATTAGTTGTCAAAAAAGAGAGTTTTTTCAAAAAGTATATACTTTAGTTTTTTTATTTAGAAAAGTATGTATAGAAAAAAAATATTTGAAAAAATAGATATACGCGCACCCCCAGAACGCGCCTTTTGACAATACGCGCACCCCCAGGACGCGCCAATGCATAGGCGCATGTTGGGGGTGCGCCTAAATTGGCAGCGTTGGGGGTGTCTTTTTTTTTTTTTTTTTTTTTTTTAAAAAAAAATTGTTCTATAATGACGACTCGATGTTTAATTAAAAATAAAATTATGTATCTATTAAACAAATTTAAAAAAATTATAGTAAGTAGATATTTTAATTGCGATTCAAATGATGGAAAAAATATTAAATTTGGATTTACGGATTGCCTGTACGGCATGCCGTAAGCTGAGATATGAAAATTTGACTTAAAAAATTATAACTCGGACCATGTAAGTCCAAACTCAACACGGTTAACGTCATTTAGGTCGTAAATCAATTATCTACGTAGGATAATTTTTTTGATTAAAAATACAGTGATTTTGTAACCCCACATCGTTTACACCCAAATTTGACCGAAATAAGTAAATGCATTAGGTGAGAAATTTAATTATATACTTACTCAAAAAAAATCAAAAAAATTACGGTGCGTAGATAATTTAATTACGAATTAAATGACGCTAACTATGTGTTAATTTTTTACTTTTAGACTGACTGTATAATACGGTACGTAAAAAACTCTACATACGATACAAAAACTTCTAAATAGTGTTTTGCACAGTAAAATTACTGTTTACACAGTAAAATTTACTATTTAAACAGTAATTTTACTGTGCAAAACACTATTTTTTTAATGTGCAAATCCAAATTTAATATTTTTTCCATCATTTGAATCACAATTAAAATATCTACTTACTATAATTTTTTTAAATTTGTTTAATAGATACATAATTTTATTTTTAATTAAACATCGAGTCGTCATTATAGAACAATTTTTTTTTTTTTTAAAAAAAAAAAAAAAAAAAGACACCCCCAACGCTGCCAATTGCATAGGCGCATGTTGGGGGTGCGCCTATTGAATAGGCGCACCCCCAACATGCGCCTATGCATTGGCGCGTCCTGGGGGTGCGCGTATTGTCAAAAGGCGCGTTCTGGGGGTGCGCGTATATCTATTTTTTCAAATATTTTTTTTCTATACATACTTTTCTAAATAAAAAAACTAAAGTATATACTTTTTGAAAAAACTCCATTTTTCATCAAGTTTAATAAAAAAAATTGAGGAAATTATTATTTTTTGTTTAATACAAAAAAATTCAATTAGCAAAGCACACTCATATAATGTTTAATTAGTAAGAGTAATAATACGATCTTTTATTTTAAACTCTCTAGAGAAATTTCAGCGTGTTGGGAGAGGTGTTTTCATAAGGTTGGTAAACTAATAATGTTATTGGACAATTCAACTTGAAGTTATAAAAATGAAAACCTATTATTTAATTTTAATTTAAAACTCATATTTGGCATATAATAAAATTCAATCATTTCAATAGATTCGGACAGAGTTTTTAAATTAATGCCAACGCACTATCGTACACAGTACACACACCCGTAACAACTTGGAAGAGCATCCAAGCTCGGATCACCTTATATTTTTAAAGAAGCTACGTATAATATTTATTTAGGAGGTATCGATGTAAAATAAATATATGAGAAAATGTTGTTTTTCACCTGGTTTTACGGAATTAATATTATTTTATTTTCATTAAATATTTTCAGGTTTAAATTGAATGAGAATAAGGTGGTTAAATAGTTTTTTTTTGTTGAGTATTTTAGAAAGACAACACTTTTAACCTATTTACTTCACATTTAAAATAAATTTTATTCGAAAATCAACCATTCTTGATTTTATCCAATTCTATTTTCATAAACACTTAATTAGTAAACAATCGAGATAAAGATGTGTGTAGAAGTATTATCAGAACCGGACCGACGGTCCGATCGGAAATCGGACTCATGTCCAGTTTGGTTAGGATAAAAGATCGAAATGCATATGAATAGTGTTTAAACCAGATTGGATCGTTCGGTTTCCGATTATGGTTTTTTGGGGGGTGTTTAAATTTTTTGGGTGGTTCTCTTTAGTTTAAACCGACTTCTTTGGTTCGACCGAGCAACTTCTTCAATTTATAAGTTATGTTTAAAGTTTAGACATATTATGTTTGATTTTGAGACTATTGTGTTATGTATGTTCAAAGTTTGAGATAATTATGTTGTGTTATATTGTGTTTGAGAGTAATGTATATGTTTGAGACTATGTAGTTTATGTGTTTGAGACTATGTAGTTTGAGATAATTATGTGTGTTTAAGACTATATAGTTTGTAATTGTATTTTCATTTTTTTTTCATGTGAACACTGAATCACACATCGAACCGAGTTTGATCGAGTTTGATCGACCGAACCGGACCTTTCGTCGGTTCGAGTGTTGATCTGGTTCTGATAACACTAGTGTATAGTTATTTTTGTATCATATATAATATTATATACAAACAATATACGCATATATATATATATATACACGTAAATAGTTAATCAGTTTAATAAATTGTATATTTCTTAGGTTGAATTAATTTAATAGATAATATTTTTAACTTTAAAAATAGAGGTCTAAGAGTTTAAATCTTAATATAATGAAGAAGAAAATACTTTATTATAATATTGCTTTTATTAGTAATTTTCTGATTAAAAAAATAAATTATCTCTAGTTTTAATATATTATTTTTAAAATTTCAATATTTCTTAAAGCATAGTCGAATGTTATATCCTTCCACCCGCGTAGCATCTCATGTCATTGTTTCCTTGGGCAGTCCAATGAATGAGTTTCTTGTTCTTGTTAACACTATCTACAATGTTGCATTTAAGGGTTAACGAATTCAATTGAAACATTAATAATGTCAATAGATTTAAAAGATATTATTTATTTATTTGTGTAAGAAAAGAGGAAAAAGGAAGTATGTAAAAAAATAAGAGAGATTTGTAAAATACCCATTTTATACATATTTTTTTATTATGAAAGTAAATTTTGTTTTCAGTTCCATTTTTCTTTCTTTTTAGAAAATGGCTATTTAAGACTCACCTAACCTTAATATGAACACTCTCACCTAGAATAAATAATATCAGTCTCTCGATTGTTTTATTTAATAAAGTCGAATATTTCTTTATTATTATTTGTTTTTTTGGCCAACCTATTTGTTTAATATTTCAAACAAGGAAAAATAAAAAAGAAACACTGATACCAGGTACCTACTACGGTACTACCTACTACCATTAATCAAAATATTAATAAAATTAATTATTGACACCCTTATGCAAAAAAATATTTAAATTTATAGTGTAGCAAATTATTAATTTATAGTTACGTACGGAAATTTATTTACATTAATATAATAGAAGAACAAATACTTTTTATTGTTAATTATTTTTTATAATAATACATATAAATTAGAAATATATAATATTACTTACCATTATGGAGCTCTCAATAAATATTTTCATAATATTGTAAAACAATTATGAATCTTTTATTATGATATTATAATTAATAATTATATCTATAAGTATTAAAATAGTGCAATATTTAGCGACGTTATTTCTTTTGCAACATTTTAAATCTCTGACTTTTATGTCACATGAGGAAGTAGAACTTTTTCAAAAACTATTCACTTTTCAAAAAATATTTGAAAAAGTGTATATCGAAATTTTTTTTTTAGAAAAGTATGCATACGCGCGACGCGCCTACTGAATAGGCGCATCCCTAGGACGCGCCTATTCAGTAGGCGCGTCCTAGGGATGCGCCTATTGCAGTAGGCGCGTCCCAGGGGTGCGCCTACTGCCTAAATTTTTTTTTTTTTCGCAAAAACACCGGTCTATCAGAAACCACGTTGATTTTAAGTCTGCTTATGGTTTTCCTCCTAAATAGAAATTGAGAGATAGTCTCACGCGTATTCATAGGTCCAAACTACAAATTTTCCAACTTGTTCTGAACAACAATGAAACAAAGTTGTTTATTCACAAGTTTCTGAATGAGACTTTTCTTCAGATACACTAGCTAGTTTGACATTTTCAGGAATTACTCCTGCAAAAGAGCTCTTTGGGGTTTCCACTGCCTTTTTCTTCGGCATCTGAAGACTCTTGATTTTCTGCATAGTGTACTCGTTGATTTTAAGTCTGCTTATGGTTTTCCTCCTAAATAGAAATTGAAGTCTTTCATCACAAACTACTCTCTTCTTCGTAGGGTGATTCAGTTTGTTGTCATTGATATACCGCGCTATAATTGCTCCAACATCTTGCTGAGAGATCTAAGCATGCGTCTCTACACCAACCGATTTGAGAAACTCGATGAGATTACTCGATCCCCATCTAACAAATTCCATTTTTCTTGATTGGTACTTCCTTTTTCTGAACAACTTGTTCTGAACAACAATGAAACAAAGTTCATGTTGTTGGTAGATGATGTGTATTTATGTTGCTCCAAATATAAGCTCCGGAGCACGGTTATAACACGAAAAAATGTATGGTATGTTTGCCTCACACTTGACCTGAACATTCAACAAGAAAAATCGAACAGGGTATAGGCTAACTAACAGCTGCAACACATTAGAGGCAGGCATGCTAGAAAGGTCCTGCAGCTGCAATCTTCCGAATATCTTGTAAAGCTTCTCCAATGACTATAGCTTTTTATCTGAGTTCAAGCCTGCTTATGGTTTTCCTCCTAAATAGAAATTGAGAGATACTCTCTCCAGTAAAGAAGAAAGGAAGTTCTAAGAAGAAATGGTTTTCCTCCTGAAAATGTCAAACTGGCTAGTGTATTTGAAGAAAAGTCTCATTCAGAAACTTGTGAATAAACAACTTTGTTTCAATGTTTGACCTCGCGGATGTTGTTCAGAACAAGTTGGAAAATTTAGGGCAGGAACCTAAAGGATTTAACTTCTGATAACTTCCTTTCTTCTTTATTGGAGAGACTATCTCTCAATTTCTATGTAGGAGGAAAACTGTATAAGCAGGCTCAAAATCAGATGTTTTTCAAAAAGTAAGCATATAGTAGGAAAAAAGCATACATGGAGGAATTTGGTGCGCGTAGAGGAATTTGGACTTGTGAATACTGGGATAAAGCAACGCGTGAGACAATCATCTCGGTGGTTTGTTAACAAATTGATTTTCTGTCCTCTTGATCCAAGACCCTTTTGTTAACAAATTGATCTTCTATCCTCTTGATTCAAGACCCTTCCTAACCATTGGAAGGGGATCAGTTTTCTTCTGTCCTCACCGTACGACAGAAGATATTCGGAAGATTCAGAATCTTGTGAATAAACAACTTTGCTTCATTGTTGTTCAGAACAAGTTGGAAAATTTAGGACAGAAACCTAAAGTAACCCCAAAGAGCTCTTTTGCAGGAGTAATTCCTGAAAATGTCAAACTAGCTAGTGTATCTGAAGAAAAGTCTCATTCAGAAACTTGTGAATAAACAACTTTGTTTCATTGTTGTTCAGAACAAGTTGGAAAATTTGGAGGAAAACCTGTGAATACTGAGATAAAGCAACGCGTGAGACTATCTCTCAATTTCTATTTAGGAGGAAAACCATAAGCAGACTTAAAATCAACGTGGTTTCTGATAGACCGGTGTTTTTGCGAAAAAAAAAAAAATTTAGGCAGTAGGCGCACCCCTGGGATGCGCCTATTGCAATAAGCGCGTCGCGCGTATGCATACTTTTTTTGAAAAGTGAATAGTTTTTGAAAAAGTTCTGATAAATTTGTTATAATAATTTCGCCATATATCATTAAATAAATTAATAATATAATTATCCTTTCCTAAATAGAAAAGTATGACTTATTGTTGTTGTGGTTGTTTTTGACAAAAATATATTTCATTCCATTAATTCAAATTACCAACGGGTTTATTTAAGATTAACAATGAAACTAGAGTAGATGGGGTATGAATACTCAATTCATCGAACACATCTCTCTTTCGGATTGTTTAGCAATTCAGTCAGCACATCGATTCACGTTTCTTTTGATTCATATCCATTCAATCCTCGGGGTTTGACTTACTTTCCTCTTTATTGTGGCTATTATATTCTCGATTCTCTAGTTCACTACCTCTTCTTCTCCGCTGATTTACTTGATGAGATTCTCACAGTTGAATTCAATTATAGTGTCATTCCAGTTCCGGTGTATCGCTAACTCAACCGCTTGCAGTACTGCGCGTGCTTCTGCATCTATTGTCATTGTGTCACGTCATGTTGAGGGGCGTCCATCGATCACGGTTCCGTGTGGATCACAAACAATAACCCATGTTCCACTCCTTTTTGTTGTTGGGTCTCAAGCACCATCACAATTCATTTTGATTTTCCTTGGTGGTGGCAGTTGCCATCTTGTACTATGGTATGGTACCCCTCGTACGGTCTGACCCCAGTCTTATTTCCCTTTAGCCTTCCATCCCTCTTTCGAGGGTATATATATATACAGTAAAAACAATGTGTGAACAGTAATTTCTTGTATATATTTTTACGTATCGTATTATACAGTCAGTTTAAAAGTAAAAATTGACGTCTAGTTAGTGTCATTTAATTCGTAATTAAATTATCTACTCGCTATAAGTTTTTTGAGTTTTTTTAGTAAGCATATAATTAAATTTCTTACATAATGCATTTAACGTTTATGTCAAATTATAGGACAAACGATGTTACATTAAACAATTAAATATATTTTAATCAAAAAAATTACCATATGTAGATAATTGAATTACGACGTAAATGTCGTTTTTTTTTTATAATTATGGATTAAAAAAACCTCTAAAGGTGACAACTAATCACCCAAGTTCAATTACACAGCCAAAACTAGCTAACTTTAACAATTCGCGAAACAAAAGAGCCAACAACGTCTTTTCGGAGAGCATTAATAGTTTCCTTCGGAGGTGAACTATGGATTTCCAACACTTGCCGCTGGTTGAGCGCCATACCCGCCATGATATCCGCTACCGCATTCCCTTCTCGGAAGATATGTCTGAACTTCATTCTCTCGAACTGCATCAACAGGTTCCTGCAATCCGCAATGATCAGCATTAGTTTTTGATTTTGCATATTTTCCTCAGAGATTACCTTATGGGCTGAGAGAGCGTCTGTCTCAAGGTGAATAGATTTTAGTCCGAGTGACTTTGCCAAAAACAATCCCTCTCGGATGGCCCAACACTCCGCAGTGAGACTATTTGAGCAGCCCAAATTTCTTGAGAAACCTGCAACCCATTGGCCCCTGTAGTCTCAGATGACCCCACCGGCTCCTGCATCTCTTTGATTTCCCTTAGCAGCGCCATCTGTGTTAATTTTAAACCAATCCTTTTTTGGAGGAACCCAACTAATATCAATGGAAATGAACTCATTAGCACTGTCAGTCTCAAGATATACATTTTTGTGAAATTTAGCTTGAGATAAAGATAAAGAAACAACAGAAGAAAAAGCAGGCCTATCATTAAAAATAAGAGAATTCCTATTTTTCCAAATGTTCCATAGAGCATACGGAAAAAAGTATTTCCACTCTACTCCTTGAATATTAGCTCCCGATTCCTGACAACCCTTCTTGATCCAGTCATTCAAAGGGTAGTCGAGAGAATGCCCCAGATTTGGCGCCACAGTAACTGAGTTCCACATCTCTTTAGCATGCTCACACCCACGCAATGTGTGATCAATGTCCTCCACCACGACGTAAATGTCGTTAACTATGATGAGTTTGGACTTACAGAGTCTGAATTATATTTTTTAAGTCAAATTTTCATACATCAACTGACAGATGAGTGTACAGTCAATCTGTAAGTCCAACTTTAATATTTTTTGCAACATTTGAATCGCAATTAAAATATTTACGTACTATAATTTTTATTTTTTTTCAATATATATATAATTTTATTTTTAATTAAATATCGAGTCGTCAAAAATATTTAAAAAAGAAGAAGAAATTAATGTGAAAACGTCACCTAGGGGTGACGTTTTTCACAAACGCTACCTTGGGTAGTGTTTGTGAAAAAACACTACCATGGATAGCGTTTTTGATAAAAAAAATTATGCGCTAAATATTTTTTTCGAATATATATTTTTCTAAAACGTTTATTATTTTTTTTATAAAAAAAATCATTTTATTGCCATCACCTACCAATTGTGAACGAGTCAACGCCGGGATTCTTGAAACCTAATTCCTATTTCCAAAGTTTCAATCAATTAATTATGTATCTAATAATATATAATTATTTTGAATTAAGCTTTGATAATTGATAAAATCACTTATTTTAAAAGATTTTGAGTCCAAATTTCTACTATTAGCTAGCCACTTGAGGCAACTATTCATTTCACTTCGAAATTTATTTACCTAGAAACGGATGCCCCTGCCCTCTCAGCTCATAAGGTAATCTCTGATGAAAATATATCAAATCTAAAACTAATGTTCATCATTGCGGATTGCAGGAAACTCTTGATGCAGTTAGAAAGAATGAAGTTCAGACATATTTTTCGAGAAGCAAATGCGGTAGCGGATATCATGGTGAGTAAGACAACCAACCATCAACATGTTTGGGAATTTCATACCTCACCTTAACGCGCTTCGAAAAAACGCTGTTGATTTTTTTTTCCCGAAAATTGTTAAAGCTAGCAAATTTTGGTTGGGTAGTTTTGAACTTGGGTGAAAAGTTTGTCACATATAGCGACTTTTAAACCATAATTATAAAAATAAAATTATTAATTTCAAGTTTTAAAAATATAAAACAACTTTATTAGATGATATTATAGTATTTCAAACCTATTTTATTTTATGTTTTAATTTTGAATATATTAATCAGTGTTATCAAAACCGGACCAACCTTCAAACCGGCGAGGGGATCGGTTCCCAGTTCAATCCGATCACACCCGATTCAATGTGCGGTTCACTGTTTCCTAGACCCAATCCAATCCTCCCCGGCCCTCCCCTCCCCCTCTTTCTCACGCCCTTTACCCCCTTCCTAGCCTCCCTTTCGCACGGCCCCTCCCGAGCCCTCTCCTCAACCCTCTCTTTCTCCTACCCTTCCCCCTCTCCTCAGACTCCCTTTCTCCCTCCCCTCCCCCTCTCCCCGACCCTCTTTATTCTCCCAACAAGATGATAGAAAGAGACGCACCACTTTCGATGGAGGAGAGATGACACTGCTGATGCAGCGAAGAAAGGAAGCGCCGACAAAGCCACACTCCATCGATCTCCTCAACTCGATCCCAACTAGGTTCTTCACAGATCATCGGATTGAACGAGGATAGGTCTTGGTTGAATCTAAAGTCTTTAGATCCATGCCGACATTCATATTCTTCGTTCGAGGAATCTCCAAAGACTTGTTGGAGTAGTGTCGCCCCGTCGTCTGTTTTTTCCCGGCAGTGGGTGTCAGCACCGCCATTTACTTTTTCCTTTTTATGGTCGCCTCTCTAGTTCTAGATGGGTAGATGGTCTACCAAGTATTCCTTTTTTTTTTTTTAAAGGAACCGAAAACCGACCGCCGATTTTTACAAAAACGGTTGGTTCACAACGATTCAAACACGGTTTATTTGCAAAATAGACTTTTATCTGAACCAAACCGGACAGAGGTTCGATCCGGTTCTGATAACACTGATCTTAATACTAATATTCTATATCGTTGTGAGTACAAATAGTTTTTTAATTTAAAATAAATGTGATTTTTTTTCTAATGACATATAATATAATATAATTATGTGTATTAACGTAATAAATTAATTAAGAATAAGAGAAATACACCATTTTAATGTATTAGGTAATATAGATAAAAGTTAGGCAAATAGTAAAAGCTACACAAATAATAACTTATTATAATATATATTTTTTCTTTTAATTAAATCTTGCACAACGTGCATGTCACATACTAGCATAAATGTACATAAATTTGTTATTTTATGAATTATTATTATTATTTTTCTTTAGATGTTATTTTTTTTCAACTATTAGTGTAATAGTTAAGTAAATATCTATATTAATTTGGCTACAACGTCTATAATTAAGACACATAAGTTTTTATCATGCATAGTTGTTAGAAAGACAGATTTTCATTGGTTGATGAATAATTTTTGTAACAGTCGATGATGTGGATTCGTCATTTGTACCTCCATAAACCCTATAATTCTTCCAAAACTTCTAATCGATTCACACGATACGTTACAAATTCTTTCTCACATTCTCATTTATTATATTCATTTTGTATCAAAATATTATTATTTACTGTTATAAAAATACTTTATTTTTCTCAATATTGTTTAATCTTATAATTAAATAAATCTTCATTAATTAAATAAATACTAAATATATATAAAGTATTTCATTCTCATTAATTTGTCAATATAAAAGTTTAAAAGTATGTATAATTATAATAAAAAAATATTAAAATATTTGACAAATATTTTATAAGTAAATACCTATAAATACTCATAGACAGAAATAACTCAAAAAAATATACCATAAACAATAAGCGTTATTAAATTTATAAAGTAAGTTAGATAATATTAATTAAAATTATATTAAAAATAAAAACACTTTTATTTTAAAAGTTTAATTAATCTTATCAATATAATAATATAATTAAAAGTATTTTGATTTATTTTTGTGTATTCATATACTAATTTTAACTTTACATTAAACTATAATATATTTTTTCCCCCTCAAATCACTTCATACTCATCCATTATCCGAAATCAAATTGTCCAACAAACATAACGAAATAAGAGAAGACAGATGTATAGATGTCCAGTTCACTAAACACAATCCCTTGTCTAGATTTTCTAGCAATCCAGTTAGCACATCTATTAGTGCTTTTTTTGACAAAATGTCATTTCAATCTAGGTATACCTTTTGTCATATCCATAATATCTGTCAGAATGTGTTGTAGTTCCCAGTCTGTTCCTTCTTTCGGCCTTTGTAGTCTGTCTATGATCACATGTGCGCCAAATTCTATAATAACATATTTCTATCTATAGTGCACAACTAATTCTACTGCATGCAAAACCGCATTTGCTTCCATCAGTTTCGCTTTGAAGTCCCTGCTATAAGTGTTTCGACCAACAATATTGCCATGCTAATCCCGAGCTATCACTCCCATTCCACCCTTTCTCGTCCTTTCTTCCCATGCTCTATCACAGTTTACCTTTATTGTTATGTATTTTGGTCTCTGTCATCGAGGATGTTGGCTCAGATGTGTCCTTGCTTCTACTATCGGTGCAACTCTCCATATGCTCCAGCATTCTTCAGTCAAGCCAATTGCTGCCTTTATTGCTTTATCTGGCTTCGGTAACTCCCCATTGTGGACGGTCCAACATCGTTCCTTCCATATCTCCCACGACAGAGTCTCCGCTCTGAGCCTTCATTTCTCTCGTGCTGCGCCTGCTCCTACATCCATTTGAAGTATAATGCTCAACCAATCTTCACGTTCCCTGTTCGTGTGGGTAGCTCCCATTGAATGCCCGTACCTCCAAGCCAAGCACACCATTCCCATTCGCACCACAACAGGTCATGCTCCACATCTTCTGGGCTGTCGTAGAACGGGCGTATCGTGTTACATTGATCCCTCTTTGCTCAAGTACTGCTTCGACGAGTATAATAATTAAGTAAATAATTACGCAAGTTAAATCCTACGTTACCCGATGATTCCTTTGACTAACATATGTGCGGACTAAAAGTAAGATTCCTGCTAATTGATCGGTTCGTCACCTGAATATAAATAACCTTAAATTAATGGTTGGAACTTGGAATGGAATCATTTGAAGGAATATATATATATATAGAAATCTGATCTCTTATATCCATATAATAATTATTTTAGTTTTATAAATTAATAATATTTTTAAAAAATATAAATATATATTTATAACATGATTATTTACAATTTATTAAAGTGCATTTAATTAATATTAATTCAATTATACAACATAAAAATTAATTATATTTATGAAAAAATATTAAATTTATTTTTATAATACTATACAATATAACAATTATTTATATTTTATAAAAATATTTGAAACTAAATGAGTAGATAATAAAACAAATGGCAATAATTATGAATATGATGCTAACTAATGATTTTCAAATTTAATTTATGATTTTCATATATTTTTTAAATAAATACAAACTATTAGAACTTCTATAAATTATTTTTAAAACTGTTAATATATGTTGATTCTAGTAGAATATAACAATGATATTTTATAAAAAATAATTCTAACAAAAGTATAAAGATATTATATTAGAATTATTATTATCATTTTTTCATACCCTAACTTTGATGTTGCATACATAATTATAAATATCTACATAAAATTAACATGTGAATCTTATTTTCATAAAATTGATATATAATATACATAATAATTCTTAATTCCATCTTAAATTATATTGTAATAAAAAGATTTAATATATGCATTTATTTGCTTTTCATAAAATATAAAATTTAGTAAATAAAATTAAGAAAAATCATAAATGCTTATGGAAAATATTAATGAAACTTTTTGTAATTTATTGGGAGAATGAATGAGAGACTTTGGAAGATTTTAAACTAAGTTACATGACATGCCACATATGAGTGATAATTATATATTTGACATGGATCAATTAGAAGTTATGAAATTGACATTAGGAATAAGAAAATGTCTTTAGAACTTACTTGTCACAATTCTATGTAACCAAGCCAAATTAATATATAACTAGATATCTGGTCTGCGCTTTGCGCAATTAGTAGTATGTTTTATTTCTTAATATTTTTATTTTTTATTTTTAATATAAGTTATTT
Organism: Chamaenerion angustifolium; assembly: GCA_946814005.1. NCBI lineage: Eukaryota > Viridiplantae > Streptophyta > Magnoliopsida > Myrtales > Onagraceae > Chamaenerion > Chamaenerion angustifolium. The sequence continues at coordinate 32,937,171 of OX328271.1, read as the reverse complement.
TTTTATGGTACATAGTATAACATATTTAAATTATTTTTGAATGAATATAGAGTAAATTAATTTTAAAAATAAAATAATAAGTTTACTATTATAATGTTTAAAAAGTTATTTTTTTAAGTGAATAAATATACACTATAATAATTTTTCAAAAAGTTAATGGTTGTAAGTTTGAATTGTTTACAATAAAAATATTAAAACTTAAAAATGCATGAAATAATTAATTATATAGATAATTAATTATAAATTATATTATGAAATACGAAAATTTTATATATTATATTAAGTGCATTTGTTCATAAAATTAGTTAAAAATGTATGAGTCAATAATTAAAATTAATAATAAGATAATACTTAATAATTTAAATTTAAATATTGTTATATATTTTTATGACTTAATTTTGTGTGTATGTTTACAAAAGACTATTAAAATCATTAGTAATTTTTATTTATTTTAGTAACAATAACAATAATATATTTATTATTTATTATATAACTAGTATTTTAACAATTCAAAAATAGGTTGGGTTATAAATATATATAAAAATATTTTTCACAAAACTGTAAAAAATATGTTAATGTCCATATAATACTCTTGACTTATTTTCTATGGTGTATTACTTCTATCAATGTACATATACAAATATTAGTATTTTTTCTAGCAATAGTAACAATCTCTAATGTTTTAGTATGCATATTATATTTTATCTATTTGTTAACTGTAAATTATATTTAGTTTATAAATATATAATACTTAATTTTTTTGACATTGTTAAAATTTATTGTGATATTATTTTAATGAAGTAAGTGATATTTATATGTGACTTATGTCTTATTTTAATAAAAGTATTATGTGATATATGAAATAATCCTTAATTAATCTATATTTTATTTTATAAAAATAAATTTTAATATGTGCATACTTGATATTCATAAAATATAATATTATTTATTTTATTATTATATAAATTTCATTTCATTAAATGTATTTAATGAAAAATCATAATTACTAATGTAAAATAAAGAGAAATGATATAAGTTTTGTAACTTATCTTGAGAATGAATGAGATACTTTGAATAATTTTAAAGTGATTTACATGACATGCCACCTAAGAATGAGAAATTTATGATTGACATGGATCAATTAGAAAATGTTAATTTAACATTATTTTTTTTTGCCAATAATAACTGCCACATTCATTCAAACTCCGATCCTACAATGTCCAAAATACATATAGAGATAAAAGAAGGAGGATGTATAGTCGTCCAGTTTAATGGACACATCCCCTGTCTGGATTTCCTAGCAATCCAATTCGCACTCCTATTCGCGGTTCGTCTCACAAATCTCCATTCCATGTTTGGTATGTCCCGGGCTATCTCCCAAATGTCGGTGATAATATGTTGTACCTCCCAATCCCTAGATCGTTCCGGTTCGTTAAGGCATCGGATTATGCCTTGGGCATCAGACTCTATTACAACATTGTTCCATTTATGCCTCATCACCAATTCCATTGCTTGCATTATTGCCTTTGCCTCGGTTATCTTGGCGTTCCCATCTCGGCCCGTGGCATTCCTTCCCGCTATGACCACCCCTCGCCAATCCCGAGCAACGATTCCCGTCCCTGATTTGCCGGTTGTCGGGTCCCAAGCTCCATCGCAATTTACCTTTATCGTGCCTATTGGGGGTCTTCTCCATCTCGTCTCTCTCGCCTGATCCTCGTGGTGTCCCGGTTCCGGTTAGGCTCGTGCCAACCAACAATGTTCGGTTAGTTGTTTTGCGTTCTTGATCGCCTTTTCCGGTTGCGGTAATTCCCCATTGTACATAGCCCTGCACCGTTCCTTCCATATCTCCCATGTTAGGATTTCCGCCCCGAGTCTTCTCCTCTCACTTCCCGGGTCCGGTTCCGCGTCCATCTCCAATATGAAGTCTAGCCAATTTGTTCGGTTCACCTCGGCTAGACCTTCCCATCGAATCCCTAGCCCTCCTAGCCATGCCTTCTTAGTCCATTCGCATCCCATTAGAGCATGGTCCACTTCTTCGTCCGATGTACAAAAGGGGCATCTCTTCGTGATCTTCACTCCTCGCCGAACCAACGTTGCTTGGACCGGGATTGCGCGGTGACCTGCTTGCCAAAGGAAAGATTTTACCTTAGGTATGGAGGCTCCCCGCCACAATCTGCGCCATTGCGGTTCCCTGCGCTCGGTTGCTTGCATCGACTGGTCCGGTCCGGTCCTTGCCTCCTCCCGAAGCTGCTAGTATACAGCTTTAGGCGTTACTGCGCCTCCCTTCGACGATGGCCAAATCAACCTGTCCTCCACCGGTTTCTTAGGCAAATATATCGAGTGTATGGCCGGCCGGCCCCGTTCCGTTAATTCCTTCTCTATTTGGCTTAGGTTCCATCGTTTTGTTGTCGGATCAATCAGTTGGCTTACCCGTATAGCCCGCTCGGTGTCAGCCCCCTCTCTCGGCCGAAAGTGGTTTCCTTGGTTTTTCGAGATCCACCTATCCTTAAACACCCGGATTCGCTTCCCGTTCCCAACTTGCCATCTTCCATGCTTCATCAAGATGTCCCGACCTTGGAGAATGCTACTCCATGCCCACGACGGCCTTGCACCCCGTTTCGCATCTCTAAGGTCCTCTCGTGCATAGTATAAGCCTTTCATGAGTTTTGCCCACATTGATCCTGGGTTCTCGTTTAGTCTCGATGCCGTTTTCGTGAGCATTGCAGTGTTGAATTCCCATAGGTCTCGGAAACCCAAACCGCCCTTTGTCTTCGGCAACGTCATTTTCCTCCAATTAACCCAATGCATCTTCCTTTGTTCCGTTTTACCATTCCACCAAAACTTTGCAATCATTCGCGCTATCTTCTCGCACCAAGTTTTCGGTAATTTAAAGAGTGTCATCACATATGTCGGAATCGCCGTTATTACCGCTTTTATAAGTACCTCATTTCCCGCTTTGTTGAGAAATAATGACTTCCATCCATTGAGCTTCTTGACCACTCTATCCTTTATGTATCCGAGCGCCGCCTTCTTGGATATTCCCCAATTCGTGGGAATTCCAAGATAATTCCCCGCATCTTCCACCGCGTCTATGCCCAAAATACCTTTCATTTCTTCATTTGTCTTCTCTTTAACTGTCGCCCCAAACTGGATGCAAGACTTTGCTAGATTTACACTTTGTCCCGAGGCCACACTATATCTCTCGAGTATGCCCTTTAGCCCCCTTACATTCCTCTCGTTTGCTTGTATGAAGAAAATAGAATCATCTGCAAATAGCAGATGATGTATCTCCGGGCATGTGCTCTTCATCTTGATTCCCTCTATCTCCTTTGTCTCCACGACCCGACACATTTGGCGGGATAGAACATCCGCCACTATAATGAACAGATAGGGGGACAACGGGTCTCCCTGTCGTAGTCCTCGTGTTGGCCTGAATCTTGATGTCTTTTCTCCATTCACAACCACACTATACTGCACTTTTGATATACACTCATGTATCCACCTACACCATGTATCAGCAAATCCCAATTTTCTCATTGATTCAAGTACAAACCTCCACTCTACCCGATCATACGCTTTGTTCATGTCAAGCTTGATAGCACACTCTTCCCTGTTCGCCCGCTTGTTTGTTCTCATATGGTGGAAGACCTCATGTGCTATAAGGATGTTATCGTGGATGAACCTGCTAGAAACGAAAGCGCTTTGGAACGGGGTTATAAGCTTAGGCAATATAGGCTTTAATCTATTAGCAAGCACTTTGGATATGACTTTATAATTGAAATTGCATAGGCTAATAGGTCTAAATTGCATGGGATTTATTGGATGTGGAACTTTAGGTATAAGCACAATATCCGTATAACAAAAACTAGATGATAATGAACAAGTTTCAAATAAAGAGTCTACCACTTTGAATACATCGTCTTCTAGCACCTCCCAGAATCGATGATAGAATAACCCAGGAAATCCTTCTGGTCACGGGGCTTTGCTACCCCCGAGATGAAATGCGGCTTTTTTGACCTCCTCCTTTGTAACTCTTCTTAGTAGTGTCTCATTGGTTCGATGGTCAATCAGATGTGGCACACTTTCAAGATGCTCTTCTAACCCACCACACCCTACTGATTCAAACACCTTCCTAAAGTAGGCTTCACATTCTGTTTTGATCTCGCTTTCCCTTTCCGTCCAGGTCCCATATGTTTTTTGCATTCTCTTGATCTGATTTTGTCTCCTCCTTTGCACTGTCGACTGGTGAAAGAAGTGGGTATTTCTATCTCCCCCTTTGAGCCATTGAACCCGTGATTTTAACCTCCAATACTCCTCTTCTTTCTTCCAAGTCTCCTCCAACTGTGCCTTTAATCTGATCTCCTCTGCTCTGTCGTGGTTCGGTCCCTGTCTCCTCTGAACATTCCGAATCTGGATCTGCAACTGCTCAATTCTCTTCCTGTTGTTTGTGATTCAGTTGTCCTTGTTCCATTGTACCAGCTGGACTCGGCACCTACTTAGCTTATGGTTCATGTTTTGCCTCGGGTATTGACTACCATCCGCCTTCCATGTGTTTGTGATAATTTCCCCACAACTCTGCTTCTCTAACCAGGCTCCTTCGAATCTAAACCATTTCCGTCCCCTTCTCGCCTCTTGGCTCATCTCTATAAGTAGCGGGCAGTGATCTGAACCAATTATCAGCTTATGCGTCACTCGTAGGGTTGGACATTTCCCTATGAGTGGTGCATTAGCTATAGCTCTGTCCAACCGCTCACTAATCTGTTGGTCTACCTCCCTATTGTTCGTCCAGGTATACGTGTAACCTTTAAAACCCAGGTCGACTAGCCTCGCATCCTGCATCATGTCGTTGAACGCATCCATCATTCTCTGTTGTTTGGGTCTGCCTCCCTCTTTCTCCTCCGCCCTGGCGATTTCATTGTAGTCGCCTACACACATCCAAGGCCCGGTTCTCCCTCGAGCCATCGCCCTGATCGTATCCCACAGTTTTAATCTTTCATCCCATACCGTGATGCCATATATCCACGTAATGTGGATGCTTCCTTTCCCATCCTTGAAGTTGACTGTGGAATCAATCATCGTTGCCTCTTCATTAGGAATAGTTACTTGGACTTCCTCGCTCCACCACAACGCTAGACCCCCTGCTATCCCTACTGGGTCTACCTGACTACCATTTTCCATCTTTAGTCTACGCCTCACCCCATCGCACACTGCTTCACTATTTTTTGTTTCCATCAAAAAGATGATTTTCGGTTTATTTCTTCTACCCAGATCGGCTAGGTACGGAACTGTCAATGCCGATCTTAACCCCCGATAGTTCCACACCATAACATTCATTGAGGGGAGGGGCTGTTTGGGGATAGCCTCCCGAACCCGATTCTACCATCTGCAGCTCCATTCTCGCCCCTCTTCTCAGTGTTCCTGATTTCTTCTTCGTTCCGGGCCTTCCCCTGCTTCTCATACCTTTCAGCCTCTTCCTTTGATCCCCCTCCTCCATCTCCTTCTTTTGTCGCTTCCCACGCTGTACCTCCAATTCCTCTTCTTCAGAGTCTGTTTCCTCATCGAATTTCCTCTTGAGGTTTACTTTTTGGAGCATCTGGCTGAGACCCGTTTGAATGGAAATGGTGTGTTGCTCCTTCCCTGGTGATGCTTCTGGTGATTCCACAATGTAGTATTCTGTCGGGTTTGGACTGAGCTGTCTCTCCCTGATTTTCGTCCTTTGGTCCTTCCATGCCAGTTTGCCCCTCATACTCCTACTGTTTGGCACCTCTTCCTCCACCAGCTCAGTGATGTCCCAGGTATGCGTTCCCTCCTTCTGTCCTCTGCCTCCAACAATGTGTATAATCTGTTGCTCCCATAAAGGATCTTGGAAGCCTCCCTGTTCAAGCATCTGGTTCTCCTCACGCCATGGTAACATACCAGTATTCTTGCTTCTCAAATCTTGTCGTCGCTGCAAGATTCTACTAAGGTTTGGGTGGTAAATGGTGAGAAGCTGTGAAAGTGCTTCATCACCATCCATGTCTGGTTCCCCTCCCCCCGCAGAACCCGCAGCTTCCCTTCCTCCTGGTCCGTGCATTTTGTCATTCAGCTCCGGCCTCCAATTCATCAATTGTTTCCCCCCTTCACTTACTTCCTTCTCCATTGGTTTGTTCTTCCAAATTTCAATTTCCATGTTGTTTGCCTCAAACCCGGATCCATCAGGTTCAGTGAGCTGCCTTCCTTCCTTTTGGCCGACCTTTTTAGTTATCTCTTCATCCTCTCCTTGGTCCTTCCATTTCTCCTTGTATGCTTCCTTATTGCTTGGTCTTACTTCCGGGATCCCTTCACTGACTTTGTATACCCCTTCCTTGCTACGCAGCCTATCCTCCTTTTCCCTCATCATTTCTTTCCATGTTTTTCTCTTTTGTTCCCTCTTCGATCCACTGCTTTGTTGCCCAATGATTCGACACGTACCCCTTCTCTTTGGTCTATCCGTTATGAGCCATGGACCATACATTGGCCCGCCTTCCTCTGTTTCTGCTTCCACAATATCTACCCTGCAGCTTTTCTCACTGTGGCCTATTTTCCCACACCCGAAACAAAATTCTGGTAGGCGCTCGTATCTGAATTCTGTCCTGCCCCTTTCTCCATTGCTTCTCGTATACTAAATCCCCGTTAGGAGAGGGTAGCTCGTGTTCACATCTACTTTTATGCGTAGATAATCCCTGTCCAACCCCATCGGTCCAAGGATCTCATCCACTTCTCTAACTTCCCCAATACAGGCGCCCATCCTCATAGCATTCGGGTGACTGAATTTGTCAACCTCTAAACCGTGTACTTGCACCCAAAACTGCACATATTGAAACTGCACCTCTGATGTTTTGATCCCTTTACTGAATTTTTTCAATGACAGACAATTCCATTGTATTGCCCACAGACTTAAATCTAAGGCATCCTGTAGATCATTATCATTTTCGAACTCAAATAGGATTACCTCTCCTGACAATTCCTGGACTCGGACACGCCCGTATCTTGCCCAAGCATGTTGGAGCACGTTATGCACCGTGGTTGCCCGGATAGCTTTGGCCCCCAAGACCTTGTTGATACACAGATTATCGGTCCTGATCGCAGCATTGCCCAGGATGTCCACGTACTTCCCTGGGTTTATTCTATCATCATCATCTTGCAAGGCGTTCGGGGATGGCTTCTCCATGATATTCTCACCTATGAAACAATTTCACAAATCAACTAATTTTTGTTGCACTTACCGTGCTTACCCTTCAGTGAGGAATTGACTTGGTTGCTGCATTTCTGTTTGGATTTTGGGTTTTGTTGTGTGGAGGGCTATTTCTGGTGGTGCGAATTGGCAGCTGGAGGCTTTGATTGGAAGATTGGTCGATTTTGGCTGTTCTAGGGTTTCGGGGTTCTTCCGTTCTAAGCGCTTCCGATCCCGATCCGTTCCATCCGGTGAACAGACTCCAGATAATCTCCTTATAGCAGGAAGTAGAGCCACCACTGGAACCAAGATTCCAACGGGCGGCGACAGAGCTCTCACACGGCGATGAAGGCGAACGTTTTTCTTCAGACGTCGCTTTTCTTCAGGCAATGGAGAGAGACATTAGAAGTGAGAAAATATAACAAAAAACTTACTTGTCAACTTGTATATGGTTTAACCAAATTAATATATATATATATTCCTATTTTATTGCCAATATTCTATTTCTACGTGACGTGGGTCAAACTATAAATCTACCACCTCCTTTTTCTAAAAAAAACACTGAATAATCGAAGACATAGTTATAGATAAATTCTCACTCTTTATAATAATTTATTATTTTCTGTTTCATAAATGATTTAAGTCAATATTTTAAAATTTAAAAATAACGCATGTATTTTATTCACAATTGATATGTTATAGTACTGTAAGTAAATTATAAATATATAAATCATATATCATCATAAAATTTCTTATATTTATTTTCACTTTACAAAGAAGTTTATAATTAAAGTAGATTATACAAATTACTCTTTTTTAATTGCAGTATTCAAAATAAAAATAAAAGCAAACAATATCTTTATATTTAATTAAATAATATATATTATATCATAGCAAAATAGAGATAATTAAATATATATATATATATATATATATGTATGTATTAAAATAATAATATGAATTTCTATAATGCTTTTTAAAACATATAAAAATATTACTAATACCACATGACAAAATATAAAAAGTTAAGTTCAGCAACTCCATATTGAATTAAAACTTATGATTTTTCTAGGTATGATATAATTAATCCAACATAATTATATTTTTTAAATAAAATAAAATAAATTTATTATATATTCAACATAATTATTGTTCTAATTAGTTTTGTCATTAAAATTGTGAAATATATATTATGTGTAATACTTTAATATTATATATATTGCATATAGCGATCCTGACATATATAGTATATACATGGAGGATATTATATTTTAATCACAACGTCCGATGTTAGTATGTTATTTTTTTCTGTTTATTTGTTTCTATTTACTTGTATTATTCCTTTTTTATCATAAATAATAATTAAGCAAGTTGAGCATTTACAGCTCATCCTATGTCAATGTTTTTTTTTTTGTGTTTCCATTTCTTCTACGCTTCCAGATTTTGTGTTATATAATAATACGTGGAGTATTCAAAAGGGCACTCAAGGAGAAGCAATAGGCCACCCATAACAGTTGCTCTGTATTTTATTTTCTCTGTTGAAGAAGAAGGAAGACGACATGTCATTGCTCTCAGATCTCCAAAACCTTGACCTCTCAGAATCCACCGAGAAGATCATCGCCGAATATATATGGTAACAGAGTTTGGCTTCAGGTCCACTTTTTTTTTTGGTGCGACTGTAAAAATTTGAATTTTTTTTCATCTATAAATTTCCTTATCAATGGCAGGATCGGTGGATCGGGCATGGACCTTCGAAGCAAAGCCAGGGTTTGTGTTCTTCTTCTTCCACCTTCTTTCTCTTTTCTTTCTTCCACTTTCCAGAATTTTTGGAGTTCTTCGACATTTTCTTGTTTTCTGAGGAAAGAAAACAGAAGCGCCAAAATATTTGATTTTTCTTGAAATCGCTATTATATTTCTGCAGACGCTTGCTGGACCTGTGAATGACCCTAAGAAGCTACCTAACTGGAACTATGATGGCTCTAGCACTGGTCAAGCACCTGGGGAAGACTCTGAAGTCATCATATAGTATGCTTCCTATTTTCATCTCCATCTATTAAAACTATAAATATTCCCAAAAAGATTATTTTTTTTAACAAGAGAAGGTTTTGTTGTGTGTTCTTGCAGTCCACAGGCAATTTTCAAAGATCCATTTAGGAAGGGTAACAATATATTGGTAAATTTTCCTAATAGTTGACTCATTGAATTATTCCTAAAGTTCCTTCAAATTCGATTATGTTAACTCTTTAATTTAATCGATTGAGTACAAGGTTTTTAATATAAAAGTTGGCAATTTCCAAAATATTAGGTCATGTGTGACGCGTACACCCCTGCTGGAGATCCCATCCCTACTAACAAACGGTTCGCTGCCGCAAAAGTCTTTAGCCATCCCGATGTTGCCAGTGAAGAACCTTGGTAATTGCATATGCTTAAAGGAAAATCTAATTTCTATAATCAATTTGCATCCTGTAAGTTATGTGATGTTTATGTACTTGTCAAAATCAAAATTTTATGTCTTGAATATAGGTATGGAATTGAGCAAGAGTACACCTTGTTGCAGAAAGATCTGCAATGGCCTCTAGGATGGCCAGTAGGTGGTTTTCCTGGCCCCCAGGTAAATCTCCCTACCCAATTTAATTGTTCATAATATTCTTGACTCGAAAAAAATATACGATCTTGCATTGATATCAAACAACAAGAACGAAACCAAATCTAGACCTGGGATTGTGTTTGTTTGTTGTTGGAGATAACTATCCATTAGATGATGCTATTAGTGTTACCAAATAAGCTAATTGAGAAATTCGTATCTTAATTAGCTGCTGTTTAATAGTTAGATTGGCAATGATAAGCTCTCTCTGCTGGAGTGATGGTGCATTTATTCTTGCTCTTATTGAGTTTGTTGAAAAGGAACTGAGATTATAAGACATAACAACACAAAACTAGAGTTTGTTGGTTTTATTGCATTCATTGAAGTGGGGTTGGAGTAATAAGCTGTGGTGGTGGTGGATATCAAACAGGGACCATATTACTGTGGCATTGGAGCTGACAAGGCATTTGGAAGGGACATTGTGGATGCTCACTACAAGGCTTGTCTTTATGCTGGAATAAACATTTCTGGCATCAATGGTGAAGTCATGCCTGGTCAGGTAAAAGATTTCCCTCCCGATCACATAAACTTCTAGTTTTTTGGCTAAAAGCTGCTGCTGACAGTTATTACAGTTGCAAGACCAAATGCACTGAGATTGTTATGTTCAAGAACTAAACTTGGTAAAAAAAAGAATGTAACTTTAGAGTTGGTTCATCATTTTTCACATACTAAATTTCTTTAACTTTTATTATTATAAAAAAGAATACTTTTTTAAAATGTCTAATTCTGTTTGTTCATGATATAGTGGGAATTTCAAGTTGGCCCTTCTGTTGGTATCTCTTCTGGAGACGAGCTCTGGGTAGCTCGCTACATTTTGGAGGTATACTTTGTTTTAGCTAAACATTCATTTCGATTCATAAACTAGGAAGATTAGGATTCATTGAAACACTCTATTTCTTGAAACAGAGGATTGCAGAGATTGCTGGAGTAGTTGTGTCTTTTGACCCCAAGCCAATCAAGGGTGACTGGAATGGTGCTGGTGCCCACACCAACTACAGGTAACAAACAAACAAGAAGTGTCCTCTAACTGTCACTAACCTAAGCCTTCCTTTCAAGAATCACTCAACAGCCTCTTTTCCCGGGTCTGAATTTTGCAGCACCAAGTCGATGAGAAACGAGGGAGGCTATGAAATTATCAAGAAAGCGATAGAGAAGTTGGGTTTGAGGCACAGTCATCACATTGCTGCCTATGGAGAAGGCAATGAGCGCCGCCTCACTGGAAGGCACGAGACTGCTAGTATCCACACTTTCTCCTGGGTAAAAAAACAACCTTTACAACTTCATCCTCCTCATATGACAATATTATGCAGTGAAAGTGACAGTTTGGTTTGGTTTTGACAGGGAGTTGCGAACCGAGGGGCATCGGTTAGGGTCGGGAGGGACACTGAGAAAGATGGGAAGGGCTACTTTGAGGACAGAAGGCCCGCTTCCAATATGGATCCTTACGTTGTGACCTCCCTCGTTGCTGAGACCACCATCCTCTGGAAGCCATGAATGACTGAAACAAGCTTGCAACAACAACAAACCTAATATGAATGAATGATTGTTTGTTTGTTTGATTTGACGTATTCTAGCTGCATGCATGCATGCATGCATATATGCATGGGTTTGTTGTTCATCACCTGTTATGCCTTATGGGGGAGTGTCTCATTGTTGGATATTACTGGTATTCTCTATCTTTTGTTTCTCGTAGGTTGATTATGTGGATGAATAAGTACGCAATGCAAATGGTTGCAGCTTCTTTGTTGCTAAAGCAGGTGTTCTTTCTTTCTTTCTTTTGCTATAAATTCTAGTGAAGATTTATCAATCCTTTTACACCTTTAATTCCATTCTATATGGTGTCCCTTAATGTCTATCTGGAACAGACAAACATCTATTGTGAGGGGGTTAGATTAGGTGGAATGTCATGATCAGGCATCTCTAAAGTGTTAATTTGTGTTGATGTGTCAATCACGTGTCAAAATATGTATAATTCAAACACGATCCGTGATTAATAATGAGTCAAATTTGAAGACCCAAACTCGATCCGTTATTTTAATTTGTACAATATGAATTTTGCTAGTCATTGATCGAGCATGACCAATCGACCCACTGATTCATGCAACCTACGCAATTCATTCGATCCATACGATCATTGCGACTCATGAACTTTTATATAATTTATTATAATATATATTTAGTTATACGAGTCCATGGGTTAACTCACGAGTCTGGGTTAACTCATGAGTCGATAGGTACGACATAAATCCGACTTCATTTTTCATATGGATTGGACGGGTTGTGTCAAAATAATCGATTCAAACATGACCCATGAACGGGTCACCGCGTGTCATTCATGAGTTCATGTTCAAAATTGACAAACCTATTCTCATAATTCTACTATGGAAGTTAATGATTTAAGACTCATTTAGGGTCGAAGCTATAATTTTTTATGTTGTGTGAAGTTAGATATACAAAAAATATATTTATTTTTAATTTGATTATGTAAAGTTTTATATTTGTGCACCTTTTTTTTTCCAATACAATTATTTACTATAATTTTTACCCTCATTAAATTATACTTCTGATTTTATCTCTACCTCTAGTTGAAGGACGAAACTCGCTAACTGTTGCATAAACATGGTTTATTCTATTTTTGTTTTGACTGTAAAATCTAACTCAAGATATATCTTGAGGCAATCTAGAACGGTGTAATTTGAGTACCACCTATTAGTAGTTATCTACGACAAACTATATCGTCATGATAATGACAATTTATCACACTAATAATGCAAAACAAAACATAATTTTAAAGGCTTTTAAAGTTGTTGCGTGACTTCTGGAGTTTTATGAACCACGTATCAGAAAAAGACTGGTTAGTTTAAACCGAAACATTTATGTTATTTATTTCAAACGACCACTAGGGCACAGTATTTTTTTTTTTCACGTGAGCAAGTGAGCTTCACGCGCCCCTCTCACTCCTAGGGTTTCCCGGTGAGCGATTCCATCACCGATTCTGTCGGTTTGAATCCAGAAACAGCCAACCGAGTCAAACATCCAAAGGAATCCGCCATTAATGCAGCTGCTCTCCACCAATCACGAAGCAAAGGAGCCTGCCCTATAGGAATCCAAGGAGAAAGCTGCCAAAACCCCAGAACACGAGCGATCATGCCCAACCCGGAGGAATCGGTGACAGAATCCAGAACGCTGCATGAGGAATACCAGAAGCTACCCAAGAAAACGAACAGAACGGAACCAAGAAGCGACAGAACTAGATGGAAAAGACCAGAACCGGGCGAGACATCCATTACTTGTGACGCTGCGTGGTGCAACAAAACGAAGAAAGGCGGTCTAGGAGTAGTAGCAAGAAATACAGAAGGAACACTGATTGGGGGAGCAAACCGCAGGTGCGAAGGACAAACCATACTGGAGCTGGAGGCCGAGGCAATCTACTTGGGGATGCAGCTGGCAAAGGAAAGAGTGTGGAACCGGGTATTGATCGAGTCGGACTCGGAGATAGTGATTCGACAAATTCAAGGAACCACCTATCATTGGAGAATCAAAACAGTATGTGACAACATTAGGCGACAAGCAAACGATATCAGAACCGTGACATGGAAAGCGATCCCGCGTACTGCAAATGAGTGTGCAAATTGGGTCGCGAGTCAATCTAGATTGGGAATGTGTCTTGATGATTGAGTTAACATGCCCCTATCCCCACTTAGTAATTTACTTTGTAGAGACTGTAATATCGAGTTTCAGAACGATGGTTTGATAATTTGAAGTAATATCTATTAGTGACCAAAAAAAAATTTCAAACGACAAAAATTGGGATACAGTGATATGTCTTGTCAATTGGTTGGTCTATGGACACAATTATTATAGTATGATATAGTGTTTTAGTGCTTTATTTCTTAATTAGATGTTTTGAATTTAGAATCTTGTATGTTTTGAATTTAGAATCTTGTCAATTGGTGCGACGACCTGACTTCCAGAGGTTGGTTTCAGCACAGAGACTCTTTGGTCCAACACCGGGGTAGAAACATCTCTGATAGAAATATGAGCATTAGAAACCCTAGTCATAGCTTCTGCCTAAAAGTAGAATGAGCAGGGGAAGTTATGGAAGATGAACCCTTGCGAGAAGATTGATTCTTGTTGCCATCCATGGTAATAAAAAGATGATTTTTACCGTGAGTAAAAAGTCTGAGAGAAAAAGCTTGAACATAGGATTAACACATAAAGGAGCATTTGAACTTTGGGAATAAGAAGACTTGAACACGTAAATGGCTAAGTGCCAAAGGTAAGTTTTTTTATAGCCAAAACTGGGGAAACCAAACGATTATGTCCAGAAAAAATCAGATAATGATTACATCCCATTTGGGGTAAAATCGATGCAATGTCAGAATCCAAAGGGTTGCATCGGGGAGACAAATGATCGAAACAGTACAGCAAACTGTCAGTCTACCCCTAATTACGGAAATCAAAGAGACGAGCATGCATCAAACGTCATCTCGATCTCTCGCCAAACAGTGCATCCATTAAATGCTCAAAACCTTACAAATGAAGGTGGTCGTCAAAAGCTATAACAAGTCTCTTCTAAGACCCTAGCAACGGTAGCGTTCACCCAAAGAGTAGTGAATGAGCATCCATATCCCCTGGCAAACCAAAGTGTTTGCCTAATAGGGTAAGAGATCAACATTCAAAAAACTCTAGCAACCAAAATCGTTCGGTAAAGGATACGGAGCATCAAAAGGTACAAATAACAGTTAAACACATCAAATGTCCAACCAAGAAGTCACTATCTCAAACCCTCTATCACAAGATCAAGCTCGACCGAAGAAACTTTACTCAAGCTTTGGAGGCAAATGTTGGTTATCGATAGTAACAACTCAATACGGGTAAGGCCTCAAAGGCTCAATAACTTTTCAGAGGGGTAAAACTCAAATCATTCTTAATTGGGTAAACTCACACCCACAAAGCGGTCCAGCATCGAACCCAAACTAAAGTGGACGCCAAAACCCTTACAGGTCGCCATCGGTTAAGGTCAAAATCTCCTACTGCTCGCCATGAGAGCGCTTACCAAGAGAATCAAACCTCTCAACTCTGGTCCCACAACCGACACCGAATATGCAACCACAATATTCCGCATATATCTGACACATATTCTACAAAGATTACATAAGATTGCATGGTAAACCGTTTGATCTGAATGAGTTGGACCGACCGAACCGGGAACCAGCTCTATCACAGGTTCGAGGGTCGGTCCAGTTCTCATAACATTTGTTGTTATAATAAATATATCTAAGTACATCAAAGAATATCTAATTACAGTAAAAAAAATGTACTATTCTAATAGTTAAAGGTTATGTACAGTAGTGATTAATTTTTAAAAGATGTAATATTTTTATATTTAATTTTAAATTTTAATATTATGTATATATTTTGGAAACAATTCATTATTTCATAGTATTTTAGTGCATGTAGTGTATTTTTTGTTTTTTTGGTAATTATGGACTAAACCGCTCGCTACAGGTGACAAACTTTGCACTCAAGTTCAAACTACACAACAAAAATTAGTTAGCTTTAACAATTCTCGAAAAAAAAAACAGCGTATTTACAGAGCGCGTTAGTAGTTTCCTTCGGAGGTGAGGTATGAATTTTAAAAACTTGTCGCTGATTAATCGTCATGCTCGCCATGATATCCGCCACCGCATTTGCTTCTCGAAATATATGTCTGAACTTCATTATTTCGAACTAAATCAAGAGCTTCCTGCAATCCGCAATGATGAACATTAGTTTTAGATTTGACATATTTTCATGAGAGATTACCTTATGAGCTGATAATGCGTCCGTTTTAAGGTGAATGAATTTTAATCCGAGAGACTTTATCAGTAATAGTCCATTTTAAATAGCCCAACATTATGCATCGAGACTGTTTTTGAAGAATTATGCAACGAATTGTCCTTATAATATAGTAGGAGTCCTTAAAACCTTGGGTAGACAATTAAGATTCTTGCATGATGTGACGTAATAAAGATTGTCCCCCACCGGAGCCCAAAGGCTGCTCCAGCCGTTTGCCCTCTCGTCATTCCTAAACGCAGCATCCAACTCTGAACTTTCTCACCGTTCCCCACTTTTATATACTCTCCCGTCTCCGGTCATCCACCCGCATCTTTCTCTCCCTGTCGCAGCAATGCCTCTTGCCAACAGATTCTACTGCACACTACCTTCTTCACAACTCCGATTACGTAATTTCTCAAGCCGACAGCGCCTCATATCTTCCTCCCTCCAATTTCCCTCTTCCACTTCTTCTTCCTCTTCGCCGTTCACCGAGAAGCACTCCGTGGAACGCTACGATAGAGACAGCTGGCTATACAGCAAAAACATCAGCAGCAATTTGGGCTCCGTCCCTTTCGATTCAGACTCCGATTCAATTCGTCGAAACAATATCGCTGTGCAGATTCCGGAGCTCGAGAATCTGCTCCGGGTGCTGAGGGAGAAGCGGGAACAGTGTCGAGACGGCAGCGGAGGCAAATGTGGTCCCGGAAATGTGTATCTCGTCGGAACGGGACCAGGGGACCCGGAGCTGTTGACTCTCAAGGCGATGAGAGTGATCAAGTCGGCTAATTTGTTACTGTACGATCGATTGGTGTCTCACGAAATCATGGATTTGGTGGGTCCCGAGGCGAGGCTTCTCTACGTTGGAAAGACGGCTGGGTACCACAGCAGAACCCAGGTACAATTACAAATGAGTCTCCTTTCATCCAATTTTATGCAGTTGAAGTGAATTTTGGGTTTCTTGATTGATTTGCGGAGCTACATATAAAATTGAACATTATTTGAATTTCAGTTGAGTTGTTGAAACGAATCACGAAATTCTTGAACTTGCTGAAACTGTCTATGCTCTCTGCAACTTGGGTAGAGGAATGACTTTGATGCTTCCATTGTCTCAGGAGGAGATACATGAGTTGCTGCTCAATTTCGCTAACGCGGGAGCTAATGTTGTTCGATTGAAAGGAGGAGATCCACTAGTGAGTTGGTGCATTTGCTTTCTCCCGGTGTCCTACAGTATAATGTCTGTGCATTTCCATGAACTGATGAACACTTGCAATTATCTTTCAGGTGTTTGGTAGAGGTGGAGAGGAAATGGACTTCTTGCAGCAGCAAGGAATCCAAGTAAAAGTTATTCCAGGTATAGAATTGCACAGAGACCTCTCAATTTCCATAAATTACAATGTTCAACAAAAATTGGCTGTAAAAATAAGGGATTTTGCAATCTCTACGGCTGAATTTTATAAAGACAAATCCAAGAAATGGTAGGTAATTCTGTTAACTGCACTGCAGGTATAACTGCTGCTTCAGGAATTGCAGCAGAGCTAGGAATCCCGTTAACTCACCGAGGTGTGGCAACTAGTGTTAGGTTTCTCACAGGACACTCGAGGAAAGGTGGAACTGATCCTTTATTTGTAGCTGAGAACGCAGCAGACCCTGACTCAACTCTAGTGGTTTACATGGGATTGTCAACTCTGCCTTCTCTTGCTCAGAAATTAATGCTTCATGGTCTTCCACCTGATACACCTGCTGCTGCAATCGAACGAGGAACGACGCTTAAGCAGCGCATGGTGAGTTTGAATTCCATGGGAAGAAGGCTTGATTTGAAGCAGTACATGAGTTCCTTGATCTCTAAAGCTCATCTGTATATTAACTCTTGTTGATTTGAAGGCTAGGATTTAGTTGTGAGACTGATCCATGGATAGATGAAATTCTGTCATTGCATCGGCACATTTAATGCATTAATTTCTGTATGGTTTCTGGGTTACTCACTTTGCTGTATCTTGAATAATTATTTAGGTGTTTGCCGAACTAAAGGATCTTGCACAAAGCATCTCAGAAGCAGATCTAGTATCCCCCACGCTGATCATAATCGGGAAAGTCGTTTCATTTTCACCATTTTGGTCTCATTCTATTGAAGAAGAAGCATCTTCTTTGGTAGAGGCACAGTGATGCATCTCTGAACTTGTAACTCTGAACCAAACTCCTTCAAAGGTAGGAAAAGAAGCTACTTTAAGAATGGATTGGAAGTGGCAGCAAAGGATGATGATCAGTGTTTACACTGTTTTCTTTGAAGAAAAATGAAGATGGCACTCAGGGTTGAGAAAAAAGCGCGAAGTTGGGACGTTATTATTACAGCAGCTTCATTCACTAATTCCTTGTTGAATCACCATGTTCTTCCTTTTCTGTTAATTGATTATTATGTAAGATCATCTTGTTATGTTGTTGTACCTAAATTTGGAATACAGGTGATGATTTTTGCAGACTCATGATTCAAAGAGGCGTTGTGTTTCGGTTAATGCAAATATGATGAATTCCGGCTGGAAAACATATTTCAGAACATGAAATACAGGATTGATTGTATGAAAAAAATATGCTGAAGGCAAACAATATCATTTTTGTTAGCATAATAGTCACTAGTCAGTGCAAATGCTGGGGGGCATGAGCCTGTGACAGACTAATCGAATTATATGGAAGTAAAAAACTTGGTGTGGAACATGCTACGTGGTCATAATTTTGGTCTGTTATAGATCACCCATATCAATGTCTTACTGTGGATTCTGGTTTTGATTTATGGATATTACGTTGGATTAATACTTTAAACTTTACTTGATATGGTTTTGAATGCATTTACTCATGGTGACTTGAATATTGATCCTTTGCTTGCAATGTCTTCAGTGATATGGGTTATATATGCAGGTAAATGATATCCCTGCTGGAGTAAATGATGGGGTAACTTTGCACTTACATACCTAAGTTTCTCTTTTGAGTAACCTCTTTTGACTGAATGCTACAACTCACTAAGCAGATCTGAACTCTGTTGATGATTCCCTTTACATGTCTGTTTAGCTAGAGGCCTTCTTTCTGTACCTAGGAGGGCATGATTGAACTCACTTTGTGTTCTCCTTCTCCATTTGATTGTCAGGTGTTTGTTTATCTTTATCAGGCCATCTTTACATATTCATCCACGTAGGTGAAAAACAAGGAATTAGGAGAGAAGGCTTCCATCTGTTTTCAAGAATTGATGTTGATTTTACAATGCAAAACTTGTAAATACTGTGAAGGGTCATAGACAGCTCCGAGTACCACCTCACCTGGAACACGGCCTGGAGATACTACAATACAGTTGCCACGTACGGTGACATCATCAGACCATGTTTCGTTGGTGATCATCACTTCAGCATCAATGTTGTTATATTCCAATTTGAGGTAAAGACCTTTTCATTTGTAGTCAATCGCTCAAAGGACTCTTAACTGGCAAAATCTTTGCTTAATTTACCATTTCATTTGATCAATTCTTGAGTGGATTGTATTTCAATCTGAATCTAAGCAGTGATGAAGTAAAGGAACTTGTCAGTATATTGTGCTTCATTCCAAACATCACGCAGAAGCCAATCCACATCCTTCAGCAGTAACAGTCTTATTCTATATCATGTGATTGTTTCTTCTGCATTTCTTGCTACCAAGGTAACTAACTAATGATCATCCATTCATTCAAGGATTTAACGATTTTCATATGAAAGTTCAGTGCAGGCCATCTGGAGTTTATAAAATCCTTCCATGAATCTGTTTGTTTTTTCTTCTTTAAATCTCCATTACGTAGTTATGTAGATATCATATGGATGTTTGTGTCATTTTCCATCCCAAAGTTTTGTTCACATCTGCAAGTTAACTCCAATCAAAATCTTTTCTTGCAATGCAAGGTAGCTTTGTTTTCACGAGCACAGGAGATCCAACCGAGCCCGGACCAGATGGATGAAGTTGGTTTGACTGACTCTCCATTGTCTGCCTGTCATTTTCACTATTTACCATAAGAATTCACCACTGAAAGTGAAGTGATCACAAAGCAACCAATGCCTTCTTTTACTCTCCAGTCTCAACCACCTCAGCTAACTCCTTCAATTCCTATCCAATGGAATATTGTGGGGTGGCAATTATTATATCTAAAGTATATAAATTAATTATTATATTTAGAATATAAGAAACAATTACTTTAGAATGGTTACCTAACCAGTATACTAAAGTAATTTTAATAATGGTACTATTTTCATAACAAAATTATTAAACGTATGTAATAAATATATGATAATAATAATAAATATTTGTGTACTCTATAAAATTAAATATGTGGACCCAATGCATCCATATTGTAGGTGGAAAATCATGCAATCAATATACACTTTGTAATATTCGTGATATCAATCATAAAGTCAAATAATTATAAGCAAATAAAACTCATGAATATTGGATATGGACATCTTCACTACACACAATAGCAGATATTAAATATTAGTAATAAATCCCATTATATAAATTTATAAATATTTGGGTTAGTAATTTAGGATGAATAAAAAAAATCTTTACAAATAAATTTAAAATTCAATTCAATTCAATATATCATGAGTTAGATTCGTATTCATTTATGTGAATAGTAATCGTGCAAAGAAAACAAAAAATAAAATAAAGAGAGGTACAGTGTAAGGGCAATAATGGAAGGTTTGACGATGTATCATTGTATCTGTGTAATAATGGTAGATTAGTTACTTAAAGAATAATGGCCAAAAAATAAAAGTTACTTAAAGAATAATTAATTCACCTACTCTTGGGATTCTCTTCCTTTTTTAATTAATGTAATTAACACCTCCGCAATTTATATCATTTCTTCTTAATTGAAAATTTGACGGTCAAACTATGATTTTATTAATGCCAAATCGTCTTTCCAAAATTACATTTTTCCATTTACATATATTATTGCTATGAAAAAACAAATATGAATTTTATCAAATTAAAAACCAGACAAGACAAGAGACCCAAGTCTTAGACCGGTCGGTCAAATCATGGTTCGAGGTTTCTTCTTTAGACGAAGCTGTGATTGCCATTGGTCCATGAAAGAAAACTAAAGAAAAGGAAGAGAAATTGGAATAAAGAAAAGGAAACAAAAAGAAGAAATTTTTTTCTTTTTTCTGTTGAAATTAAAGTTGACAACCCACCTCAGTTTTCTTCTACTTACAGAGCAGAAACCTGAAACCAGGAACAAATGGCATCCCCTTTCCCCTCAAGCCCATTGCTGTTTACAGCTTAGCAAAGCTGCTGCTAGGGTTCTTCTTCTTCTTCTTCTTCTTCTTCTTCTCCTTCTCTTTATCCCTGGCAGTAATCTTTACACAGCCTGGACTTCTCTTTCGCTCCCCCGCCTCATTACAGACCACACCAAGGTACCACCCACTCGCCATTGTTGAAAATTTCAAGAATGCAGCTTCCTCACTCTCCCTCAACTTAATCCCCTCTCCTTTCCATTCCCCTACTCTCCCGTATCCCTAATCTTTAACTGGTTTCCGGCATGAGAATGACGTCACTCCTTCCGGCCACCATTGCGGTGATCTTATTCTTCTTCCTACTCCCCTTCTCCGCTCCAGATCTAGTTGCCGACAGGAGCGCTCTGATGGCCCTCAGGTCTGCTGTCGGTGGCCGGACTCTGCTCTGGGATATCAATCAGCAGAGCCCTTGTTCTTGGGCAGGCGTCCAATGCGACTCCGATAGAGTCACTGTTCTCCGCCTCCCCGGCGTTGCTCTCTCCGGAAGCCTACCCGCCGGAGTCCTCGGCAACCTTACGTCGCTCCGAACACTCTCTCTCCGGTTCAACACACTCACCGGTGAAATTCCGTCAGATCTCGCGGGATGCTCTAACCTGAGGAACCTGTACTTGCAAGGCAACAAATTCTCCGGCGAGATCCCCGGCAGTTTATTCGCCCTCCACGACCTCGTACGGCTCAATCTAGCCTCGAACAACTTCTCCGGCGAGATTTCGCCGAGTTTCAGCAACCTCACACGGGTGAGGACTCTCTTTCTGGAGAACAACCAGCTCTCTGGCTCGATCCCTTCTGATTTGAAGATTCCAAAGCTCGAGCAGTTCAACGTCTCCAACAATTTGCTCAATGGGTTGATTCCGAACACTCTCCAAAAATTCGATACTGCATCGTTTCTCGGTACGTCTCTCTGCGGAAAACCTCTTACCTCTTGTTCCAAGGATATAAATTTGCCGCCTAGTAGCGGCAGTCCAAGCGACGGCAGCAGCGGGACCAATGGCGGCAAGAAGAAGCTCTCCGGCGCCGCCATTGCCGGAATCGTAATCGGAACCCTTCTCGGTGCGCTTTTCATCCTCATTCTGCTGATCTACCTCTGCCGCAAGACCCGTAGCAGCAACAGGACAAGGTCGGTCGGCATTGCTTCAATTAAGCATCCGGAGACAGAGCTCCCAGTCGGGAACAAACCCGTAGGTGAAGCAGAGAATGGCACGTATGGAAACGGTAACAGTTACTCCGTGGCGGCGGCTGCAGCCGCAGCCATGACAGGCAGCGGCCCAAATACCGCAGAATCTACCGCCGATTCTAAAAAATTAGTCTTTTTCGGAAACTCGACGAGGGTGTTCGATTTGGAGGATCTATTGCGAGCTTCTGCGGAAGTTCTTGGGAAAGGGACGTTTGGAACAGCCTACAAGGCAGTCCTGGAGGCGGGAATCGTGGTGGCTGTGAAGCGGCTCAAGGATGTGAATGTCTCCGCGAAGGAGTTCAAGGAGAAGATCGAGGCGGTCGGAGCCATGGACCACGAGAACTTGGTGCCTCTTAGGGCTTACTTCTACAGCAATGATGAGAAGCTTCTGGTCTATGATTACATGACCATGGGAAGCTTGTCTGCTCTTCTTCATGGTGGGTTGTTTCTTATAATCATGGCTCTGCAACCTTAATAAGTTCTTGATGATGTGTATTTCATTGCTGAGGTTTACTTCTCTGCCTGACCCTGTTTCTTCAGCATCTTAGGTTTCCATAACAATGGTTACTCCATCCATCAATGTTACTGCTATTAGGTTTTACATAGTCATTCACTGTAATTTCTCTAGTAATAGTAGAATTAGGTTTCTTGGTCTCAAAACGTGCATTTGTTAATTCATTAACTGCTCCGAATCATCCAATCAAAGCTGATCCAATATTTGTATTTTCTTCAGGAAACAAAGGATCGGGAAGAACCCCATTGAATTGGGACCTCCGATCCTCGATTGCGCTAGCAACAGCTCGTGGCATCGAGTACTTACACTCTCAGGGTCCAACCATCTCTCATGGAAACATCAAATCCTCGAACGTGCTCCTAACCCAATCCTACAGTGCTCGAGTCTCCGATTTTGGCCTGGCCCATCTTGTGGGACCCTCCTCAACCCCGAACCGTGTTGCGGGCTATCGGGCACCAGAGGTCACAGACCCTCAAAGAGTCTCCCAGAAGGCTGATGTGTACAGCTTTGGTGTATTGCTCCTTGAGCTTCTGACAGGCAAGGCCCCGACCCACTCCCTGTTGAACGAGGAAGGAGTCAACCTCCCCAGGTGGGTTCAGTCGGTGGTTCGTGATGAGTGGACCTCTGAGGTCTTCGATATGGAGCTGCAGAGGCACTCTGGATCAGAGGAAGACATGGTGAAGCTATTGCAGCTGGCCATCGACTGCACCGCCCAGTACCCAGACAACCGCCCTAACATATCCGACGTGAGGCGGCAAATTGAGGAAATTAGCGGCCCAAAGAATCATTCCGACCAAGTTTATGAAGATTCGGTCGCTCGATGAGTTTGCTATAAGGATCACAAAGAGAAGACCAGAAGGCAGGACCCTGTTTTTTTTTGTTGTTCTTGTTGGGTTGGATTCATGTTCATGTAAGTATTACATTTATCTTCTTTCTTTCTTTTTTTTCTTCAAGCAGACTTCTATCTTTTTAGACTGGTATGGCTTTAGTTGCTTTGAATTGCAATATTATTTTCTGGTGAATTGATTGAGACATCCACCCAGATTCATTTTTCATTTTTTTTGTAATTTATTGCAATATATATTAATTTAAGGTTAAACACCCAATAGCTACCTGCAATATGGACGTTTTGCAACGAGCTATCCGAACTTTGAAAATTCAAAACAGACTAGCTCAACTTTGAAAATGTGCAAATAACTACCTCCGTCCAATTTTCGATAACAGTTGACGGAAAATTGGACGGAGGTAGCTATTTGCACCTTTTTTAAAGTTGAGGTAGACTGTTTTGAATTTTCAAAGTTCGGGTAACTCGTTGCAAACTTTTTAAAGTAGTTGCTTAGTGTTTAACCCTTAATTTAAATCTGAATAATCTGTAAATACTAAATAGACTGTACCAGTGTATTT
This sequence comes from Chamaenerion angustifolium, assembly GCA_946814005.1. Classification (NCBI taxonomy): domain Eukaryota; kingdom Viridiplantae; phylum Streptophyta; class Magnoliopsida; order Myrtales; family Onagraceae; genus Chamaenerion; species Chamaenerion angustifolium. Next base: position 32,913,120 of record OX328271.1, on the reverse strand, counting down.
TTTGTGCATCGACATAGTAAAAGGTTACAAATGATTGATATAGCATGTGCTATCCTCTGTCATTTAGGTGGCTGTAGCATATTAATAATAGCTATAATGATTTTGCACGAAAAGTGCTGATTTTATCATTGCCTTCTTTTCTGCTGCAATATATACAAGACTCCAACCTTAAATTCTATTGTAATAAATAAATAAGCAAAATGATAATTATTATTTATTAAAAATAGAAAAAAGTTTTATTTTTTATAATGCACTTAATTTCATATTCAATCCTAATGAGATTTTTTAAGATAAAAAAATGTCTAAACCAGCACAAAGCCACCACCCTACAGTTTTGTCTTTGGGCTTACAAATAATTAAAGTGTTTATATGATACTAAGCTTTTTAATTCTAACCAGTTACGTTATTTGTTTGTGTGATAATGTTTGGATAGAGGGAGGGAGGGAGGGACACAAAAAAAGAAAAGTAAAAAAGGATTCGCTTGTCTGTCCCGGTTGTCATGGTGCTGCTTTCTTCTTCTCCTTCTTTTACACGCACCAATCCCGCTTGTCCGTCACAGAATTGGATTTTTGGATGCGGCACTCAAAAATGTTTTAATTGGTTCATGTAAACTATTCAACAATAACTTATGACAGCGAAGGTTATTATTATTATTAGAGTTAATTGTCCATTTTTGAATCGAATTTGAAATGTTTTAATTGGTTCATGTAAACTATTCAACAATAACTTATGACAGCGAAGGTTATTATTATTATTAGAGTTAATTGTCCATTTTTGAATCGAATTTGAAATTTCTCTTAATGTTTAAAATTTTAAATTTTAGTCCTAATGTTTGAACAAAATGAAATTTTCCCCCTTACCGTTATTTCTCTATTTATTTTGGACGAAAATTTAGTCACGTGTCAATCACATGAGTTTTATTAATTTTGTTTGGACAAAATTATCCTTCCTGATAATCTTCTTCATGATGAAGCAACTCATCTCCCTCCCCTCTGCAACTCTTTCCCTCTCTATTGTAACTGTCAAAACTCTCTCCTCTTATCCAATTCAAGCATTCTTTTCTTCTATAATCATCAAAACTACCTTCGACAAATAAATGGAAAGAAATCACCCAAGCATTTCAAACATCGAAGGAGATTAATTCTCGATTCAATCTCACCAAGCTAAAAACAATAGACAACAGATTTGTGATGCCCACCCAAACAATCTTGAAAAGCAATAGAGACGCCTTCATAGAGGTCTTCTACCAATATATGAATAGCCAAGGAAGCAGCGAAGCAATGGGCAGAGGAAACCCTTTAAATGAATAGCCAATATATCCTACATGTGGACGACATCACGTTCATGAAGATATTTCTGACCATGCAATATCTGTATGGTGTATGCAGCAACTGTTGAGTCCCGAAGATGATATTGGTGATAGAGGCTTTGGAGAGAACCTTTAGTGACCAGCTCTAGGAAGATGTAAAGATTTGATTCGTCCTGTCAAACCACATACAAAATCAATTTCGGAAATAAATTTGTTCTAGAGTTAGTTGAAAAATAAATCAGTATTTTTCTAAATTTAGTATTTATAGATCACTGAAATATTCAATTTGATAATATATTTTTTTTAACTATATCTAAAATAAAAAATATAGTATGTAGATAATTAAATGGGATGTTTGCCCAGATTAGTAATTGCACTCATAATGTTTGTCTTAACCCCCATATGTTTTCATTTGTCGGTAAATACACATTTTTGTCACTACTGGATCGTTTTTCGTCAAATTCATGTCACGTGCCTATCGTGTGATGTATTAGTAGAATTATATTTCATTTATACCCCCTGTCTGTTCTATATATATCCTGTTATATTCCCTTTATATCCTGTTATATATTCCCTTTCACTGATTCCAGCTCGTCGGCGCTACTAAAAATGGGCGGAAGTGATGGTGTTGTGATTCCTCCTCTTTTATCTGTTCTCCGTTCTCGTTCTGCTTAGTTTGTGTTGAATTTCAATATCAGGACCGAGCCACACCCAAATAGCAACCACATTATACAACTCGGGTTCCATCCTAAAACCAATTGGTTATAGGAGGAGGTAGCCTTGTTGTATATATGGTGCCCAATTTGAGTGAAACCACCGGTGTGATATTACCCTCACACAGTGATTTCAATACTCCCTCGCACTGTGATACTCGGATTATTTTTTTTTAAGGCACGGCACCGGCACATTTTTATTTTTTAGACGGGTTGGGACTCAACAAATCCCCTCTCACGTCCAAGTCCGACCCGAACTCTGGTACGTGGAGTAAACGGGACACAACAAACCCACATCGGGTACCCACAACGGGAAATACCCAACACCGTCAATCGAAACCGGGCTCTGATACCATGTTGAATTTCAATATCAGGATCGAGCCACACCCAAATAGCAACCACATTATACAACTCGGGTTCCATCCTAAAACCAATTGTTTATAGGAGGAGGTAGCCTTGTTGTATATATGAGTGCCCAATTTGAGTGAAACCACACACCGGTATTACCCTCACACAGTGATTTCAATAGTTTGCACATGAGTTAAGACCAACAACACCATGAAATGAAATCTTCTGTCAAGTTGTTCAAGTTATCATGGATGGCACTTACCTGTCGAAGATTTGTCCAGACAGAAGGAACCATGACAACATAATTTACAACTACCTGAACAACATCATCAGGAGGTGAGGTTCTTTCATTATGGTGTGTGTTTGGCAGCCTTGATCGAACTCTTCTATATCCTTCAGGAAAGACGTAAGAAGGTATCTGCCTTCTGCGGACATGAGAAACAAAGATATCCATTCCCGGCCTCCAGAACTACCATGAGAGTTAGCTGTCGGAGCCTTTATTCTACCCAGCCTTTCCATAAACGCAAGTCATCAGTATCAGTCGCAGTAATATCAACCTGCAAATAATTTTTATAGTTCTCGAAGAACATATAAGGCTCAAAAAGTGAACCCCATTGAGCCTTATTCAGCTCCACTTCCTGAATAAAGCAGACAGGGGAAGAGAACCATGGCACTTACCTGATACGTTACGATCACTTCAAGGAGGCGACCACTATAGAGGAGTGAAAAGAGAAATGCAGAATCGAAAGAATTCTGGAAGAAAGGGAATTCTGTTTTCTTTCTTGAATTGATAAAAATGAAGTACATCATATATAACCAATTCTGCAGAATCGGTATTGAGCTAAATATCTAAAGTTGCACTAGAATCCTCATAATTATTAAAAATAACAAAAAGATCCTCATACTTCAACATTCACCCAAATCTTCTTTCTCCTCCTTCCTCAATTCGTTTCTTGTAACTCTCTGTTCATAAACAGATTCTTGATCCCAAACTGTTGCAATAAATGATGGTGCTGCTGTTTTCCTAAAGCTTTGGTCAACAAGTCTGCAACCTGTTCCTTACTGGTAATATGAGACAACTGAATAATTCCGAGCTGTTGTTTTTCCCGGACAAAATGACAATCAATCTCGATGTGCTTCGTCCTCTCGTGAAACATTGGATTTGCAGCAATTTGTATCGCTGCCTTGTTGTCACAGAACAGCATAGCTGGTTTTTCAAATGAAATGCCCAATTCTGAGAAAAGACCTCGAAGCCAAATCAATTCCGAAACAGTTACTCCCAAACTCCGATATTCGGCCTCAGCACTCGACCTCGATACCGTGTGTTGTTTCTTAGCTTTCCAAGACACCATCGCATTCCCGAGTCTAACACAATAACCCGTGACAGATTTGCGAGTAAACGGACATGTAGCCCAATCACTGTCACAATATGCAATGATTGTATCCATTCCATTATTTGCAGCAAAATAAATTCCCTGTCCAGGACATCCCTTCACATACCGAATCACCCTTAATGCAGCATTGAGATGGGATTCCTTTGGTGATTTGAGAAACTGACTTAAATGCTGAACGGAATACGCAATGTCCGGCCTCGTCATAGTAAGATATAAAAGCTTACCCACAATCCGTCGATATCGACTTGGGTCACTTAGCAAGTTGTCTCCTGAATTGAGACGAAAAGTTTCATCAAATTCAACAGTTGTCATCTTGGTGTTCACTTCCATGGGAGTAGGTGCAGATTTGGCCTTCAAGAGACCTACCTCTTCAATAAGTTCAAGAGCATACTTTCGTTGATTGATTACTATCCCTTCTCTTGATCGAGCAACTTCAATTCCAAGGAAGTACCTCAGCTCCCCTAAATCTTTCAACTTGAAGTGAGAATGTAACACATTTTTCAATTGAGAAATCATGTGCTCATCTGATCCGGTTATCAATAAGTCGTCCACATACACAAGAAGATGTACCTGTTTTCCCTGATCACATTTGGTGAATAAGGAATAGTCATGTTTGCTCTGTTCATAACCATTAGAAACCAATGATTCAGTGAGCTTTATGTTCCATTGTCTTGAGGCTTGTTTGAGGCCGTATAACGACTTTAACAACCTACAAACCTTCCTTTCCTTAGTTTTGACAGCATCGTAATGAGAATATCCCTGTGGTATCTCCATGTATACTTCCTCCTCCAAATCACCTTGAAGGAACGCGTTATTGACATCCATTTGGTAGATGTTCCAACCTTTTGCAGCTGCGATAGCAAGAATGCTTCTGACAGTCACCATCTTAACAACTGGAGAAAAAGTTTCGGTGTAATCAGTACCCTCCTTCTGAGTGAAACCTTTGGCAACCAGTCTCGCCTTGTGCCTCTCCAAGGTACCATCGGAATTGTATTTTGCCTTGTATACCCATCTACACCCTATAGCTTGCTTGTTGTGTGGCAAAGTGACTATATCCCAAGTGTGGTTTTCCTCTAAAGCTGTAATCTCCATATTCATTGCTGAAACCCATGCTGAATTTTTAACAGCATCCTCATATGAGTGTGGTTCTTGAACTTTCGTAATGGAGCTTAAAAAATAGGCATACTCAGTCGATACATGACTATAATCAACCGAGTCACACGCCAGGACAAAATCTTTGTGCCATGCTGGTTTCTGAATTGCCCGAGATGATCTCCTGACAGGTCGAGTTGCTGCGGGTGGAGTTGTATCTGAAATAGCTTCAGCATCTTCTGATTCATGTTCAACATGATTCTCCTGATTCCCTTCCTCTTCATGAGATGATTGCAGTTGTTCATCCTCAAATATATCCAAATCAGTTTCCAAATGTTCTGAAGTTTCCAAATCAGTTTGGAATGGAAAGACATGTTCTTTAAAAACGACATCTCGGCTCACAAAGATTCTGCGAGTCTGAAGATCCAACAACTTATACCCTTTCTGAGTTGGTGAATACCCGATGAATGCTGCTGCAGTAGAGCGCGGAGCCAATTTGTCCTTGGTTCCTAGAACGGTCGCATAACAGAGGCATCCGAATACGCGTAAGTGATCCACAGATGGAGGTGTCCCATATAGCATCTCGAATGGGGATTTTCCATTAAGAACGACCGACGGCATCAAATTAATTAAGTAACATGAAGTGAGGACACAGTGATCCCAATACTTATCTGGAAATGAAGCTTGAATCTTGAGAGCTCGAGCTATTTCCAGAAGATGTCGGTGTTTTCTCTCGACGATTCCATTCTGTTGAGGCGTGCGGACACAACTTGTTTGATGGATGATACCAAGAGATTCGAACAACTCTTTACTCAATCCATTGCAAAATTCAGTACCGTTATCACTTCGAATGATTTTTACTGTCTTCTTGAATTGATTTTTGATCATAAGAAGAAAGCTTTTCAGGTGTAAAACAGTGTCATCCTTGTGTCGCAGCAGAAAAATCCATGTTGTGCGCGAATAATCATCTACAATCGTCAGAAAATACCGAGAACCATCATTTGTGGGTGTATTATAAGGACCCCATAAGTCCAAATGTATTAATTCGAAAGGTGAATCGCTGCGAGAAGTACTTTTCGAAAAAGGGAGACGTGTTTGCTTGGCCAAGGGACAAACTGAACATTCACTGATACTCAATTCTTCATTCATACTAACAGCAAATGGAAATAGTTTTCTCAGTTGAACAATAGGAAGATGTCCAAATCGTTTATGCCATAATGACAAACTATGATTATTGACTCGACTAGACCAATCTACTGAACTGTCAGCTCCATTACGATCTGCTACGTTATTCAGCACTTTCGGCATCACCTTTGGCAGCACCTTCGGTTGGTTTCCAACTTCAGCACCCTTGATATAGTATAAGCCATTAGATTCCCTGCCAATCCCCCTTATCTTCCCACTTGAAAGGTCCTGAATCACCATCAAATTTGGAAAGTATATCACACAACAACCCAGATCACGAGTTAGCTTCGAAACAGAAACCAGATTGTATTTAAATTCTGGTGCTAATAGAACTTGCTGCAATTTCAGTGTGTCACCGAGAGTGTAATCACCAATGTGAGTGATCGGTGAGGTCTCTCCATTCGGTAAGTGAACCTTCCTATTACGAGAGACATTCTCAAAAGAATTACTAAGCAGGCTGGAATCACAAGTCATGTGATCTGTAGCACCACTGTCCACTATCCAATCCAAATCAGAAGAACTACATGAAGACCCACAGAAAAACATACCTGCCATATTCACTTTGGTATTAGGATCTCCTTTAAACTTGACAAACTCCATCATCTGTCGAATCTGATCGGATGTGAACTGAGGCAAAACAGGAACGGAGGTATCAGGGGTGGACGCATCAGTATTACAAGATGAGTGTTGTGACTTAATATCTCCAGAAAATGCAGCATTGTTTGCCGCCCAACGCTTCTTGACATGATCGGGAACTCCATGCTTCCTCCAACATTTGTCTTCCTTGTGTCCTTTCTTCCCACAGAAAGAACAACTGATGTCCTTGAAGTCCTTCTTCTGTCTGTAAGAATTCGGATTACCAGCATACATAGCCACAGATCGGTCAGCACCAGCACTAGAGTCATTCACACACAATGCTGTGTTCTTGTCATCAAAGCCATCAGATATACTTCCAACCACCATTCTCTGATTCTCTTCTTGTATAAGAACTGAATAAGCATGATTCAGTGTTGGCAAAGGTGTCATCATCAACAAATTAGAACGTATCGCAGCATACGTCTCATTTAGACCGATTAAAAACTGAATCAGTTTTTGTTTCTCACGTTTGGCTATAACTTTCGGAGAGCTCACACAGGTAGTACAGAGACAGTCATCTTCATCAGCAGCAGCAAGTTCATCCCACAGCATTTTCAGTTTTCCAAAAAAGTTTGCGATAGAAAGATTACCTTGACGAACGTGGTAAATCTCCCTGCTCAGGTGAAATATCCGCGTTCCGTCTATCTTGGAGAAACGCTCACGAAGCTCTTCCCACACCGAGTGAGCTGTTGGGTTGTAAATCATCCCGTGTGTCAAATCTTTAGACACGGAGTTAAGAATCCATGCCTTCACGACTGCGTTGCAGCGGTCCCAGCGATGTTGGAGCGGCGCAGCAACAGAATTTCTCGGACACGTTCCATCCACGAAACAAAGCTTGTTCTTCACCAGGAGAGCATCAGAAATAGCGCAGTGCCAGTGATGATAGTTATCCGACCCAGTGAGCTGTGTAGAAACGAGAGAAGTACCCGTTGAATCGGAAGGGTGCAAGTAGAGCACATCATCTGAAGGAACTTCACTGACTCCAGAAGCCGTTCCGACCCGTGGCCAGGGATTCGCCGTAGTAGAGGATTGCGTCGTCATTCTTGATTAAGAAATCGAGCTGCCCAGAATGTACAGCTTTGATACCATGAAAAGAGAAATGCAGAATCGAAAGAATTCTGGAAGAAAGGGAATTCTGTTTTCTTTCTTGAATTGATAAAAATGAAGTACAGCATATATAACCAATTCTGCAGAATCGGTATTGAGCTAAATATCTAAAGTTGCACTAGAATCCTCATAATTATTAAAAATAACAAAAAGATCCTCATACTTCAACAAGGAGGCTCTGTAGCTCAGTGTGGCTCTTAGTGTACCAGTCACCGATCAAGAGGGTGTAGTCATCCTCAGGGTCCGCATAAGGAACAGGGATTAGCAGACGGCTGTTGATGGGATGGGGCACATGGTGCCCGCAGTGTCGTCCATCCACGAGTTTTTCCTTCGTTGGATGCCGTTCCAATGAAAGAGGAGGGGCTGGTCGAGGTTGTTGAAGACATTGATGACAACGTTGTTGTTGCTGGTGGAGTTGATGTTGGGTTTGGGGAACTCACTGTTGATAAGGATACCCTGTTGTGGGACACCTAAGGGGGAGATGGTGCCATAGGTGACCTTCCACTCGAAGAACAAGTAAGGATCTTCAGCCTTGACCAAGACGACAAGGCACAAAAACATCATTAACAATGTCAGACCCATCTTTTGTGCCCTTGTTTTATTTTTATTTTATTATGTTTATTGTCTGCTGAGGTACATTGAAGAAGATGAGCGTTCTCTCTTTAACAAAGAGACATCTATTTCTCCCTACTCTGATCATTGGTCAGTTGTTTCGTTCGCGACTCCAGACCTCGTAGCTTCTTTGCGTCGACTCCCGACTCTCCATTCTTTCCCACTTCAGACCCTTTGTTGCTGGACCAAGCTTACTAGATGACTCCGCAGTGGTGGTTTCAGACAGAAGAAGCTCAGAAGTGTTCCAACTGAAGAAGATGATGAATTTAAACCCGGCGGTGGTAAAAACATCTTTCTACATTACATTGGTTCGAAATAAACGGTTGTACATGACTTCCACGTGACACTTAACAGGTAAAATTAACGGAAGGTGCAATTACCAACAAAATTAAACATCCATGTGGACTTATTTGCGTCCAAAAATGTTGGTGTAGTTGCAAAAAATAAATGAAATTTGAACTCTAAACAGAACATAAAGTGTGAGTTTTGGCTTTCTCATCAAATTCAGACAAAGTTATGTTGTTGTTTTATCTTTTTACAATTTTACCAACTTTAACCGAATTTCATGGTCGATTAGAAAATCAAAAATCAACATTGTGTATTTCATTAAAGTTTTAATTTAATTATTTATTTATTATAAGTTCTTAATTTTGTTAGAAATAATTGGAAAAAAAAAGTCTTAGTAGTTCTGTAAAGATTAAATTTAGAACAATGATTTTTCAATTATCTAAAAAAAAGCAACAAATTTTAGTATTTAGATAATTAAATTACAATCATAATTAAACAAACATTAAACTAAGTTAATTACTAAACTGCAACACAACAATAAATAAACATAATATTCTTAATAAAATAATCTAAAAACCTGTGCAATTATACATAATATTAAAAAAAATCTAAAAATCTAAAAATTTATCAAATTATATAATTTAAATATATGAAGTAATATCTAATACCAGAACTAGTGCTCTTGTGGTAGCACAATGAATTGTGCAAATTTTTGGAAAAAAGATTGTTTACTTTGTTGTTACAACTTGAAGTTCAATTATTTGTCGGAGCAAACATTTTCATAAGAAGTTGCTTAGGTTGTACCTTTAATACGGTCTCATCAAAGAGAATGCGAGCTTCATTGAAAGTTTTTTTTTTTTTTTCAAATTTAACGGGTTAATTAAAACTAATTACCAAGCTGATCTCCGTATTTTCAAAAATGACCATATTCGTGAACCTAAGTACCACAAACTAGAGTCTTACCTACCTCCATTTTTTGTATGATCTCATCTCACAATGATTTACAGATATATTCAACAACCAAAGAGTTAAAGACAGTGAAACGAGAGAGAGGGAGGAGATGAGATTTCATCCTCTCATTGCCATGAATCTGATTGGGTGGGTGGGAAGATCACAAGTAAATACACAGTAGAGTGAATCAATACCCAGGCAGCAGCAGCAGCATCATGGCAAAGTCTTCTGTATCTTTCTGCAAAGAAAAGATCACCAGAATAAACCAACAGGAAGAAAATTAAGCAAGAGGAGAGGCAATTCAGGAAACTCACATGTACAAGGTTGGTTATACAAACAAGGAACAACGTACGTTTGGAATAAACATCATCAACACGATGAGAGGCCACTTAATGAGGAAGTAGGAGTTGGTGGTGGGGGGGGGGGGGGTTTCTAGCCTTGAAGGGTGTCATCCTTCAACCCCTTTGATAGCAAGTCGTAATTGATGGATGCGAGGTTGGACAGGTTCTGAAAGATCAAACATGGGATGAATCACATGGAAGCAAATATTGCATATAGAAATAGAAATATACATTACCTTGAATGAGAAATTGCTAAATGAGTAGTTGTTCGATGCAACAGAGTCGAACTCTGCATTGCTTTCAGGTTCATCTCCCTGTTCATTTTTTGTTTTAAAAAGGAGAGAAATTAACTCTATTTGTTTTCCTTCCCGTATTCGATGATGATATTTGGGTAAAATAGAATAGAAGATTACCACTTCCTCTTGCCGATTGCTAATGGAACTACTTCCACTTAAACTATCAGCGTCACTGGAATCCTCGAGATCACTATCCGGGTAAGCAAGATCATCTGAAGGATTAGTATTAGTATTCCATGAGTACCGACTTGTGAAGTAACTTGTGTCCAGTGGACTTTCTGAAGATGGAACAAATGCAGCCTGCACTAGAATGAATGATGATTGATCAAATCAATCAAAGAGTGATCTTAGAAAAGAAGTTTTTCAAAGAAAGAAAGACATGGATTCAAATAGAGATGGCAAAAGGAGGACCTTTTGCCGTGCAAGTGTATCCCAATTGATGTCTTTGAAGAAAATGTGTTGCTTCACCTACATAAACTCAACCCAGATTCGATCTTCAATCAACCACTGTTTTTGTATAGAAAAGGCCATATCAGCTGTTGTTTTAGAAATTAAGTAGTATACTACCTCCCATGCTCCTTGAGCTCCAAGTCTTTGATGAGGATCCTCGGTCAACAATCTGCATTTGATGAGACCAGACATGATGATGACCGCAGATATCGTATAACCAATGGTAGAGTAGACAGGACCTTAATTAAGGTAAGTGCTTAACATTAAGCAAAACATATAAATGAACTTCCATCCTGATAAGTGATGCAAATAAAGCACAAACTAATAGGACTTACCGATCAATCAAGTCTGCTGTTTCAGGACTCATTTCTTCAGGAACACGTGGCCACGGTATATTTCGATTGAGAATGTTATCAAAAATAATCTAAAAGCAAAGTACAAGAGAAGAAGGTATAAATAACAAAACCTTATACTATATGCATCAAAACTAGGTTTAATATATTAGATCTGCAAGGAACAGGAGGGAAGAAAAGTAAACAAAGAAAGACTACAGAGAAAGGGAAAGGGAAGACTGAAGGATGCAAAAAAACGGACTTTAGGGTAGGAGTGGAACCTGTGGATGTTCTGCATTAAAGGGTGGAATACCGACAATTAGTTCAAATAGTATGACGCCAACTGACCACCAATCAGCAGTTGTGCCTGTAAAAAGTTATCAAATTTTCGATGGTATTATTTTCTCCAGCTTGAAGAGCCGTGATAAAAACATAAGAGCATGAAATTTGTGGCCACAGATTACTTAATCTGACTAGTGATTAGCTAAATGAATAGCGACAAAAAAGAAACAAGCGAGAAGAAGAAAATTTCATATTCGAAGAAAGGTGTGATCATACTTATTGCAAGCATCACCTGACTTCCAGCATCGTTCACCAAGTTTTACTCACCTAAGATATCGCTAGGAAATATATATTTTTTAAAAATAGATCAATACTAGAAAAGGTTAGACTACAAACCGTGTCTTGTTCCCAGAAGTATCTCCGGGGCCAAGTAGTCAGGTGTTCCAACAGCAGACCGTTTCTTACGCCTTTCCTTCTGATGCTCAGATATGGGTACTTGAGGTGCTTCATCCTCAAGCATGGAGGTCCCACTTACCACTGGTCCAGACAGATCATCCGTGCTGTTAATGAGACCAACCTTTGACAGACCAAAATCTGTCAACTGTTCAAACATTGGATACAAACTTTTGTAAGTTTTTTTTTTTTTTTAATCTTTTCTTAAGGTTAAAGGTAATTATTATAGATAAAGAACGTGGTGCAACAGAATGAAAGTCTTGGATACCTTGATATGTCCATCATGTGCAATCAACAAATTATCAGGTTTCAAATCACGATGAACCACACGTAGTGAATGCAAGTACTCCAAAGCAAGTACCTGCAAATACGTCTTGGAATGTAAAATGGCAGTTGTCACTTATATAATGCAAACAGATAGTTGAATATGTGATACTTACGACTTCTGCAATGTATACACGAGCAACATCTTCATCTAAGCAGCCTAGATTTCTTAATAGTGAGTATAGATCTCCTCCATTTAGATATTCCATCACAAGATACAGGTTCTCTCGACACGTGAAGGAATAGAAGAAACGGACCTGACATCAACCACCACAAGTTCAAGAATAATTTCTAGAAGAAAGTTTCGTACACTTGCTAGATAGACATCTTACCACAAAAGGATTCCGAACTGAAATCAAAATGTCACGCTCTGCCAAAATACTTTCCACAGCATTTTTTCTGATCATATCTGCCTTCTTAAGAACCTGTTGAACGTATAAATGCATGTTGGCCAAAAAAACACGTATAAATGCAAAATGAGGTGCGATAAAGCAGTCAACTACAAATTAGACACCATTTACATATGCAAGAATATAATCCTTACGCTACGCAAAGAATGCCATGCAACTCCTTTAATTATTACGAGCAACTTATTCAGGCTACGCCGCCTGGATTCAAAATTTATAAAGAAGAAAAAACAAATAAAACCTAAGAAATAAAAAATGGAAAAATAAAAAGATAAGATAAAAGGAGAGAAAGATGAAAGTAACGGAAGGGAGAGATAATTGTGGAGGTGAATGAGATTGAATAAATTACCCTCCCACGAATGACCAAATTACACCTCAATGAACCAGTGTTTTTCTCCAGATTGATTCACTAAAAAAACTGATGAGGGTATTTATGTCTAATGAAAGTATAGTCACGTGCTCCTAGTGGAGATAGTATAGATAGATATGACTGTGCACTTACAAATGCAGGATCAGAAACAGGTTAGAAAAGTTAAATTAGTCAAAATGGATCCTGGACGTACTATAATTATCTCTATAAGGAATGCACAGCATGAAAGGAAATAAAAAAACGTAATCAAATATTGACCTTTATGGCAAAAACGTCTCCAGTAGTTCGTTTTTTAGCCAAGAAAACTCGCCCAAATGCACCACGACTAATCGGTTTAATAATTTCAAAGTCATCTATCGTGGTACGGTCCTTAGAAGGATGTATAGGGCTTGTTCTCAAGCTGCGGACCACGTCATCCTCCATTGCAGTATCTTCATCCATTACAGTACTGGTGACATCTAACTTTTCGTAGTCCACCATCTCACAAAGTTGCAAATACTTCTCCCTAGACATCAAAATACAGTCATATATGTGAAAACATGATACACTAACAAAATCTTACATTAAATAAATGATATAGTGACAAAAGCTCTGTATAAGTAACACCAATTAATATTCAAAATGAAAATATACACTAAACTGCTTGATCTCTCAGTAAAAGAGATGCACCACTTAATCAGAGGGACCAGTTGTTACTTTCAGCTGAAGACCAGCTTTCCGTTTAAATAATAACTTTTTGTTCGTTCATTTATCTACCATCACTTGGTCCGAGTGGAAAGTTCAAAACTTATGATATGTAATACAGCAATTATAGTTGTGGCTTATATAGGCAAATCCAGGAGGGTCATCTTTGACTAGTAATCAACTAGCCTCAGAATGACTCACATAGAGAATCAGGCTAGTGTTGTACATTTTTGGTATAGCATGGATAATATTGAGATTCACATGCGTTTATGGACACTAGAGTTTTTGGTGTGCCCATGACATCTCATTGTGCTTCCTTTGTATCTGTTTCCCCTTTTTATAAATATTGCACCTTCTTGGTGTCTTATTATTGATAGATAACCTTCCTATTCCGAAAAAAAATGAACTACACCCATTATTTATATTTAAAAAAACGGTAAATGTAATGGATTTAAGACTCCTAAGATTAACAACTTACGAAATTGTGGTGGGGGTGGGGGGTGGGGGGTGGGGGGGAAAGGAAAGGAAAGAGGTCACAAAGATCTTTTTTTTTTAATTTCTTCTTAGACAATTAATTTATCATTTAGATAATACAATTCCTTCAATTAATTCTTTTCTTTGAGGCAATAAGATCAGCAGTAATTCCTCATAAAATAGCCCTCACTTCCATATGTCTCTTCCTTCAGCCTGTGGCCTAATTTTTACTGGGTATGCAATATTACTGAAATAGCCTGCTTTAACAGATTATTAAGCTAGAGGGAAGAACTAGCCAAAAATGAAGTAAATACGCACTTTATCAACTTCTCAATGCGTGCGCCAAATGTTTCCACAGTAAGAGCATCAAACTTCCGACGATCAATGACAACCCTCAAATCTTCAAGACAAGTAAGCATATATGGCGAAGATCTCTCATCTTCTAGTGGTGTATTTGCCACACAACGAGCTATGTCAGCAAGTTCATTCATCTGCATCAAAAACATTGATCTTACAATAGCACAAATAGATGATCTTGGAAGTGGTGGAAAAAATAGTGACATCATTGTGATGCATTAAGTGATCCAATATTCAATGAGCAATGAATTATCAGTAGAAAAAATAATCTCATCACAGAAAATATTGAATCAGTCCAGGTTTCTTAAACTTGGGTACTGCTTTGTTAAAAGTAGTTAAACTTAATTTTTGCACAAGTGTTCACAAACAGGGCATCAGTCTAATACCATATTAGATGCACGACTCTACTAACAAAGTAGGCACATATCAAACCCAGGTTAAGCTGGAAGATGGTGGACAAGATTCTACAAAAGCATCTTTTCATTAATTCTATGATTCAGTTTCATTTAGTCACTTTAGAGAAACAACACTCATACAATGGAACAAGCTTCCTACCATAGGGTTATTACCAATAATCTAAGATGATAATTCTGAGTCTGAGATTAAAAGAAATGGAGAAACCTGAGGAAAATCTTCACTCTCCGAGTAGACACCTTTCCCTGGCAAGAGAAAATCTATTTGACTTGTTCTAGGGGTCAGTAATGGAGAACGAGGAGTCATACTACCAGCCGATGATCCTGACTTGAGACTGAAAAGAGTTTTACATGCCACGGAAGGAAGACCCTTCATATCATCCATAAGAGCAGAATTATCAACTTCAGGCAAATAATCGAGCATGTCTTCTGAGCCCCTACATGACCAATCACTGAACTTTGGAGATAAAACATCTGATTCTTCTGTAACACTTGAATTCGACGCTTTTGCAACATCTGGACTCTCTACATGGTGGATATCCTTCTGCGAAGACTCCAATATCTTTTCAAGCATTTCAGAAATCCTAAGAAGGCGCTCATTGACAGTCATACCATTTTGATCACATCGATCAGCTAGAGCACAAATGCGAGAATGGTCTTCCACATGCAAAGTTGGAACGTCCTCCTCACAAATTCGACATATTATTGAATTTTCTTCAGAGGTATTATGTTGGTCTCCCCAACCCCAGGAAGGTTTATGTTGATGCTTAGACTCATCTGTCAATTCTCGCTCAGTCAGCTTCGGAGTAATAACATCCACATCAGTAGATGTTGCTCTCTTGTTACTTGGTACTTTTACAATTTCAACCTTACTTTCACTCTGCAACTTTGATGGAAGTGACTCTTTCGAAGGTTTAGTAGCAGGAGAAGGGAATTTCTTCCATGAAGCCATTCGGTGCCTATCTACAGAACCGTCCAAATCCTCCTTTTGATTTTCATCCGGTAGTGGAGGGAGCACCTTTTCCGGTTTTATTGAGTGGTTTCTCTTCCACTCTGAGCCAAGGTGCTGCTCTTGGCTATAAGATTTTCTAGCTGATGAGGATGTCTTTGAGCTTTTTGCAGCAAATTTTTTTCCGTCTCTAACTGGAGCAGGAGGAGGAATCCCCTTATCTGGGGGATGGAGCAATCTGGATTGCCGAAGATTAAATAATTGTTCATCCTCAGCCAATCCAGTTTCCTTGTGAAACTGCAACAACCTAGTACATCTAGTCAGGATAAAAAGCATCCTAGTATGAAGCTGCTTAAGAGTCCCCAGTGAAAGTTCTTGACGCCTATCATCTAATTCTTGAACTATGCCTTCACACTGAAGCCAAAACTCTCCAGGTGATGTCATAGCACAGCTCCGAGCAAGAACCAGCAAGTCTTCAATAGGTTCCTGCCACTCAGGATGAGACTCTGAATTTTTCTCAAGGATTCCAACCAAATCAGCCGCATAGATAGCCAGATCAGAGTTCACTTCTTCCTTGGCTTTGTCAAATTTTGCTCTTATCACGACAAGGGTCTCCTGAGGAATAAATAAATCTTTTAGCCCTTTTTTCAAATTGCAGAATTTCATCCAAAAAATATTGTAACCTTTTGGAAACTTTATCATACCTCTACATTGTTTAGACCTCGAGGCTTCCAAAAAGGGAAGGGCTTTACGCCCTTGGAGCTCAACTCATGTGAAAAGCTCTTGATATCAGTTGAAAACCTTTTTTTAGGGGGATTTGTGACACGGAGAATTGCTTGAAAGCGAGGAGATTCCGATTCCTAAATGTACATCCAGTTACGAAAAATATGGTCAGTGCATATCATGGAAGAATGTAAGAAACAAAACTTGGGACCATAATAAGCAGAAGAAATCTCATCAGTACCTCCGGAATACAAACATCTGAACTTTTTAATCCACCAGAACAGTTCCATGACGAATCCATACGACCTATGGGATATATTAGGATGTTAGGATTTCCAACAGAAAAACAATTCCTGCACATCATCTATTTTTGCTAAAAAAAACAAGAGAACTTAATTGTTCATTCACCTTATGCTACCAAACTCCATGGCATAGACTAACTATGCATTGAATTAGTCCCTTTCCGAGACAATGATAGGCATAAAAAAAAGTAATGTTAAAAGTTAATAAGTCAATAATAAAGACATCTATTGTGTCCATGAATACATATACCAGATACACACACTGATACCAAAAATTACAAGTGTAACCCAGTCTTCTACAAGCAAATCTCCATGGGTCTCAGTACTTTCAAAAGCCTCTTCAATTCCTTGCCCTCCATAAGGTCCAAAATTTTGTAGTGGGATTAACCTTATACCATACCAAGCTCTGAGTTCAAATTCTATAGACTGCAGATACCCGACATGCCCAGTATAGCAAAAGCCGAAATCCAAAGCCTAAAGCTTACTGCAGATCCTATAATAAACTCTCTTAGATAAGACAGCACTGAACCTTCTCCATGATGGCGTCACCTTTCCTCAGTCAGGATGGTCCAGATAGTGAGTCAGTTCTTAACCCAGTAATCTCTTGCCAATAGGGGAAACTTTAAGGCTGATTATATAATAAAGACCATGCATTCTGTAAAATATAAGACAATAGGAACAATCACTTCCCCTGTGCATAGCCAGGTAACGTAGCATTGGCTTAGGGAGAAGGCGTCTTTTGCAATAAAAGAAGAGAAGGTGAATGCTGCTGCCCTGCTGACTGTGCGAATTGGCTTAGGGAGTAGGCTCCACACAACTGTACAGTTCTAGGCTACGTAGCATTTCCACGTACAATAAACTGTAACTAGCGAACTTGCAGTCTACATGGTTGTACTATTAGGCCATGTAATCATCAGACCTCGCACACTAAAAAGGTCACATACATATTCATACTATCATGCTATACCAAGAGACATAGATACCTCTGCTAAGATAGGTTGCAACCAATGAAGCCGTGAGTTTTACTGGCTATAATATTTTCATCATAAATTGTTTTTTCGGATACACATAAGTGGAAAACCTCAATCCACATCAACAAATAAACACAGAAGCATCAAGAAAAAAAGGTAAACTGCCACTTTACCTGTACCTGAAGAGGATTCCCCATTTTGTAAGCCCGAAGGTAATGGCAAGTTGGGGCTCTGGCCTCGGGACGGAACACTGGCGGGTGACATTCCCTCGGAATTACTTCCATTATCCACCCAACTCACTGGCAAGGTACTACTTTCCTGAGTCTGTCCCATCCTACTCTGACTTAAACCCACTTCCTTCTTCTTCGAACCCAAACTCCCTGGACCAGAACCAGAAGACCCCGAGCTCCGATCACCTTCATTAGCACTGCTCCTAGATAGATTGCTTGCCCCCAAACCAGAGCCCTTCTCGCCGCGAAATCCATAAAAGCTATCATGGGGCAATGGACCAGATCGTGTCTTGATTCGGTTCAGACCCAGTGACGATGCTAGTATTGGGGACACGGCTAAAGCTGCCTCCTTGTCTTCATTTAGGTTCTTCGTCTTGCTCGCCTTGGGCTTCTCGAGCTCTTTTCCCTTCAGCTCCTTCTTCTCAGTGCCGTCCTTCAACTGGTTCATCTTGGCGGCAAAGCTGGTGGAAGCGGCGGCCGAATTCCCGCCGCGGCCGGCCTCATCCTTGAAGTTGGATTTGAGGTTTTTCTTGCCAGATCGGATCGGTGAGTTGGAGTGGGATCGGGAGCTGTTGGATCCATCTGGGCTGGAGGAGTCTGATTTCTTAGAAGAAAAGAATCTGCCCTTGAACACCATGGTGATGGGTGGCGGCCGAGGTTCTCGTGGCGGCTATTGTGATGCACAGTGTCTGGCGGTGGCGAGCGCCGCATTAGAAGGACTAACTTTACAAAATCGCAGTGGAGATCAACAGTGAGAAATGATGCGGCGGTGTAACATCATGATGGCTGCTGCTTGGCCTGTGTAGTAGGGGAGAGGAGGAGGAAGATGAAATGGATTATGTTTTGTTTTGTTTTCATCCAAGAATTAATTTTGGATCAGTGATACAGAACCGGACCGAACTGGTGGTCCGACCGGAAACCGAATTCTGATCGAATTTGGTTCAGCTAAAAGACCGACTTGCATCGCAATAATGTATGAACCGGTTGGTTTCCAGTTCTCTTTTTCTGGTGTACTTTTTTTAAAACAAAAAAACGACCAATCAGTTTTCTTCGGTTTAAATCGACCAACTCTAAATCGATGTTAAACCTTAAATCGATTTCTTAGGTTTTTTTGTGTATTCGGACGAGTGGAGGGGTCGGAGAGGAGGTGGGGCGGGCTGGTGGCGGGAGGTGAGTGGGCGAAAGTGGAAGTGGAGAGAGATGGACGATGGAGGTGGGGCGGCTGGTTTGGGGCGAGAGGGGGCGAGTGGAGGACGGGCGGGAAGCGGTGGGCGGGAGAGGGTTGGTGAAGGGGATGAGATGAGAGTTGAGAGAAGATGAAACGGGTTTGATCGGACGAACTGGGAACCGATCCTCAAATCGGTAAGAGGGGCGGTCAGGTTCTGATAACACTGCTTGAGATATATCGAGAATCGATCTCGGACTTGTTACATCCAAACAAGGCTGATACTGTTGGACCAAGTAACATTTGATTAAATGGATTATACTGGAGCTTTCAATCTTACGTGAAAACAGTGAATATTGTTCTACCCAACCTGTACCTTTTGATTTTTGGACAAATCGTTTTACTTGTGATTGTTATAGATGTGTGGAATTTTTTCCTGACAATTGAAAAAAAAATGGGTAAATGCCTAAATGGTATTGAACATGCATGTTTAAATAAATTGATACTAGAAAACTTATATGCGTTTTGCGCAAATTATAAAAATTATTTAAGTTATAGTTATATTAATTTAATATAAAGTTTAAATTATTATATGAATAAGCAAAAATAAATTAAATTACTTTTTAATTATATTATTATATGGATAAGATTAACTAAACTTTTTTAATGAAAGTGTTTTTATTTTCTATTAATTTTAATTAATATTATTTAACTTCTTTATAAAGTTTATAACGTTTATTATTTATAGTATATTTTTATTAGCTAATTCTATCTATGAGTATTTATAGGTATTTACTTATAAAATATTTGTCAATTATTTAATATTTTTTTATTATAATTATACAGACTTTCAAACTTTTATATTGGGAAATTAATGAGAATGAAATACTTTAAATATATTTAGTGTTTATTTAATTAATAAAAATTGATTTAATTGTTTTAGTTATAAAATTAATAATATTAAGAAAAAAAATTATTATTTTGTATGACAGTAAATAATAATATTTTGATACAAACTGAATATAATAAATGAGGAGGTGAAAAAGAATTTGTAAGGTCATCAACGGTTATAAAAATTATTTATCAACCAATGAAAATTTTTCTTTTTGACAACTAAGCATGATAAAACTTTATGTGTCTTAATAATAGAGGTTGTAGCCAAATTAATAAATACTAGACTCTGGCACGCCCTACGCGCGTGTACGTTGTTGTCGTTTATCTTGCGTGAGGTGTTAGGAAGACATGATCGACCCGATTCCTAGGATAGTACAATAATTAAACACTTGATTACAACTATTATTTGAATTTTAAGACTAAACTTAAATTACATAATATAATAAAATAAAAATAATTTGTTTTAAATATTTTTAAGAAATTGCTCAAGTATTCAGGAGCAATAACCACTACTAAATATGCTCCCGGATGCTCGAGCAATTTCTTAAAAATATTTAAAACAAAATTAATTTTATTTCATTATATTAGGTAATTTAAGTTTAGTATTACAATTCAAATAATATTTTTAATCAAGTGTTTAATTCTTGTACTATCCTAGGAATCAGGCCGATCATGTCCTCCTAACACCTCACACAAGATAAACGACGACAAGGTGCACGCGCGTAGCGCATGACGGTGTCTAGTATAACCATTAGAAAAATACACTTAAGTAGATTCTAAAATTTCCATTTTAATTTTATTCTAAAAGAAGAAGTGTACATGGAGCCTCCTCCAGGTTTTAATGCAGGATTTCGAGATACAGAAGTATGTAAGTTAAAGAAAGCCTTGTATGGGCTAAAGCAGTCACCTAGAGCGTGGTTTGGGAGATTCACAGTTGTCATGAAGAAGTATGGATACAGGCAAAGCAACTCAGACCACACTTTATTCCTGAAGAGAAGAGAAGGGCAGGTGACATGTTTAATCATATATGTTGATGACATGATTATTACAGGAGATGACCTGGAGGAAATGTCACAGCTAAGGCAGAACCTGTTTCACGAATTTGAGATGAAAGATCTGGGAGAGCTCAAGTATTTTCTGGGAATAGAGGTACTTCGTTCGAAAAACAGTATCTTCATTTCTCAGAAGAAGTATATTTTGGACCTTCTTGTGGAAACCGGGTTACTAGATTGCAAGCCAGCTGATACGCCAATTATGATGAATCACGAGTTGAAGATAGTAGACAAGGCAGAACTGGCGGACCATACAAGATATCAACATCTAGTGGGGAAGCTGATTTATCTTTCTCACGCAAGACCTGATATCGCATATGCAGTAGGTGTGTTAAGTCAGTTTATGCATAGACCGCAGACCGATCACATGGAAGCTGCTTTGAGAGTTCTTCGATATCTAAAGGGATCTCCCGGACATGGAGTGGTGTTTCAAAAGAATGGTCACCTTCGAATAGAAGCCTACACTGATGCAGATTGGGCAGGTAGTCATGTGGATAGAAGATCAACTTCAGGTTACTTTGCTCTAGTCGGAGGGAACTTAGTCACTTGGAAGAGTAAAAAACAGAAGGTTGTAGCTCTTTCGAGTGTTGAAGCAGAGTTCAGAGGAATAGCTCGAGGCTTGACAGAAGTGTTATGACTACGAAAACTGTTAACCGAGACTGGCGTCACAGTAGATGAAGTATGTCAACTGATGTGCGATAATCGTGCAACCATAAGTATTTCAGAGAACCCGGTGCAACACGATCGAACGAAGCACGTTGAGGTGGATCGCCACTTTATTAAAGAAAAGTTAGAAAGTGGGATCATCACTCTTCCATTTGTACGCTCTGAAGATCAACTGACGGATATTCTAACAAAAGCCGTGAATGGAAGAATCTTTAAAGATGCATTGTGCAAGTTAAATATCGGAGACCCTACTATTCAATTTGAGGGGGAGTGTTAGAAATAGAAACTACAATATTAGGTGTATATTAGGCAGTAACGTACAACATATGTTGTTTTCCTTCTAGAGCTATTTCCTAAGTTAGGCTAATTTCCTATTCTAGCTAGATCTGTGTAATACATATATTGAGTGTATCTGTACAGAAGAAACATACCGAATAATACAATCACAAGTTGAAGTTTTTCCAGCCTCTCCATTCACCTTCGTAACAACTTCATCTCATAACAATTTTCTGTATGGTAACACATATGGTTTCTATGACAGTCGAATTCCATATGACTTCCTGAAGTCGGTGCTGCAGTATCAGTCCTTCTTGGTGTACCACCCCTTGATTCTCTCTCTGCATCTGATTCTTCTAAGGTTTATTATTGAGTGGTAACTCTACCGAATCATTGTTCCTTTTCTATTCGTATGCATCTGATTTGTGACATTTCTAGTTATGTTGATGACATTAGTTGAATGAGGTGCTACTGCCAAATCCATTCAATATACCACATGCTGCTTTTGTGGTTGAAGTGAAAGGAGTTGAAGGTATTCAGTTATCGATATGGACATAGATATATTTAACAAAGTAGTTAATTCGTATGCTATATCGTTTTTGTCAGCGGATGAAGTTTCATTGGATGGAGAGTTGAAATTACCACGAGGTAGGGATGCTGATGTTAAGCTTTACATGTCGTCCAAGAAAATACCTTGTAGTATCCAGGTATATATTTTATCACCATCCTTGTAGTAGATAATTGTAAAATGATTATTGATGATCATAATCATGGTGTGAAAGGTAAAATGGTCTATTATGATGTTTCAGATTCATGAATATGGGATTAGCCATGGTGCATACAAAAAAAGAACAGGTGAAGGTATTGAAGGCGATGAGAAGGTCGGGATCGGAACATAAGGCAATGAGTTGCTTCACTATGAGAACTTTGAGAATTTCGAATTAGAACTTTATTGGCAACGTTGTCATTTGTTAGAACTTTGAAAATTTCTAATTGATTCTAGGTGTATGATCATTTATAATGGAATATGATATTCATATATTGTAATTAATGATATTATGGTTCGGGTAAATATAAAGTCGATGAGTATTAGTAAAAAAAATGGATTTATATTAAAATTTACATTAATTTAACTATTTTATCTTGATTAATTAACGAGATTTTTCTTTAATATTAATTAATTAAATTAGTTATTTTAAAAAAATCAATTATTAATTAAATATATTATAAGTTTTATTATTCTTAATTAATTAATTCAAGTTATTTGTATTATATACTATACATATGAAAGTAAATGCATATATGTCATTTTACCATATTCCATTTCATTTTCATATACTATTCCACTCAAGAAACATTAGAATTCCTTCCTCCTTTTCAATCCACCAAAGAACAACTTCATATTATTATGGGAAAAGTATGAAATTGCACTCGGATGTTTGCCAGAATTGGTACCTGCACCCATGATGTTTGTTCTTACACCCATATGTTTACACTTGTTTGTAATTGAGCTTTTCCATCCAATTCAGACAGTAACCGTTAAATATCAGGCATGTGCTATCCATGTGCCATATATCTGACCTGATCTACCGAAAATACCCCAGCCTTTTTATATACACAGTCATTCTGACCGTGCAGTAAGAGTAAAGCTTGAATCAGTGGAAGAACAAAGAGTAAATAAAACGGCACACTTGCATTCGACTGGTAAATAAAACAGCACACTTGCATAACTGGTGTAGGTAGGTGATGATGATCAGTGTCCATGTGAAGTGCGCAGAGACTAGAAAAGGCAATTACAGGCTTTGCTTGAATCCCAGGCAATTAGTTTATATGGTGTAGGGAGCGGTTTTGGGCAACCCAGTAACGATGCCGCATAGCTTCGAGTTATCAGGAATGTTGTACTCGTCTCTCAGGGGAAGTGACACTGATGTACAACTCTTGGCCGAGGTATCGCCGCACTTATGTCCAAGCTCCTAAACCTATGAAACTCACTCTCGGACAAGAAACTGGTAAGACTACGCAATGAAAGCATCTCCGTCGAAGGAGTCCGTAAGATTGTCTCCAACGACGACGCATTTCTACTCAGTCTTGCATGCTCGGAAATCATTGAGAGCCTCCGATCCGCCACAAACTCCGTAAGCCGACTCTGCTACCGCTGCCAACACGGATCCCTCAGCAACTTCGACCGCTCCGTCCAAGAGTTTGCCGATTCCGGCAGAGACCCCCACGGTTGGGTCCTCAGATCAAAGGACATAGACTCCGTACTCAAGAAGATGGAGCGCTACGTCTCTGCAACTACCAAACTACACCGCGAGATCGACGAGCTGGCCATCCTCGACAACAGTTTGAGGAAGTCGATGCAGATCAGTGAGCAGAAAGTGAGCGATCTTCAGCAGAAGATCGTGTGGAGAAGGCACGAGGTGAAGGCCATGAAGGATCGATCCGTTTGGAATCGGAGCTTCGATTCGGTCTGTTGGATCCTCGTTCGATCCGTGTTCACGATTCTCGCTCGGATAAAATTTGTCTTCGGCATCGGCTGCAGTTATAACTACACTTTTACACTTTTAGGGGTAAATTGGTCATTTAACATGACATCGGTTCAAAATTAACGACGACACGTGCCCTTCACGTGACACTTGACGGAATTTTTTAACGTTGGGTGCAATTACCAACAAAACGTAACATACGGGTGTAAATAATTGCGGCAAAAAACATATAGGTCCAATGACAAAAAATTGCAAACATCCGGGTGCAATTTCATACTTTTCCCTATTATTATCTCATATTCCTTATTCCTATTCCCTATTCCGTTCTATTCCTTATTCCGGATTTCATGAAAGAAACGCACCGTGACTAAAAAATCCAATCATCAAATTCATAATCTAAGTGGAACGTTTTTTTTCAAAACGTTTCACTGTTTGAATTTTCATTTAAACTCACACCTACCCCGAGGTCGAAGTTAGGAGTGTCAATTTGATCCATGGGTCGTGTCAGGGAATGACTGACTCAAACACGACCCGTGTACTTGTATGGGTCAATTTTTGAAACTCAAACCTGACTCGCAGGTTGATGGGTCAACCTACGGGTCATAATGACCCGTCATGAATAGTAAGACTTAGGTCAGACTGACCCATTCAACCTATTTGACTCGCAAATTAGTTTGACTCGTTTGACCCACCATTTCATAAAAAACCAGAAACCTGGGTAAATTCACCAATTTGAAGCTCAGAGACTACCCATAAAATGCAACCTCGGAAGATTGAAATCAACAGGAATACAATAAAGTGCTACCTCAAAATTACAAAGAAGTTGCAACAAGTTTTAGAGTATCTGCACCATATAAAAAGACTACGTACAACAAGCAAGCAACAACCAAAATGAACAGACCTTGAGCACGAACCACGACAACCGAACCATAGCAAGCGAGCTTGAGCACGACAACCACGACGACAGTAATGGGGAAGAGAGACAACTAAGTCACGACTCACGAGCAGAGACAACAGAGATCTCGTGAAGCGACATAGGGTGGTCAGGAACAAGTCACTAGTGAAACGCCGAGGAAGCATCCCAACGTCAAGGATCTCTCCACTGTCAGGGATAGATGGAAACCGAAGCATTTCTCCCATTCTCCGGCAAGATTCACTGTTTAACGGGTCACTGGTTGATTCATGAGTTAAGATTTCTGACATAAACCTGACTCGTATTTTCACATGTCAGTCATAAATTATGTCAAAGTGACTTATTAGTCGAAAGCGATGATGTAATCACGATCCATTGACTAGTAATTTCCAGTTTTTTTAGTTTTTGGCACTCCCTAGTCGAAGTAGTACAGAAGCCGAGGACGAAGTAGGAAAAGGGATATTGGCCAAAAAAGAGAGTAGGAAAAGGGCGCTCTCCATCCACGTGTCCAATCTGGGTAAACGGCGCACGTGGTCTCTTTCCTAAAACTAACCTAGATCTACGGCAGCGATCAAATCGCACGCGCGCGTACAGAGCTTGGTGTCGGATCAAGGCACTATACTTCCTTCATCACGCGTCTCTCTCTCTCTCTCTCTTTAGGTGTTCTTATTATTTCTTCTGTGCAATTCTTTGTTTTGCTTTTCTATCAGCAGCCTACGCAAGCGAAAGGCAAATTTCATTGTTTGCCGCTTCTACTTCTATCGGTCTCTCCTGGGTCGAGTGGGATTTAGTAGAAATACCGCTTTGATTGCACAAAGAATCATCTTTGTTCATGGAGAGAGATTTTCTGGGGCTACGCTCAGTCAACAACGGTGGCTCTACTGCCTGTCCAGAATTCGGTATGCTCCTACTATCCATTCAATTAAGGATGGTCTACGGTGAAGTTGCCATTTTGACAGTGTATCTGATTCTTCAATCTTTTTTGTGTGTTCCCTCTTTCTGAATTCGAAAGATTCAAATTTTGATATTTGGATGAAATTATTTTACGATTTTGGTACTAAATTTCGACGAATAAATAAAGGTTGACTCTACTTAATGAAAGTGGAGATTTTTTTAGAAATAGATGCATTTTCTTCTCTTGCGGAATACTGTGGCATGAATAGTTACAGCAGAGCTTGGAAGGTCTAGGAAGGTTGTTTCATTTCAGCACTGAATTTTGAGCCTTACGGTACTGTTTATTATTGCTTGTTTGAAAATCATATGGTACGTGTTATCTCATGACCATCACATATTTGCCCAGTGTAGGGTTGATACCTAACTTGGTTGCTAAAACTAATAGTCTAATATGACATAATGGCCCAGAAAACAATAATTATTCTTATTTTCAAACTTTACGAAAGATCTTAACTTCACTGGTTAAATTTCAAAATCATGAAGTTTCTACTAATCTCATAAACAGTTAGTCAGATGCTTCGTTTTGGTGGGTAACTCAGCAAAAATTGTTTTCATTTCTAGCGGGATAGATTTCTTCAAGAACAATAGTTAATTTATTGATAGTAAAACGAATATCCGTGCTGAGGAATGAGGTTGTTTCAGCAACTTAGTTTTCAATTTATCTTTTATATATATATAAAAGTAAATTTCAGAAAAATAAAATCCAATGAAATAGATGGAGTTCTTCTTCTTCTTCTTCTTTTTTGGAAAAAAAAAACACTGATTGATGAACTGACCCTCAGCTAGCCTTAGGGAATGCATGTGGAAAATCCAGTTGTACATAAATAAAGTAGAGAATTGATCTATACTGACTCTTCTTATTTATCATATATATGGACCAGACCTATAGCTATTATTTTGTTTGTATTTGCGCATATTGGATAAAGAGTAGACTGGATGTGCTTGAGGGTCACCTGTAAAAGTCCATCGGACAGTCAAAATGGGTAACTGGAGCTCTATTTGGGAGCTTGTTCTGCAAAAGAACAAAACACAAATAATAATGGTTTTAAAAGTATGGATAATAGCTCTGCTTCAATGTGAAGCACTAGCTTGGCTTTGCATAGAGACTTGCTTTAATATATTTCTGGTAAATTTATCCTCTCCATTATTTGCTACGAACTTTATATTGTTAAGCATGAGCTGTTCCATCATTTTTACGATTAGTTTTTGTCTTATGACTGAAGCAATGCTGCATATGCTAGGTGAAGGCTAGGAGATGAGCATATTGGTAGCAAAATTAACTTTTCCCTGTGTTGTTGAGTAATGCAATTAGGTTTGGCTGAGGGAGAATAGTGTAAATTTATAGATACCCTATTTTAAAAGGTGCACTGCCAGGTTTCCTACATGCATTCTAAAATAGTCACCACAGTCCAAATTATAAGACAAAATGACAAATATATATAATGTGCAGCCTAAATTTATTGAGCAGTTCAACTTCAAGGTATGCATATGCATAATTGAATTGAATATTGCATTCCATCACAAGTATTTAAAATCTTATATTCTGAAAGATGTGCCTTGCACTTATGTCTAACATGTATTATAGAATATTCATTAAAGAAACATTTCCTTCTTTGAATATGAATTTAAATTTAAAATACTGGAGGTCTGCATCATGTTTTTCATGAATTATTAGTATTTTTAAGACAAACGAGACGTTGTCCTTAGTCCTTACAACCCAAGGTTGCATTGACTAATGATTTTTTTAGTCCTTTGTTAAAAGAGTTGTACACGTCTCTAATTTTTCCATTTTAATATAACAAAAGTATAATGTACTATAAATTAGTGACAAGGTGCATGTTAATATCAAGAACTTAAAAAATGGTCATCAACGGATGCAGGGTCGTGGTCATCTTTACAGCGATGTGCGATATTCTTTAATCTTACTTTAATATTCCAATCTTTGATTATTTTAGATAACCCTTTTGTTTAAACATGTGCAAGGTGTGATTGACCTGCATAAATGCTTGTTTTCTACTCGTCCTGGCAATAAAAAATTACAATTTCTTTGTATCTGTCTCTGGAGATTCCTAATATCTATAGCTTTTGAAACTACATTGATCTTCCACACTTGGTAAAGCTCTCAACACAAATAAATTTGTGAATATCGAAGTACGGGGCTGTTTTCAGTGTTCTTGATTCATGAAGCTGTATCTGATCTCTTTTAATTTCTCTAACTTGATTTGTAACTTCACCATTGTCTTGTGATTTGCAGTAACAAAGAGAGTTTCGGGGATGCAGTGGTCATTCTCAAACAAGGGATCTACCCAGTCTCCGTACATGTCTTTCAGGGCATCTCATGAAGAGAAGCTGCCTTCTGGATTCATGACGATTTCCACTCTTGATTCCTTAGATGTTAACCAGAAATCCCAGGTTTTTGTCAAAAAAATTGGAGGTCTTCCATTTTTGGTCTTTCTTGTTGTTGACTGAATCAGATCACTGTTTAACAGAAGAGAGAGGGGACCCCTGACAATGTTGGAGCTGCACAGCAGTATCAATCTGCAGCATACCCTTTGCAACAATTCAGTGACCATTCCGTAATCCGATCTCAAGAGATGAAGATGTTTCCTTCTATGAACCAACCAAGTCAAATCTTCACGGCACAGAACCAACATCTGGGAGCTCTTCGGGTTATGCCTCCTATTTCTTTTCTTCCAACCACATCTTCCCTTGTTGGTTCCACTGATATTAGGTAATTTAGCGGGTATGTTGTATTTTCCATTTCATACTTTTGACGAAATTTATGCATCTTTTAGAGGGAAAGAATCGAATTTGAGAAGTTTTTATTTGTTTACTGCAGGGCTACTAATAATCTGATTGAGGCCCCGGCTCAGTTAACCATCTTCTATGCAGGTGCAGTCTGTGTGTACGATGATGTGTCTCCAGAAAAGGTAATTACAAAATATTCTTTCAACCATGTTTTCATGAGTTGTCAAATTTATGGAGGTGCTAAAAATACAATATTTGATGCTTTTATAGGCTAAAGCTATCATGTTATTGGCTGGTAACGAGTCCTCTTTGAAGCATCACCACAACACGTTTACTGCAACCGAGGTGGTTCAGACCCAGGTCAGAAGCCCTACTATAGTCGATGAATCGAATGAGAGCAGACCTTATCCACAGCAATTTCTGGGTCTTCAAAGCAATAATGCCACTTCAAGAGGAAGCATGCATGGATTGGAGTCACATGCAGTGAAATCTGCTGGATCTTTCGAGTCTGCAGTTCAGCAGCAGCAACAGGAGTGTTCAGAAGTTAAGTGTTCTGCAGGAACTTCTTCCACGGCTATGTTTCCACCAGTACCACCTGCAGGTAAAAACCTGTCATCCACTCCTACGGCATTGAATTCGATCTACACGGTCTTAATCATGCAACGTATTTTTCCTTTCAGTCTCATTACCTCAATTTCGCAAGGCATCCTTGGCCCGGTTCTTAGAGAAGCGCAGGGAGAGGTTTGTAGTAATTCAAACCTTGTAGCTTTCTCGTTATGTAAGTGGTGAATGCATTTCTAAGCTCGATGTTCTTCCTCTGCAGGGTAACGAGCTCATCTCCTTATTCTCTCAGCAATTTATCTCCAGATAGCAACCAAAAAAGAACCGAGGATCTAAATCTGTGTTCCAACATCTTGAGTTTGTGATTGTGTCTTGTTTTTTTTAGCAGCAGTTGGTATCATTATTTTGTTGTATAATTAATACGACAATGATCGAGACATCCAAGGTTGGTGATGTTCCTTTGTTTGCCTCTTCTTTGTTCCTTATTTATTTGTAGTAGAAATGCATTTTTATTTTGCATAAAATAAAATAAGATAATTTTGTGGATCGTTTCGAAATAGTTTAAAATTTAAAGTACACTTTAAATTTAAGTATGCCACCGACGAGGTAGATCATGATGTTATTTATGGCTACTAGTTGATTTTCATCACCCCTTCTATTTGCATGCAAGTGATACTCCGGGAACAAATATGATCTCCATTGTTTTAACTGGTCCTGAAAATTATGTTATGTAGAGTAGAGCAATTCGTTTTACACTCATAGGAATGAATAAACTTGGCTTTATCAATGGTACATCCTTGCATGAAAAATATGATCCTATGTTCCATCATTTATGGGATAGGATGCAATGTTGTTGTGTTAGGTTGGATTACAAATTCTATTTCTAAAGATCTTTCAAATGGAACTATGTATATCGAGGATGCATATCTCACATGGAAAGACCATAAAGAAAGATTTGATAAAGTCAGTGACCCCAAAACATATCAATTGCATAAGGAAATTGTTATGACTCGTCAAGGACTTGATTCGATTTATTTTTCTTTCTAAATTGCGTGTTCTTTGGGCTGAATATGATTCTGCATGTGCTCTTCCTCACACTGACCATGATGATTTTAAGAGACAGAACATAAGGAGAATCAAAAGTTGTTTCAATTTTTGATGGGATTGAATGAAAATTATTCCAATGTGAGAAGTCACTTGCTTCTATGGTCCCCTATACCCATTGTGAACCAAGTGTATAACCTGCTAATGCAGGAAGAGAGCTAGAGAGGTATTACCTCTACTATGAATGCTGCCTTGAAAACTAAGTCTACTAATGTTCCTTTGAATCTGAAAAAGCCGAAAGGAAACCATAATTGTGTGCTCATTGCCATAAGCGTGGGCACACTATTGATCATTGTTATACCAGGGGATGTGACTTCCAGGGGATGTGACTTCTGTAAAAGGAATGGACATGCCAAAGATAACTATTTTAAATATAAAGATTTTTTGAAAAATAAAGGGAACAATGTTGCCTCCGCAAGGATTGGTGACAATGACTCTAACACCTTTAATAGTTCTAATGATTCTTTTTTGAGTAGTGGTGTTCAAGGTGGGATCACTTTTACACGGGATCAGTTAGAAAAGTTCCTTCAAACGGTAGGAGGTGCAGGCAACATTGCAGCAGGAGCAAGTGCTACCGCCCTTCACGATTCACATGCAAACACGGTTGGTATATCCTTAAACTCGATTTATTCTTACGAGAAAAGTCACTGGATCTTGGATACAAGAGCAACAAACTACATGACCAACATAAATGATTGGTTGTGTGGATCTAGGGAAGTTCTCGGAACCAAGGTTCAACTACCAAATGGGAGGGGGTCTTCTGATGTGCATTGTGTTTGAGACATTTTGTTGGATTCAGACAGGAAATTATGTGATGTTTTATACATACCTGATTTTGAATACAACTTGTTTTTAGTGTCTAAACTTGCAAGTGATCTAAACTGCTATGCATATTTTTACCGTAACCTTACTATCCTGCAGAACCTCTCAAATGGGAAGGTCTTGAGTCTGGACTCTATTTCATAAGCTTGCCTTGCAGATCAGTTAGCTTCCTTGTAACAAATTTTGTTGTGAATAATGCAATGTTGTGGTACAAGCGTTTTGGACATGCACCACTTAAGGTTTTAGAACATGTTGAGTCCTTGGATGTAAATAAAGGTAAATGTGTTGATGTGAACAATTGTCCTATTTGTCCTAAAGCAAAAATTGTTAGAAGTTCCTTTCCTAGTTCAAGTTCCAGAAGAGATGCTATGTTTGATCTTGTGCATGCAAATGTATGGGGACATTATCATTGCCCCACACACGATAACAAGCACTATTTTTTAACATTGATGGACGATTTTTCTAGAACAACATGGGTCCACCTTATGCATATTAAATCGGATGCTTATATTGTTATGAAGATTTATATTGCTATGACAAAAAAATCAGTTTGGCAAGAGGATAAGATGTTTTAGAACGAACAATGGAAGAGAGTTTTTTTAATGATCATATGAAAAGGTTGTTGTGTGATAGGGGGATAAATCATCAAAGTTCTTGCCCTTACACACCACAACGGAATGGTAAGGCCGAAATGAAGCATAAACATCTTTTGGAAATAGCAAGGGCCCTAAAGTTGCAAGGATCAGTCCCAAACATGTTCTGGGGGGATTGTATCCTTCCAGATTATTAATCGTATGCCTTCCAGATTATTAGGGGGTAAATCTCCTTTTGAGTTGCTGAATGGGAAGAAACCCAGTATAAACCACCTTAGGGTGTTTGGTTGCTTGGCTTATGGCAAGAATACGATGGTGACTGACAAGTTGGCTTTCAGAGCTATCCCTTCAGTCTTGATGGGATACTCTGTGATCCAAAAGGGTTATAAGCTCAATGATTTGGATGAAAAATGTTTTTTTTGTTAGTAGAGATGTTATTTTTAATGAGAGCATATTTCCCTTTGGGACTGGTAGACTTGAGAAGTTACCCATATTCTTTGACCCACCTATTGATGATTCCAATGATGTTAGCAACCAAAAGATTGCAAAAAATGAGGATGAAAATGATGAAGGAAACCCACAAGATGAGACCCAACGGGACTCGGATGGGATCCCTTCAAATGTTGAGTCCATCGTTGACTCTAATGAAGGGAGTAATCCTCTTTATGATATTCCTCCTAGACCCACATTGAGTTGGTCTGGAAGGACGATTAGACCCCCAATATGGATGAAGGACTATCAGGTGTCTGCTGTTTCGAATGTGCATTGTATTAAGAATTATGTATCATATGTTGGATTGTCCGACAAATATCAGTGTTATATATCATCTATGTTTAATTTGGTTGAACCAGAAACCTTTCGTGAAGCTGTGAAAAATAGGTCATGGGTCGAGGCAATGCAGGAAGAAATGAATGCCTTGGAGGAAAATTACATATGAGATCTAGTACCAATGCCGACAGGTAAATCTGTTATAGGATGTAATTGGGTTTACAAACTCAAATTTAAATCTGATGGAAGTTTGAGTAGATACAAAGCCAGATTAGTGGCTAAGGGCTATAATAAAAAAAAAGGTTAATTACTTAATTGGTTACACATGTTTGACCAATGTTCAGAATAGTTACACATGTTTCAAAATGTGATTAATTGGTTTTGCTATGTGACTAATTGGTTACACATGTTTTTTCCAATGTGATTAATTGGTTATTCCGTTAGTAAACCGTTAATTTTAACGTTAATTCATTTTTTTAACATATTATTGAATTGTGAAATGACTATTATGCCCTTAGTTGTATTGAAGAACACATGGAAGGATTGAAGAACAAGAATCGAATCAAATTCGATTTGATGTTCTTGAGAACCCAGAATCGCAATTCTGGTTTCTTGAAGAACCCAAAAATGCTGTTTCTGGGTCATTTCTGGGTTCTTGACAGCATTTTTGGGTTCTTGAGAACGCAGAAACAACATTTCTGGGTTATTCACATTGTGGGTAACATGTCGAACCTTTTAATCACATCATTTCAAACAACAGTATCCATTTAATCACATTATAGAGAAACATGTATGACCTTTTAATCACATTATAGAGAAACATGTATGACCATTTAATCACATTTGGTGATAACATATACTGCAATACAGAACTTCAAGAACCCAGAAACGCGATTATGGGTTCTTCAGATTTCTGGGTTATTCGATTCTTGTTCTTGAAGATGATGATGTGTTCTTGAAGATGATTCTAGAGGTAATTACGTCATTTTACGTATCTAAATAGTGACTTAACTGTGATTTCTAACGGTGAACAGTAAAAAAACCAAATAGTCACATTTCAAAACCAATTAATCACATTTTGAAACATGTGTAACCATTCTGAACATTGGTCAAACATGTGTAACCAATTAAGTAATTAACCCTAAAAAAACGGTATAAACTACTTTGAGACTTTCTCACCAGTTGCGAAAATGAATAATGTCTGAACAGTGTTAGCCCTAGCCTCTATTCATTGTTGACCTCTTTATCATATGGCTGTCCATAATGCCTTTTTACAAGGTGATTTGGATGAAGAAATTTATATGCAAATTCATGACGACTTGATAATAACAAGTCTGACTTAGTATGCAGGTTAAGAAAGTCTCTATATGGTCTTAAGCAGGCATGTAGGCAATGGAACTTAAAGCTATGTGATGTGTTAGTTAAGGCAGGTTATAACCAGTCCAAGTTGGATTATTCGCTCTTCAGCAAGTGTGCAGGTAATCATATTGTTGTTCTTCTTATAAATGTAAATGACCTGCTTATCTTTGGGAATAGTGCTGAATTGATAACCGAATTGAAAGGTGTCTTAGAATCTAGCTTTAAGATGAAAGATTTAGGAGAGTTAAAATACTTCTTGGGTATAGAAGTTTCTAGGCCAGATAAAGGTTTGGTATTGTCGCAAAGAAAGTATGCATTATAATTGATATATGAGGTTGAGCTTTTAGGTGCGAAAGTGAGTAAAACACTGATGGAATCAAATCTGAAATTGACTAGTCATGAATATGATAAGCACCTGAAGCTAAACCAAGATGATAAACCCCTAAATGATGTAATTCTACATAGGCGGTTGATTGGGAAGTTGTTGTATTTAACGATTACCAGACTGAATATATCTTTTGTTGTTCAGAACTTAAGTCAGTACATGTAGGATCCTAAGGATTCATATTTAGAGGCAGCCTTAAGGAAAATCAGGAATGTGAAACGTGAACCAGGTAAGGGTGTTCTGTTATCTTCTGATTCAGTTCCAGATCTTGTCGGTTTCAGTGATTCTAATTGAGACGGGTGTATAGAGACTAGGAAGTCTGTTACTGGTTTTCACATAATATTGGGTAAGTCTCTTATTTCATGGAAGGTTAAGAAACAGGGCACTGTCTCTAGATCTTAGGCTGAGTCAGAATACAGGAGCATGGGTTCAACTTTGTCTGAAAATATTTGGCTTAGAAATCTGTTAAGGGAACTAGTATCGGAACAAGTTAAACCTGTGATATTGCATTGTGATAACAAAGCAGTGATTCAAATAGCAAATAACCCCGTTTTTCATGAAAAGACAAAGCAAATAGAGATAGATTGTCACTACATTAGAGAAAAATTGATGGATGGTGTCATAGAGCTTAGACATGTTAAATCTGGAGACCAATTGACTGCTTTATTTACCAAGGCATTGGCGAGCGAACACCATTATTTTTTATGTGGCAAACTTGGTATGAAAAAGTTGTTTGGAAGAAAGGGGGAGTTGTTATAATTGTGTACATGAGAAGCTGGGGAGAAAGTACAGCCTGAGGGGGAGTGTTGAAGTATTGGATATGCAGACTGTATTGGTTATTGGATCATGTCTAATGGTTCATATTATTTTCTCTATTGGGTCGTATTCTTCGTTTCGTTTCCGATCCAAGTCCAAGCCCAAGCTTCTTCGGTCTAAGCTCAAGCTTCATAGATATGCATTGCCTTTGTTGATTCTTCGTTCTGTTTATTTATTTGTATTGTTTAGGGTTAGTTTTGCAATTATTATCATTCGAGGATGTATTGACCGATTAGTTTTTGATAGGTTTTATTATTTAAGGGTGAATAATAAGTCCCAAATGAAGGAACGACTTCTGATGATCCCCAAGTCTGCTCTCCATTTTCTAGGGTTTACGTCTTATCTGTTTCTTCATTTGCCCTATTTTCTACACATTCCTCCCACCATTATTCCTTCGTGATTTCTCACAACCACACCGAGACATGCTATTTTGGTCCGTTCATTCCATGATGCGTCGCAATTTATTTTGATCGTGTTTATGATTAGTTTCTCCCGTTTCTGTTGCAGTCGGTTCAGTGTTTCGTTGCTTGGTCTTCCAGCGTCCCTTTGTTCGGTGAAGGTTCGTCGTATTTCTTCCACCACCTGTGTTGAGTTCGGCTGCTGGTCATTGAAGGCGGCTCTGCACCTCGTCTTCCATATATGCCATCTTGTAAGCATTCAGAGTGCCCATATTGTTTCCTTCAACCCTCATTGTGAACCCGGTTCCTGTCGTCGATCTTCCATCCATTGTGTCATGTCCGTTTGCTGAGTTCCATTTCTCTCGATTCCCAGCATCTCAAACCACACTGGTTTGGTCCACCTGCAACCAAAAACCATGTGTTCCCTCGTCTTAAGCTCCCCGCACAGAGGGCAGCTCAGGTCGACATTCATACCTCATCGCAGCAAGTTCTGTTTGACAGCTATGACATTCATCGCAAGACTCCATATGTAGTTTTT
This sequence comes from Chamaenerion angustifolium, assembly GCA_946814005.1. Classification (NCBI taxonomy): domain Eukaryota; kingdom Viridiplantae; phylum Streptophyta; class Magnoliopsida; order Myrtales; family Onagraceae; genus Chamaenerion; species Chamaenerion angustifolium. Next base: position 32,876,629 of record OX328271.1, on the reverse strand, counting down.
TTTACCTTTGGCAAATTGTTGGCCCTCCATATGTATTTCCATAAGCCTTCATTCCGTGGGTTGCTATTACCTTGGTCATTTGCGTTGGCTTGGACCTCATTTAGTCTGTGGTAGACTGACTTTGCGTGCGGCTTCCCGTCCTTGGAGTGCGGACATATGAACTGGTCCTTCATCCGTCGTGTGGGATCGATATCCTCAGTATTAGTTCCTCATCCCCTTGCGTCATAGCTTCCCGAACTTTTGGTTTGTTCCACCTTCTCTCTGGTCCTATTAGGTCTCCAACCCAAAAGTCAGTTTCAGTCGTGCCTCTCGACCCTTCATCGACCTTGAATCCGGGCTTGGTGTATATCCATGGATCCGTGAATAATTGAATCTTCTCCCACGTTCCAATAGTCCATAAACATTCTTGTTTGAGCACATCTGTCCCATTGATTAGGCTGCTCCATCCCCATGATGCTCGTCCACCACGTCTAGCCTCAAGGAAGCTGCAGTTTGAAAAGTACAACCCCTTTAGTATACGAACCCATAAAGCATCTGGTTCACTGATTAATCGTGCTGCCATCTTAGTAAGTAATGCCTTATTGAAGCTTTGGATTTCACGGAAACCTAGTCCATCCGAGTGTTTGGACATTGTTAAGACATCATATTTCCTCCAATGTGTTTTCTTTCCTTCTTGTATTAAGCCTCACCAAAAGTCCGCTATCATTGAGTTGATCTCCAAGCACCATGTTTTTGGGAGGTGGAATATGCTCATTACATACGTGAGAATGGATGTGATGACCGCTTTAATCAACATCTCTTTTCCTACCTGATTTTACAATTTTGGCCTCCACCGCGCGAGCTTGTCGCGAATCTTGTTCTTAAAGTACCCCATTGCATATTTCCTCGGTCTTCCCCATATTGTTGGTAGCCCTAGGTATTTGCCCGAATCACTTGTGCTTTTAATGTTTAACACCTCTTCTATTTCTTTTCTATCATTCGATCCTGCCCCTTTATTGAAAAATATTGTCGACTTTGCTTCATTGATACGATGATCGGATGCCTGATAATACTCATCCTATATTCCTTTAAAGTGTCGGGCATTAGTTGTCGTACCCTCCATGAAAAATAGGGATTCGTTTGCAAAGAGCATGTGGTGTAGTTCGGAGCATCCCTTTCGTAGTATGATTCCTCTTAACTTTCCTTCCTGCGATTCCTTCTCTATGTTTCTTGATAACACATACGCTAACAATATGAACAGGTAAGGAGACAGTGGGTCACCTTGTCAGATTCCTCGTGTCGGTTTTATGATCGTGGACCTGTCACCATTCACCACCACTTTGTATGTTGTCTTTACAATGCACTCCTTGATCCATCTTACCCATTGCTCATCAAAGTCCCTCTTCCTCATACTTTAAATAAGGAAATCTCATTCCATTCTATTGTATGCCTTCTGCATGTCCACCTTTAGAGCGCATTCAACTTTGTTGGCAGTCCGATGAGATTGGAGGTAGTGAAGAGCCTCATGAGCTATGAATATGTTATCTTGTATCCCCCTCTCTGCTACAAAGGCACTCTAAAAAAGGATGATCAGTTCTAACAAGTAGGTTTTTAGTATATTCACCAAAACTTTTGATATTATTTTGTATAAGAAATTGCAACAACTAATCGGTCTGAATTCAGTGGATTGAGTAGGGTTTAATAATTTTGGAATCAATATTAAATCTGTTTGGTTTAAGAGGGTATGAATGGTACCTCCTGAAGAAAACTTTAACCGCGGTGATGACATCTGGTCCCACGGTTTGCCAATTCCGATGATAAAATAGACCCGGGAAACCGTCCGGACCTGGCGCCCTCGATCCACCAAGTTGATAAGCTGCTGTTCGTATCTCTTTATCCGTTACAACCCAAGTCAGCTCCCTATTTATTCTTGTCGTGATCTATTTGGGCACACATTCTAGGATTGCATCGTTCGGTTATGGGCTTTCTATTGTGAAAATCTCCCCAAAGTAACTCCTTAATTCTGTTGCGATGCCTTCTTCATTGGTAATCCACCTTCCGTCCCTTCCCTTCAATCGACATATGTTGTCTCTCTATCGTCTCAATGTTGTAGTGAGGTGGAAATAAGTGGTGTTTTGATCTCCCTCCATTAACCATTTGACCCTAGATCATTGTCTCCAAAACATCTCCTCCCTCTTCCCTTGGTCTCGGATCTGTTGCTTGATTATTCTTTCTTCCTCCACTTTGGTTTGGCTCATGCTTGGCCGAATACATTGCCTTAGCATTTCCTTCATTTGTATCAATTTCTTGGCATTGTTGCCAAAGTGTTCCTTGCTCCATTGCACAAATATCCTTCGACATCTACTTAGTTTTATGTTCATCCATTGACCTTCAACACTTGGTATATTGGTTTCCCATGCCTACCTTATTACTTCATTACAAGTCGGATCTTTGAGCCACATCTCCTCGAATTTAAACCTTCTTATTGTTCTCTTCTTCAGGATCGTCATCTGCACTAATAGAGATGAGTGATCCGATCATAGAGCTAGTTCATTTATGCATTGCCCATTCAGATATCCTTCGACCCACTACGAGTTGATCAACGCCGTATCCAGTCGTTTACTAATTCTGTCATTTTCACTTCTATTATTGCACCATGTATGGGGTTGACCCTTGGATCCCATGTCCTCCAGCCGTAGGTCATCAATCATGTGGTTGAACTCCTCCATTTGTCTATGTGGTTTTTGTCTTCCCCATTTGTTCTCATGTGGGTAGCATATGACATTAAAATCCCCTAGTACCACCCATTTGTCCCGTCGGTTCTGCCCCATTGCTCTCAGGATGTCCCAGTTTTCAGCTCACTTGTGTGCTTCTGTGTCGGCGTGCACCCACGTTATGCACATTGGGTTCTTGTTTTGGTTCATTGTCACCTTATAATCTATGAAATTGTAGTTCTTGGAAATAATGCGGATTAAAGTTTTCTCTGTCCACCAAAGCGCTAAGCCTCCCGCTATTCCCCTCGAGTTGGCATACTCCTTATTCGTCATACCTATTTTTGTTCGAATTCTCTCACAATAGTCATCCCCATTCTTCGTATTCATAATAAATATAATATTCAGGCGATACTTTTTATTGAGGTCTTTTAGGTGTTGGATTGTCAGGGAAGACCTCATACCGTGACAATTCCAGGAGATTATACTCATTGGGCTCATGTGGCTGTTTCAGGACAACCACCAGAACCCTTCTCATCAGCACGTTCATCCATTGTAGCGTTATTTCTTACGCTCGGTTTGTTCTCCTTTTTATTCATGTAGCTCTTTGCCTTAAGCACTTTCTTTTTAGGGATTATTGTTTTCTTCTCTCGGTGCTTCCTCCCTCATTCGGTCTTGGTTGCGTTTTATGTCTCTTCGCTAGAGGTATCTCCTTATTGCTTTCTTGTAAACATTTAAGTGTCATCTTATTCATGAATGGGATTAGGCCAGAGGTCGGATTTAATGTCTCCTGATTTGGTGTTCGTGGTGGAGTATCATGCGGTTTTTCAACTGTATAGAGTATGGTTGTCATTGTTTCATCCGGTGGTGGAGGGATTACATAATTATTGGGGAGTTGTGTTATTCTGGAGTGGTCCATGAGTGCGGTTTGTGAGCTGCCAGGTTGGCAGAAGTTGATGGTGATGAGGTGGTTTGGTTCTCCTTGTGGTGGTGTCGGGCACGGGTTATGGGTCCAATTAAGCCCGTAAGGGTTTGTGAAAGTGGTTCGGTTGGGTAAGGGTTGACTAGTTGTTCGGGATGCATGGAGGACTATGGATGAGTCTGCAGGTGGTTCATTGAGGTTTATGTCACCTGCATAGCGGCTATCCTCTCCAAGGTTATTCCTATGTTCCTTTTCCTTGTTGGTTTTCATTTCGAACTCCATTCCTTCCTCTCTACCATGTGGGTTCGTCTCCCTCTAATAATTTGTCTTCCCTTGAGCCTCTCTTCTTTCAGTTCTGTCATTTTTGTTCCTTTCTTCTTCGTTTCTCGCATCAGTCATTATGTCGAACCATGATCACCTAAATGTTGTCTTAGTGCATGTGCTGCCTCTCTCTTCCTCTCCTATCGGATTCTTGTTTTCCATGTATTTCAGCCGCATTCCAACTAAACACGATCCATACACTGGGAATTGTGAGTTTGTTTCCGACATCTGCACCTCTTCCTTACATTGTTGGGTCGTATGACCTAGGGTCCCACATCCGTAGCAGAAGTCGGATAACCGCTCGTATTTGATTGATGCCCATCTTTCTTTTCCTTGTGAGTTTGTACAACAAGACCCCGCCATCAACGGTTTCGTTACATCTATCTCCACCTGCAATCTCATATAGCTCATTTGTCCATTTATCGCCCAAGGCGACATATCTAGGATCTTGGTTCTATCCTATTCTCTTTCAAACTCAAACCTCAATATACCAGGAGCAGTTTCCGATATATTCACAGTACCATACCTAGCCCATGCTTGTGTTAACACACTATGTATTGTATTCAATTTAACTAATTTTTGTGAAATGAATTTGCCCACGTGCCGTTCGTTTTTCTCCAATCGCGGATTTGAGCTCAAGTCTAGGTCGTTCTTCCGGGTGCTGTTTTTATCATTGGGAGAAACTTGATGTTGATTCATCCTGACCGTGGTCCACATGCCCTCATCACTTCCTGCAATAGACAGTAGAGAAAATGAGAAGACAGGGGAAGAAAAGAAAAAATAAGTTTCATTACTTCATGGAGCTACGTTCTTCTTGCATGGTGCCGTTGAAGGTGGTTGTTGTGTTTTGGTTGTTTGCTGTTGGATATTGATTAGTGATTCTAGCAAGCCTGTTAGTGACAGAAACTGATTAGCATATGAAGAATCTCTCATGCTAACCCTAATTATTGCGTAGAGAGAGTTCATACAGGTGTTAATTGAATCATATTGTTAATATTTCTAACTTCATACATTATTATAAAAGCAAATTAATAACTATTATAATACAAGTTTTATTTAAATAAATTTCCACACTATAGTGTATCATTGATTTCAAATTTCAAACACAAAATTGACTTTTACGGTGCGTTTTTTCCATGGAATTCGGAATAAAGAATACGAAATAGGGAATATGAATAGATAATAAAGAATAGAAGATAAAAATATGAAGTTGTTTCTTTGGTGAAATGGAATGGAATAGAATAATGAATTTTGTTGTTTTTTTGGTGGAATTGTATATGGAAATGGAATGGAATGTAGTAAAATGACATATTTGCCCCTTCTTGTATATGTATAATATATAATACATATAATTTGTATTGTTTATTTTTAAAAAATTAAGAATAATTCAAATTTAAATATAATTAACTAATAATTTTAAATTTTTTTAAAATAATTAATTTAATTATTTAATTAACTTTAAAGAAAAAACCCATTAATTAATTAAGATAAAATAGTTTGCTATAAACTTAGCATAAATGACCACGCATACATCACACAAAACAAATTATTGTTCTTCGATATATGTCAATTTCTATCCATACTTAAACTCCCCGCTATACAAAAAATTACAAATCTAACTGGGTCGAAAGAATGATGTCAACTTGAGGGTGGTGCTGCATCATGTTGCATCATGTAGATTTCAAGGTTTGGAAATACATAAAATCAAAAGAACTAAGACGATAATAAGCATGAGAAAGGAAAACATTCACTTGCTGAAGGCATGACGAACATGAACCTACTTTATTCTTGTCCGACTTTACAGATGATGATAAGAAGATGAAGTTTGTGAACCACCTGACCACTCATGTTTGATCCTTATCCTTCAGTTCGAGTGCAGCAATCACTCTCACAACTTGAGCTTTGTCAGAAATAGAAGTAGAAATAGAAATTGTTCATCCTCTGCAACAGAAATAGAAGATGGTGAAGCAGTGTTCTCAAAGACCTGTGTACGTGGATAGAAGGGCTCAAATAGTTTGAAAAATTGTCCTCTCAAATTCACAGAAATGGTGTTCTGTTCTTGGTCGCAAAATGGTCCCCTGTTCTTGATCATACGTATGACAACGTTTCATAGTTGTCCTGCAATAATTGCAGTATGGGTTACATAGTTATCTTTGCCAATCTTTCACAACATAAAAGCATCGCATCAGAAAATGGCATTTTCCTAAAACAAAATATCATTGCTACGTTATCAATTTCAATTAGGCAACTAACATATATACATACACTGAGAAGATTCATGAGAATCACCAAATTCTCCCTTGAACTGAGTAACGTACCATAACAGTAGAATTTGATCAACCCATATCGACAACATATGATGCAGCTCTAATGGAGGTCAACCCATATCGACAACACATAATCAACCCATATCGACAACACAGAATCAACACACGATTCCTAATAGCACACAACCGCACCTAGCAATATTAACAACATAAATAACACCAATAACATCAATAACAAATAACCCAGCAATACTAATAACAATAACAGCAAACCGATCACCAAGAACAGCAAATCGATCATCGTGATGAACCCAGAATCGACATCACGGATCCAGAATCGGACTGAACTCATAATCCAGAATCACGATCACCGTGATGAACCCAGAATCACGATCACCATGATGAACCCAGAATTCATGATTTTGGGTTCGGTCTGAACCCATAATCCATGATTCTAGGTTCGGTCTGAACCCATAATCCATGATTCTGGGTTCAGACCTAAGGAGAGGCGGGGGATGTTGGAAATAGCTGAAGAGCTCGGGGAGTTTGGAAGGAGAGGAGAGACACGAGCTTCTTCGTCATTTTGAAGGAGGGTAGTTTGACCCTTTTGAAAAGTTAATGAGGGCAAATCCGTAATTTGGGCATCTATTCCGGATTCTTTGCCTTAGGAATTCTTTGATTTTCATCTGGAATGTCTAAGTCTACCACGTCCGGAATGTCTAAGCCAAATTTTACCAATTCTGTGAAAAGAACAACTTCTTACGAATTTCATAAGACGAATACCTTCTCCTTTCCGCGAAAAGAAACGTGTCATTAGCTAATTAAGCCGAATTTGAACAGACCAATAATTGTGCTAAGCCGAGCTCGAATAATTTTAGTCAAATGAAATTTTAGCACACTAATATGCGGCTCGATTCGGCTCATCTCGGCTCGGCTTACTTACACCCCTACCTAGTCGGAACTATTTTCTGGTTCTTTCGGGAACGATCTCTAGAGCGCGCTAAAGCAGAGTGTGTGAGCAACGCAACGGCAGCCATAATCGGAGAGAGGCAGACGGAGAATGGAGTCTGAGCAGATCGAAGAGCTGAAGCAGTTCATCGCTGAATGCAAGTCGAATCCTTCAACTCTGCATGACCCATCGATTGGCTTCTTCAGGTCCTATCTCACGAGGTACTATCAGTTCTATGCTGGTGGGAAATTTTGATTTGAACATCAACATCGTGTTGCACATTAGTTCCGCTTTCTGTTCTGAAGATACTATTTGGTTTGTATTTGCAGCTTAGGTGCTCGAATTCCTCCCAAATCTGCCTCGGTGAGACTACTGTCTGTTCAAGTTGTACTTCATCTGCGTTCTTTATTTAAATTTGTTTTTGTATTGTTGAGAACATGTTAAGCATGTCTGTCACGACCACTAGAAGTAATCTCGATGTGAGAAACCAAAGACAACATCTCCAAACCACTTTAACCTAGAAAGAGATGTGTTAGTAGGATAATTCAAATTCCTGAGTAGCGTATATAAAGAGGTTGCTGTACCTGCATTTGACTTTCTAAGGATGAGTGAACTTTGTAAATCGTATTAGAGCCAGTTTCAAGCCTACCCTAGTTGCAACCTCGATGACACAAGTTAATCACACACTAGCATCAAAATTTTGCTGTGTGAAGAGAGTATTAAGTTATGCCATACTGAGCGTTAAGAGTAAGATGATATTTCAATGACTCTAAGCTGTCGTACAAAACAATAAAAGGCTTTTGTTTGACCTTTTGTGTACAAACATAAGATGTTTTGCAAATGAAAATTTCTGAGATCAAAATGTACTACAGTCACCTGTTTAACATGAGCATGAATTGTTTCTTTACACTTACAAGAAATTGCAAGCTCATCCTTCAGTTGCTAAAAAATATGTGTTTCTCAGTGTTTGGGGAGCTGCTTAGTCTTTCATTACTTCTGGCATATGTTACTGATTGTGGATACGGTTTGGTGGTTATATCTGTTTCCTAAGAAGGCAGTAGTTTTATACACAGTTTGTTGATGTTGGTGAATGGTGAACGAGTGATTATTGTATTGTTAAGTGTAGTTAGTTTACACCATCTTTTCACAAAGACTTGGAGAGGAGACTGCAGGAACAGTAGGATACTTGTTTCATAGATATATTTTATTTTCCAAAAAAATATTGTAGTGCTACCATCACTACTGCATATCAATAAGAGTGAAGGCTTGTCCAGGACAAAAAAGGTAGTGGCAGCTCAGACCCTCATGAAGATGACTACATTATTGAGTCTGATGTTGAGCTTGATGAATCTGATGTTGTGGTTCCTGATGATGATCCTCCTCAAAAGGTAGGTTGGAAATTGAACTTTCGGGAAGTAGGTCAGATTGCTATTCTTGCACTTCCCGGTATCCATCTAAATTGTGCATAAACTATAACAGATGGGAGATCCTTCTTCTGAGATTACGGAAGAAAAACAAGATGCTGCTCAAGTGGAGAAATCGAAAGCTATGCATGCTATCACTGAAGGCATTCTATTGATAATCATCTTCTACTTCTATCAATGTTTCTTTGTTTGTGTCTCTTTCTCTGAAATTGCCATCTGTTTAACTGCACAAGTTTTACAGGTAGGCTGGATGAAGCCATAGATCATTTCACAGAGGCGATCATGTTGAATCCATGTTCAGCAATATTGTATGCAAATAGAGGTAGTTTTATTATAAAATTTGACTTTTCCAGTAATATATAGTTAGTTCTTGCTGGCGTAGCCTGATGTGGCTCCATTGCTATGAAATACCTCTGTTAGGTAGCATTTTTGTTAGATTGAAGAAGCCAAATGCTGCTATTCGTGATGCAGATGCAGCTTTACAGGTTTGTCCTGTTTTTCAAACTCTTGGTCTTGCACTTACCACTAGAGGAGGATGTATTAGAGATGGTTATGTTGATTTAATGCTTACTTAACTATATATGATGAATGATAATGTTCTTTTGAAGATTAACCCTGACGCAGCCAAGGCATACAAAGTACGAGGAATGGCAAGGGCCATGCTTGGTCTTTGGGAGGAAGCAGCTAGTGACCTACATGTGGCTTCAAAGTTGGATTATGATGATGACATTGGTTCGGTGCTTAAAAAGGTGAGACTTATCCAATTTGTTCCCTCATTATGGTACAGAGTTGGTTCCAAGTTTCGAACTATTTACTGTGCTATTCAGTCCATTTGTTTGTGTTTTTATCTAAATCTGAGATATAGGAACTGCCTTAATATTTTTCAGATTTGTAAGGCGTAGCCTTAATTTTTTTTTCTTTCCTGTTTTGGGATTGAAATTCTGGGTTTTTATTTTCACGTTGTAAAACAGAATATGTTTGTTGCTTTAGAAAACTTTTTGCTTCCAGTAACTGTAGATTGATATTTTTGTTGTAGGTTAAACCTAACTTGCAAAAAATAGAGGAACATAAAAGACGCTATGAACGTCTTCGTAAAGAGAAGCACCAAAAGGCTGAACAAGAGAAGCAGCGCCAGCAAGCTGACTCTAAGGTGAGAATGGGTTGTTTTTCGGTATTTTTGGAATTCTAGTACTGGAAATTTCTCGACCTTTTTGGGAAAATGAGCAGTCGTGATTGTTTCCAAAATGTTATCCAATTTTTAGGTGAGGAGTGTGATCATCGGTAATTGACTTGTAGGCCGTGGCGGTTAGATTTGCTAGTCTGTTTCTATTAAATATCTCGTTCTGCCAACATTTACTAAAGCGCTAAAAGAAATGCAGCTTCTCATAATTTTAGTTGCTCTTTAAGTTTTATTCCTTGGGAGCACCAGAATCTAATAACTAGCATGCTTATGTTAAAATATTGGCAGTCAAGTATCAACTTTTGTAAGTTCTTGCAGTATCTATCCTCTCACTCTGACCCTCTCGTACCACTACTGAGTTACTTTCGTCTTACAGGATCGAGAGGCTCTATCTGCACTTAATGATGGTATGTTTTTTTTCTTCTTAATAAATGTTGTCTATCGCGGCATCAAGTCCAACTCTGTTTTTCAGTCTGTGTGTATATTACTATTTCTGATTGTAGCGATTCTGCAATAAAGACGTACTAAATTTATTGTGATATTCATTCGGAAATGTTTTTGTACTACTTGTAATGGATGCCAATAATATATCTTTTTGTGTACAGGACAAGTTATTGGAATTCACTCACTGAGTGAACTGGAGAAAAAGTTGAATGCTGCTTCAAAAACTTCTCGACTCGCAATACTTTACTTCACTGCCACCTGGTGTGGGCCTTGCCGCTTCATATCCCCTGTCTTTACAAACTTAGCTGCAAAGTATCCAAAGGTGGTATTCTTAAAAGTTGATATTGATGAGGCAAAGGATGCAGCTGCACGTTGGAACATTAGCAGTGTTCCATGTTTCTTTTTCATTAGAAACGAAAAAGAGGTTGACAAGGTAGTTGGCGCCGACAAGGCTACACTAGAGCAAAAGATAGCTCAACACAGCAGCTAATTGTAGGGATTAAGTATGAGGAAAGTTGATGCCCGCTTTCAATTACTAATTTCTGCTTTTGTTTGCCAATATATATTTATGTTTTCTCCGGTATTGTGTTGAAGTATGGTTCAACAGAGACTGAGGAGCTTTACATGACATTACGGCAAGAATGGCAGAGCAAGTTTGATCTGAATTCTGAACTATTGGAAAGATCAGTAACTTGATTTCTGTGTAGTAAAGCTTTGTTCTTGAATAAGGCTTTACGTTACTGGTGTTGTCTGGAACCATTGAGTTTGTGTAATAGTGATGATTCTATTCAGTAATCTGTACTACCAATTATTTATGACATGATCTGACATAGCAGATACATCCACGGGAGAGAATCATTATTTTCTCTGGTTCTTCTTCGAGTGGAATCTTAGAGAAAAATGTAGAAGAGGAGCCTGTCAACATCATACGAAATGTTTGTTTACTTGTCTATGTCCATTGTTGACAGAGCATCTGCCCCAACAACTGGACAGGTGAGTGGCTTGGCTGGTGAGAACTCATGTGAATGACCCATTGTAACATTAGAAATAGTAACACTTCATATGGGTTAGATTGCAGAGATACAATACAATGGAGACATCTCCACAGGCCGAACAAAAAAGGCAAAAATTTGATTTAAAAACGTTAGAATATTTCCAAGTATATGGGTAAACTGTGATTAATAATCTAATATAGTTATTGTAATAAAAATTTGACATGTTATGGTTAGTATATAGTTTAAATAAATATAGTATGGTTATGATATTTATTATACCCACATCATTGTCAAGTTTGTCAAGTAGCAACTAATGGCATTTATCTAATTAATTTTTTCCTAATGAGACCACCTATAAATTATATTAGTATAACTTGAAGGAGCCTCGTTAGACCACATTTTTCACACAGAAGTTTAAGGAATTTTTTCAAAAACTATTCACTTTTCAAAAAATATTTGAAAAAGTGTATATCGAAATTTTTTTTTTAGAAAAGTATGCATACGCGCGACGCGCCTATTGAGTAGGCGCATCCCTAGGACGCGCCTATTCAGTAGGCGCGTCCTAGGGATGCGCCTATTCAATAGGCGCATCCCAGGGGTGCGCCTACTGCAATAGGCGCATCCCAGGGGTGCGCCTACTGCAATAGGCGCACGCCAGGGGTGCGCCTACTGCGTAAATTTTTTTTTTTTTCGCAAAAACACCGGTCTATCAGAAACCACGTTGATTTTAAGTCTGCTTATGGTTTTCCTCCTAAATAGAAATTGAGAGATAGTCTCACGCGTATTCATAGGTCCAAACTACAAATTTTCCAACTTGTTCTGAACAACAATGAAACAAAGTTGTTTATTCACAAGTTTCTGAATGAGACTTTTCTTCAGATGCTCACGCGTTGCTTTATCTCAGTATTCACAGGGTTTCCTCCAAATTTTCCAACTTGTTCTGAACAACAATGAAACAAAGTTGTTTATTCACAAGTTTCTGAATTAGACTTTTCTTCAGATACACTAGCTAGTTTGACATTTTCAGGAATTACTCCTGCAAAAGAGCTCTTTGGGGTTTCCACTGCCTTTTTCTTCGGCATCTGAAGTCTCTTGATTTTCTGCATAGTGTACTCGTTGATTTTAAGTCTGCTTATGGTTTTCCTCCTAAATAGAAATTGAAGTCTTTCATCACAAACTACTCTCTTTTTCGTAGGGTGATTCAGTTTGTTGTCATTGATATACCGCGCTATAATTGCTCCAACATCTTGCTGAGAGATCTAATCATGCGTCTCTACACCAACCGATTTGAGAAACTCGATGAGATTACTCGATCCCCATCTAACAAATTCCATTTTTCTTGATTGGTACTTCCTTTTTGGTTGTGAATGAGGTTAAATTCCGTCACATTGAACTGTCACGAAGATAATTGCAAAAGAGCTCTTTGGGGTTACTTTAGGTTCCTGTCCTAAATTTTCCAACTTGTTCTGAACAACAATGAAACAAAGTTGTTTATTCACAAGTTTCTGAATCTTCCGAATATCTTCTTTTGGCTCAAGATACTCCATCAAGCAATTATGTTTCTCTTCCAACTCAGGGCTACCATTCTTTTCCATCTCCATCTGGAAATGCAGAAGCTTTCGTACTTCTACAAAGCCACTCCTCCCTGCCTCTCTCCACAGATATCTCACTACATATCTATATCTTTCATTAATGAGACAGAAAAATCGAACAGGGTATAGGCTAACTAACAGCTGCAACACATTAGAGGCAGGCATGCTAGAAAGGTCCTGCAGCTGCAATCTTCCGAATATCTTGTAAAGCTTCTCCAATGACTATAGCTTTTTATCTGAGTTCAAGCCTGCTTATGGTTTTCCTCCTAAATAGAAATTGAGAGATACTTTCTCCAGTAAAGAAGAAAGGAAGTTCTAAGAAGAAATGGTTTTCCTCCTGAAAATGTCAAACTGGCTAGTGTATTTGAAGAAAAGTCTCATTTAGAAACTTGTGCATAAACAATCAATGTTTGACATCGCGGATGTTGTTCAGAACAAGTTGGAAAATCTAGGGCAGGAACCTAAAGTATTTAACTTCTGAGAACTTACTTTCTTCTTAATTGGAGAGACTATCTCTCAATTTCTATGTAGGAGGAAAACCGTATAAACAGGCTCAAAATCAGATGTTTTTCAAAAAGTAAGCATATAGTAGGAAAAAAAGCATACATGAAGGAATTTGGTGCGCGTAGAGGAATTTGGACTTGTGAATACTGGGATAAAGCAACGCGTGAAACAATCATCTCGGTGGTTTGTTAACAAATTGATTTTCTGTCCTCTTGATCCAAGACCCTTTTGTTAACAAATTGATCTTCTGTCCTCTTGATCCAAGACCCTTCCTAACCATTGGAAGGGGATCAGTTTTCTTCTGTCCTCACCGTACGACAGAAGATATTCGGAAGATTCAGAATCTCGTGAATAAACAACTTTGTTTCATTGTTGTTCAGAACAAGTTGGAAAATTTAGGACAGGAACCTAAAGTAACCCCAAAGAGCTCTTTTGCAGGAGTAATGCCTGATAATGTCAAACTACCTAGTGTATCTGAAGAAAAGTCTCATTCAGAAACTTGTGAATAAACAACTTTGTTTCATTGTTGTTCAGAACAAGTTGGAAAATTTGTAGTTTGGACCTATGAATACGCGTGAGACTATCTCTCAATTTCTATTTAGGAGGAAAACCATAAGCAGACTTAAAATCAACGTGGTTTCTGATAGACCGGTGTTTTTGCGAAAAAAAATAAAAAATTTAGGCAGTAGGCGCACCCCTGGGATGCGCCTATTGCAATAGGCGCATCCCTAGGACGCGCCTACTGAGTAGGCGCATCCCAGGGACGCGCCTATTGAATAGGCGCATCCCTAGGACGCGCCTACTGAATAGGCGCGTCCTAGGGATGCGCCTATTCAATAGGCGCGTCGCGCGTATGCATACTTTTCTAAAAAACAAATTTCGATATACACTTTTTCAAATATTTTTTTTATACTAAACAGTTTTTGAAAAAATTCAAGTTTAAGCTGTTAAGTGCTTAAATTTACACAGAATTTTTAGTCAATCTTTTCGGCTTAAACAAATAATTACACCTTGAAAACCATATTGAACATTTTGTACTAATTTAAAAGTCTCCTCCTCTGTGGAATAAAAATACTAATACCAAGTAGATTTGACTCTTTTTCATATGTGTAGAAGCTTCTTATTGCATTAATTACTAGTTAATATTTAATTTATTATATATTATATATTAATATTTAATTTATTATATATTATATATTATATATTAATATTTATTTTATTATATATTATACATACAGATAAATTATTATCATGGTCGGACTGATTTCCACACTCTATAACCAAGATCGAACTTTTTTTTTTTTTTGGCCAATAACCAAGATCGAACTTAGCATCAATAAATTGAAGAACCATCTATTTTCTGAATTTCTAGGTCCGAATATTGTCAAATTTTTAACCAACAAAAATGTGTTTTCACCCCTAGTTGTGGATGATGGTACTCTTTTACAATAAAGATAGTAAGGACACAATAAAAGTGAATAATTTTTAATGAACCTTTAAAAAAAAAACTTCAAAAAAACAACCACCACCCAAAATTAATAGAATTGCAAAAATGAGGACATTATGTATTTTTTTTACAAGAAAATAAATATAATATTAGAAAAATCAACCGAACTTAAATAATAAAAAATTAATAGAAATTTTACATATCAACTTAAAATTTAATTATCTCTATATTATAATTTTAATAGTAAACCCACAAGTTATGCCATGCGCAAAGGGTGCTCTCATTTTTACATGTGAAAAAGTTGTATTGATTTTTGAATGGTCATAAAATTAACTCGTGAGGTACGGTAAAAAAAAGGTACAAAAAGAGCATGATTTTTTTTAAAAAAAATTATAGATAAAGGAAAAATAAAATACCGGTGACCAGAAACTCGCACCTTAATTCTTACTAAATCATAATAATTAGTTAAACTTTATTGTTTTCAAGTAAACAAATCTCGTGACGTTCTTTTGGATAACGTTTGTTTTCGCCGGTGAAATTTTATGAATAATATAGATTTAGCTTTGGTTAATCGCCCTACTCATCATTGTCTGTGATCGCATTTACTTTTCGAAAGATATGTCGGAAGTTCATTCTGTCGAACTGCAATATGAGTTTTCTACCATTCGTAATGATGAACATTAGTTTTAAATTGAAGTATTGTCATAAAAGATAAGCTTATGGACATGTGAATTGATTTGAAATCGATCAAAAATTAATATAAAGATAAATACATAGTGAATTGATTTGAAATCGATCGTTTTTTAATATAATTTTTTGGATTATTTATTTCTGGCAAAAAAAAAATATGAGCATGAGTTGGTCCATGAAAACGACATACAAACCTAGGTAGTCCGTAGATAGTGCGCAGCACAGGCAACGCCAAAATCAAGTGTAATGTCGGGAAGCGACCGAACATAGGACGACCTAGTTTCTTGTCTTCATTGAATGGATATTTTCTGAAATAAAAAAGTTAGATGAGTGGAGTAAAATTTAGAATAAAGTTAAATAAAGTAAAATTTAGGAGGTAAAGGAATAATTTAAAAATAAATTCATTTTTTAGAATTAAATTTACTCAACAAAAAATTAAGAGAAATAATTATCATCTTTCTCTTTTGTCCTATGAATGAGAAGAATAGTTCCTCGCGAAGTTTTTGGCATATTAATTCGTCGTTGCATGTTGGGAGGTTAGGTTAATTATAAAGTCTTGTGTTTGGCCAAAAAAATAAATAAATAAAAGTCTTGCATGCACAACTTGACAGTGTAAAAATTAATTTAAAAATAAATAATTACATTTAAATTTTTAAAGATTGAAATATAATATTTTTAAAGGATTAAATTGAAAATAATTATAAATTTAAATTACTTTGAAAGTTAAGAAGAACAATTACATGGATGTCATCCATACCTGTCTATATGGATGCCTAAGCTTTGCGGTGGTGGCCTAATTTGTTTATATATATGTTAATAGAATCGGGTGGGGAATTTTCGGACGGCATATCAAATGTACGTATTATAGATATAAAATTAGAGGGGCTAAATGTTGAATTTTCGGATGGGTTTCTTGTTGAAATTTGAATTTTCTGAAGTCGTGACGACACTTTCAGATTGAAACAATTTAGAGGCACACAAACTTTCAATCGGATAAAATCAGAATCCTGAACTAGAACTTGAGAATGAATGTGAATGTTTGATATGGAATTTCCGGACCTCCCCTATGACCAATTTATAGTGTTTGCCACACCATTTGGAAGAGACACCACACCCTTTGGAAGAGACATCACACTCATTGGAAGGGACACACACCGTTTGGAACCATGTAGGAACCATTCGGCCAAACCATGCTCATTCAATTCAAAATTTGGCTCCAAAGCAAAGGGACACTTTGGGATGATGACTTGGAGCTGAAGTCATTGCAACATTTCGGCCTAAACTTGGCTCCAAAACAAGTGTCCAAAAACCGAGAATTTTGATGTTAAAATGTTAAGTCATTAATTCCAAAAATTCAAATTTACAATAAATTTTTGGAATGACAATTTTATCAAACATAAAATTTTACAGGGACTCTGCCCCCGGACCTCTGCAAAGGGGGTGTTTCCCCCTTTGACCCCTATTGCTAGTCCCTAATCAACTGATAAATATTCGATACAGTGAATCATAATATACTTAAACAAGCGTGCACTCCGAACCCTCCTGACTTATTTAATGAGATACTATTGGTCAACTAGTCAATCCAATTACACTAAAATATCTAACAATCCTCCCCATTTTAGTGTAGTCCTTGATTAACTAAAAACAAGATCACAACAAACAACACAACAAACTTATGCATAAATGAAATATCATGACGATTGAATTTCATCTTAGTGTATTACACATTTCAAATATTCGAATATCAATGTGTCACTATGGATTGAACCATTTCTATTCATTGTGAATACATGAAGATAATATACACATAAATTAACATTCTCAAATGTTCTTTCTTAACACTATCTTTTACTATCTTTGTGTTCTAATCCTTCATAAACATATCAAAGACAAGTCCTAGCTTCTTGAAGCGGCTAAACTTCATGTTTACATAGGTAGCTCTTTTACTCTTGCACCTGCATATGCAATTTTTCAAAAGAACTATTAAGAAGTTAAACCGCAACCTCCTCTACTTGCATGTCTGAACACATACCTTGGGATAATATAACCAATGTGTTCCAATCTCTAGATGTTAAGTTTTCCACATTGAATTCAACACTTAATGTCATATTAGGTGGGAATTGGGTATCTCAACATGAGAGATTTCAAATGAACTTTAATCATATCCCCACAACCGATTTGTGCACAAGATCTCTTCTTAACCCTTTGGTTAAATGATCAGCTAAATTATGTTGAGTTTTTATAAACTCCACTGATATAACACCATGCATGATGAGCTCACGAATCATGCTGTGTTTGACACCTAAGTGTCTAGACTTGCGGTTGTATACTTTCCTATATGAATTAGCCAAGGCAGATTCACTATCACATCTGATAGATCTAGAAGATATCGGTTTAGGCCATAATGGAATTTCATAAATTAGATTTCTTAGCCACTCGACTTCTTTACCAGCCGATGATAATACCACAAACTCAGACTCCATTGTTGATTGAGTAATGCAACTTTGTTTCTTTGATGCCCAAGAGATGGCACCTCCCCTAAGAAGGAATACTCATCCAATTGTAGAAGAATGATCTTCCACATTGGAAATCCAACTTGCATATGAATATCCTTCAAGAACCGAAGGGAATCCAGTATAGGTCAAACCATAATCCATGGTTCCTTTCAAGTACTTGAATACTCTATTTAAGGCTTGCCAATGATGTGAACTAGGATTGCTAGTATATCTACTAAGTTTTCCAACATCATATGCAATGTATGGCCTAGTGCTAATCATGGCATACATAAGACAACCAATAGCTCTTGAGTATTCAAGTTGAGATACTACAACACCTTTATTAGGTAGAATCTTAAGACTAGGATCTATGGGAGTGCTAACTGGAGAACAATCTTTAAAATTAAATTTATTCAGAATCTTCTCAATATAATGGGATTGAGAGATTGAAATACCATTGTTCTTTCGCTTGATCTTTATACCAAGAATCACCACAGTCTCCCCCAAATTCTTCATGTCAAAATTAGATGACAAGAATTTCTTGGTTATATCAACTTGATTTTGGTCAGTACCAAAAATCAACATGTCATCTACATATAGACAAATGATAACTCTTTTACCAGAAGCATCAAAGTTGCTATATACACACTTGTCTGCTTAGTTAAGAAGAAAACCATTAGACAATACCACATCATCAAATTTTGGTGCTTGTTTAAGACCATACAATGATTTCTTCAACTTGCAAACCTTGTTTTCATATCCAGGCATAACAAACCCTTCCGGTTGTTTCATATAAATCTCCTCATCCAAATCACCATTCAAGAATGCAGTTTTCACATCCATTTGATGAATTACAAGGTTATGTATAGCTGCAAGTGCTATTAATAACATAATAGTGGAGGTCCTAGCAACAAGAGCATAAGTATCAAAGTAATCAATCCATTCCTTCCGTCTGAAGCCTTGGATAACCAATCTTGCTTTATACTTATCTATGCTACCATCCACTTTTATTTTCCTTTTGAAGATCCATCTGTTTCCCAAAGCTTTACAGCCAGGAGGTAGATCAGTCAATTCCCATGTATTATTATTCAGGATTGAATCCATTTCATCATGGATAGCTTCTTTCCATAATGCAACATCTCTTGAAGCCATATCTTCACTAAATGTTCTTGGATCCTCTTCAATCATAAAACAGTATTGATACTGATACTCAATTTCATATCTTGACCCTTCAACCAAATAAAGTTGAAAATCATATCCAAAAGATATGGCTTTTCTAGTTCTAGTGCTTCTCCTTGGTTCAGTCGGTCCAGGTACAGAAACAGTACCACCATAAGCATCTAAACTGAAATAATTCTGAATCATATCTTTTGGTCTAGATATACATGTAAATCTATCTTCATCAAAGTTAGCATCTCTTGATTCTATAACTGTGTTAACATATACATAGTCATTAGATTATAATACATAGAACTTATATGCATGGGAATGCTCAACATACCCAATGAAGATACAATCTATACCTCTTTCACCAAAGTTTATTCTTTTGGATTCAGTGAGCCTTACAATTTCGCTACATCCCCAAACTCTTAGAAAACTTAATTTTGGTGGCTTTTTATACCACGATTCATATGGGGTAATCTTATAAATTTATACCAAACTCTTAGATTAACTTCTTCTTTATAAATTTTAAATTTTTCAAGAGCTTCATACTTAGCATGCAACAAATAAACATAGCACTATCTAGAAGCATCATCAATAAAAGTAATGACATACTTTTTATTTCCTAATGAAGGAGTAACATGAAAATCACATAAATCGTTATGTATCAGTTCCAATACTTTGGATACTCTTTTTACATCCTTGAAAGGTTTTCTGGTTATCTTAGTTAATATGCAAGTTTTACATTTCTCATTGTTTATATCAATATCAGGTATGAGACTCATTTTAGACATATCTTTCATTCTTTTATAATGAACATGTCTTAGTCTAGCATGCCATAAATCCGATTTATTCATATTATTGCTAGTACTAATAGAAGTCATACAAGAAGATTCATTTTCAAATGATACCTTAACATTCAACATAAACATACCATTACTTAAATAACCAAATCCTACAGAAGTACCATGTTTGGACAAGATATACTTGTCACTTTCATACACTTGTTTATAACCACAGTTGTTTAAAACAACACCCGATAAGAGATTCTTTCGAATCCCGGGAACATACAATACATTGTTTAAAGATATACATTTTCCTGAAGTAAAGACAAGCTTAACATTTCCTAGTCCTTTGATTGGTTCAGTTGCAACATTTCCCATCTTTAAGACATATCCATCTTCAATTGGTTGAAAGTCTTTGAACCAACGAAGATCTTTACACACATGAGTTGTTGCTCCTGAATCAATCCACCATGCAACATGATCATCCTGCACATAAAATGCCTCAGATATTACTGATACATAATTCTAATCCGAATTATTATTTTGTATTAAAATATGACCTTGTTTCTTTCCAGGATCCTTAGATCCTCTGGGACCAGCGTTATGCTTGCCTTTTCCAACCCAACAATCCTTCTTGAAATGACCAGGTTTGCCACACTTCCAACATGCCACCTTAGGCTTCTTGTTGAAAGACTTGTTGTCATCTCCTTTAAACTTTCGTTTGTTCCATTTGTTCGAGTTTGAAAATCGACCCTCTTCAACCATGTTCACAGAAGAGTTACCAACTTGGTTCTTACCCTTAGGGTTATGGTCGATTTCTTGAGCCCTTAAAGACTCCTCAATCCTAAAGTGACTTCCAAGTTGAACAAGAGAGATCTCTTCCTTATTGTGTTTCAGGGTATGTTTGAAATCTTTCCACGACGGTGACAGTTTGTCAATAACACTAGAAACCGAGATGGATTCATCTATCTTCATGTTATGTTGAGCAAACTGTCCCAGAATTCTTAACAATTCGTTATACTGTTCCATGACCGGTTTAGTATCAACCATCTTGTAATTGTTAAAATTACTAACAAGAAACTTCTTGCTTGAAGCATCTTCAGCCATGTACTTGGATTCAAGGGAATCCCACAACTCTTTTGCAGACTCGACATTTTGGTATATATCAAATAAGGAATCACACATACCGTTCAGGATGTGACCACGACAAATGTAGTCATCGTTCTCCCATTTGCAGCAGCGTCTAGTCTGTTCCACTGTTTCATTGTCGAACAGTTATTTCATAGGAGTACTCAGCACGTACAGAACCTTTAGGGTCGTTAAGAGGAAGTGCATCTTCTTCTGCCATCTTCGAAAGTCACTGCCTTCGAACTTATCCAACTTTGCAAACTTTCTCGTCATATCCGTAGCACATTCTCCGTTCGTCATCTTCAGACAAATTGTTTCAATATTTGTTGAACTTTCGAATGGGGTTTCTTGTTGAATTTTCTAATGGGTTTTCTTGGATTGTTCTGAAGTCGTGACGACACTTTCAGATTGAAGCAATTTGAAGGCACCCAAACTTTCAATCGGATAAAATAAAAAATCTGAACTAGAACTTGAGAAGGAATGTGAATGTTTGAGATGAAATTTTCGGACCTCCCCTATGACCAATTTATAGTGTTTGTCACACCCTTTGGAAGAGACATCACACCCTTTGGAAGAGATACCACACCCATTGGAAGGGACACCACACCCTTTGGAACCATGTAGGAACCATTCAGCCAAACCATGCCCATGCAATTCAAAATTTGGCTCCAAAGCAAAGGGACACCTTGGGATGATGACTTGGAGCCGAAGTCATTGCAACATTTCGGCCTAAACTTGGCTCCAAAGCAAGTGTCCAAAAACCGAAAATTTTGAGGTTAAAATGTTAAGTCATTAATTTCAAAAATTCAAATTTACAATGAATTTTTAGAATATCAACTTTATCAAAAATTAAATTTTTCAGGGGTGCTGCCCCCTTTGACCCCCATTGTAAATACCTGATTTTGGCTCAAGGTCTAAATACTGTACACGAGGATCCGAGCCGAGAAACATCGAGATGAAGAAAGGAACAATAAAATAAAATACACCCCAAACCCTAAAACTCTAAACCCTAAATCTTAACCCCAAACCCTAAACCTAAAATCCCTAAACCTTAAACCCCAAACCCTAAACCTTAACCTTAACCTTAAACCTCAAACCCTAAAATCCCAAAACCTAAACCTTAAATCCTAAACCCTAAACCTTAACCTTAAACATCAAACCTTAAAATCCCAAACCATCAAACCCTAAATCTTAAACCCTAAACCCTAAATCCTAAATCCTAAATCCTAAACCCTAAACCCTAAACCCTAAACCCTAAACCTTAAACCCCAAACCTTAAACCCCAAACCTTAAACCCCAAACCATAAACCCCTAAACCCATGGCACCTATTTTTGGCCAAACATCCACCATGACATCCATTTTCGTCCAAATTCCCACCATGTCCAAATCACTCCTAATTGCTCCCAATTGACACCAAAAGTCTCCTAATTGCCATCACCATTTGACCACTTGATCACATTTGCTCATCCTTAGCCAAATTCTCTCCAATTATCATAAAAACTCCTCCTAATTGTCAATCACCTCCCAATTGTCAATCACCTTTGCCCAATTGCTATCACCTTTGTCATACACCATGTATTGTCCATGTTTATAATCTATTTGGAGGAGAAAACTCTACAAAAAGCAAGGGAGAGCTACGGTTGAAGAAAAAGGGGAAGAAACCAAAGGAGATTAGAGCTTGCCGAAGCCTTCGACAAGGGAAGAAAAATAAGAAATAAATAAAAAGAAAAGAAAAGAGAGAAAAAAAATTCAAAGTGAGGATTTGAGTGATAGTGAGTGAAAAAAATAGATAGAAATGGAGTGAAGAAAAATCGGCGAATATCGGTCTCGGTTCCTCGCGAGGTATCTAAACTTCGAATAACTTAGGTATATCTCCTCTCGTGCTTGATATTTGTATTTCTTAATGTGAACGAAGTTTGTTTCATCGATATTATGTGTTAATAGTTGTATTTCGTATAAGAATCGTACTCGGTTTTAAGTTCGGTATAACTTTGGGGCCATTTTAGACATTTGTGAATGTTATGGGGGTTGTTTCAGTAAAAAAAATATATTTTCGAAAATGAATTACGTCATTCCCAAACTTTGATGAAGGTTACAACTTGGTCCTTGGACTCTCGGGTCATTTTGAGACTTTACCGAGTGTTATAAACCAAACCACAAAACTTTTGGGTCATTTTTCAAAATTTTAAAAGATTTTCCAAATCAGCTAGAAATTTTCAATAATTGCATCTCGATCCCTAAACTTTTTCGGACATCCCATTACTTCTCAAGGTGTCACAAATTAGTCCAAAATGCTTCGTATTTTCAAAATCATTCGAATACGTTTGACACGTCTTAAAATGACCCCAAAGTTAAACCACTCTTTTTTAGCACAATTAAGTTTATTCTCTCTTGTTTATTTATTTTAAATTAACTCATAAATAATAAAAAATCCTTGTATATTTTTAATTAAAAAAAATGCATGTCATCTCTTTAGCCAAGCATGATCAAATTGGACAATTCAGGCAAGTTGAAAAAAACATAAATTCAAAAGCAAACTAAAGTACCGAAAGGGTGGATTATGGGCGCGCGAGCCCTTAAGACGTAATTAAACCCCCGAACTCGATTCTCTAGACGTAGACTTTTCCAAGACCTAGGATGTTAACACCATGTATGTACCCTAGGCAAAAATTTAGGATTCCGATTATCCTTCAATTAATCGGTTGCGACTCTTTCATTTTTTCGGTCCGGTTGATGAACTCGCTCGACTGAAACCGTCGCTCGCCAAGACCCAACATTTTCAAATGAAAATTAAAAATATTTTTCAAAAGGGTCGGGGGAAGTCGACTCCGACGTTCGACAATTTGGCAACTCTACTGGGGATATCTTTTAGAGGGTTTAGGCTTTGGCATGTTTGCTTTGCCATATCCGTTTTGACCGTTTTCTCATGCTTGCAGTTTCAAATTTTGTCTAAAAGGCGATGTAATTGTATTAATTCAAAAAAAAAACTTGTTTTGGACACACCACGTTGGTTATCATTACCCGCTTGGACCTGGAGCATATTAAGATCTTAGGGAGTTTAGTAGGGGAATACGCCCGGAGCGGTTTGGACCGCCGTCACGCACCCAAACAACTCAACTCGATGATCGGAATGGGTTCCTGATCCTTTTTAGGGGGTGAGGTTCTGCTGGTTCAGAGGACCTAGAAATTCCATCCATTTAGAACAAAAGCTCCGCACTGTGTTTAACCTTTACCAGTTTTGTGTGTATTTCCATTTTTAGGCCCAACTAATGTAAATGCGAATTCGGACCAAGTATTTGGATGCGAGATTGGCCCACAATTCATGAAGAAGATTCGACCCAACTGTTGTGAATTATAAGTTAGCCCAACAACTGTAAATGGGAGTTCGACCCATTATGTAAATGTGTTTTATTTTGGCCCTAGATCATGACATGTATAGGATTGAGTCTTTTGTATTATATATTCCAGAGTGTTGTAAATGTAATACAAAATTTACTAATGAAATTTACATTCTCGCACTTGCATTGCATTTTTCAAAAAACAAAATGTAAGTTCCGTTCGTTCTATCTCTTATCCTTAGGACGTTTCAAGCACCATCTTTGGTAAGGATGAAGCAAAAAAAATAATCATTGCCCTCACATTAAGGTCATACAACCCCTTACAGTCGAAATTGCCCGAATATAGAAAGCCATGACAAAAGGGAATTAGAAATACGTGAACAAGAAAATTGACGAGGTTCACGAGCTCATAAACTACAAAGTCAACTGGGTTCCCCTTGATGCCTTGTCTGAATTCTAGAATATGGAAAACGCATTTGCGTGATTAACAAGAACAGAACACGTTCCATTCAGCACCTGCAAGTCCGTCTTTCGACCCAAAGGAGATCATAGGGGATAGACTCGAACAACCACCGTCATTTTAGCAATGTGGGAGCACCTTAGAAAAATGTGTGGGCAACGTAGCAAAGTTGAATGACACCCTTGAACAGTCCATACGAAGAACATGGCATAAAAAGATTTTCATAATACATGTCCTCGACCTTTGTTTGAACCAAGGAACAAGTAACAAATGCATTCAACGAGCTGCGCCGTCGTGTGAAACGTCTTAAGAACTAGACATCGATTGGCCAAATCTTTTTAAAGTATTTTTGAAAAACAAATTGTCATACATGCAATCAAAGTCTACGAATGGAATGAACGGAACATGCAGAATTTTTGAAATCAATCATGCATGATCAAATTGGTATTCATCCTTCTAATTATGGTATTTTGAATTTAGGTTTCCAGGAACCCATGCAACATTCGATGACTCCAGCACCTTAAAAACACGAGGATAAAATCATCTATCTAGAGCAAACCATGCACGCCATGAGTTCCCGCATAGTGCAGTCAATCGTTGACATGACCTCCCAGGCCGAGCATATTTTGCTCTTTTGAGTTCTAGGCAGCCGTGACTATCACAGTATCCCCAACCTCGTCTTCAGGAGCAACACTCCCGCCCGTAAGCACCTCATCAATTCATGTCAGGTACTTTTTCCATCCTGACCAAGCTCTTCCTCCCACATATGACCATCATACACCCAGGAGCTCCAAGAAAGAACAAAGGCACTTTTGGGACAGGATTTTCGTCCTAATTTCAAAGATTACGAAGTCGCCCGGAGAAAACGTTTAGCCGAAAGTTCAGGGACATTATTGTTTCCTCTCCTCGCCGTTTTATTCTCACGTCCACCACAAGTAATCCAACTCGATACCATTGATGCTCACGAGGGCTTGTCATGCTTATTTTCAACCGATATCACCATTGTAGCTTTGCTCGATGAAGCCCTCTTAAGCCTTTTTGTCTGTCCACTCGTTAGTGGGAGCCCTTTGCTAGATTCGAATCTATGCAAATGATCATTCGATGATACCCGTTTGAGATGCGTGAATGTTGAAAAAGTTGAGCGTCTAATGGAAGAAATCCATGAAGGTTGTTGCGGACCACACATGAGTGTACGAGACTTGGATACTTTTGGCTGACTGTGTGAGACACCTCCAACAGTGTCATCTCTATCAAGAGTCATACGGTTTGACCCGTGGATGCGCGGGTCGTGTTTGAGTAGGGTTGACAATTTCTAACACGACATGATATGCTTTAAAGCGTATATAAGTTTGACCTTAACATCTCTCGAGTTTAAACAACTCATATACGTTTAAACATGATTATTAATTGTGTTTAAACACTTCTGATCTGCAGATATCTGTTACGATTATACACGATTAACTAATCGTGTATAATTGTGTTGTGTATACCTGTGACATGTTTAAACACACGATTAACTATCTGTGTTTAATCGTGTCATATATACATGTGACACGTTTAGATACATTTAAGTATAATAATAATAAAATAATATTTGAATATCCACTTACTTTTTAATATTGAACTTTGAATTCATTACTTTGTATTTATGGATTTGTGTTCAGAAAAATATATGAAATAACTTGTGAATTTTGTGTCTAGTCGTATAGTGTCTAATCATGTTGTGTCGTATAACCCGACATGTTTTCAGTTTTTTTTGTTCTTGAAAGTTAATCGTGTCACGTGTGATCTGCTAGTTAATCGTGTCGTGTTCATGTTTGAAGGTTTGAAACACGTCGAAAACTTATCCGTTTAGACATGAGACATGTTTAAACACGACACGATTAGACACGATACAATTGTCACCCCTATGTTTGAGTTTTGAAAATCAATCTACTATGAATCACAAGTCGTATTTGAGTTAAACATATTTTAATACGGTCGTACTTATACGACCAACGGTTGATCGACACACACCCCTGAATAAAACTCGTGTAACTTTGTTTTATGGCCAACAACTCGTGTAACTCGTGTACGACTTTCCATAATTTTGTCTGGCTTACAGATGTTGTTGACATCATCACTTGAATACTTTATAGTTTATAGTACAAATCTAGCAGTTTTAATTTAAATTATTAAAACATAATTTAATCCGAAAGAAATGGAGGACATGCAGGTTTAAATTCAACTGTTAGGATTCTTGTGAGTAAGGCTTTTCTCTCTAGCTGTTCTTCCTAGTGACTGCTTATCGTGTGATCCTGATCGGCTGCTTAGCGGTGGCTCACCGTGATGGAGTCTCGGTGTCAGGCTCCGAACAACAACAACAATCAACAGGCTGCCCCGGTGAGCTTGGTGGATCGAATGGAGGAGGATTTGGATCCTGTAAGGGAACAATGTCAGCAAAAAATCTCATACAAAACTAAATTAACTAGGGTAATTCCCGGTGCATTTGAGAGGACATTCTATCTTGAAGATTATCTGTTGAACATCATTGAAGAAGAAGTGGATGAATTCCCGGACATTAATTGTGTTAAGATTTTCTTCACCAGGGAAGAAAAAATGGCAATGCGCAAGAAACATGCTCTTGATATTATCATAAAACTATTTGGGAAGTCAGTAGATTATCGGTTCCTGCTGAGGAAACTTACACTAATGTGGAAAACATTAGACTCTTTTGACATGATGGACCTAGGCAACGGTTTCTTCAAAGTGGCATTCAAAAACAGAGTGGACCTAGATAGGGTGCTAAAGGAAGGACTGTGGTTCGTAAATGCCAGTTTCCTAACAATGCGGATGTGGGAACCGAAATTCTAATCGACTAAGGCGTCGTTCTCTGCGGCGGCAATCTGGATTCGTATCCCTATGCTACCGTCAGAATACTATGAGCTGCAATCACTAGAAAAGATTGGAAACAGTTTGGGGACGCTATTGAAGATTGATATGGCTACGGTGAATGGTGAAAGGGGGAAGTTTGCTAGGTTATGCATACAAATGAATCTCATGAAACCCTTGTCCCTGTTCCTAAAAATTGACAATCTTCATCTCGAATTGGAGTATGAAGGAATAACATCTCTATGCTTTGAGTGTGGAATGATCAGTCATAAGAAACAAAGTTGTGGGGGAGAAAGGAAGAATCGTACCAGAATCAACAGGGGCACGACGCGGAGAACACGGCGAAGAACGATAGACCAAGTGGTCAATCTAAGGCGAGGATGGATCAGACCAACTTAGAGGAGGGCACGACGAAACAAGGGGAGGCTGCCTACCGTGGATATGGCCCGTGGATGATGATTCAAGCTCGGAGAAGGTCGCCGGGAAGGGGCACGAAAGCGTCGACCACCAGGGACAAGGGCATCGAGATCAACGAGCCGATCGTGGAGCAGAGTGGGCAGGGAGGCATGGGTCGACAATTAGTGGAGCAGGGGAACATGGGTGTGGGTGCTTTCAACGGGAGGAAGGTTTGGCAGAACGGGAAAGGGATGGCAGGGTCAAAGAACAATCTGATTAAAATATCAGAGAGGGGGGTGGGCGGCGTAGAGGAGGATAAGAGATGTGGGCCGAGTAACCCATTAACTACTGAAGAGGCTGGGGCATCAGTCCAATTGAAGAAGCAGTCAAAGGGAAGTGGGCCGGAACAAGGCCCGGGCAAGTTTCCATATCTAAGCTCGGTGGGGGACAGAAAGCACAGAGGAGAAGGCACGCAGATCAGGGCATCCAGATGCAGAATACAGGTAAGGAGAAGGAACAAGGGGGGAGGGCTCAATTGGGAGAGGGATGGAGCTGATGTTAAGGAAAAATCCCAATCAAGCTCGGTGGGAGCGTGCTGAGCCGGCCACAGATCGAAATCAAGGAGAAGAAACCCCAAACTGAGTCAAGCAGCAAGTCGACATATTTAACCGCACCCAGCGCGACAGAGACTTCAACATGGTGGAGGGGACGACAAGAGAAGAATCGAGCAGGAGACACTCGGATAGGAAAAAGGAGCAGATCGTCGTTGAGGATTTTAGGTGGACCAAGCTGGGATGCGGTGTCAGGTTTGGTGCAGCCCGGGGGGGGATCACTGACTGAGGGAGTATCTTCTGTTGCTAGTGGTTATTGTTCATATCTGTTAATGTTTTTATGATTTGTACAAATATGCTGAATTTAGGAGGAACTACCATAATGGGGGATTCAAATTTGGATAGTAATTGATGTAACGTTAAAATTATTGCTTGGAACTGTAGGGGTTTAGGTAGTAAGCTTTCCATTAACACTGTTAAATATTTGGTGGGAAGATATAATCCGGATATGCTCATCCTGACTGAGATGATGATCAGCGGGGACAAGATACTAGCACAAACAAAAAAGATGAGATTCGACAGCTTTGAAAGTGTGGATGCTAGGGGTTTAAGTGGTGGAATTCTAATCCTTTGAAATTCAATGACTTTGGATATTCAAGCCCTGGGGTCTACTGAGCAAGAGATCCACGTGTCGGTTAAGGTACACACCACTAATCTGACATGGATGTTGTCTGCTATATATGCTAGTGTTAATGTAGAAGAAAAGCAATATCTTTGGAATAACTTGAAAGCGGCGTCGGATGCCATGAATATAGCTTGGGTAGTCCTAGGTGATTTCAATGATGTGGTTAGCCAGGATGAGAATAAATGGGGTGGGCCGATAGATTGGACCCGAGCTAATAGATTCAAGGATATGTTAGATTATTGTAGCCTGATCGATCTGAGGTTCTCGGGACCCCAGTTTACATGGGCTAAAATGTGCAAAAATAATAGATTTGTCCAACAGCGTCTTGATAGAATTGTGGCTAATTCGGAGTGGATTGTGAATTTCCCGAACGCTAAGGTTTCCCACCTCACTAGAGTCAAGTCGGACCATTGCCCTTTGTTGCTTCAGCTGAATAAGGAAGACCTGAATAGATCTGTTAGACCATTTAGATGTGAGCCTATGTGGCTTGATCACCCGGACTTTAAAAATTTGGGGTCAAAAATTTGGGATAGGGCGGTCAACTGTCATCAGGAAGTGACTAGGATCTTCCCTGCTAGGGCCAGAGTTTGGAATAGGAGGGTGTTTGGTAATGTGTTTAAAAGAAAAACCCAAATCCTTGATCAACTTGACATTACCCAAAAGAGGATCACCATTCACCCCAATGACTTTTATATCACCAGAGAAAAAGCATTGAAAGCGGAGTATGCATCCATCCTGAATCATGAGGAGCTGCTTTGGGCCGCTAAATCCAGATCAAAATGGATTGAGGACGGGGATAGGAACACTAAATTCTACCATGTCACCACTTTAGTGAAAAGAAATCGGTCTAAAATTAGAGTCATAAAGGACCCTTGGGAACAATGGGTCTATGATCCAAATCAGATTAAGGGTATTTTTCAAAGCTTTTTCACTAATCTTTTCACTTCGGGTAAGGGTGAGATCCAGATTGACCTGGGTCTGGAGTTTAACCCCCCAGTGACCCTATCTCCTGCTATGGCTAACTCCATGAACCGTGTGGTATCTGTGAGTGAAGTGCTTGGTGCTCTTAAGACGATGGGGCATTTGATAGCCCCGAGCCCTGATGGGCTCAACCCATATTTTATCAAAAAATTTGGGACATTGTGGGCAATACGGTCTGTGGTCTTATCAAGAACATTTTTGCGGGCATCCAGCTGCCTACGAATATGAATGATATCTCCTGTGTTTGATCCCGAAAATGGGAAATCCTGAGATGGTTAAGCATTTCAGACCGATTAGCCTCTGTAACACCTCTTATAAGTTGGTTTCTAAGGTCATTGTCAATAGAATCCGTCCATACATGCATCACATGATCTCCCCTTTTCAGGCTAGTTTTATTCCTGGTAGACGAGCTAGTGACAATGTGGTGATCCTTAGGGAGGTCCTGAGATCTGTGGCTAATAAGAAGGGTAAATCAGGTCTTATGGTGCTTAAGCTGGATTTGGAAAAAGCCTTTGACAGATTGGAGTGAGATTTTATTCGTCAAACCTTGATGCATTTTAATTTCCCTAGGAAGATGATATCCATTATTATAAATTGTGTCTGCTCCACCTCTGTCTCCATTCTGTTGAATGGGGGTAAACTGGAGCCCTTCTCTCATTCCAGGGGACTTAGGCAAGGGTACCCCCTATCCCCGTATCTCTTCATTTTGTGTATGGATTTTCTTAGCTTCCTCATCGAGGAGGATGTTAAGAAAGGTCAGTGGAAACCCCTGAAATTAGGTAGGCAGTCCCTCCAGCTATCGCATTTGCTATTTGCTGATGATCTGATTCTTATGGGCGAAGCCTCTTTCGCCAATTGTCAGTCGATGAGAAAGATTTTACAGATTTTCTGTGAAACCTCCGGTCAAAAAATTAACTTTGAGAAATCGCAAGTGGTTTTCTCAAAAAACCTGACCACAAAGTCGACTAACCAGTTGGCGGGGTTGTTGGGCCTGACTAAAGTAGAGAACCTGTCTAATTACTTGGGGTTCTCTATGAGTTTGTCGAGTAAGGAAGTGAAATCATTCACTTTCATTCTCGACAAAGTCCGGACTAAGCTTGCGGGTTGGCGTGCTAAGCTATTATCTGTCACGGGTCGTGGGATCCTTATTAACTCGATTATGACCTCGATTCCGACTTATTATATGCAATGTACTAATCTTCCATCTTATACTTGCAATGAGTTGGATAAATTGAACAGGAATTTTCTTTGGTGCTCCTCGGAGGAGAGAAAGAAAATGCACCACCTGAGCTGGGAGGTTGTTACTCTACCAAAGGATAAAGGGGGGCTAGGAATGACTCAGACCAGGGAAAGAAACAATGCGATGTTAGCTAATCTGGCTTGGAGAATGGAGAGGTCGGAGGCTCCGTGGGCGAGTATCCTTAAGAATCGGTATTTCATGCCAAACAGGAGGGAGATGAAGAGTGGATCAGTCATTTGGAAAGCACTGAGAAATGGGAGGAGCTGTTTGAAGGAAGGACAAGGATGGATTGTGGGGGACGGAGCTAGCATTAACTTTTGGTATGATAAATGGTTTGGCTCTAACTCTTTGCGTAGTATGGTGCAGGGTCCGCTGGGCTTCGGGGAGCAGGATCTTAAGCTGCAGGAGATAATTTCAAACAATGAGGAGTGGGACGTTTCAAACCTGTCATTCCAGATCCCTAATACCATTGCAGAGATGATAAGAGCGACTCCAAGGAGTATAGGTCAAGGGGGGTCAAGATAGGAAGGTATGGTTGGGCTCTCCGACAGGTACACCGTCCGTAGCCATGGTCCATAGGAGTATCAGCCAGAAAAGGCACAACCACATCGAGCAGGATCCGAGTAAGTGGAACTGGATCTGGGAAGGTAAAAACTTGCCTAGAATCAAACACTTTTTGTGGTTGTGTAATCATGATCGTATCCCTACCGCTTGCATCCTTAGGAAGAGAGGTATGGTATTGATCCCATTTGTAAAATTTGTGGCCTATTTGAAGAGAACACTCTGCACGTTCTGCGGGATTGTCAGTTTACTAGACAGGTTTGGTTGGATATGGGTATTCCTGTTGACATAGATTTCCATGATAGTCAGTTAGCTACTTGGTTGAAAACAAATAGTCATGATGATAGGAAGCATCACGATGGGATGAAATGGGGTTTGATTTTCTCCTCTGCTGTGTGGTTTATCTGGAAAAATAGAAATTCGTTTATTTTCAATAACAAATTTCTAGATAGAGATATTGTGAGTCTAACCTTTTTGCAGGTAAAAGAGATCTCGATTGTACTGGAGAAGTCACAACACTCACGGAATAGGACGAAGCTCGAAGTTCGATGGACTACACCAGAGTTTGGTTGGACCAAACTGAACACAGATGGATTGGCGATAGGAAACCCGGGACCAGCAGGATGCGCGGCGATCCTAAGAAATCACCTAGGTGGTTGGGTGAAAGGGGCCCAAAGAAGAGTGGGCATCACTAATAGCTTGGTCGCAGAGTTATGGGGGATAAGGGACGGTCTCATGTTGGCAAAGAATATGAGAATTCAGGACCTCCATGTGGAGTCGGATGCTAAAGAGGCGATAGGTATGATACTGGAAGAGAACTTGGAAAATAGACCATTAACCCCTATTATCTGTGATTGCAGGAGACTGATTTTGGGATTCAGGAGAGTGAAGCTAAGGCACGTGTTCAGAGAAGGAAACGGAGCAGCAGACATTTTGGCTAAGGAAGCGGTCAACTTGGAAACAACATTTGTTGAGTTTGATCAACCACCGAGGAGTGTTGTAGCGATTCTTAGATTGAATACCATGGGTGTGGCTAGGACTAGACTTGTAACTCTAGAGTAGACTAGTTTATAATGTTTGTTTAAGCATTTATCAAAAAAAAAAAAAAATCAACCGTTGACTCAATTGCTTTTTGGGCTTCAAATTCATGTTGAATTTGTATTTTTTAATTGAATTTAGTGTTTAATGAAAAAATAGATGAATAATTAACTATTAATTCATTTAATAAATTATATAACTTAAATATACACTTTCAAACATCTCAATTCATTTAGTAATAACAGCTCAACATCCAAATACACTACACGCTATTTCTGATTATTTTAAAGGCCAAAAACAAAAAATTCTGATTATTTGTATTAATTCCTTAAGATATGCCTCGTCAGAGCCACATCTTGTTAGCATAATAATCTGAATTTTTTCAAAAACTATTCACTTTTCAAAAAATATTGAATTTTTTCAAAAACTATTCACTTTTCAAAAAATATTTGAAAAAGTGTATATCGAAATTTTTTTTTTAGAAAAGTATGCATACGCGCGACGCGCCTATTGAGTAGGCGCATCCCTAGGACGCGCCTATTCAGTAGGCGCGTCCTAGGGATGCGCCTATTCAGTAGGCGCGTCCTAGGGATGCGCCTATTGCAATAGGCGCATCCCAGGGGTGCGCCTACTGCAATAGGCGCACGCCAGGGGTGCGCCTACTGCGTAAATTTTTTTTTTTTTCGCAAAAACACCGGTCTATCAGAAACCACGTTGATTTTAAGTCTGCTTATGGTTTTCCTCCTAAATAGAAATTGAGAGATAGTCTCACGCGTATTCATAGGTCCAAACTACAAATTTTCCAACTTGTTCTGAACAACAATGAAACAAAGTTGTTTATTCACAAGTTTCTGAATGAGACTTTTCTTCAGATGCTCACGCGTTGCTTTATCTCAGTATTCACAGGGTTTCCTCCAAATTTTCCAACTTGTTCTGAACAACAATGAAACAAAGTTGTTTATTCACAAGTTTCTGAATTAGACTTTTCTTCAGATACACTAGCTAGTTTGACATTTTCAGGAATTACTCCTGCAAAAGAGCTCTTTGGGGTTTCCACTGCCTTTTTCTTCGGCATCTGAAGTCTCTTGATTTTCTGCATAGTGTACTCGTTGATTTTAAGTCTGCTTATGGTTTTCCTCCTAAATAGAAATTGAAGTCTTTCATCACAAACTACTCTCTTTTTCGTAGGGTGATTCAGTTTGTTGTCATTGATATACCGCGCTATAATTGCTCCAACATCTTGCTGAGAGATCTAATCATGCGTCTCTACACCAACCGATTTGAGAAACTCGATGAGATTACTCGATCCCCATCTAACAAATTCCATTTTTCTTGATTGGTACTTCCTTTTTGGTTGTGAATGAGGTTAAATTCCGTCACATTGAACTGTCACGAAGGTAATTGCAAAAGAGCTCTTTGGGGTTACTTTAGGTTCCTGTCCTAAATTTTCCAACTTGTTCTGAACAACAATGAAACAAAGTTGTTTATTCACAAGTTTCTGAATCTTCCGAATATCTTCTTTTGGCTCAAGATACTCCATCAAGCAATTATGTTTCTCTTCCAACTCAGGGCTACCATTCTTTTCCATCTCCATCTGGAAATGCAGAAGCTTTCGTACTTCTACAAAGCCACTCCTCCCTGCCTCTCTCCACAGATATCTCACTACATATCTATATCTTTCATTAATGAGACAGAAAAATCGAACAGGGTATAGGCTAACTAACAGCTGCAACACATTAGAGGCAGGCATGCTAGAAAGGTCCTGCAGCTGCAATCTTCCGAATATCTTGTAAAGCTTCTCCAATGACTATAGCTTTTTATCTGAGTTCAAGCCTGCTTATGGTTTTCCTCCTAAATAGAAATTGAGAGATACTTTCTCCAGTAAAGAAGAAAGGAAGTTCTAAGAAGAAATGGTTTTCCTCCTGAAAATGTCAAACTGGCTAGTGTATTTGAAGAAAAGTCTCATTTAGAAACTTGTGCATAAACAACTTTGTTTCAGTGTTTTACCTCGCGGATTTTGTTCAAAACAAGTTGGAGGGCAAACTATGTATACGCGCACCCCGGGGTCGCGCCTAACGGACATAGTTACTGTTTGAAATTTATCTAAAGTAACCCCAAAAGAGTTATTTTGCCGCAGTAATTCCTGAAAATGTCAAACTAGCTAGTGTATTTGAAGAAAAGTCTCATTCAGAAACTTGTGAATGAACAACTTTGTTTCAATGTTTGACATCGCGGATGTTGTTCAGAACAAGTTGGAAAATCTAGGGCAGGAACCTAAAGTATTTAACTTCTGAGAACTTACTTTCTTCTTAATTGGAGAGACTATCTCTCAATTTCTATGTAGGAGGAAAACCGTATAAACAGGCTCAAAATTAGATGTTTTTCAAAAAGTAAGCATATAGTAGGAAAAAAAGCATACATGAAGGAATTTGGTGCGCGTAGAGGAATTTGGACTTGTGAATACTGGGATAAAGCAACGCGTGAAACAATCATCTCGGTGGTTTGTTAACAAATTGATTTTCTGTCCTCTTGATCCAAGACCCTTTTGTTAACAAATTGATCTTCTGTCCTCTTGATCCAAGACCCTTCCTAACCATTGGAAGGGGATCAGTTTTCTTCTGTCCTCACCGTACGACAGAAGATATTCGGAAGATTCAGAATCTCGTGAATAAACAACTTTGTTTCATTGTTGTTCAGAACAAGTTGGAAAATTTGTAGTTTGGACCTATGAATACGCGTGAGACTATCTCTCAATTTCTATTTAGGAGGAAAACCATAAGCAGACTTAAAATCAACGTGGTTTCTGATAGACCGGTGTTTTTGCGAAAAAAAAAAAAAATTTAGGCAGTAGGCGCACCCCTGGGATGCGCCTATTGAATAGGCGCATCCCTAGGAAGCGCCTACTGAGTAGGCGCATCCCAGGGACGCGCCTATTGAATAGGCGCATCCCTAGGACGCGCCTATTGAATAGGCGCATCCCTAGGACGCGCCTATTGAATAGGCGCATCCCTAGGACGCGCCTACTGAATAGGCGCGTCCCAGGGATGCGCCTATTCAATAGGCGCGTCGCGCGTATGCATACTTTTCTAAAAAAAAATTTTCGATATACACTTTTTCAAATATTTTTTTTAAACTAAACAGTTTTTGAAAAAATTCAAAAATATTTGAAAAAGTGTATATCGAAATTTTTTTTTTAGAAAAGTATGCATACGCGCGACGCGCCTATTGAGTAGGCGCATCCCTAGGACGCGCCTATTCAGTAGGCGCGTCCTAGGGATGCGCCTATTCAGTAGGCGCGTCCTAGGGATGCGCCTATTGCAATAGGCGCATCCCAGGGGTGCGCCTACTGCGTAAATTTTTTTTTTTTCGCAAAAACACCGGTCTATCAGAAACCACGTTGATTTTAAGTCTGCTTATGGTTTTCCTCCTAAATAGAAATTGAGAGATAGTCTCACGCGTATTCATAGGTCCAAACTACAAATTTTCCAACTTGTTCTGAACAACAATGAAACAAAGTTGTTTATTCACAAGTTTCTGAATGAGACTTTTCTTCAGATGCTCACGCGTTGCTTTATCTCAGTATTCACAGGGTTTCCTCCAAATTTTCCAACTTGTTCTGAACAACAATGAAACAAAGTTGTTTATTCACAAGTTTCTGAATTAGACTTTTCTTCAGATACACTAGCTAGTTTGACATTTTCAGGAATTACTCCTGCAAAAGAGCTCTTTGGGGTTTCCACTGCCTTTTTCTTCGGCATCTGAAGTCTCTTGATTTTCTGCATAGTGTACTCGTTGATTTTAAGTCTGCTTATGGTTTTCCTCCTAAATAGAAATTGAAGTCTTTCATCACAAACTACTCTCTTTTTCGTAGGGTGATTCAGTTTGTTGTCATTGATATACCGCGCTATAATTGCTCCAACATCTTGCTGAGAGATCTAATCATGCGTCTCTACACCAACCGATTTGAGAAACTCGATGAGATTACTCGATCCCCATCTAACAAATTCCATTTTTCTTGATTGGTACTTCCTTTTTGGTTGTGAATGAGGTTAAATTCCGTCACATTGAACTGTCACGAAGGTAATTGCAAAAGAGCTCTTTGGGGTTACTTTAGGTTCCTGTCCTAAATTTTCCAACTTGTTCTGAACAACAATGAAACAAAGTTGTTTATTCACAAGTTTCTGAATCTTCCGAATATCTTCTTTTGGCTCAAGATACTCCATCAAGCAATTATGTTTCTCTTCCAACTCAGGGCTACCATTCTTTTCCATCTCCATCTGGAAATGCAGAAGCTTTCGTACTTCTACAAAGCCACTCCTCCCTGCCTCTCTCCACAGATATCTCACTACATATCTATATCTTTCATTAATGAGACAGAAAAATCGAACAGGGTATAGGCTAACTAACAGCTGCAACACATTAGAGGCAGGCATGCTAGAAAGGTCCTGCAGCTGCAATCTTCCGAATATCTTGTAAAGCTTCTCCAATGACTATAGCTTTTTATCTGAGTTCAAGCCTGCTTATGGTTTTCCTCCTAAATAGAAATTGAGAGATACTTTCTCCAGTAAAGAAGAAAGGAAGTTCTAAGAAGAAATGGTTTTCCTCCTGAAAATGTCAAACTGGCTAGTGTATTTGAAGAAAAGTCTCATTTAGAAACTTGTGCATAAACAACTTTGTTTCAGTGTTTTACCTCGCGGATTTTGTTCAAAACAAGTTGGAGGGCAAACTATGTATACGCGCACCCCGGGGTCGCGCCTAACGGACATAGTTACTGTTTGAAATTTATCTAAAGTAACCCCAAAAGAGTTATTTTGCCGCAGTAATTCCTGAAAATGTCAAACTAGCTAGTGTATTTGAAGAAAAGTCTCATTCAGAAACTTGTGAATGAACAACTTTGTTTCAATGTTTGACATCGCGGATGTTGTTCAGAACAAGTTGGAAAATCTAGGGCAGGAACCTAAAGTATTTAACTTCTGAGAACTTACTTTCTTCTTAATTGGAGAGACTATCTCTCAATTTCTATGTAGGAGGAAAACCGTATAAACAGGCTCAAAATTAGATGTTTTTCAAAAAGTAAGCATATAGTAGGAAAAAAAGCATACATGAAGGAATTTGGTGCGCGTAGAGGAATTTGGACTTGTGAATACTGGGATAAAGCAACGCGTGAAACAATCATCTCGGTGGTTTGTTAACAAATTGATTTTCTGTCCTCTTGATCCAAGACCCTTTTGTTAACAAATTGATCTTCTGTCCTCTTGATCCAAGACCCTTCCTAACCATTGGAAGGGGATCAGTTTTCTTCTGTCCTCACCGTACGACAGAAGATATTCGGAAGATTCAGAATCTCGTGAATAAACAACTTTGTTTCATTGTTGTTCAGAACAAGTTGGAAAATTTGTAGTTTGGACCTATGAATACGCGTGAGACTATCTCTCAATTTCTATTTAGGAGGAAAACCATAAGCAGACTTAAAATCAACGTGGTTTCTGATAGACCGGTGTTTTTGCGAAAAAAAATAAAAATTTAGGCAGTAGGCGCACCCCTGGGATGCGCCTATTGAATAGGCGCATCCCTAGGAAGCGCCTACTGAGTAGGCGCGTCGCGCGTATGCATACTTTTCTAAAAAAAAAATTTCGATATACACTTTTTCAAATATTTTTTTTAAACTAAACAGTTTTTGAAAAAATTCCACTTTTATAGTTTTATTGTTTTATTATAGTCATGCCACCGACGTGATTTCGCCGCTATGTCTCATTCCACCTGTCTGTATAATTTTATTTTCCCTATTTATTATATAATTAATAAATTATATACTAAATTAGGTATTACGCATGGATTAAATGAGGTAGTATTAGTTTTTATTTTAATGTAACACTTTAAAGTTTAAACTATTCTCACGTCGTATACTTCCTCCACGTCAGATAATGATGGTTGTTATCTAAATATCACGGATGATTTTATTTATGAATATAATAGTTTGGTAGAAATACAAATTAATGTATGAATAAATAATTATGTTTTTAGGGAAACATAAATATATAATTTAAATGGATTAATAATAATTTTAAAATTAGGCAAATATTTTCTGAAATAAAATAACTACTCAAGTTCTCATGTGATTTCGTGCCAATATAATATATATGTACAGTAAATATTTATTTCATTTTTATATGTTTTGGAGAAAAAATGGTCCGATCTTAGTCTAATTGATTAACTTTTTCATTAAAAATGCTAACATGACTTTGTCAAATAAATTATGATCATAAAGTCACATAGTAGGAAAAGTATTAAAAAATATCATAAAACAATAAATATATATTATGAAAATAAAAAATAAAATAAAAAGTGTCCTAAATTTATAAATGATAATTAAAAACATTATAAAATTGTTGTTTAAACTGCATAGACAGAAAAAAATATTTATAAATTAAAACATGGGTAAAATACGATATTGCCCCTAATTTTTGGGCAGATTTTCAGTTTTCCCCTTAAAGTTTAAATCATAAAATTTCATTCTAATGTTTGGTCAAATTGCAAGTTTATCCCCTCGCCAACTTTTCCATCCAAATTGAACATAATTAGTTTCGAAAACTGCAAAAATATTAGAAAAGTTTCAAAAATGTCACAATTTAATCATTTTAAATATTACAACTAAGTCTCATTTCGATCGAGACTCGATTGAGCCCCAATCGAGGGGGCTCGATTCTGAGTATTGACCGAGACAGATCCCCCATGGGTGGGCGACCAAGTCTGGGTCAAGACTCAGACTCAAACCATCTCGATTGGGACTCAATTGTAACATTTAAAAAAGTTTGAAATAGTTAAATTGTGATTTTTTTTTAAAGTTTTCTATTATTTTTGCAATTTTCGAACCTAATTCTGTTAAATTGTTGGATAAAAAAGTTGACGGATGGGGCAAATTTGTAGATGCAGGTCAAAACTAGCCTCGGGGTCGCTAGACGGCTAGAGTTTGTGACCTTTGGGTCAATTAATTTAAGAATAGGGCTAGTTATTGACTAAGATTGGTCATGCCTGACTTGAGCCAATTGAATCCAAAGGTATAGTCTTTTTCTTAAGACTAAATAGATTTAATGCATTCACATATTTACTTATATTGTTATTATGTGTATCATTCATGTAGTTATTTGTATTCATATTTTTAAATATGTTGTTAGTTTTACTACTTGTACTATTTCATCCATATTTTTCGTTAAATGTGTCAAATACTTGTACGTGTACATCATGTTCATCTTCAATTACTAAATCAAACTCCAAAATGCAGATTTATGTTTGAATTCAACACGAATATGCATTTTTGTGTTCGAACTCAAATCTGCATTTTTAAGTTCGATTTCAAACAAACAAACAAAAAATCAGATGTGGGTTGACTTGAACCAAAATTTGTATTGTTGGATTGAAGATGAACAAGAGGTAAAATTGTCATTTTGATATAAAACAATAATGTTTAATAGAAAAAGTGAAATCATAGTTAATAGTTAGAGACATCTTAGTCTATTTAACAACAAAAATCAAACATCCGGTTGCATTGAGATTATTAACTCATTTTTCATTCTTTTTTATATTTTTATTATTTTTCACCTTTTTCTGTATATATTTCCAAAATTTTATGTGAATTTTAATATTTAAGCATATGACATTGATTAAGGGTGTCAATATGCGTTGACAAATTAATCCGCAAATAGTTGTTGCTAGGTATGGGCAAATATAACTGGTTCGGCTGAACCGAACCGTACCAGTTCCGAACGGTTGAACCGGTTAACAAAACAAACGTTTTTTTAAAAAAAATATGGAGCGGTTCAGAATATGTACAGAAAATGGGTTCAAAACTGGTTAACCGAACCTTTTTTGTACCGATTTTAAACTTAAAAAGTCTACTAAATACTAAACCATACCATACCACTTTTCAAACCAGACCAGACAAAACCGGTTTTTCTCAATCACTAGTGTCGATATGAGAATCGTATTCTCAGACTCTCAGTCATTCTCAATTTCTCAGATCTAATTGGCATCCACTCCAGTCACGCTCGTCGCTCGGACGCTCCCGCCTGGCCTCACCTCGCGCCTCGCCTCCAAACCTCACATCGCGCCTCGCCTCACCTCCAAACATCGCCTCCAATCTCTCCGCCTCGGCACCTCCAGTCTTCTTCGTCCGACTACTCGACTAGACCTAGACCGGGGCCGTCTTCTTCGTTTGTTGTTGATTACTTGTTGTCTTGCTAGGCTAGTACTAATTGGAGATTGCTAATTTGCTATTGGTGCTGATTGGCTATTGCTAATTTGGTATTGTTGTTAGGAAGCCATGAACAGAGCAGAAACTCCATTGATAGTATGTATCCAGATGGAGTCTTTTGATTGAGCATTGTTTCTTTTCTTTTCATTTCATTTCATTTCATGGTTGCTATGTTTCAGACTTTGGTTTGGTTGGTAGAGGAATAAATTATATACAATGTAGCTTTTTATAGAAAATCTGGTTGGTGTTATGCAATTCAAGGTTTATGAATTGTTCTTTAACTAATCTCAGTGTGTATGGCAGTCTGTTTTAACCCCCCCAAACCCAAACAGCTAATGACTTGTTTGTAGACAAACCCACAAACGATAATTATGAAATTCATGGACTACCAAACAACCATCCTCACTCTCTTCTTCTTCCTGCTCAGCACCGAGAACGACACTTTCCCAGACAATAACATGATAGCTTGTGCCTTAAGAAATTAAAAAGACAGAATTTAATCATTCTGGTAAGTTACAGCATACACCAATGTTATAAAGTTTGAAATTTACAATGAAAAAATAGAACTTTTTATTTTAGCTCAAGAAATTGTTGAGGTTTCTATTAACCTCAAAATTGATCATTTGAATCATTCAATTTCCTTTGTTCTTCTAAATGTGACACCTTTTGTATAAGAAATCGAATATGAGAAATCTGTTCATTGGATTTATGTTTGTATTGTAATCTCAGTTGGATGTTGCATAGTGCTGGACTGCTGGCTGAATTGAAATTTGAACCTCAATTTTTTTTTTTTTTTGTATGAACAGGTTCGACCGAACCGGTTTTGAACCGATTCAGAATAGGTACGGTAAATCAGCCAAAATCTGGAGCGGTTAACCGTACTGATTTTAAAATGTGGTAAAGGTTCGGTTCTGAACCGGTTTGGCCCCGAACCGGTTCATGCCCAGCCCTAGTTGTTGCAATCAAGTAAGCTTCGTTATACAATTCGCAACTGGACGATTTTCTGCTTTCGTGTTGGAGCACGTGACCTTAGAGCGCCTGACCTCAGAGAGCCTTCACATTCGTTACCTTTCGACGAATGCTTAGATTACATAAATTTTTATTAAGAGTCTCTCTACTTCTTGGTACAAGCTCATGCGATCCAATTAATTTCTTTGTCGTCCACCCGACTTCAAATTGAGGAGGATATTAATTGTATTCATGTATACATTGTATATGAGTGCGTCTATTCATTGTAGATTCTATTTATGTATACATTATATTGTTGAAGGTCATCCAAGTGGAATGCATACAAGGAACCCACTTTCCATCCACCATGTTCCTTCAGTTTCCCCCCCAAAAGTGTCTGACATGTATTGATGAGGTGTCACGACAGCAGTGGAGGATCGGGGATACTGTGGTAGTCACG
Organism: Chamaenerion angustifolium; assembly: GCA_946814005.1. Classification (NCBI taxonomy): domain Eukaryota; kingdom Viridiplantae; phylum Streptophyta; class Magnoliopsida; order Myrtales; family Onagraceae; genus Chamaenerion; species Chamaenerion angustifolium. The sequence continues at coordinate 32,833,854 of OX328271.1, read as the reverse complement.
GCTGCCTGGAGCTTAGAAAAGCAAAAATTCGCTCTACCTATGAGGCCATGTCAATGATTGACTGCACTGCGTGGGAACTCATGGCGTGCATGGTTTGTTCTAGTTGGATGATTATTTCCTTATGTTCTTGAGGTACTGGAGTCGTTGAATGTCGCATGGATTCCCAAAAACGAAACTCCAAAATACCGTAGTAAGAATGACAAATACACAATTCATCATGCATGATTAGTTTTGAAAATTCTGCATGTTCCATTCATTCCATTCGTAGACTTTGATTGCATGTATGACAAAAAAAATTCAAGAATATTTTAAAAGGATTTAGTCAATCGAAGTCTAGTTCTTAAGACGTTTCACACGACAGCGCAACTTGTTGAGTGCATTTGTTGCTTGTTCCTTGGTTCGAACGAAGGTCGAGGATATGCATTTTGAAAATCTTTTATTCGCCGCGTCCTTGGTTCAAATGAAGGTCTGAATTAGTCAATGGTACCATTCAACTCAGCTACGTTGCCCCCACATTTTTTCAAGGTTCCCCCACATTGCTAGAATGACGGTGGTTGTTCGGGTATATCCTCGATTATCTCCTTCGGGTTGAAAGACGGACTTGCAGGTGCCGAATGGAACTTGTGAATGTTACCCGTTGTTGTTAATCACGCGGACGCGTTTTCTATATTCCAAAAGTTAGACAAGGCATCAAGGTGAACCATGTTGATTTTGTAACTTGCAAGCTCGTAAATCTCTCCAATTTTCTTGTTCATGTATTTCTGATTCCCTTTTGTCATGACTTTCCATATTCGGGCAATTTTCGACCGTACGGGGCTGTATAACCTTAATGTGAGGGTAATGATTTTTTTTATCCTTACCAAAGATGGTGCGTAAAACGTCCTAAGGATACAAGATAGAATGAACGGAACTTACCAATTTTTTTTTAAATGCAATGAAAGTGAGAGAATGTAAACTTTATTAGTAAGACTCGTATTACATTTACAACAGTCTGGAATATATAATACAAAAAGCTCAATCCTATACATGCCATGATCTAGGCCCAAAACAAAACACATTTAGATAATGGGTCAAACTCCCATCTACAGTTGTTGGGCTGACATCTAATTCACAACAGTTGGGTTGAATCTTCTTCATGAATTGTGGGTTAATCTCGTATCCAACTACTTGGGCCAAATACCCATTTACATCAGTTGAGCCCAAAAATGGAAATACACACAAAACTGGTAAAGGTTAAACACGGTGTGGAGCTTTTGTTATAAATGGATGGAATTTCTAGGTCCTTTGAACCAGCAGAACCTCACCCCCTAAAGAGGATCACGAGCTCATTCTGATAATCGAGTTGAGTTGTTTGGGTGCGTGTCGGCGGTACAAACCGCTCCGGGCGCATTCCCCCTACTAAACTGCCTAAGCTCTTAATGTACTCTGGGTCCGAGCGGGTAATGGTAACCAACGTGGTGTGTGCAAAACGAGAATTTAAACCTTTTTTTAATATTGCAATTACATAGTTTTTTGGACAAAATTTGACACAGCAAGCATGAGCAAACGGTCAAAACAGATAGGAAAAAATATAACATGGCAAAGCAAACATGACAAAGCCTAGACCCTCTAAAAGAGATACACAGCAGAGTCGTCAAATTGTCGGACGTCGGATCTGACTTTCCCCGACCATTTTTGAAAGATATTTTTATTTGTTTCGCTCGAAAATGCCGGGTCTTGGCGAACGACGGGTCCGGTCGAGCGGGGTCATCAACCGGACTGAAAAATGAAAGAGTCGTCACCGTGTAATTAAAGGCTAATCGGAATCCTAAAATTGTCTAGGGTACATGAAGCTAACATCATAGGGCTTGTAAAGGTCTACGTCCAGATAATTGAGTTCGGGGGTTTGATTACGTCTTAAGGGTTCACGAGCCCATAATCAGCCCTTTCGGTACTTTAGTCCGCTTTTGAATTTAGTTTTTACTGATTTATCCGAATTGCCCGTTTTTACCATGCTTGACCCTCAAGATTACATGCGTTTTTTTTAATTAAACAAACCATGTACAAACATTTGTTTTTATTTATGAGTTAATTTCAAATAAATAAACAAGAGAAAAAAAAGTTAATCGTGCTCGAGAAAATGGTGACTTAACTTTGTGGTAGGGCTGGGCATAAATCGGTTCGGCCCCGAACCGGTTCAGAACCGAACCTTTACCACATTTTAAAACTGGTACGGTTTATCGCTCCAGTTTTTGGCCGCTCCAGATTTTGACTGATTTACCATACCTGTTCGGACGAACCTGTTTATATCAAAATAAAAAATTCTGAACCTGTTTATACCAAAAAAAAAATAAAAAAATTGAGGTTCCAATTCAGCAAGCATACAATTGAGATTACAATACAAACATAAATCCAACTGAGGTTCCAATACAAACACAAACCCATTACATAGTACGGTTCAGGTACGGTTCGGCCGAACCGGGTTTTTTTGCCCAGACCTACTTTGTGGTCATTTTAACATGTCAAAAATACACGAATGATTTTGAAAATATTAAGCACGTTAGACCAATTTGTAACACTGACAAGTTATAAGATGTCAAAAACAAATCTAGGGACCAAAATGCAGAAATGACTCTAAACTATTCTGGATTTATTCCTAACACTTGGTAAAGTTCTAAAATAACCCGAAAATTAATCTAGACATATTTGTAACATTTTGAAAAGTTATGGAATGTCTAGAAAAGGTTAGGAATCAAAATGAAAATTAAAAAAACGAGCTGAATAAAAAAGTATTTTTTTAAATTTACACAAATGACCCCAAAACTTTTCTGGTTTGGTTTATAACACTCGATAAAGTCTCAGAATGACCCGAGAGTCCAAGGGCCGAGTTGTAACCTTCATCAAAGTTTGGGAATGACCTAAGTCATTTTTTTTAAAAAAAAATCACATACACATAATATATATATATATTATACATATATATATATATATAACATAAATAATATATATATATTATACATAGATATATAATATATCTATATAAAACTTCAATTTAATTTCACATTAGAAAATACAAATATGATATTGAATATGAGATAAATATACCTAACTCATTGTAGTTTAAAATACCGTACGAGAAACTAAGACTTATAATCAACAATATTTTTTCACTCTTTTTTTTTCTATTTGTTTTTCACTATTTTTATTCTCTCATTTCTTTCTTCTTCAATTCATTTCTTCACCTTCCTCCCCCGAAGCCTACGACACACACCTCATATTTATACAACAAATGTTTCATTATTTCATTAGTTTATTTTTTAATAATATAATAAACAAAATCGGTGGAAAGTGAAGGAACATGGCCATGTTCCTCATGTCCCACCAATTTTTTTATATTTTTAGTTTTAGTTTTCATACATATAGTATATATATATATATATATTTATTTAAATTTCGATTTGTCTCGGTTCGGTTCCTCGCGTACAGTAATTTGACCCTGAGCCAAAATCAGGTGTTTACAGTTGCCCTTCTTTGGACATACTCTCATGTAAGTGATCTCATGTGTGTCTTCAAAGGCAAACAACTTATTTTGGCTCCTCTTTATTCATTATTTACATAGTAGACAAACATCATCACGCAACTTTCGGAAGCTAGACACCTACAGGTCCCGATCGTTGACGATGATTTGTGGAGAATGAGTGTCTAAACGCTCATCAGCTTGTGATTCCCAGAAGTTGGACACCTACAGGTCCTGGCCGTCGAGGATGACTTGCGGAGGCTGAACACCTAAAGGCTCCGCTCGTCGGCTTTGACCCGTTGGGGATGACTTGCGGAGGCTGAACACCTAAAGGCTCCGCTTGTCAGCTTGTGACTCCCATAATCTAGATAACTACAGGTCCTGGTCATCGAAGATGACTTGCGGAGGCTGAACACCTAAAGGCTCCGCTCGTCGACTTGTGACTCGTTGGGGATGACTTGTGGAGGGTGAACACCTAAAGGATCCGCTCGTTTTTTTTCCAGAAGCTGGATAACTACACGTCCTGGTCATCGAGGATGACTTGCGAAGGCTGAACACCTAAAGGCTCCGCTCGTCGTTTTTTTTTGCCATCAACAAGCTGGAAGTTGAGGATTTTTCTGGCCAGAAGCATCGTTGAGGATGATTTGCGGGGGTTGAGCACCTCAAGGTCCCGTTCGTCATCTTGTAACTTTCAGAAGCTGGACATCTACAGGTTCTGATCGTTGCGGATGACTTCCGGAGATTGAGCACCTAAACGCTCCGATCGTCGGTTTGTAACTCTAGGAAGTTGGACATCTACAAGTCCTGATTGTTGATGATGACTCGCGGAGGTTGAGCACCTAAACGCTCCGTTTTTCGTCCTGTAATTATCTGATACAAGACATTTACAGGTCCTGGTTGGTGAGGATGACTTGCGGAGGTTGAACACCTAAGGACTCCGCTCATTAGATTGTAATTCACTTTGGAGGTAAAAACTCTTCTTAAGATGTTGGTAAAAACTCGCCAAAGACAAGTATGCCTTTTGTCACAACAAAGGACACTGGAAGAAGGAATATCCAAACTGAAAGGGACAACAGCAGAATCAACCCACTACAACCAATGTTATGGACAAAGATGATGATTCAGAGTTTTCCTTGATAAGTTCATCATCCATTTGTTATTCCGATGAATGGATTATGGATTATGGATGTACTATCATATGTGTCCCAATAGGGACTCGTTTACTGACTTAACAAAGATCGAGGGTGGAGCAGTTCTTATAGGTAATGACAGTACCTGTAAGACACAAGGAATAAGTAGCATTCGGTTAAAGTTGCACGATGGTAGCTAGCATCAAGACTCTAACAGAAGGTCGGTATGTTCCTGACTTGAGGAATAATCTCATCTCACTGAGATCTTTAGATTCAAAGGGGTTCAGAATCGCCATTGAAAACGAAACTCTCAAAGTACTAATGGGAGTTCGGGTGACAATGAAGGGTTTAAGACGAGGAAACTTGTACTTCTTACAGGGAAGTACTCTCGACGGAAGAGCTTTCACAAGTTGTGAGAAGCTGGATAAGACGGATGTCGACACCACCAGTCATTGGCATATGCGTATGGGACATGCAGGAGAAAAAGATTTGCAAACACTGGTGAAGCAAGGCTTACTCAAAGGTGCCAAGACTGGTAAATTATCTTTATGTGAGAACTGTGTATTGGTGAAGCATAGGCGGGTCAAGTTTGGAACCGCAGTACACAATACAGAGGGAATTCTTGACTATGTGCAGTCCGATGTTTGGGGACCGACCCAAAATGCATCTTTAGGAGGTAAACATTGATTTGTAACTTTTGTTGATGATTATTCTGATAGTGCGTGGGTGTATACGATGCATAATAAAGATGAAGTGCTGAAAATCTTCATTGATTGGAAGAAAATGGTTGAGACTCAGACAGACAGGAAGATCAAGCGGGTCAGATCTGATAATGGAGGTGAGTACACGTCAGACCTCTTCATGGAAGTATGTCGGAGAGAGGGAATTGTCAGACACCTCACAGTACGAGATACACCGCAGCAGAACGGTGTGGCAGAACGAATGAATCGTACTTTATTAGAGAAAGTGTCATGTATGATGTTGACTGCTGGACTCAGCAAGAAATTTTGGGCTGAAGGTGTGACATATGCCTGTCACCTCATCAACCGACTACCCTCAGCTTCCAATGATGGGAATACACTAATTGAAATGTGGAGAGGTAAACATGCTACTGATTATGATTTTTTACACATTTTCGGATGTACTGCTTGCTATCATGTTAAAGAGAGTAAGCTTGATCCTAAAGCTAAGAAAGAAAAATTATTGGGCTTTAATACCAGTGTAAAAGGGTAATGACTCTGGTGCACAGAGTCCAAAAAGGTAATAATCAGTAGAGATGTTACATTCAACGAATCTGAGATGCTTAAGTCACATAAGCATAAAGATTCCACTGAAGGCAGCAGTGATGGCAAAACCTCATAAGATTTGCAGAAGGTGGAGTTTATTAATTCACAGAATTTGGAAAAGCATGGACAAGATGAACCAGTCACAGTACATCCATGTCAACCTGACACGTTATGCAGACTATGTGACATATGCATTACCAGTTGAAGGAGGTGAGATCCCAACCACTTACAGATAAGTCGTACAGTCCAGTGAACAAGTTAAATGGACAGAGGCAATGAATGAAGAGATGCAGTCTCTTCACCAGAACCAGACTAGGGATCTTGTGCCGCTTCCAAAAGGAAAGAAGGTAATTGGTTGTAAGTGGATCCTCAATCAGAAAGATGATCAAGCTGCTAAAAATTGAGTGCGATACAAAATTAGGTTGGTAGCAAAGGGCTACGCCCATACAGAGGGAATAGACTACATTGAGGTATTCTCTCCTGTTGTTAAGCATTCATTCATTCGAATATTACTAGCTTTGGTTTCACAATATGATTTTGAGTTAGCACAACTTGGTGTAAAGACAGCTTTTCTTGCATGGTGATCTGGAAGAGGAGATTTATTTGTCTCATCCAGAAGGATTCAAATAAGCTGGAAAAGAAAATTGGGTATGCAGTCTGAAGAAATCTCTCTATGGCTTGAAGCAGTCACCTCGGCAATTGTATAATCGGTTTGATCGCTTTATGATGAGTTTGAAATATACTCGTTGTCAATACGATCATTGTGTATATTTCAGAAAACTTGCAGATGAATCTTTCATTTATTTGATTTTATATGTAGATGATATGTTAATTGCATGTAAAAGTAAGGGGGGATAGATCGTTTAAAAACTCAGTTAAATAGTGAGTTTGAAATGAAAGATCTAGGAGAATCTCGAAGAATACTGGGGATGGAGAACAGCAGAGATAGGGTGAAAGGTACAGTTCACCTTACTCAGAAGCAGTATCTGGAAAAAAATACTGCAACGCTTCAACATCGACTCAAAGACGAAGTCGGTGAGTACTCCTATGACCTCATATTTCAAGCTCAGTGCATTGCAGTCTCCTAAGACTGATGAAGAACGGGACTACATGAGGAATGTCAAATATGCAAGTGTTGTTGAAAGCTTAATGTATGCCATGGTGTGTACACGACCTGATATCTCTTAGGTCGTTAGCTTAGTTAATCGCTATATGCATAATCCAGGAAAGGTCCATTGACATGTGGCTAAGTGGATTATACGGTATATTGTTGGGACCGTAGATGTTGGTTTGAGGTTCGATAAGAGTGTAGATAGTCTAGTAACTCGATATGTTGACTCAGACTATGCAGGTGATCTTGACAAACGCTGATCGACAACTGGTTATGTGTTTATTATGGTTGGAGGACCAGTTAGTTGACGATGAACTTTGCAGTCAACAATTGCACTATCATCAACTGAGGCTAAATCCTAAATACATGGTTGTAACAGAAGTCGTGAAAGAAGCTATTTGGTTACAGGGATTGGTAACAGAATTGGGCTATGAGCAGTAGGGCTGGGCATGAACCAGTTCGGAGCCGAACCGGTTCATGAACCGTACCTTTACCACATTTTAAAGAGGTACAGTTTACCGCTCCAATTATTTTCCGCTCCAGATTTTAGCTAATTTACCGTATCTGTTCTGAACCGATTCGGTCGAACCACTTTATTAACACAAAAAAAACAGTGTTGGATGTACTGCTTATAATGAGTTGGTTGAAGTGCTGGAAGCTGGAAGACCGAAGTGGAAGACTGAAGTGGAAGCCAGTCTGATTAGAGTAGGTATTTAATAAAATTAAATATAATATTATATTAAAACTGGTACAACAAGTGGTACGGTTAATGGGGTTTGAACCGTTTTTTTGTACATCTTCTGAACCGCTCCATATTGTTTTTCAAAAAAATCGTTTGTTTTGTGAACTGGTTCAGCCGAACCGGTTTTTTATGCCCAGCCCTAATGAGCAGCAAGATGTTACCGTTTACTGTGACAGTCAAAGTGCAATCCATTTGGCCAAGAATCAGGTTTATCACTCTCGAACAAAACATACGATTTCATTTTGAACGTGAAATATTAGAAGAAGATGACATCAAACTTCAGAAGATTGCCACTGAAGATAATCCAACAGATATGTTGACGAAGATCGTCACCGGAATCAAGTTCCAACATTGTTTGGACTTAATCAGTATTGTACATTGTTGAGCACCGTCAGGTGCATTGGAGCATGTTCGATAGAAGAAATATCTCATGTCAAAGAAGGAGGTGGATTCATTTGAAGAATGAATCAATTTGCAAACAGACTGGTATGACACACTTGGGTAGAAGGGGTGATTGTTGAAGATCATCCAAGTGGAATGCATACAAGGAACTACTTTCCTTCCAGCACGTTCCTTCCATGTTCCTTCCACTAATGGCAGCATGGAAGCAGCATGGAAGGAGGAGCAATCCACACTTTTCCACGTTCCTTCCACGTATAGGAGCATGCAAGGGTCCACGTTCCTTGCATGCAATTGAAGAGAACTCCTCCTATAAATGGGAGAGTTCTGATATGCAAGAGGAAGAGTGCAAGAACAAAAGTGGGAGAAGAGAAAACGTGAGAGATTGAGAGAATTTGTATATTTCGAAAATCTTGTAACAAATTCTATCAAAGAGGCTTCAGTGTACGTAGGCAATTTGCTGAACCACTTTAAAATCGTTTTGTGTGATTTCCGAATAGGTGAGTGATGCATAACATATATATGGGTGTATTTATTCATTGTATTCACCTTCTTGTATTAGTATAAGTATACATGCATAACTCATATTCAGTCAAGTCTTGCAAAACTATAGTAACTTTCTCTAAGTTCCCTAATCTACTATTTTATATCTTTATTTAGAAGTTAAAGAAATAATTTCTATTATTTTGTAATAATATTTATATTTTATAAGAATTTTATTACTTTCCACTTATTTTTTGTACATAGTTTCCAAAATTTTAGGTAGATTTTATTATTTTGGCATATGACATTGCTTAAAGGTGTCAATACCTTTGACAAATTCATTCGCAAACCCCGTTTAGTTAGGATTGTGTCAAATGTATTTAAACCAAACATGAATTATAATTTTTACAAATTAATTTACTAGATTCAAACATCGATTCGCGTGATCATTTCCATTTCATATCTAGTTAGACATATATGATACAAAATTTCATAAATCAACTGTGCTACCCATATTCATTTCGAATCTAATTAGATTTTTTCGGTTTTACAGTGTGGGTATCCATCCACTAGTCGTGTTCCATGTAAAAGTAGCTTGGTTTGTGTTTTCCATTGAGCCATTGAGGTGGGGTACACATCTTGTGACTATATTTTAGCGTAATCTGTACCATGCATGCATCTCCATAAATTGTCAACTTCTACCCACTTTATTACAAATTGTTGTTATGTTAATTCATTTTTTTTTCAGTTATGTGGATAGAAGAATAAACTAAATTTAAATTCTTCCTTCCGCATATGTCGTGAAATAGGATAAAAATCGTGGATCTTGTAGGCATTATACTAGGTTGTTATTATCTGAGATCACCTTTATTAGTTTGGTTGGACATGTTTTTCTATTGAAACACAGCAGTTTGAATGTTACGTATCATAATCATATATGATTATCATATTAGTGGAACAGGTCGATGTCCTGTCGTTGTTTTTGCCTTGTAATGCTGAATACGCCTGCTGATATTATATAATGTGATAAGAACAACTAACTAAAAAAGAGAGGAGCAAATTAGAAATGTTCCTTCATAGATGGGGCCTAGTGAAAGAAGTTACTGATTATAGTTCTATTTGTTTATTTAAGGCTTAATTATTTCACATGTTAATAAATATGATTGAACAGTTAAAATTTGAACTAAACAATTACTTATATTTTACATTGTGACCGAACGATTATAAAGATTTTTTTATGATTAAATAAATAATATATCATTCTTCTTTATTTGATTTTCATCTTCCTCAATAACAAAAATCGAATGTTAAACTCAGAAATCTCAAATTTCTGACTTACGAAAACAGATTTGTGTTCGAATTGAGAAAGACATTGAAAATAATAAAGAAGATGACAAATATAAATATGAAGAAGGAAATAAAATAAATTATTATTTTAATGATCATGTAATCATATATTAAATAACTAAATAGTACAAAGTTTAAAGTTATATTATGAAATGTAAGTGATTATTTAGATACACCCCGAAACATAAATAAATATTTAATCACACATAACAAACGTAACGTAAATATTTGTTGATGTAATTTACTATTTATTTAATTACTTAATTAATGTAGAAATAGAAAGATATATACACGACTATGGCTATGGTACGACTTTTATCTGTATCCTTCAGCAGCGAGGAAGGGCCAACTAAAGACCCGTCCTTCTTTGCCGAAGTCTGTCCTCTCTGAAATGGAAGAGCTTAAAAGAAAATTTGATATTTGACCGAATGATGTAATATTTTAATATTATCATAATTCAATATCAACTAATAAAACGAGTTGCATTTTTTAAAAAATTTAAGTTCATAAATACATTATATTAATATTAATGTTTTCGATTTGAAACTGCGAAAATAATTGTATACATTCAAAAGTTGTTGAATTAAGTATTACTAAGAGTGATTTATATTTCTCAAAAGTGAAGTATGTTAGAATAGAATGTTGATGTCTACGTCATTTTAAGAGAGAATATACTATTTTTTAACGTTTCAATAATGAAGTTTTCTACTACTTCTTGATTCACGATCTAACATATATATTATTGATTCTATCTGTTTGCCTCAGGTTGAATGATGATGGATATCACTTTCGCATTAGCAACTACTGAAATTTTTAGTTGGTACACGATCCCCGTGTTACTACCTTTGTAAATTCATACATTTTTTGTCAGTCTGATCCTCTTTCCGTCTCCTACTATCCAGAAACACTCATCTTGGATTATATCACTACCTGCAAGCAAACTCGACCAAACTCATGATGCCATCGGCACCTTTTTTGTGCCCGTGAACTCACCGTGCTCGAAATACAAACCTTTAATTGTTTTCATCTAAAGCGCATTAGGTGCAAGTGAACTTTCGAGAGTAAATTATCGAACCCCGTGGAAGTCACCTAGAGTATTCTACGAGAAATAGATGAATACTGGGAAGAACCCCCACGAATCACCAAGCCATAACCGAGACTCGCATTTGGACACCGTCGACAGACGAAACTGTCAAGTTAAACTGCGATGTCTCTTGGTATCCGCAATAAAAAAATAGAGGGTGTTGAGGTAATTGCTCGAGACTCAAACAGAAGAATGATCGACGACATGAACAAACGAGTGAGAGGAGAAAATTCAAAGTGTGTGGAGGCACTGGCCATTTTAGAAGCATCACACTTGACAATTGATAGAGGGTGGCATAACATGGAAGTCAAGACCGATTCGAGTAATGTTATCAATCAAATCCTTGAAAAAGTGACTTACTGGAGAACAATTCTGACCGTAAGACAAATTCTTTACGTTGCAAACATATGAAAGAGTGTCACATGGAGGACGATATCAAGGAAAACAAACGAATTTTCACATTGGATAGACACGAAAACAAGAATGGAGCTACACCCCAACCTATCTTTTAGTTCTTATTAATGCATATTTTTATAGTAATGTTTTCAACTCTATTTCTGAATAATGAATAGAATATTATTAATGCAAAAAAAATACGGATTAATTCAACGACACGAAGTAATTGAGTATTTTCTAAAAAAAAATATATGGTGTTAAAATTGTTGGGAAAATCAGATAATTTTCCCATTAAGACAACAACTAGTTAAATAAACTGGTTTAAGACAAATGAACCAGACAGAACACTTACAAAGATACCCCGCAAATAATATTCAATACTAAATTACTACGGAAACAGAAATAGCATAACAACAGTAAATACAACGGAATAAAAGAGATAAGGAAATAAAGAACACACGAAACTTTGATAACGGAGTTCAGCCAAATAAGTCTAGTCTGTGAGCACCGCTAAATTAGCACGCTCTTGCTAATATCTGGAGAAGATACAAATTTTTGGGATGAAAACCAATGAAGGAGGAGGAGTTAATTTATAACCTCCAAACCCTCCCACAAACAAATAACTCATCGGTGTGGGATTAGAAATCTAAGCCAAAAAGGCCACAAAGTCAACAAATCTCCACCTTGGCTTAATTCCTACTCTCACCGAATACAAATATTCTCAAACAAAAATAATAAAAACAATCTTCGCGGTGCTTCCAAATGTTGTATCGTGAGACGCCAACTCAAATGTGCAAGATATTGACCAAGTCTAAATAGTGTTCAAACTTGGCCCTTGTAACTACCTTGATCAACATATTTGCAGGATTCTCCATAGTATGAATCTTCTGCAGAAGCATCTCTTATTCTTCGAGCATTTCCCACACAAAATGATAGCGAACATCAATGTGCTTCGCCCGTGCACGAAAGACTTGATTCTTTGCTAAATGAATAGCACTCTGTCTGTCAGAATATACCTCAAGTTGCTTCTGACCAACTCCCAAGTTTTTAAGCAACCCATGAAGCCAAATTACTTCCTTCACAACCTCTGTAATTGCCATATACTCTGCCTTTGTTGTAGACAAAGCCACCGTTGACTGCAAGGTAGACTTCCAATTAACTGACGTTTTTGCTAAAGTGAACAAATAGTCAGTTGTAGACCGCCGCTTATCCAAATAACCTGCATAATCAGAATCACAATATTCAACTATGCTTTAACCAAGCAATTCATCTTTCTCAAATGCCAATCCAACATCTACGGTATTTTGGAGGTACTGTAGAATCCATTTCACAGCTTGCCAATGACCTTTACCTGGATCATGCATGTACCTGCTAACAACACTTAAAGCCTGTGAAATATCTGGTCTCGTACATACCATTGCATACATCAAGCCTCCAATAGCATTTGCATATGGGACTTTCGCCATGTATTCTCGTTCTTCATCAGTCGTCAGAGATAAACGATTACTCAATTTCAAATGAGGAGCAAGTGGGGTACTTACAGGTTTTGTATCTTCATGCATGCCAAAACGTTGTGGTACCTTCTACAAATACTGCTTTTGTGACAGCCAAAGTTTGCCCCTCTCTCTGTCCCTGTTTATCTCCATGCAGAGAATCTTCTTGGCTTCCCCCTTCATCTCAAACTCTTTACTCAACTGAGTCTTCAATCTGTCAATATCAACTTGGCTCTTTGTTGCAATCAGCATATCATCAACATATAAGAGTAAGTAGATGTAGGTACCGTCTTGAAGTCTGCGCAAATACACACAATGATCGTATTTTCTTATGGTGTACTTCTGACCCTTCATGAACTTGTCAAATCGTTTGTACCATTATCTCGGAGGTTGCTTCAGTCCATACAATGATTTGCTAAGTTTACAAACTCAATCTTCTTTACCAGCAACCTTGTATCCTTCTGGATGAGTCATGTAGATTTCCTTCTTCAAATCACCGTGTAAGAACGCAGTCTTCACATCAAGTTGAGCTAGCTCCAAATTCAACTGCGCTACCAAGGCCAACAAAAATCTAATGGAGGAATGTTTAACAACTGGTGAAAATACCTCATTATAATCAATTCCCTCCCTTTGAGCAAAGCCTTTAGCCACCAACCTTGCCTTGTAGCGAACATCTTCTCTATGTGGAAATCTTTCTTTCTTTGCAAATACCCATTTGCACCCAATTTCCTTCCTTCCTTCTGGTAGTTGTATTAGCTTCCACGTCTTGTTCTTCTTGAGAGATTGTATCTCTTCTTCCAATGCACCTGTCCAGCTTCCACTTTCTGAACTTCGTACATCTTTTGGATAGGTGGATGGAACATCATCAACAACTGGAAGTGCATAAGCTACCATGTCAGCGAAACGAGCAGGCTTCTGAATTTTGCGTCTCTGCCTCCTAACTGCAATTGGCGTCGATTGATGTTGAGGTTATTGGGTAGAAATCTCTTCCTCATCTGACTCTTCTTCTGCCACAAGAGAGTCACTGGTGGTTCGTGCTAGGATCACCACTGTCTGCTCAAACTCCACCTGCTTCAGAGTACACTCCACCTATTGCGGAGTACTATCAGCTCCTTGATTTACATTGTTTAACATGGCAGATTCATCAAAGGTAACATCTCTGCTGATAATCGTCTTCTTTGCCTCCAGACACCATAAACGGTATCCCTTAACTCCTGGATTGAAGCCCATGAATAGAGCCTCTAACGGAGTTTTGCCATCTATAGCAGATGATGACAAACGATTGACGAGATGTTGAGCGTACATCTCAGCCTCAACTCAAAATATTATTCCTAACCCAGCATTAGACAACATACAACGAACTTTATCCACAAGTGTCTTGTTCATACGCTCTAACACCCCATTCTGCTGTAGTATTTTTCTTATAGTGAAGTGTTGAATTATGTCACAGTCTTGGCATACCTTCAGGAATGGATCACTCTTGTATTTTCCTCCATTGTCTGTTCAGAGAACCTCAATCTTCCTTCCTGTTTGGTTTTCAACTTGAGTTTTCCACTTAAGGAAAATCTCAAGCACATCATCTTTGTTTTTCATTGTAAACACACTCAAACTCTCCTGGAAAAATCATCAATAAAAGTGACAAAATAATGACTACCTCCGATGGACGGATTCTTGGCAGGTCCCCACACATTTGAATGCACATAATTCAGAATACCCTTAGTATTATGAATTGCAGTGTCAAACTTCACTCTTCGTTGTTTTCCCATAATACAATGCTCACAAAATTCAAGTTTGCAAGTCTTCGTACCTTTCAATAATGCTTGCTTGACAAGAATTTGCAGGGACGTTTCTTCAGCATGTCCCAACCTCATGTGCCACAGCTTCTTTGCCTCAGCATCCTTCTTTGTGCTAGAAGTTGATGTCGCTACTGCCCCCACCAATGTACTACCTTGGTAGTAATACAGATTGTTCTTCCTCGTGCCTTTCCTCATCACTAGTGCTCCTGAAGTTGCTTTAAGAACTCCATCTCGCATCGTCACCACCAGGCCTTGGGATTCTAAGGCCCCCAATGAGATGAGATTCTTCTTCAGTTTTGGCATGTACCATACATCCCGCAAAATTCTGGTGGATCCATCATGATTTCGCAGCTTGATTGAACATATCCTCGTTGTTGTACATGGATTATCATTACCCATGTAAACAACCCAACCATCGAGTTCCTAAAATTCAAAGAACCATTCCCGAATGGGACACATATGATAGGTACAACCTGAATCCAATATCCACTCATCTAGATGCGGTGATGCTGAACACGAGACTATCAAAGAGATATCTGATTCCGCATCAGTTTTGCATTCTACAACATTTGCATCTTGCGGAGTCTTCCCTTTCTTCTTCAGCTTTGGACAGTCTTTCTTCCAATGCCCTTCTCATGACACAAAGCACACTCATCTTTGGCAACAACTCGGCCTTTGGATTTAGATCTTCCTCTTCTCCCCTTTGACTGGCTTTGCTGACGACCTCTTGCCACCAATGCTTCTTCTGATTTCATTGCTTTGGTTTTCATTTTATCATGCTTTCTCAGTTCATGACTATATAAAGCAGAACAAACAGTATCTAACGATACATTCTCCTTCCCGTGAAGTAACGTAGTTTCCAAATGTTCAAATTCATCAGGAAGAGATGATAACAACATCAAAGTCAGATCCTCATCCTCAAATTTTACATCTAAATTCAAAAGGTCTGCTATTAATTGATTAAACATAGTGATGTTCTCATTCATAGTAGTACCTAGTTGGTAATAAATCGGAACAGTCTTTTCTTCATGAGGAGCTTGTTCTGACCACTCTTTTTTAGAAACTTGTCCTTCAACGCCTTCCACAGTTTATTTGCAGAAGTCTCGTTTTTGAAAGCATACTTCTGCTCTCTGGATAAGCAAGATCGAATAGTTTCGCACGCCAACCGATTAATGATACTCCAATCTTTATCATCTACCTCTTCTGGTTTCTTTTCCTCAATAGCAATATCAAGACCCTGCTGAAAAAGAGAGTCTAAAACCTCTCCTTGCCACATGCCAAAATGACCAGTACCGTCAAATATTTCCACCGTCAATTTCAAACTGGGCACTGGGAACCTCGACCATGATGACGAGGAGCCCGACACTCCGGATGAAATATTTGAGACGACACCCTCTTCTTCTTAATTTTTAGTTGCCATTACAGACTCAAAATATAGTATTCAAAATTACAACAATTTTCAGACAACCCAAGGACGAGCCTTCGACTCTGATACCACTTGTTGGGAAAATCGGGTAATTTTCTCACTAAGACAACAACTAGTGACATGAACTGGTTTAAGACAAATGAATCGGACAGAACACTTACAAAGATACCCGACAAATAATATTGAATACTAAATAACTATGGAAACAAAAATAGCATAACAACAGTAAATACAACGGAATAAAAGAGATAAGGAAATAAAATACACCTGAAACTTTGATAATGGAGTTCGACCAAATAAGACTAGTCTCCGAGCACCGCTAAATTAGCACGCTCTTGCTAATATATGGAGAATATACAAATTGGTGGGATGAAAAACAATCAAGGAGGCGGAGTTAATTTATAACCTCCACACCCTCCCACAAACAAATAACCCATCGGTGTGTGGGATTAGAAATCTAAGCCAAAAAGGCTACAAAGTCAACAAAAATGTCATTAGTTTAAATGTAATTGGTAATTATTCAAATATTAGTTTCAAATGATCTATAAGTTGAGGGTTCTACTCGAACAATATTGATATTTTGGTATGAATTGAACATATCGTATCTAAATTAATGATCTGTGAATTGAAAAACAATCACTCAAGTTAAGCACAACATAAAAGTATCAAATGTTAATTGTGACAGATGAATAAAAGTTAAGCAGTCAATAAACTAAAATATTTTAAAATTAATTGTAATCTTTTAAAATTATTAATAAATACACGTAGATCGATCGATCGGTCGATCCACATAGGTATGGAAAAAGCATCACATTTCACACTTTTCACATTTCGAAAACATGACTCCTGAATGACACTGAGACAGCAAAAGGCAAAAAAAGTCGTCTCTCTCCGCTCTGCTAAGGCACCGTGGGAGATTTGTCGAGTATGCAATCGACTCTTCGTCACAACCAATCCGGATGATTACCCGCTCAATTGACGATTCAGAGGGAGAGGCGCGAGGGAGAGGAAGGTCCAAAGTCACGGAGAGGGAAAGGGAGTGTCAATTTTAGAGGGTGAGAGTCACCGGAACCCTAGGTCGTGGCACTGAACTGCGATAAAGATGCAACCGTGGAGTCCAGCGATGGACAGGGCCGCTTGAGAGGAAAGCACGAGACAAGATACCACAAATCTTTACCCGACTCAGTCACCCAGACTCCACCAATATCCGAGTCGGCGCCAAACCTGTCTTACGGGGATCTCCGGGAGGTAAGCCTATCTCAGTAAAATGGAATCTAGTTGTTAATATTTCAATTCCTAGAGCCTAGTAGATGGACACTCCCGGCCACCATAATGCTCTTAGGGTAGATGATGATAGAACAATGCCTGGGAAGTATGTCGACACCCCCGAGAATGTAGACCTCTCGGTTGGAAATCTGTGTGTAGGGAAGGTCATATGCGATAAACATGTGAAGTCTACTGTAGTTCACAATGTGCTGGAACAAGCATGGGGGCGCTATGCGGGGGTCCGAGTCCAAGAGCTAACAGGGGAGGTGATACTGTTTGAATTTAGAGGGAGGAGGATCTCAGGGATGCTATGGATTGGTGCCCTTGGGCGATCCAAGGCAATTGTCTATCGCTCAAGCGATGGAAACAAGGAATGAGGTTGGCATAGTTGCAATTTACAATGATCCAGTTCTGGTTACAGATACACGGACTTGAAGTGGACAAGTTTAGCAAAAATAATGTTGAGAGGATTGGACAAAGTATCGGGACTGTGCTGGAGGTGGATGAGATAGTTGGGTCGATGGGGCTAGACAGGGATTACATGCGACTCAAGGTGGAGATTGACATTACCAAGCCCCTACAAGCGGAGTTCTGGTATACAAGGCGTAATGGAGGCGCAGGTAGAGCAAGCTATTAAGTACGAAAGGTTACCGGAATTTTGCTTTGGATGTGGAAGGATGGGGCACACTGAAATGGCCTGCAGCTCTGAGATCACGATCTCGGAGGGATGGCCAATGTATGGACCTTGGATTCGAGCGGATCGCCCTAAAAGGCGACGTGAACAATGTCGATTCGTAGGCAAGAGTCCAGGGTCGGCCTCGGGGGAGACAAAACGTAGGAGCTGGAAGGACTTGATGAAGGAACGACAGACCCGGGAAGGGTCCCAGACACCACCACAAGGTAGAACCCGGGAGGAGATGAGACCACCACCTAAAAAGGGGGTGGAGGAGGACCAAGGCAAGAGGAATCGCACGAGGGAAGAAGCAGAGATAACCGTATACACGCACGGGGGGCAGCTATGGCACAATGAAAGTTATACAGAGGACGTGATACATGAAGCGAACAAGGGAGCGATAACTGTCAGAAGCGAAGTCGAGCAGGGACGAAACGTGGTGGGGGTGCAGATGGGAGACAAACTGAGGCTGGCCCTGCAAGGGGGGTAGGATATGGACACGAGGCAGGGGAGGCTCGGGCAACCAAAGCCAGGGTAGGTGTTTGAGATGCCTAAGGGCCAGAGTAGCCAGAATCACACAGAAAAAAATGAGGGGCGTCAGTAGCTGCCACTAGGAGGGACATCCTCCAAATCACGAATGGAAGGGAGGAGCAGTTGGAGGGAGAGGCATGGGACAGGCAGGGGCGAATAGAGGAGGTGAGTAGGGTTGCAGGGTCTAACAGTATCGCAGTAATAACAGAGATGATGGAGCTGGAAAACAACCTGATGGAGGATATGCTGGACTCAACCCTTCACGAGGTCCAGGTGCAGGCCTGGAGGTATATCGTGGAGGCACCTGAATCGCCAAACACGAATTAGGCAGTGCTGAGTCTAACCACTGGACTCAGCCCAATGATTCAGCGCATAAACCTGAAAAGGAAATTTGAGGAGGAATTAGGCTCAGGTTCAGATGAACCAACTGAGCATGGCCAGAAGAAACAGAAAGGGACCGCAATAAGGGTTGATGCAGTTCCGAGAATGCCCAAGGCCACGGGCAGGGGCAGGCCGGGGAAGAAACACGAAAGCACAGCCCGCAGAAGGATTATAGATGCAAAGGAGAGAAACGCAACGATGGGTTCTGGTAGCTGTCCTGAGACAGCTACCCCACCCCAATGATCTATATGGTGTGGAATTGTCGGGGACTGAGATCGGCCCTGACAATTCCGTACCTAACCGATCTCGCAAGGAGAGCGAAACCCGACATTGTCTATCTTATAGAGACGAAGAACACAGAATCCTATTGCGAAACAATAAGACGTAAGTTGAAGATGGAAGAAGCATGTTATGTCAACCCATATGGTATTTCAGGAGGTCTAGCAATCTGGTGGACCAAGGAAGTACAAATCCAAATCCATAGCAAAGGGGTGAATATGATAGATACCACAATCAATAAGGTTAACGGTGGAGGGGTGATGCATATCTCGTGGATCTACGGAAGTACAATATGGAGGGAAAGGTTAGAACTATGGGAAACACTGTGCGGGATTGCACATAGACGGATAGGCCCATGGATATGCGTGGGTGATTTCAATGAGATCGCAAGGGAAAGAGAAAAACAAGGTGGCCGACCGAAAGACCCCCGGAAAATGGATGCTTTTAATGAGATGATGCGAGACACGGGACTTGTGGATTTGGGGTATAAGGGCAGACATTATACCTGGTGTAATAACCGGGAAGGGGTGGAACGGATTAGCGAAAGGCTCGATAGGGAAATGGTAAACCAGAACTGGATCCGATCTTATCCAAAGGCCACGGTTATTCATAAACTCCATATCGGATCGAACCATTGCCCTCTGATAATTCAAGTGGAACGACAAACTATCAAAAGTCAAAGACCGTTCCGTTTCGAAAAGGTATGGATGGAGGAAACGGAATGCCAAGCTATTGTGCGGGATGTATGGGAGACAGGTCAAAGTGAAGAGCAAGCTGGGGGCATACATAACAGATTGAGTCGATGCCGACAGGACTTGCAAAACTGGAAAAAGCATGTTGTTCGAAATAATCGGAAGGTAATAGAGGAGATCCACGAGGAACTCCGAAGAGTGCAGCAGCAAACCCACGGTCAGTATAGGCGGAGTGTGGAGGAGTCACTGAAGAGGAAGTTGGAAGACACATGGGCCAAGGAAAAGAAATACCGGAGGCAGAGGTCTCGTATACAATGGATGGAGGCCGGGGACAGGAACACGGCATACTTTCATCAAGCAACGGTGGAAAGGAGAAGGAAAAACAATATATGTCGTATGCAGAGAAGGGATGGAATATGGGTTGAAAATGAAGAGGACATAGTTAGGGATTGTGAGTCCTATTTCCATGAAATATTTACGACAGAGGGAACAGATGGGGTCCATGATCAAATGCTCAGTGTACCAACTTTGGTGACCCCAACTGAGAATGCCAGATTGACAAGGGTTGTGAGTAGGGAGGAGGTGAAAAGAACAGTATACCAACTTTGAGGGAACAAAGCTCCGGGCCCAGACGGCTTCCCAGGTTTGTTCTATCATCGTTTCTGGGACGTTTTGGGAGAGGACGTGTTCCAATCGGTAAGAGGCTTCTTTGAATCGAGTGTATTAATGTCTGGATACTGTTATACTGATATAGTTTTAATCCCTAAGATCCCCAACCCGATCAATACGACCCATTTCCGACCAATTAGCCTATGCAATTTTAGTTATAAAATCATCTCTAAAATCCTATCAAATATTCTAAAATTGGTCCTACCTAAACTTGTAACCCCCTTCCAAAGTACTTTTGTCTCAGGCAGGTTCATTCACGATAACATACTTATCGCACATGAGGTGTTCCACCACCTAAGGACAAACAAAAGGAGAAGGAGCGAGGAATGTGCGGTGAAACTGGACATGAGTAAAGCATATTACCGTATTGAATGGGAGTTTCTATTACAAACACTCAAAAGGTTAAGGTTCTCAAGTAAATGGTGCAGGTGGATTGAGGAGTGTGTGACCAAGGTGCAATACAGTGTGGTTATCAATGGGACGAAGACACCTAGGTTCAGGCCGACAAGAGGGATAACGTAGGGAGATCCACTATCTCCGTACATTTTCATTCTTGTAGCGGATGTGCTCTCACGCCAGGTAATTCGTGATGTGGAGGAACAAAGGTATGAAGGGATTAGAATGAAGAGGGAGTGTCTGGAGATACACCATCTCTTTTTTGCGGACGATTCCATGTTCTTCATGAAGGCGACGGAGAGAAACGCGCGAACCCTTAAGGAGACAATTGAAAGGTACAGCAAGGCATCCGGTCAAAAGATTAACTTGGACAAGTCATGCATCCAGTTTGGTAAGACAGCGAGGGTGGATACGAAACAACGAGTGGCGGCTGTCTTGAACATCCAAGTTATGGAGGATGCGGGTAGGTATCTGGGTCTTCCTACCAACTGGGGCCGGTCGAAGAGGGAAGCCATGCGATTTCTCAAGGAACGGGTAATCAAGAAGATCCATGGATGGAAAACGATGTTCCTAAACAATGCAGGGAAAGAGATCCTGACTAAGGCGGTAGTTACTGCTATCCCGACCTATGTAATGTCACTATTTAAATTACCAATAACGTGGTGTGCAGACATAGCGCGACTCATAGCACGGTTTTGGTGGAATGGTCGGAATGAGAGGAGGGAGATTCATTGGTTCAGTTGGGGGAAACTCACCCAACCAAAAGACCTAGGAGGTATGGGCTTTCGAGATATGACCGACTTTAACAAGGTCATGTTGACCAAGACGGCATGGCGACTACATACCGACAGGACCTCGATGTGGGCAAGGGTGTTGAGGGTTCTATACTACCCGAGAGGGGGTCTTATGGAAGAGCTCGACCATCATGGGCGTGGTCGAGCATTCTAGAGGGACGAGACATCCTACATCGGGACGGAGTGTGGAGCGTTGGCACAGGGGACCGAATTAATGTATTATGGGATGCATGGATCTCGGGCATCCCTAATAACAGAATCAGCAATGGGCAGGGAGATACGGGGGGAACTCGGTGCGAGTAAGTGAGCTATACGACGCGGGGCGCAGGTGCTGGAAGTTGTCGGAGCTGCAGAGCAATCTGTCGGTTTCAGAACGAGCAGCGATCGAGGCAATTCACTTGAGCATAACACCGACAGAGGACAGACTTGTATGGCCTACGGTTGTGGACGGGATCCCAAAGCCAAGACTAGTATATAGACACCTGCGCGAATCAGCAGCTCGAACAAGAACTCAAGAGGCTGAGGCAGGGGCACATCAAGAGGACCGCAGTTGGACCACCATTTAGCAAAGTGATTCCATTCCCAAGGTAAAGCAATTTCTTTAGCGAGCATCGCATAGTGCTTTACCTGTTAGAGCTGAATTGGTGAAGCGTGGGGTACAAATTGATCTGAGATGTAGCTTTTGCAATGTTGTGGAAACTACATGTCATGCTGTTCTGGAATGCCCTTGGGCATTAGCTGTGTGGGCTCGTTTGTTGGGTATGTTTGCTGCAGGTATGGGCAATGTGGGATGGCAAGAATGGATCAAAGCCATCCAGGAAGCGAGCCGAAGCGGGGGTGAGGCGGGGCGATGGAGGCGAGTGCTGGGGGAAGCAACCGCGTGGGAGATCTGGAAAAGTAGGTGTCGCGCGAGCCATGAGGGGAACGCACCGCAGATCGAACCGACGATCAGAGCTGCGAGGAACCTGGCGAGCTGCGAACAAAACCCGCAGAACCAGACCAAGCCACGGGGACGAACAGGAGGACAGGAACTGGACCCGACCAGCCCAAGGTGTGATGAAGGTTAATTGTGACGCGGCATGGGACCGTGGAACGAACAATGGAGGTTTGGGCGTGATTGCAAGAGATTGGTGCGGGAAGATTGTGGACGGACGGAACGCAAGGTGCTTTGGCGCGAGCGTTAAGATTTTGGAAGCAAAGGTGATCCTCCAAGCAACGGAAATGGCGCGACATCATAAATGGGATAAGGTAATCATAGAACCGGATGCCCAATATGTAATCGATATACTTCGAGGAGGACACCTGGACAAGGATTGGGAGATGCATAATGTGTTAGTTGACATCATGGAAGTAGCAAAGGGATGTCCAAGTATCCAATGACGGTTTGTTCGAAGATCGGCAAACAGGTGCGCAAATTGGATTGCAACGAAGTCGAAACAGGGGATGTGTCCACCGAATTGGACTATGTTACATCCACCTTCTTTATAATCTTTATGTAATTCGAACTTTACAAATGCTACGACCGAGTAATGAAGTGTTTGATTTATTGAAAAAAAAAACGACACTGAGGCGCCAAAGAGGCAAAATCTTGTTTCTCCTCCTTTTATTTTTCTTTGTTCATTGTTATTACATTATATTATTATTATTGTAGATATCTATTTACTTAGATTGTATTTAATTTAAAGAAACTTCTATTTTTGTAGTTTCTAGTATGCACTCGAAAATAAACGTGTATTAATCCAGTTTTTATATTCTTCAATTCATCTTATTATTATATACATTATTATTATTTAGAAAAGGACATGATATCACTCGTGCATTAAAAAGGCGTTACGTGAAAATTGATGATTCGCGATTTCTGATAATTCCTAGGTTTTCATGCAAAAATAGTAAGATATGCAATTTTCTGAAGAAACAAAAAGAAAGTCCGCATAAAATAAAATACATTTTATTTTTTGCAACCACCTTAAAGTTTTTTAAAATAAAAACAAAAACACGTAGATTTTATTTTTATAATATTTATTTGTTATAAAACGGTCTTGGACCCGCATTTTTTGGGAGAGAAGCCCTTACGCTTACGAAGATAGTAGACCGCGTCGCTGGCTGGTACGAGGGAGGCACAAGTGGACAAGAAATTTGTTTCAGTGCTGTGTATATATACGCTACATTTGCGTGCTGCATTTTCATCTCTCTCTTCATCATCGATCTCTCTAGATTCAGTTCATATCTAATCTATCCTTATACACTCTTTGCTGAGTCATTCTATATTTTGGTCAAAACAGACCACAAGAACACGTCTGTCTGAGATCATATTCCCAGTTTCTTTTCTGTTCTTGAAGATGGGTATTCAAGATTCTGTCGTTGGTTTCGTTGGGTTGGATGCATTGAGCATCGACATGGCCGCTTCGCTCCTTTGTTCTGGTTTCAAAGTTCAAGCCTTTGAGGTAGCTCGCTCTTTCCACATATAGTATAAATATGTGTGTGTTTCTTCAATCTATGCACGTTCTGATGATGGTATATACTGACATAAGGAGAAACACTTGGCCAGAAAAGGAGAAACACTTGGCCAGAAAAGGAGAAACAACGTAGGGTTTGGTTGGCGGCTGACGCAGAACCTACTGTTTTAAAACCTTAATGTGGTGTAATTTTATCGCCAAATCTCTCCTATTTGAGTTTGAAGCTTGAAATGCAAGTAAAGCATATAGATACTTCTGTGCTGAATAAATTGCGTGTTGTGGGACGATTTCAACTCGAGACGTGCATGCATCTAGGCTTCTAATACCCCATTGCTGAATCAACTGCCCTAAAATATTATTATTTTGCGTAAAGATCCAGATTTGTCTGGTGCTTAATCTAATGAGATTACCTCTGAATTAAGGGATGATTGAGAAATTCAAGAAAAGAAAGTTGTGCAGTTTGTATTCTAGTTATAGATCGTACTGGTGAAACAGCACAGTACTTCGATCCCACTGGCCGAACACAAAGCCACAACATATACGGCTTTCTACCCAAAAAAGTGGACCAACATGGCCTCACCTCAGGTCACTATCACTGAAGCAAAATGAAAAACGTTTCCTTTTTAATTGTTTTTGTTTTATTATTATTTAGTTCTTGATGGATGGATATCTACGTTGTTTGAGATGTCCGCGACAGAATGAATTTTGGGTCCTATGGCTGCTTTGGCTGTCCGACTCCCGATCGACCGAGTTCAGGATCGACATACAAGTAAACAGCGTCCTTTTTGGATGGTGACTTGGGCCAAAAACATAACAATATATTGATCTAATCACACGGAAACATCGATAAATCTTTGTTATTATTTCTTATACTGGTAGATAATAATGATGATGAAATGTTTCTGAACAGAAGGCCTTCAGATTTCATCCTCTTGATTATCTGTCGTCATAATAGTTGCAATTCCGTCACGATGATTCGGTTAATGCAAAGTTCTACGACGAAATACAGCTTAGAATCTTAATATCTAATCTTTCTGTAATAAATAATTTGCAGATTCCTGGGGCTTTCATGGAACAGTTTGTGAAGCTAGGAGGACATCAATGTGGTAGTCCTCTAGAGGCAGGAAAAGGTAACTCTTTTACACATTTTGATGTATTTTCTGTTGTCATACTCCACTTCGATGCCATTTCACTTACTTGATTCCTCCAATGCAGGTGTGGAAGCATTGATTGTGCTAATATCTCACGCTGATCAAATAGAAGACATATTTTTCAGTTCAGAGGGTGTTTGTAAAGGTATTATCAAATTGTTACTACAAACATTTTTTGGCTTTTCTTTTGAACCTTAATAATAGATTTTTGTGCTTCTGTATATCCAGGGTTGCCTGAACAAGCTGTTGTGATTCTTCAGTCCACCATATTGCCATCACACATTCAGAAGTTAGAAAAGACACTTACAGGCACTTCCTCGAATAATATGAATACTTAGATTGCATAAATGGGGTTTTCATGAAGATGAACAAATGTGGCATCTTTTTGCTTTTATGAGTATTATAATTTGCTGAAATCGGGTTCTTTATCAACTGCGTTGCAGATGGTAAAGTATCCTTTGTGGTTGATGCATACGTCTCTAAGGGGACAGAGCAACTAAAAGAGAAGCTTCTGGTAAATACCATCTCTACGCTCAGTTCTTCATTGTGCTTTCTTACGTTTTTGGTTATTTTGGTAACTTCCTTTTTTTCATTTTTATCAGATATCGTCCTCGGGAAGGTCAGAGGCGATCTTCAAGGCTCGACCCATTCTCTCTGGTTAGTCTCTTGCCAATATCTTGAAATTCACATATTTTTGGAAATATATATTGATCTTTGTACTGCACAAGCAGCAATCTCCGACATGTTGTACTTTTTTGATGGAGGAATTGGAGCTGCCAGGTTTGTTTTCCTTGCTCTTACTGAGATAATTTTTGTTGTTATTTTTCTTTAGTATCAGAGATTTTGATATCATTGTTTGATTGTTGCAGTAAGGTCAAGCTGGTTAATGATCTGCTTGAAGCTATACATTTGGTTGCTTCAATGGAAGCGATTTCTCTGGGCTGTAAAGCCGGGATTCATCCTTGGATCATCTATGACATTATATCGAATGCAGCTGGAAATTCATGGTAACAACAGATTTAAGTTTCCAGGTTTTCCATAATTTCAACACTATAGAAATGAGTTCTATTTTTAAATTTTAATTTTGGCGCGGTAATGCAGGGTTTTCAAGAACTACATCCCACATTTGTTGAGGGGTGAACACACTAAACAGAACTTCCTGGACTCATTCATTCAAAACTTGGTTAGATAAAAAGAACTTTAGCTACTTTTTTTAAAAAAATAATTTCACAATCTGATAATTTGGTGGGTTCTTCAACTGCAGAAAATGGTTGTAGATGAGGGAAAGATGCATACTTTTCCTCTTCCACTTCTATCTGTTACTCATCAACAACTTATGTTAGGTAACTGCTCAATTCAGGAGTCAGGACAATTTTTTTTCCATTAAAAATAACAATGTGGTAAATTTTTCGAATCAATCACCTGTTTTCTCATCTACTAAAAAAATTGTCCTTTTTAGCGGCTTCGCATGATCATGGTGACACGAGCCTTGTCAAGATATGGGGAGAGGTATTTGGAGTCGATATCGAAGCTGCATCTAATGCAGAACCATACAATCCTGAGGAACTTGCGCAGCAAGTAATGGCTGGATCAACTCCTGTTAAGCGCATTGGTTTCATTGGTCTTGGTGCAATGGGATTCGGCATGGCTACTAATTTGGTCAAGTCTGATTTTCTCGTCACTGGATTCGATGTAATCTCTTAACCAATCGTTATCTCCTCAAAATTCCATTACAAATGAATATTTAGAAGCATACATATATGAAATGACCACTTACTAATGCCAATTGTTCTATGTATCAGGTTTATAAACCGACTCTTGCTCGGTTTTCCGATGCAGGTGGCTTTGTTGGACACAGTCCTGCAGAAGTCTCAAAGGGTAAAGATGAATATTTCATGTTCTAGTTCTTCAGCAGTAAAGCTTAAATATGCAAACTTACTGTCAGTTTTGTTAAATAAAAAAAATTCACATTTGCTGCAATCTTCAATTTCAGATGCCGATGTGATTGTCATCATGGTCACGAATGAGTCTCAAGCAGAAAGTGTTCTTTACGGCGATTCCGGTGCAGTTTCCGGTATGTTTCAAAAAAAAATTCCCTACTTTTTTAATATTCTGCATTCTCTAATCCAACTGATGTATTTTTCATGGCTTCAGCACTTCCACATGGTGCATCTATCATTCTTTCATCCACTGTATCTCCATTGTTCATGGCTCAGCTAGAGCGGCGATTAAAGAGTATGTTCTACATTTATTGCATAACACAATTCATAATTGCCTAACATAATCATACCATAAGATTCTGAAGAAATCTGTCAAATTGTTTTTGCTATGCAACAGGTGAAGGCAAGGATTTGAAATTGGTGGATGCTCCGGTTTCAGGGGGCGTCAAGAGAGCTGCTGAGGGAACACTTACGGTGCGAATTTCTCGACTCCTTAAACCGAATGAACATTTCATGATTAGATCACGAAATTTACATCTTTAAGTTTAATGATGATGATGATTCAGATAATGGCTGCTGGCACCAATGAATCGCTCTACAGCACGGGATTGGTTCTATCTGGTAACGATTGATTTCGTTCTATAAAGTTTCATATACATTCGAATTCGTTCATCTTGATTGAGACTCTGTGATCTGTTGATCATCTACAGCTATGAGTGAGAAGCTTTACATCATCAGAGGAAGTTGTGCTGCTGGAAGGTAAGTTCTTGCTGGTCTTCACTGTCTCCGACCAACCAATTATTTTTAAAGATCGGATTTTTAAAAGTTTTTTGCACGAATTTTCTATCCAGCGGCGTAAAAATGGTTAACCAACTGCTTGCTGGGGTTCATATTGCATCGTCTGCTGAAGCAATGGCATTCGGGGCACGATTGGGACTCAATACGAGGTTGTTATTCAATGTCATCTCGAACAGTACTGGAGGATCATGGTACGTGTCTGAATCGATCTATTGAAGCATTTTAATTAAGTATTCTCATTAGTTGATTAATCTCCTGTTGCATAAGATTTGTTCTGTATCAAGATGTTGAATTTGAGATACACCAATAGAAATCTGGTTACTGCAATCTATTTATATATATAACCCAGTCAACGATTTTTCTGTAAATCGTGTAGTTGTAGTCGTCTACCTGTAGTGACTTGTCAGAAACCCAGTAGCCCATCTAATGTTAGGGTGACAGTTCTCTCTCTGTCTCTCTGTAAACTCAATTCGGTAGTATCGCAAAGAGAAAATATTGGCAAAGGTCAAGATAGTGAGGGAGTGAGTATGTCGGGGTTGGAGGAGCAGATGAAGAATTTAGAGCAGAAGCTAGAAACGTTAATGGTAGATACTCAGAAGCAGTTCGAAGCTCAGGATCGCAAGTTGGAGAAAAGTTATGAAAAGATTGCGGAGCTCAGCAGTGAGCATGCGACCAAATTCGATCAGATAATTGAAATGTTGGAGAGTTTGGGAGCGAAGAAGAATGATTCAGATGCTGGAGGAGCTTCCATTTCCAGCGGTTTGAAAGGGAAGGGTATATCGCTGGCGCCCGAAGAAGAAAGCGGAGGAGAGGAGGCTGCATATAATACATGGAGGTTAAGGTATGATCCTTTATCAGACCATGAGTCCATGACATCCAAGTTGGGATGCTTCTTCTGCGGTGTGTATGAAAAGATAAGAGCTGAAAAGTACTTAGCGATTAGATCCGCTTGAGGGAGATGGAAGGGTTGGACTTGGCTGCCATGAAAGAGTTTGTGGATTCCACTAAGTGGAAAGAGTTTTGGGAGACTTTGCTCTCGATTGGAGGACGTAAGCTATTGCTTAGCGATGTCGTTGGAGGGTTGAAGAGAGTACATCAGCAAGAAGAATAACTTGACTTTTGAAAGATTTGCAGGAGATTCTTATGGCAGATAATATCGCCAAAGGATGATTTTTTATGGCTCGCTAGGAAGCTAATGAGCAAATTTTCATCTTCTGATTAGAATCAGCGAGTTGTTTCTTTTCGCTGTGAGGAGTTAGATCCGTATTGCTAATTTTGCTTACCATAGCATTGAGTCCCCCAAGCATTGAAAGCATACCGTAGCATTGAGTGCCAATTTTGCTTTTAGATTTCTTATTCGACCATTTTTCTTCTGCATTATTCCATGGATGTATAATGTATTTCTATGATTCTAGATTTCTAGAAGCAATCCAGGTTACACGGTCTAATTGTAACAACACCTTAATCTAATGACCACCTTTATTCATTTTTTTGCAGGATGTTTGCAAACCGTGTTCCGCATATGCTTGATAATGACTACACACCATATTCTGCTCTTGATATTTTTGTTAAGGATCTGGTAAGGTTTCATATTTCTTTTGCTTATATATTGTTAGTAAATTGTAAAAATTCAAACTATCCTTATTTAGAATCATATGATCTACAGGGCATCGTTTCTCGTGAATGCTCATCCCACAAGATTCCTCTTCACGTTGCGACTGTTGCTCACCAGATGTTCCTGGCAGGTAATGCATCCGTGCTTCATTATGTCCCTATTTTCATCTGAGATTAATCAAATTGTTTTTGTTTTATTTTTGTATCTCTATTTTGATTGAAAGCTTTGGCCATATTCTTAACTGATTTCTCCCACTGAAAATGTTCTGTTGCATTTATGTGCATTCACTTCTCTTTAGGTCTAAGACTCTGAAATGTATGCTCACTTGTTTATGTTAATTGGAAGCAGGCTCTGCAGCTGGCTGGGGTCGGCAAGATGATGCTGGTGTGGTCAAGGTACAGACAATATCTCAATGTTTTCATCTCTGCTATAAAAATGTTTCACTAATTGTTGATTTAATTTTCTCCCTAAAAAAGACATATGTAAGTGATTGAACTTGATTGTAACTCTGGGCAAAAAAACAAAAAACATTTATAGGTCGTAAGGCTGACATTCCGAAATAACCATTGTGTATATAATGCTGAATTTTTCTCTTCACTGAAGGAGATTAATAATGGGGTATTAAAACAGTTAGTATTTACAGCTAATTCACTTGAGAAATCTAGCAGCAGTGACCCCTGTACATTATCTTATGTTACCCATTTCTTTTTATTGTCTTGACAGTTGTTTCTTTAATGTACTTTCAGGTTTATGAAACACTCACAGGTGTCAAAGTAGAGGGAAAGACTCCAGTGCTGAAAAAAGATACCATCTTGCGGTCTCTTCCTTCTGAGTGGCCAGTCGATCCTATTGATGATATACGTAAATTAAACCAGAACAGCTCGAAGACTTTGGTTGTTTTAGATGATGATCCCACTGGAACACAAACTGTGCATGACATAGAGGTTTTGACAGAATGGTAATCATCTTAAATGATTCTTGATATTTTCTTGACAGACTATTATCTGCTCTATGTCCTATTCTTTCTAATTGGAGATGGGTTTACTTGCGTTCATGGTCATTTTTTAGCTAATCGATTTCTTTAGCTAAACCCTAAACCTCTCAGAGTGAAATTGTTACAAGCCAAATGGAAGAGCCCAACCCAATAAACTAGTCTATTAGGTGGGAGAACCCATTTAGCTTATAAACACCACAATGGTTGCCCATACAACCAATGTGGTACAAGTCTCATACCTTGCAATTGGTATAGATCATAACATTCGTCCCCCCTTAAGGAGACCAACGTCCTCGTTGGTCACGGTCACGTTGGTCACGGCTAGCTTTTCTAGGCCACCACTCCGTGAGCCACCACTCCGAGCCCTTGTTGGTCACGGCTGGCTTATTTCCAGGCCACCACTCCGTGGGCCACCACTCCAAGGTCTGGCTCTGATACCAATTGTTACAAGCCAAATGGAAGAGCCCAACCCAATAAACTAGTCTATTAGGTGGGAGAACCCATTTAGCTTATAAACACCACAATGGTTGCCCATACAACCAATGTGGTACAAGTCCCATACCTTGCAATTGGTATAGATCATAACAGAAATCTTCTCCCTTTTGCAGGACGATCGACTCACTCCTGAATCAGTTCAGGAAAAGACCAACATGCCTTTTCATTTTAACTAACTCAAGGGCTCTAAGTTCTGATAAGGTAAGAAGTTTTTATATTTCTTATTTCTATAAAAATAAAGCTTCATGGTACTGGTTCTGCTGACATTGAGCAACAATAATTCAATGAACTGCAGGCCATTGAATTGACAAAGGATATATGCAGTAACATACACTTAGCAGCATCGTTGGTAGAAAAGATGGACTATACTGTGGTTCTTAGAGGTGATTCGACCTTAAGAGGCCATTTTCCAGAGGTAAGGAAGCACCTTTACATAAATCTCTCTCACACAGTGAATTTATAGTGCTTTATAGTCGAGGATAATGAATCCAGCTTCTGCCTGCATCATCAGGAAGCTGAAGCTGCTGTTTCCGTACTTGGTGAGATGGATGCATGGATCATTTGTCCCTTTTTCCTTCAAGGAGGTCGATTTACTATTGATGACGTTCATTATGTAGCTGACGGGGACAAGTGAGTTTCTCCTCCTTTACATATAATAAGGAATCACTACTTGGTCAGATTTTGATTGAGTACTCTACCTTGATTCGTGTAGCCTTGTTCCTGCTGGAGAAACCGAGTTTGCTAAAGATGCAGCATTTGGTTTCAAATCTTCGAATCTGCGTGAGGTGCCTCTTCTTGTTAAACTCGATTTGCAATTCATTTGCTTAAATGATCAAGATATTCAATTTCATTGCTCTTATTTATTCTTTCCCATTTTTAGTGGGTGGAAGAAAAAACAGGAGGCCGAGTTCTAGCAAGCAGTGTTGCATCTATCTCAATTCATCTGCTACGTAAAGGGGGGCCTGATGCTGTTTGTGATTATCTTTGTAGCTTAAAAAAGGTACAATAAATCGCACAACAGAGTATCAGTTCTTATTTTATTTATGGAAATTAGAGAGTTTCCTTGGTATGTTCTCATAGTGGTGATGTGAAATGAGCAGGATTCGACATGTATAGTTAATGCAGCTAGTGAAAGAGACATGGCTGTTTTTGCAGCTGGAATGATAAAGGTAAAGCTTTTCCAGTTTCTAACTATTGTTTTATTCTCTCGTGCAGTAACAACGTTAGTTTTGTCTGTAATTCTGTTCTTTGAACAGGCAGAATTGATGGGAAAGAAATTCTTATGCCGTACAGCTGCCAGCTTTGTTTCTGCTCGGGTTGGAATCATCCCAATAGGTCCAATTTTACCAAAGGATTTAGGAATAGAGAAAGAATGTGCTGGTGGGCTCATAGTCGTGGGGTCATATGTTCCCAAAACCACGAAACAAGTTCAAGAGCTTAAATCACAATGCGGACACTTCTTGAAGTGTGTTGAGGTTTCTGTTGCTAAAGTTGCCATGGCATCAAAAGAAGAAAGGGAGGAAGAGATTGAGAAGACAGCACAACTTGTGGACATATATCTGAAGGCTCAAAAGGACACTTTAGTGATGACAAGTCGGGAGCTTATCACTGGAAAAAGTGCTTCTGAGAGTTTGGATATCAACTTCAGAGTCAGCTCTGCACTTGTTGAAATTGTTAGAAGAATTACAACAAAACCTCGTTACATTTTGGCAAAGGGTGGTATTACTTCATCGGATCTTGCAACAAAAGCACTTGAAGCCAAGTGTGCAAAAATAGTTGGGCAAGCACTGGCTGGTGTTCCCTTGTGGCAGTTAGGTCCTGAAAGCAGACACCCTGGAGTTCCTTACATAGTTTTTCCTGGTAAGAATCTGTTTCTCTGGTCCAATTGGTGCTGTCACCTTTTATACTGTGGGCGTGAAGCTCATACTGCCTACTACTCCTTGTAGGTAATGTTGGAAGCAATTCAGCAGTAGCTGACGTAGTGAAGTCATGGGCCCTTCCGTCCAAGGTTCCGTCGACCAAAAACCTTCTCCTGGTAAGAACACCGAAACTCAAAAGAGAACAGATCACAAATATCACTTTCATTGTTCTGTCTCTTATTCTTTTTTGTGTGTGTGCATTAAAGAATGCTGAAAGAGGTGGATATGCGGTTGGGGCTTTTAACGTGTACAATTTGGAAGGAGTCGAGGCAGTTGTTGCTGCTGCAGAGGAAGAACGAAGCCCTGCCATTTTACAGGTGTGTGACATAAACTTCAGAAGTATATTATTTCAATGATTAGTCTAAGACATTCGAGATATCATATTATTGATTACTGTGTCAAAGGCAGAATTGTTTATTGTTCAGTCTCTGCTCTGCAGATCCATCCTGCTGCATTTAAGCAAGGAGGAGTTCCTTTTGTTTCTTGTTGTATTTCTGCTGCCGAACGAGCCACTGTAAGTATTAGTATTTCAATTTGAGAACTAAAATGGCAGTTATTTCTACTTCTTTCTTGGGAAAAAAAATAACAAAAAGAGTTGCTAATCATGTACCAGTAATTAGTGATTACCAACAAGCTAAGATAAACTTATGGAATTCAATATCATCTTGTGATGGCAGGTCCCGATCACTGTGCATTTCGATCATGGAGCTTCAAAGCAAGAACTTGTAGAAGCAATTGACTTGGTAATTTACCTTGCGAAGTGCAACATGAGAAACAATATTCTGCTAATTTAGTCCAAGAAAGAGAATTGGTTTGGCTAGATGCTCATGTATATTCAAATTTTGCCAGGGTTTTCACTCAGTTATGGCCGATGGTTCACACCTATCTTATGAGGACAACATCTCTTACACAAAATTCATATCAAGATTAGCTCACTCGAAGGACATGATGGTTGAAGCCGAATTGGGGAGGTTGTCTGGAACAGAGGACGACCTCACCGTGGAAGATTATGAAGCAAAACTAACCGATATTAATCAGGTCATCTTCTATACATTGTGGCGATTCCAAATTCATTAATACATTCAAACTCCCCATACCAACAAAATATCCCTACCTGATCTGCAGGCCGAGGAGTTCATTGACCGGACTGGTATAGACGCACTTGCAGTATGTATTGGAAACGTCCATGGAAAGTATCCTGCAAGTGGTCCAAATCTCAGGCTCGATTTGCTCAAGGTATAGTAAATTTTCATCAATTACTCACAATGTGAAATAGTAACATCCATGAGATAGTGAACTCTCAAGAGGCTAACATCACCTTTTCACCTTTTAGGATTTGCATGATTTGGCTTCGAAAAAGGGTGTGTTTTTGGTTCTTCATGGTGCTTCTGGTGTACCCAGAGAACTTGTACAGGTACAATTAAGACTTCATAGGACCATAACTTTAGAAATGCTGAAGATACAGAACTGAGACGAAATTCTGCATTTTTCTTCTTCTTTACAGGGTTGTATAGAGAGAGGTGTAACAAAGTTCAATGTGAACACTGAGGTCCGGAAGGCGTACATGGATTGCTTGAGCCAGCCAAAGAAAGATATCGTCCAAGTCATGGAATCTGCAAAAGAAGCCATGAAAGTAGTGATTGCAGAGAAGATGCAGCTGTTTGGTTCATCAGGAAAAGCTTGAAATTTTGAGTTATTATTATCTAATTGGTCAGTCTTTGGGTAATAAGAAAGATGATGATCTATCTATATGTTGTAGAGAGTTTAGGGGGTTGCAAATGCCATTATATTGTATTTGATTCAAACAAGTTATTGGAGGATTCAAATAAGGGGTGGGGGAGGTCTGGTTGCTGTATATTTTATCAAAGTTGTATTGGCAGTGGAATTGGTCACTGCAGATGTAAAATCTTAGCTGATTAGTTGTGCACACATTGTGTGTATGTTGGTAGAGTGATTTGACTTCAAATCCACCGAGAGCTTTTCTTTCAATTGAAGCAACTCATTTATGTCGCGTCAACCAATTTGATCTAACACGAAACATGATATGAACACACCAAAAATTTATATATAAATTATGAAATGAATCAATAAATGAGTTGAATTTAATCTGAACTCATGAACTAACTGAATTTATAAATTGAGTTCATAAGACAATATTATCTAGTAATTGGTTATATTTTAAAAGAGTTAATTATTAACAGTTGAAAATTGTGCTGCACAGTTACTTATATTTCAAAATGTGACGATACAAATATATATATATATATGCAAAAAAATAACTATAAAATACCATTAAACTTATTTTCTTCATCGTTATGTTCATCTTCTTCTTCGATTTAAACTCGAAACAAAATTTGCGCAAATTTGAGTTCAAAATTAAATTTCGGACATTAACATGAAGAACAATATAATTGAAAAATATAAAATCGTCAATTATAGTGACTATTTAATTAACATTTGTCATATATGATTCAATTATTAAGTAGTTATATAGTACTTAAATAACTGACTGAATTATCCTATTTCAAAATATATTCCAACGCACACTCCGTAGTCCGTATTATTTACCAAAGTACCGTCATATACGGTAGGTTTTGTGACAATAGATCTCTCTGTTTCCCCTGCATATTAAATAGGGTTAATTACTTAATTGGTTACACATATTTCACCATTGTGCAGAATGGTTACACATGTTTCAAAATGTGATTAATTGGTTTTGTTATATGACTAATTGGTTACACATGTTTTTTCCAATGTGATTAATTGATTATTCCGTTAGTAGACCGTTAATTAATATTTTTAACATATTTTTGAATTATCAAATGACTATTATGCCCTTAGCTGTTACAAATAACTCCATGCCACGTTCAGCAAACAACCTTACAGATGTTGCATCTTCGTTAAGGCTGCCACTAGCAAATCTCAACCAATTACGAACCTTACAGATGCTGCAAACAACCTTACAAATGCTACATCACGAACCCAGAAACGCGATTATGGGTTCGTGATGAACCCAGAATCGCATTTCTAGGTTCGTGACTTGATGAAGAGCTTGCTGTGGGTTCGTGAAGAATCCCTCCATGTTTGCTGCGGTAGCTTGCTGTGGAAGAGTTTGATAAAGAACGGTGGATAAAAGGGTAATTAAGTTATTTTATGTATTTAAATAGTGACTTAACTGTCATTTTTTTAGGGTTAATAGGTCAAATGGTACCATAAGTTTGGGTCATGTAATCGGATGGTACCCCTATGTTGTTTTTTAGTACCATAAGTTTCGCAATGTTGTTATTTGGTCCAAATTACTGTTGCCGTCAATGTTAACTAATGGAATGCTGGCGTGGCATTGACGTGGCACTGACGTGGCACTGATGTGACACTAGTGTGGCAATTGGAAAATACAAATAAATAGGAAATATAATAAAAATAGAAAAAATTGGGAAAAATCGAAAACAAATTGGGAAAAATCAGAAAAAATCGAAAAATATTTTAAAACTTTATATATTAATAAAATGTATTTTTTATAAATTGGTTTTAAAAAAATCGAAAATTGAAAAACAAATAGAGAAAAAATATGAAAAAAATCGGAAAAATTATAAAAAATATTTTAAAACTTTATATATTAATAAAATGTATTTTTTATGAATTTTTTTTTTTTTTTAAAACGAAAATTGAAAAAAAAAAAAACTAGGTTGGACCAGTTTTTTATTTTTTTTCAATTTTCGATTTTTTTAAAAAAAATACATTTTATTAATATATAAAGTTTTAAAATATTTTTTGAATTTTTTTATAATTTTTCCGATTTTTTTCATATTTTTTCGCTATTCTTTTAAATTTCCCTATTTATTTTTATTTTTTAAATTAAATATTATATTATATATCTACGTGGCGCTGATGTGGTGCTGACATTGACCATTTAACAGAAAAATCTAACGGTTGACTAACAGAGTACCATAGGACAACATGCTCCAAACATAACAAACCATTTAACTACATCAAAAAACATATGGTATCATCCGATCACATGGCACAAACTTATGGTACTATGGGAACTATTAACTTTTTTTTAAAATGAACAGTAAAAAAACAATTACCAATCAATCACGTTAAAAACAAATGTGTAAAACGTGTAATTAACCCTATTAAATAACCAAAACGGACGAAGTAAAGAATCGATGAGATCTGATGTCACAACCAAATTGATAAGTGTTTCGCAGATTGGTTTGATCCTCTAGTGGTGTGGTCTGCGTAAGAATCCGATCCTCTCTCTCCCAGTTCAATAATCTATACTTCATCAACCTCCTCTGTTTCGATCTCGGATAGATTCTTCAATGGCGGACAAGACCAGCGAGGCCCAGCTCTTCGAGCTCGACAATGGGACCATGCAAGCGAAGATCAGCAACCTAGGTTGCACCATCACCTCCTTGAGCGTTCCTGG
Source organism: Chamaenerion angustifolium (assembly GCA_946814005.1). NCBI lineage: Eukaryota > Viridiplantae > Streptophyta > Magnoliopsida > Myrtales > Onagraceae > Chamaenerion > Chamaenerion angustifolium. The sequence goes on along the minus strand of OX328271.1, from coordinate 32,796,184 downwards.
CAAAGATGGTAATCGTGCATTGAATGATCGATGCTTCTCTCCTTTGGCCGCCCGGCCTGCTATTGTTTTTCTTTTACGCGATCACAATGATAGATTCTGACACGATTGATTTCTTCTTCACCAGGAAAATTGGCCGATGTTGTTCTGGGCTTTGATACTCTGGAGCCGTATCTGGTAAATCACAGCTGCTAAATTCCAATTCTGCTGCTCTTTTGCGTGAAACAATGGAAGATCTGTTCTTCATGCATGTCAAATAAATCCTGAGAGAAGTGAAGGAGAAATTAGATCATGTGAATGATTAAACTTAAAGCTATCATTTTTTTTCTTCTTGAAGCTCTTACCTATTTGAACTATTTGTACTGCAGTCAATGTCTATTGAAATTAAGTCAGATTGGTCCGAATTCTGGACATAGCAATCTGCTGATGATCAGTTTTCGTTCAGATGATCTGATCTGACTGCCTCTTCCTTGATTGAATTGATCAGAAAGGTCAAGCTCCGTACTTTGGCTGCATTGTGGGCCGGGTAGCAAACAGAATCAAAGATGGCAAGTTCACTTTAAATGGAGTTGAGTATTCTTTGCCGATCAACAAGCCACCAAACAGTCTTCATGGTACGAAATAGCACCAACTTTTTATGTTTCATTTAGATTGGTAACAATTACATAAAGCACTGATCCTCCACACACACCACACACGGTTTTCGTGTGGATTAATACTACCATGCCATGTACATTTATGAGCTATCCACACACTTCAAGCTGCAAAAAGATGAAACAGTCATTTTTCTTGGGGTTTTCTGATTTTTTTGAATGATTATGGTTTCTGAATTTTTTGAATGATGATGGTTTATGCCTTCTGGGATGAATACCAGAATTTCTAGTGCTGCTCACTATATTGTTGTAGAACGTAATGTATTAGAATTTCTAGTGAATCCCCTACTAGGAAGTGCTCAGTAAGCCTTCATATGCTTCCTCCCAATGTAAGGCTTTACCTACTCATGGAAAAAATGCAAGCTTCTCAATTCGAATAAATCATAGAATATGCCATGATTCCCAGAAAGTGACTTCATGATTACAACTCTGTAGATTCCCAGATAAGTTGTCGACTCTATTTTTGTTGCTTAGGTGGACACAAAGGCTATGACAAGGTGATATGGGATGTAACGGAGCAAAGAAAAGGGGAAAGTCCTTCCATTACTTTCACATATCAAAGCCATGATGGAGAAGAAGGTAGCTTCTTTCTCTCTAAACAGTAAGTTTCAAAGCATTAAGCCCTTTCTGCCAGCTTATTCACATCTTTTTCAACATAAATTAGGTTACCCGGGAGATGTATCTCTCACCGCCACCTATACCCTAACCTCACCCACCAGCATGAGGCTCGACATGGAAGCTGTGCCAAAGAACAAGGCCACTCCAATCAATTTAGCTCAACACACCTACTGGAACCTATCAGGACACAGCTCCGGACCTATCCTGGACCACACAGCCCAGATATTCGCAAACCATATAACTCCTGTGGACCAGAACACGGTCCCAACAGGTGAAATCATGCCTGTCAAGGGCACCCCCTTTGACTTCACCTCAGAGAAGAAGATTGGTGCCTCTATTCACGAGGTCCCAGGGTTAGGCTACGACCACAATTATGTGCTCGACTGTGGGGAGGAGAAGTTGGGTTTGAAGCATGCTGTAAAGGTGAAGGACCCTGTGAGCTGCCGGGTCCTTAATTTGTGGACCGATCGCCCTGGGATGCAGTTTTACACAGCAAACTATGTTAATGGAATTGTGGGTAAGGGTGGAGCTGCGTACGAGAAACATTATGCAGTCTGTTTGGAGACTCAGGGGTTCCCGAACGCAATTAATCAGACTAACTTTCCTTCTATTGTGGTGCAGCCGGGTGAGAAGTATAAGCACACCATGTTGTTTGAGTTCTATGTAGAGCAGTGAAGTTGTTTGGTTTATGTTGTATTGTTGTTGGAGCAAAACAAGACTACCTTTATGGTGTTCCGGAGCAATAATAAATTCCAATGGGTTTTGCAGACTTTAAGGTTATGTGTCATACTGATATGTGGCCATACTTTGCAAGGTATAATCCAACAGTTGAATAATTCAAAGAATTGAAGTATTTTTTGTTCCTTAAGTTACAAGGCTATGTGAATATCACACAATCAAAATTTTATTAAAGAAAAATCCTTTAGAATATATCAGGAAAATGAAGGACTAGGTTAATGTTAACTTTATGTCAATTCACATTAAACAATGTCCAAGATTCGAATAAAACATAGCTCATCTTTCAGAAAAAACAGGGAACCAACAGCAACCAAAGGTAGAGTTGATTCTTCCCCTAAAACCTGCATATGATTCTTCACCTTGTTCGAACCAGTTCGAGAGGTAGAGTTTCCATTGCCGTCTGAAATTCCCACAAACAAATTTAATTCTTAACAAATTAAAAAAATGAATGAAAAAAAAATACCATCAAACAGTGATTTACCCATAGTCTAGGAACTCTAGGGTCCGATTTTGAATGCATCTTGGATAATTCTGACTGAAAGCTAATCACTATGGATACTTTATACTCAACTGAGAATGGTCTGCATAGTGATATCAACAATGAAGTCTCAAAGCTTTTATTGAACTTATGGTAAGACAGAAAAGTTAAAAACTGCAAAAGTGCTATTTACCCAGCTAGGACAGTGGGGCAAGTTAAGAGGCGAGGAGGAATAACATGGATGGGCAAAGTCATATGGCGACAGACATCTCCATCTGCTATCTGTGACAAGAAAACATAAATACATTATGAACTTGTTAATACAATGTGCATTGAACACTAGTATCCGAAGATAGTCTTTAAAAATTACTGTGTACCTGGGTTGTCTGTACCAAGGATGTTTCTGTAATTATTCTCTCTCCAAAAATAATGGACTCGATACGGAGCAGCTGCAAGTCCATAGAATGGATAGGAACAGCAGATGATTCCACAACAAGTTCACCGCTGATGGGGTCTGACAAAGAGCATAGGGTGGACATTCTTCCAGTAACTCTGAAACCCCCTAAAGCAAATTGCAACTTCAGCACAATTTCTTAGTAGATTATAATATATACACATATCTAACATGTACAGAAAAACTTTAGTCCCAGTAACTTGTGGGCAGGAAATTTTAGTGATCATTATGCACTTGTAGAGAAGTAGCTTTTAGCGAATAGATTTCAAAACCTAACACCGAAGTGAATGGACATCCTTTAGGTCATGAATATGATGAGTAGGCTACTATTGTACTAACAAAGAATCAGCATCGACCAAAACATGGAAGAACAAAAAACGATTCAGTTGAAAAAAGTATAATGCATTTGAAAGGCGAGGTCAATAATTCAGACCAGACTTCAGTGCAGGAAGTAATGGGTGCTTTTGAGTATCTTGAGTGATGTAAAAGATAACCATTTCTGAGGATTCTGGTTGCTCAAGTAACTCAGCTGCAGAAAATGAATGATAGTAAGTACAATATTGATGATTTTACCTATTTTTGGAACTCCCAAAATCAAGGAGGATAAATGATACGGATAAATGATACCTTTATCACTTTCAACAATAAACTCCATCGTCGTAGACAGGGGTTTATGTAGGTAGCCTCTTACTACATCTGCAGTTAACAAATACTATACAGAATGCATTAAACATTAAACAAATAAGAGGAACTTTTGCTGTGTCAAGGAAGATCTACTTTGAAAGCTTGAACTGCACAATACTATTTGAAGAATTGGGAATATCCATTCCTGAAATACTCAATCCTTTGGCAAAGCTTAAGAACAGAAAATGATTATTTACCTGGATACTGATATTAGCTCCATGGAATGTTTCGTAAAACTTTTCATTACTGCCCTCTCTTGACTGTCTAGCGATAATAGAAAAAGGTATCTGCAGAAATGAGCCTTAATTAGCAGGAGAAAATATGTTTTGCAAGAGACCAACAAAGTAGCCAACAGAGGAAATGCAACCTCTAATGCTGTTCACGTAAAAGAATTAGAGAATTAATATTTGAAAAGAATTAAAGAGTAGAATGTGTGCAAATAAAGTAATTCGAGGTCTCAACATACAACAGCAGGGTGTGCAAAATGAACAAGGAAAGCGATCAACACTCTCGAGCTGAATTCTTGGCATATATCTTATCATTAGTATCTCATCCGTATTTGAGAAACCAGAAAGATGTCTTTAATTCTCTCTTTCATTAGCGGATATATTACCTCAGTTGTACCTGAAGTGATCTTTCCAGGGGATCCAACCTCGATGCTCTTCTTCCTGTTCCAATATCAAAATCATATTAGAGACAAGAGAGAACTGGAAGAAGTTGCTACAAGTTAATGGTTACAGTATCAATATATTGATGGAAGATACAGAACTGCGGCCCCGAGATTTTCATTTCAATTAGCTCAATCCAATGAGCAAATCAAAGCAAAGAGAACGAAGCAACATCTCACATGATTATCATAGGCTTAAGCGCGCCAACTAAGGACTCAACAATCCCAGCCGATCCTCCACGAACCTGTAAATTTACCACAACAGACATTGCGATCACGCGAAACTTGCAAGATGAAGAAATGATCGAAACACCACCCGATCAATCGTCAGAGAAATCAAATTAAGTATGAAGACAAGATGGAAGTACCGCTATTTAGTACCTGCATGTTCACCGATCCATTAATGGAGAGGCGAATTCCGTAATGAGATATCGAGGAATTGGATCTGATGATGATTTTGCCTTCAAGAGGTTCCTGAGGACGAGTGCGTACTTTGGTGAGGAGATGAAGTATAATCAATATGAGAATTACAGAACAGCACGTAACAGAAGAGAGAGAAACCTACAGAAGGGCGGTAGATGCGACTGGACCGAGACAGTTTGATTTCCATCGTTGGCGCCATTTCCGACGACGATGGTGGAGGAAGTAAGTGAAAGCACCTGCTGGGAAGTGGGATCTACAGTGGGTCGTCTTGTGTTTACATTTATATTACGCCGACACACTGCCGCGTTTAATATGCCGTAGCCGGTACTATAATCCTAGATTAAGCCCAACTTACGATATTAAACCAGTCAGATGACTTGATAATTTCATACTGGGATTATCGGTTTACTATTGAGAATGTAATATGAGTAAGAATTATTTCATTATAATTACGCTAAAAAATGTAATTTATGGTCAGTTGTAGCAGAAATTTATAGTGTTACATAAATAAACAATGCAATCTAATGTTTCAATATTAAACATAACTATGCATACTATTAAACATCTATTTAACCATTCCCAAATATTTACAAAACCACGTAATTTTCCCCAAAGCATATCCATATACAAACATCCAATGCAAGTTACAGAGCAACTGACATCATACCCATACAAAAAAAAAATGTCACAGAAACAGAGCTTGCTTCTACAAAGATCACACCAACCGTGTCCCGAAAACCCGATACTGCCTTGTACCCCAAGGATCGTCCTTGTCAAGGTAGTAAGCCTTCAAGCAACACTGTACCACTGGCGGGTTCCTCAGAGAATACTCATCGGGTTTCAGTTTGGCATTTTCATGAACTCCAATCAATTTGTTCACCCTTCTTCTAAGAACATCAACAGGAATGGACCGATCGAAAAACTTATCCTGTTAGAGACATCAAGTCCGTGGAAGAATCAGGAAAACCATAAGCAAATGGAAAAGTTGTACGCAAAAGAAACTGATAATGAGCATATACCCCATCTTCTGCATACAAATAGGCATGGATTCGAGCAGTTGGGTCTTCAAGAGTTAGCCTAACCCTATATACCCCATTAGGAGAGAGGAACTGCTCAGGTGGCCAAGGGAATACAGACACCACTCGAACAAAACATCTGTACTTGCCAACAACCTGTTTTTTTTACGGCATGAAAAAATAAAACAGAGACCAAAGTATATACCACGAACAACTTTTTTAGTTTCAAATAAATAGATGACTTTAATGCATATACGAGCCGTGTACCAGTCTGCAAATTACAAAAATTGGTCTAAGCATTGAATTTAGAACACATGGATCATGACAATAAAAAGGACATAACATGATGGATAGATCTTTTGCATATGACAGAGATTCCAAAAAAGTAGTGCATCTGGGTACCTTAGGATAAGTGATAATATCCATCAGCGAGACGGAAGGAGCCTCCTCGTGGTCAACCACTGTCAATTTAAGAAATACAACGTGAAAAAGATGTCCAAGACGATGTCAGAAGGAGCAGCTCTTTTTTTTGCAATATCTAGAAGCAAAAAGGGTTAGCTACAAGATATCATAACCATTAAAGGATTACAAATCTAACCTGTAACTTCTGAAGTGTTAGGAAAGACCCATTGAGGTACTCGACCAAGTTTTGATGATAACCGCTGATCATAAAAACTGAGTTAACAATCACCAGAAAAGGAAAATAAGATTTTATCAGACTTTGAACAGTTAAATTCCTAAATGTAAAATAACGGGAAAAAATATCATGTGAATATGCCAATATATACTATCTCGAGTTAAGAGTAACCTTTGGTAACACAAAATATTGCGGTGATCTTGAGGTATGTATCGCAGTTTTGTGGTGGAAATTAATACACCATACCATAAGCCATCATGAACTTCGCAAACGATTTCATGGAAAATCGCCCAATGGCCTGTGTTTAAGAAACCAAGTTGGCAATTCTTATTGCTCCCATCTATGATCACCCTTAAGACGGTTCCAACTCTAGGAAATGTGCACAACACGTCTCTCGGCAATAACTCTGGTTCTCTCTGTAGATTGAGGGGATTATTCATCTCATCTGCCAACCTGTCCAAAATCCAAAGTTAGTTCCCTATAGCATATTAGTGGTTTTACATGGCAAAAGATATCAAATAAATTTAAAGTTTAAATCAATTGTATCAAATCACAGAAGCTTCATAGCAAATAGGCATCAACAAGCGACTAATCATGGATTCTATGATCCACTTATTGGAACCAATAATTGGAAAAGGAATAGAACATACTGTAAGCTAACCTTGTATATACCCTTTAGTATATAACGTTTTATGATTGTATCTTCTTGTTGTTGTTACTTAACTATGTATATTGCTGATATAAAAACAAATAAACATTAAGTAATCAGGACTCAAAGTGAACTCACTTTGTTTCAATAGTATTGGCCGGGGCATCAGTCCCATCCCAAATGAAGATGATCCAATCATCTTTGACAACCTCACACTTATGAAGAATCTAGGATAGCAAACACCAGAGAGATGGATTTAACATATACATTAATCATACGATGTTAAGTATCATAGCCATAAAAATCCTAAAAGCTTAGCTTTGCAACTGTTCATAACTTGTCCAAAATTTTAAACAGACGTGGAGATCTGCAGGGATTAAAAAGTGACCTGATTAATTACCTTAGCAACAAAATTATGCCTTTCACCTCGCTTAATGTGTTGAAAGAGAGATAAATCATATGGATCTGCAAAGTAGGTTCACAGTTGGAACACTAATTGTTAAGTATGCCTAAAATATAAAAGAAATGGAACTCCTAAAATATAGTACAGTCGTACTACAAGAAGAAAAACAACTCAACTTATTGAGTAACAAAAAACTTCCTGAGATACTTTATTTAAGCTAAGCAACTTACGCCTCTAAATTATTTGAAGGCTCAACGAAGTACCTAAAAGCAGTTAGTTTTACATGAAATTTACTACATCTACTCATTTATATCACTAGTCAAGCCAAAACATAAACCGATCTTAACTCATCTAAATGGGAAGAAAAGCTTCTCTCTACACTTATGGTGACATTTAACTACTTGCTGAGTGCACCAATTATATATCAATGCACAAGTAAGATATAATCAAGTGAAAGAAGATATTAGAGAACAGTGCACATACTGAAGTTTATAGATTACCTGATCCTAGCTGAAAATTGACCAGCCACTTTCTGAGATTTTCTACAAACTTCTTGTCCAACTCTCTTGACAAAAATTTCGAAGAAACTTGGTATGGAACAAAATCTTCACCATCAATACCTTTAAATAGCGCAAAGGATGAAGATTTCTTATTGTAAAGTGCATAGACATCATTCCTATTTGGTTTTATCTGTGAAGAAAAGAAGGCAAAACTATAGTTGATGAACTTTGTGAATTTTTCCATCAAAATTTACTTTACAGATGTATTGGTTTACCTATCTTTTCGCAACTGCAAAGACTTCCAGGAGACTAAAAACTAAGACACTTGAGGTAGTGTAAGTTGTAAATTCGAAACATAAATAGAAAGAGGAACCATGTTGTCATATTGACCTCCTATCAGATTATTCACACTGAAGAATAAAATGATTCAGCCAAAATAACACAAACCAATGGAATATAGAAAATCTAGTCATCTTTTCCAGTAAAATGGAAGAATGATGGCGCCTTTTTTACATGGCATGCAACTACCCGGTAGAGTATCAAACGTGACATCTACAATAAAATGAAGAGTGCCAGGTCTGTTGGCGAGGCAGAGTAGAAGATTTTAGAAATGCCTTTGCTTGAATTGTGAAAAAGAGAACAGCATAGTACTCCCAACTTCAAAACCAATGTGCAACTAAAATGAGATCGTAAAGCAAATAAAAAAGCTGAAAGTACCACAACGTGAGAAAGCTGAGCTATATCTCCAGGAGAAGCAACTAAAGGAAGCTTCTTAACACCTTCAGCAAAAATGTTGACTGTTATACCAGGTTTTGGACATGATTCATCTATTAACTTTATGCTGACAAAATAATCTGCAAGGAAACATAGTACATCACAAAAGAGAACGAAAAATGAAATCAAATTCGGCAGATAATCATTGAGAAAAAAAAAAGGACAATTCAAAGCATTTTTTTACAGATACAGCAACAAGCTGAAAAACGAGATCCCTGCTTTGAGTTTCAACACAGAAAAATAACTTACTATGTTAATCGAACAGCACATTTTAAGTATAAAGTAGATCCTAAAAACAAAGTTATGAGAGTCTAAGGCTTTTCATCAAGAACCTCTGGTAACTGTTAAACAGTATCAACCTGAGACTATGCTAGACTGTGGGGGAAAGGAAGAGATAGCTCCTTCTCTTCTCCACATTTCTAACACATACGTAATCGGGAAACAATAAAAATTACAAATGAACTGGCTCAGTAAAACACCTTTACTTAGACTTGATCATCACTCTACTACCACACCAGCTCATGACTAGTAGCAGCTGTAAGTCCGGCCTTTTTTGTCTTCATCGCCAAAAAAAATTAACAGATACGTAACTTTGGAAAAGATTTGAGTGGTGTAGCCTCGAAAGGGAGACTTACCGGAGCCTTTGGATCGCCGAGGGATTCCGAACTCAAAAATGACACCGATGAAGCTGACTCTCTGATTGAGACATGTGGCTGCGTCCCTCAGTTTGAGGAACCTGTAGTCATCTCCATCCACCATCGTCCCTCTTATAGAGACTTCTTTCTGTTCAGAAAACCTAGATGGGGTTTAGACGTTTAGTTCTCCCTGCGGAAGTTTTTTTGAATTTGAAAGGGGTGAGCTATTACGAATCAAGTGACTATTCACTTTTCACCACACTTATATTATATTGAGTCATTGACTATTACGAATTTTTGGAAAAAGTAATTAGTTAAAAAAATATTTCAAAAAGTGAACATACACTGTAGTGTTAAAATCATAACTTCTCACAACTTCCACTCCGGAACGTCTTAAAACACCTTTTTTTTCGACGATACATTCGTTTAATAAAAATTAAAGGATTAATTACTTAATAGGTTACACTTTGACCAATTTTCAGAATGGTTACACATGTTTCAAAATGTGATTAATTGGTTTTGCTACATGACTAATTGATTACACATGTTTTTCCCAATGTGATTAATTGGCTATTCCGTTAGTAAACCGTTAATTTTAACGTTAATTAATTTTTTTAACATATTATTGAATTGTGAAATGACTATTATGGTCTTAGTTGTATTGAAGAACACCTAATCGTTTTGAAGAACCAGAATCAAATCAAATTCGATGTTTTTGAGAACCCAGAATCGCAATTCTGGGTTTTTCGATTCTTGTTCTTAAAGATAATGATGTGTTCTTGAAGATGATTCTAGGGGTAATTACGTCATTTTACGTATCTAAATAGTGACTTAACTGTGATTTCTAACGGTGAACAGTAAAAAAACCAAATAGTCACATTTCAAAACCAATTAATCACATTTTGAAACATGTGTAACTATTTTGAACATTGGTCAAACATGTGTGACCAATTAAGTAATTAACCCAAAATTAAATTATGTATTTATAAAAAAAAATAGAATATGTAGATATTTTAATTGTGATTTTAATGATGCCAAAAATAAAAGATTGGACTTACGGATTGACCATACGTTCTGTGCTAAGTTGAGACATGAAAATTTAAATTCAACCATGTAAGTTCAAACTCAACACCGTTAACAACATTTATAACGAAAATCAATTATTTATCTAATTTAATTTTATTAGATATATATTTGATTTTTTAATCTAATATCATTTGTCCGAAATGATAAAATGAATTAAGTGGAAAATTTTACACAAACAAAATACTAATTACAATATAAATAATGCTAACTAAACGTTAAATTTTAACTTTCGGACTGACACTACGATACAACAAATAAAAAATTATACACATATACTTGACTTAATCAATTAGAAATATATCTCTTTAAAATTTACACACAATATTATTACAATTTAAGAGTAAAATGCATGTGTACCTTAATATATTAACATAAACTAAAATTCGTTTGCAAATTGTTAATAACCTTGTGTAGATCTACCGTCATTGTCCCTTACTCATAAATTATCTTATCAAGATATCAACCAAACCAATATAGCTGCACTTTGTTTGAAGTAACAAAATCGAGAGCAGAATGTCTCTTCTACAAAGGTTTTCCAGTTAATAACAATGAATAACGCATCTTGAAAGGAAAATGAAACCACGGTGAGTGGTTTCGTGTATGGATATGGAAATGCAGAGATCAAACTTGGAAACATGATCCATCTTCTTCAACCTTGGACCTAAAAGATAATCTTCAGAGACTACGAACTACAGACAGGTCTCTTCCATAGCTGCTCTTCGTAGTCGGTTTTCTCCTCCGTGGGCAGTTTGTTGTTGCATTTTTGGCACATCTCTCTACCAGAGTAATTTAGGTGGTCGCATCTGTAGGAAATGATCACCAAGTTAGTAGTTAGTACCAAGCAAAGGAAAAAGGACAGTTTAGGGGGAGAGAGAGAACTCACATAAGGCAATGCCACTGACCAGGTTTTTTTGGGCGGCACTCCTCACAGCTCAAGCACTTGACATTCTTCGCAAAGTTGATGTAGCTACACCTGCACTTACAAGCTTAAAAAATGAGTACACTTCAATTCGTTCTATGGCCAAGTTTTTCAATCATCATTCATCTCTATGGCATCAGAAGGATTTACAGCCAGTGGTTAATGTAGAGATTGTTCCTGATACAATATGTACTTCAACGTGGAGACAAGAGGAGAAAAATGTGACATTTGAACTAATATTTCAATTTAGTTTACTGGCAGTGTTTGCTGACTGCTGTTCATGTAAACAGCACAATTCAGTTTTACAGGAGGGTGGTAACAATTTATTAACTCTCATAATCTTAGCTTGGAATTCACGAGTATGGAGATATTCTCCATTCAAACTACTCTAGTTTGACAGACCAAACTCTAAAAAGAATAAACAATTGCAGACTCCATAGTCAAATAATAATAACTTACTTTTCACAATTCCAGTCCCCTGGCTTCATTTCTATTTTGAGGCTACGTTTCTCTGGGCCAGACGCTTGGCACTTCAAGCACTGTACATTTCTAGAAAAATTTACAAGCTGGCATCTGCAACACAAATAAAACATGGATGAGACCAATATATCCAGCAAGACAAATTATAGCCATTCTTGAAAGGAATGGAAAACAAAATCACAATGATCAATGGTTTACAGTAGATGTAACAATATACCTTAAGGCATCAGAAATTTCATGTAGAGATTGTTCATGCAAATTGCAAACAGCACGGACCAGTTTAACAGGAGGCAATAATTCATTCAGTCTCATAACTTCACATTTGAATTCAAATAAATGTGAAAGTAGCTTGTTTGTTTAATGTTTATATCATGACTCATGACTGCTACCATGGGAGCACTGGTCACTGCTCAGAAGTCCAGAGACAGTGTCCACTAAATAAAAGAACTTACTCTTGGCATTTCCAGTCACCTGGCTTCATTTCTATTTCGGGTTTCTCTGGACCCTGCGCTTGGCATCTCAAGCATACTGTATTTTTAGAAAAATTCATGAACTGGCAACTGCAACACAAATAAAACACGGATGAGATCAATCTATCCAGAAACCCTGGACAGAATTGCATGAACTGGCAACTGCAACACAAATAAAACATGGATGGGATCAATCTATCCAGAAACCCTGGACTGAAATGACAAGCCAAATTATAGCCATTCTTGAATGATGGCACAAAGGAACAGAATATAAAATCACAATGAACAATGGTTTACAGTAGATGTAATAATACACCTAAAGACATAAAAAATTGTCATTCAAATACGCTATACTAAAATTGGCCAAAAACAAATATGCTATACTAAAAGAGAAGGCATACTTAAATGACATGGAAAATGTGACTACAATACATACTATATAGTGATAGGGGTCAAGACAAATACCAGGACAGGTGTCTGAGTAGAAGTTCAGTTTTAATAACAACTAAGGAACGTGTAAATCTGGCACCTTCTTGGAGCCTTATTAATGATATATCTAACTTTAGCATTAAAAAAATGCTGAACTATTGAAGAAAAATAGAAAATGCCCAACAGGAGTAGTTAAGTAAAAGGAACAGTTGACATGAATCGGACAATGCCATCAACGTGAAAAAAAAATAACAAGGATACATTTAAAAAGGAAAAGAAATTCAGGCAAAACTAAGCATATTGTTTCACAAAGAAGAATGATTTGATAACCAAAGTTGGTTATTCAGCTCATAAATAAAAGAACATTAGGATTGACCATAGTAAAAGGCATGGAGAAGAAATAAAAGAAACAGCATCCCATCCATCAGAAAGAGCATATCACAATGGATTTGAAGGATCAGAAGGGTTTTATACACAAATAGAGTTCCACCACTTCCACTTTTTCTGTTGGATATATACTCATGTGTTGTGTACTCATGGTTATACTGACCATGGTACCAAAGAGGATTTTATATTTTAGAGCCTATGCCACACACATGCTCCACAGTTCAGGATCCTCAGTGTTAAGATTACCGTGAAGTCCAGATCCATGTTAAAGAAATGGAAATGAGAGTTGTTTGAAGGGACAAGCTAGCATGTAAGAGGGGTGTTAAGAGTCACTATCCCGAACACACTTTCATGTGCCAACATCGGTACATCACTCTTGAGTCTTGACACACCTCTGATTAGCTAATCTGAAAGTTATTGATACATTGTACAACCCCTGTCATCAAATATTTTTCTTCATCCATGCAATACGGCAATAATATAACACGAAAAATATCCTCAGGAGAGGATCTACTGATCAAGAGACTTACTCGGAGCAGATCCAATCTCCTTTAGACAATACAACTTCCTCCTCAACAGCTTGTATAGGACAATCTTCTTTGCACTTCCGACATACATTTGTTTTTGCGAAATTCAAAAAGTTGCACCTGTAATGTAATAGTTGGATGTCATCAAAATGTATAGCATGATGAGAAACTTAAGAATCACACCTTTGTTATGAGCTACGGAAGAAAGTACCCAGTGTTCTCACAAGGAGAGTTGTCGTACTGTAGGAAATTCATTTCCTTTTTCCCAATAGAAAAACATAAACTAAGTTTTCTCCTTTCAGATTTACAATCACTGGCAAGTCAGAATACTTACAGATATAAAATGATCTACAAGGTTAAATGAACAACAAGATGAAAAGATCAGATACTTTTCTTGTTGAAATAGGTAACATAAATCTGCTCCTCTCAATCTAACAATTTCAGGTTTTCTCATTCACTTCATTGATTACAATTCAGCCATACAAGGTACATTTATACAACCTTACTCTATATCTATCTAGTAGCTATGGTAATTATGATGTTTACCACAGATTTCAAACTTACTATTCTCCTTTTGACAATAGCTTACTTACTATTCTACTTTTAACAATATTGAACATTGACTTGCTTTGTTGAACATTGACTAGCTTTCAACTCCATTATTTTGACAGTCCCCCTCAAGCTGAGTGGTCGGATCCCCGATACTTGGTACTTCCTTGAAAATCTTCGAGTTGACTGCTTTGGTCAGTATATCCGCTAGCTGATCTATAGAACGAACAAATGGCAACTTGATGCTCCTTGCTTCGAGATTTTCTTTTATGAAGTGTCTGTCCACCTCAATATGCTTGGTCCGGTCATGTTGAACTGAATTTTCTGAAATACTTATCGCGGCTTTGTTGTCACATCGTAGTTCACATGACTTGGTTGGTGGAAAACCAATTTCTGTCATTAACTTCCTTAGTCATAGTACTTCAGTTAATCCTCTAGCTATTCCACGGAATTTTGCTTCTGCACTTGAGAGAGCCACTACCTTTTGTTTTTTGCTTCTCCATGTCACCAGATTGCCACCAATAAAGGTGAAATATCCGGATGTGGATCTCCGATCAACTGGGTTGCCTGCCCAGTCAGCATCTGTGTATCCTTAGATTTCCAGATGATCATTTCTCCTGAAGAAAACTCAATGTCCTAAGGTGCCCTTCAAATACCTTATAATTCTCATGACTGCTTCCATATGTTCAACACGAGGTTGATGCATAAACTGGCTTACTACCCCTACCGCATAAGCTATGTCTGGTCGGGTATGTGACAAATATATAAGTTTGTCCACTAGTCTCTGATATCTTTCTTTATCTTCCCGTCTCGCTCCTTATCTCTGTCATGATTTACTACCATTGGAGTTTCAGTTGGCTTGCATTCCAGCATCCCTATCTCTGTCAAGAAATCCAGAATATACTTCCTTTGAGATATAAAGATTCCTTCTCTGAATCTTAGTACCTCAATTCCAAGGAAGTATTTCAAATTCCCGAGATCCTTCATCTCGAATTCTTCAAACAAGTTCTTCTTGAGCCTGCGCATTTCTTCTATGTCATCTCCTGTGATAATCATGTCATTGACATAAATTATCAAACAGGTGATTAGAGCTCCTGTCTTCTTCAAGAATAAGGTGTGATCCGAGTTGCTTTGACTATACCCATATTTTTTCATGGCTATAGTGAACATCCCAAACCATGCTCGAGGAGATTGCTTCAGACCATACAACGCCTTCTTCAGTCTACACACATTTTCTTCATGACCCTCATTTATGTATCTTAGCGGGATTTCCATATACACTTCTTCTTCAAGGTCTTCATGAAGAAATGCATTCTTCACATCGAACTGGTGGAGAGACCAGTCTTTAATTGCAGCTATAGACAACAATACTCTGATTGTGTCTATCTTGGCTACGGGTGAGAATGTCCCAGAATAATCAATTCTGTATGTCTGAGTGTATCCTTTCGCAACCAATCTTACTTTGTATCTATCAATGGATTTGTCTTGCTTGTATTTGATAGTATACACTCACCTACAACCTACTGGGGGGGTTTTCCAACCGGTAGTTTGCAAATCTCCCATGTCTTGTTCTTCTCTAGTGTCTCCAATTCAACATCCATAGCTTGTCAACTCTTGGATTATTGAGCCTCCGTGATTGTTCTCGGAATTTCTTCTTGAAGAATAGACATTGTGAATGTATTTGCTTCCTTGCTTAGCCTCTCCCTTACCGTGTTTGCCAGTGGATACCTGAATTTGCTTATTCCCCTATCCGGTGTGTATCTTTTAGGCGGACGCACTCGATTTTCTCTTGGGGATAACTCTTGTTCTTCTGATTCTTTAACTGGAAGATTTTGAGGTTAAGATGAACTTACCGGCTTACCTCAGATACCTCAAATGGTGGAGTATCAGTTGTGACCCTTAGTTCGCTGGTCGATACTGGCATATCCGATGTTGGCCTGATGGTTTGATTTGCCAGCTCTGTTGGGCCATCATAGGAAAGAATTTGTCTGTCACATGAGATGTTTGGACTACACCAATCCAGTGGTTCTACTGTAAGATTCCCCCTGAACACCGGACTGGTGATAAAAAAAACTCTGTTTCAAGGAAATCACAGTTCATTGTGGTGAATATGTGACGATTTTTAGGATCATAACACCGATACCCTTTCTGATGAACTTCATATCCTACAAAGACCTTCATATCCTACAAAGACGCACTTGACTGCACACGGATCAAATTTGGTGCGGTCATTTTTAAGTATTTGTACGAATACGGAACATCCAAAGATTCGAGGATTTAAACTGAGTGTGGAGGGTACTTTGGTAATTTCATAGAGAATATCAAGTGGAGTTTTGAAATTTAGGATTTTCATAGAGAGACGATTAAAGAGGTAGGTTGACGTAGAAACAGCTTCAGGCCAGAATGTTGTTGGTACTTTGAACTCGATGAGTAGTGATCTTGTTATTTCAAGAAGTATGCAATTTTTTCTTTCGGTCACCCCATTTTGTTCATGGAGTGTGTGGACAAGAGGTTTGGTGAATAATTCCTTTTTCTGAAAAAAAAAATTCATGTTTGTTGACAAATTCCCCCCATTATCAAACCGAAGGACTTAAATGTTTTTCTGAAACTGATTTGGGATCATTTTAAAGAAGTGAGTAAACTTGTCAAAAACGTCGGATTTTTGTTTTAAAAAATACACTCACGTTATGCGAGTGCAATCATCGATAAACAACACAAAATATCTAAAACCTTGACCCCCAGATATAGGTGTTGGACCCCACACATCGGGATGAACTAAGGCAAACATGGAATTCATACGAGTACTACTTGGCTTAAATGTTTGACTATGACTTTTTGCAAGAATACAAGTCTCACAAAAAAAATTATCACTTTTATTTAAAAACAACTTAGGAAATAAAAGTTTAAGATAACCCGAGGATGGATGACTCAATCTACTATGCCATAATCAAGCCTCTCTTTCTGAAGTACCATGAGCAAGCGACACCAAACCTTGTCGAGTCACTTCGTCAACGTATTACAGACCAGTGTGTTCAGTGTCACGCCCAATAATCACCCCCGTTTGGATATCCTGCAGTATGCAAAAATTCGGATTCATCACCATGGTACAATTCATTTACTTAGTGACATGAGAGACCGACAATAATTTATTTGAGAGGTTTGGAACTAGTAAACAGTTTGAAATTCTCAGGGTTGAAGAGATTTCTACTGTTCTCATTCCCGTCACTTGAGCCCTAGCCCCATCTGCAGTATTAATATACTCAATCCGGGACTCGACAATATTCGTAAGATCACGTGCCTCGTATGTCATAGTGTCGGTTGCACCACAGTCATAAATCTACTGATAATTTTTTAATCTGGTTTTATCTTGGACTGAATATGCACACGTTAATTGTTTTTTTTTGGCCAACACACGTTAATTGTTCAAGGGCTGAATTGCAATATTTTTGGGCTATTTTGTGATTTTTCACAAATTTCATTTTAAAACTGCTAGGGTTTGAAGTTAAGGGGCTTGGTTGCAAATACCAAGTCCCTATACCTGTTCTTCTTAGGCAGACACAATCTCCATTCTGCAACAGCCCTCCTCTCCTCACGCAGCAGCTCCCCTCGTCGTCCCTTGCCTCGCCTCGCCTAGGGTTACCGATTCCGTTGTCGCCGACCTGGTCGTGGTCTTCGCCGCCACTTCCCACGACTCCGGTGAAGCGACTCTCCCTTTCATTCCCTTGTATGAACCGAGGAGGGTTGCGGCTCTGATTTCCTGACGAAGGCGTCGGGCTGCACTGCCACCGTGCGTGCTGGTGGTCGAAGGGTTGCTCACTGCATAGTTAACCAGAATTCCTCCATGTTGAAACTACCTTGTATTGTCTTTGCTGCCTTGTTATGTAAATCGAACACTTGTAGTGAGTGTTTGCCACTACCATAGGTTACATGCAATGTTGTCCACAGATCTTTTGATGTAGGATAGTGAGCAACATTGTTAGTTAACCTTGATTCCACGTTTTGTATGAGCCATGAAAACACGATTAAATCGTCTTGTTTCCATTTTTGGTAGTCTGGTTCAGATATGGACGGGCGTTCTGGTTCCCCTTGTCAGATGTTCCAGACGTCCCCTTCCCCCCATTGCAATATGCATGAGTCTTGCCCATAGGTGGTAGTTCGGCCCATTGAGTTTTGAGTTGATTGTGATTGTTCCAGTAACTCTCCTTGTTATCGATGACTGTCACTTAAGCCTTGCCTAAGCACCCTTTCTATTCGGATGGTTAAGTCCTCTTCACTGAGGCTGAAACCTGGTTGGTTTGTGGTGTTGATACTTTCGTTGTTGGACATGTTTGGTGGGTGGTAAATGATGAGAGAAACAGGTTTAATCCCTATGGATTATAACCATTCTTTGATACCAAGTTGAAATAGGTAATATAAATCTGCTCCTCCCAATCTAACAATTTCAGGTTTTCTCATTCACTTCATTGATTACAATTCAGTCATACAAGGTACATTTATACAACCTTACTCTATATCTAGTAGTTATGGTAATTATGATGTTTACCACAGATTTCAAACTTACTATTCTCCTTTTGACAATAGCTTACTTACCATTCTACTTTTGACCATATTGAACATTGACTTGCTTTGTTGAACATTGATTAACTTTCAACTCCATTATTCTGGCATTTCTTACGTTAATGTTTTATTTATTTTTGGCTAAACTACATTCACGTGACTCCGCAAAATGTTTCAATGTCATAGGGAGCAACAATATGGGCTCCGCAAAATGTTTCAATGTCATAGGAAGCAACAATATGGACTCTCCTCTGTTGAGGTAAACAAGGGACTAAGTAATCATCTGAAATATGAAAGTGATGGAGAAATCAAAAATCTAAACTGGACAAGCATCACAAGTACTTACTTTGGGCACGTCCAATCACCTTTCTTCATTTCAACCACTACTGATTGATTCTTCCTTTCCTTTGATCGATTCTTCCTTTCCTTTGACCTTGAAGTCTTTTCTTTTGAGCTGGAAGCTTTTATAGCAGGTTTTGGAAGTGCAGAGGCAGATGATGTCTCACTTAGCTCAACCAATTGTGCAAGCAGCTTCCTTGCAGACTCTTCAGCCAACTCTCTTCCTGGAAGTTTTTGGTCCCCTTTAATAACAAGTGGATCCAAAGCATAGGCCAAGAGTATACGTACAACATCTACAGTACGAGGTTTAGCTTCAGTTTCCTGGAGCAATAGCTGCAATACATAAGCGCTGTCGCAAGAGCCACAAACCTGGAGAATATGACGCCAATATCAGACATTGATGGTGATAACCTTATGAACATTAGACAATTAAAGTGCCTCATCAGATTAAGGCAGATTTGATGTGACCAGATCGGACTCGGACACTTAAGATATTAACTAGGTTATAGAAGATAGTCTGATAGTCACTATATGCTAGCTTTTATTTGTTTGAGGATGCGGGTGCCTTGTGCCTGACTTTAAACTATTGATAGACATGTTAAACATCTATAGTGTTCATGAGGGCATCAGAACTCCTTTTTATCTAGTTATAAGAAACGCTTAAAGGAAAGAAAGAGCAGGAAACATACATCCCCTTCATGAAGCTTCAGGTGCACTCTCAGCCTTTTCGATGAGTTAGCTGCGTTTTGCAAAAGATTAGGGCACCCGCACTCGACCACTGCCTGGATGTCTTGTCGAGACAAGGATCTGCAACAGAAAAATAAGCATATTAGGATTCATCCTGATAGAAGTGTGTTGAAGCATAAGTCCCACATCGGTGTGGGTTTCCAAACAATTAGGCACCATATATACAACAAACCATATATACAACAGGGCTAAATGCTCCTGTAACCAATTGGTTTTTGGATGGAAAACAAGTTGTATTATGGGGTTGCTTATTGAATGGCTCGGCCCCGATATTAAAATTCAACAGAGTGCTTACTGTTAATAGCATCAAAGCACGAGCTACAAACCTAACCATAGATTCTCAATTCTCCAATTAGAAATGACATGGCTCATGCTTGCCGAAAATGCAAAAATTATATTGATCCGAAACAGTTCAAGAGGATTTTCTTACTTGAAAATGTCGTAGCGGTCATGCGCAAAACTGACACACGGGTCCTTGAGTAAATTCATATTGTTGTAAAATTGATTAGTTTTGGCGTCACCGTCTTCGCTGTCACACGCCGGAGGGGATCCGATCAGGTAACCTTTTTTCATCAGATTGTTCACGAAGGTCACCCATTCAGGCCATGGGTGGTGGACGAGCGGCTGCAGTGGTGATTCTGTGGTTTGGGTTCTGAGAGTTTCGACTGCAATGGATGAACACAACGGACGGAACTGGAGAGGGTGAGGAACAAAGGGTTTTGTGAGTACTGGTGGGAGGGCAGCGAGGGGTTTGTGGGAACGGAGAAGTCCTGTTCCAAAGAGGCAGAGCTTCGAAGCTGACATCTTTCTACATCTTTCTACAGCGGCCATTGATCTTGGGCAGTGATTGAAGAGAAGAGGAGGGAAACTAAGAGAAGAACTGTGGGTTTATAAGTTCACTATATCTAATCCCCTTTGTACTTTGGCCCAAAAAAAAAAAAAAAAATCCCCTTTGTACGGTAGGGTGACGCGGGACGGGCCGATTTTGGAGTCAAGATCGAAACCGAAATTTGGGTCCGGACATTTGCAGGATTGAGATCGATTTTAGCAAAAAAAAAAACACGTTTGAGTCGGTCTTGTTTGACTCGGGCCGGTCTCGGTTTTGGATCGAAAATTTTTGTAAAAACAAAGCATATATTGTTGTCGAAGCACTTCTCCGGCTCCTCGACCAAAAGGACAACACAGATACCTCAACCAAAATCAACAAACACAAATAACAGATACCCTGTCTGTCTTGCTCCTCGACCAAAAGAAGGACAACATAGTGCTGCCTTGGACATAATTCCGTCCTTTTTCATTTGCAGCTTCAATCACTTTCTAATAGTCAAATGTAAATTTTGATTCGGTCACTTTCTCTGCAGCTTCGAGAAGTTATTCATGGCATGCGCGGAGGGGAGAGAAGCAGTGGAATTTTTTGGGCCAAGTAATTTGAAATCAATAATGAGATCTCACTTTCTAGGTTTTTTCAAAGAGTCGGGTCGGTCTGGTCCTAATTGATCTTTTGGGAAAAAGTTTGAGACCGACCTTGAAGAAAAAAAAATATTCACTCGGTCCTAGACGGGCTAGTTTCAGTCCGGTCTTGTCGGGAATTCGATCCAGAAGTTTTTTTTTATCATCCAAAGTTGTACCTGGGATTTAGACCAACGAAAAACATAGTTTTAGGGAGGGAAAATCACGAATAAAAAGGGAAAGTAAACAATCATTATGTTTGCCCTTAATTAAATAAAATAATGACACATGGAAGTCAGTAATTCTAGTATTTAAAGTTAAATTTATAGACTTATTAAAAAAAAATAGTATTTTGTAACACATCACAACCTATAATTTATTTATTTTTAAAAGAAAATATGTTATTAAATAATATTATTTTCTTTTAATACATATAAATATTTTTTTTCTTTTTAATATAATAGAATAATATACTATTTTAATATCTTTAGGTATATTTATTACTACATTATTTTGAATTGTAAGTACTAAGTAGTATAATCATAACTTTCTCTAAATTACTTTGTAATTATGAATAATTTTAATATATGATATAATATATTTTCAATTTACTTATATAATATTACTGTTAATTGAAAATATAAAAATATATGTTCTAAACTTATATATGTTCTAAACTTATATATGTTCTTTAAATATTAAAGGGTTAATTACCTCAACTGTTACTTATGTTTGCACATGTGACTGAACCGTTCAAACTTGAGCTCAACCGTTACTTATGTTGACAGATGTGACCGAACTGTTATTGTCACCTAACTGTCGTTATTTCTTCCAATTAAGTAGTCACATGTGCTTGTCACGTGAGATGGTTATATTATGAAGTTCTGAAACTACCTTTGTCTACTTATAATCAGCTTGTTCTTAGGTTGCTGGAGAAGTTTGAGGGTGAACAATCTGGAGAAGAAGGAAGAACTGAAAAACCCACTGTGCGAAGATCGGAGCCATGAATTTGACAAAACCCACGGTAATTTGCGGACTGAAGAACCCACAGTGCGAAGACGGAACCCATGGTAATTTGACAGTGGGTAACCCTAATTCGTTTTGCTGTAGTAATTTGAACTGTAATGCCTTATTTTCGAACCTTAAATCGTCAAAACTAATGTAACTGTTTGTTGTTTCTTCTGTTGTAGTCTGTACAAAACCCCGAATGTGAGTTTTTTTACTGGAAAAATCCAGCTATGTGCCCTTATGGTCGGATTGCAGTGATGCAATTTCAACAAAGAGATAAACATTTGAAAGAACAATTGGATGTTGCGAAAACCCGAGCTCTTGAAAGTTGACCTAATCTGAAGTTAGTTGCAGTGTTGGTAATTGTTGTTGTTGTTTTTGTGTTTAAGTTCAATTGCGAAGAATTAGTAGAAGTTAGTTGTACCTTTGTCTGTAACTGAAGGATGAAAAACAATGTGTATTTTTGAAGGTGGTGACTTATGTTTGTAAACATGTTGTTAAATGAAGTGTTATCTTTTCTTAACTGTTATTAAAATGTGACTTAAGTTTCTGAACTGTTATTAAAAGGTGACTTAAGTTTGGACAGTTTGTTACCCAACTGTTACTAAAATCCATAATACATCAGAAAACACAGAATCCATAATAATCCATAAAAATCAAGAATCCAGAATACATCCGAAAACATAATCCATCATATAATCCCAAAATAGGCTCCGTTAAAACATATCTTCATAACTAACAAAATATGCAAAATAATTATATTTCATTCTAAGTTTTACACAGTTGTGTTGTTTTACACTTGTATTGCACTGTATGAATACTGGTGCAACGGACACAAGGCACCAAATTCATTGGTTTATCTGAGAGATACAAATCCAACTGACAACAAGAAAGCAATAACATTGTTGACTGTGACAATCCACAAACATACACAAATGTCAATTAAGGTTTCTGACTTTTCTGGTGTCTTCAGATCATCCATCATCTGGAATACTACCCATCATACATCTAGCTTGATGAACATCTCTGGTCTTTACCACCAGGATTGACTTCCTGATATTTAGCCACACTGCAAGTAAGCAAACAAATGAGAATGAGTATCTATTGAATCAATTTCATTGAAATAGCAATGAGGAAATGGAACATAAGCAGCACAACTACGTATTTTAGCAAAGTTTACTCTTGAAACTTGTCCCTAAGAGATAGTTTTTCTGTTAGTACAAAGAAGATGGAAGGTACAACATGACATTATATTGATTTTTTTTTTTATCAAAATAGGAAGACATATTCTCATCCACATAACAAAAAGGAAAAGGCCCAGAGACTAAAATCAACATGAAACTACAAATGCACTAAATTTAACTCATGTGTGACAGCAATGTGAAGTCATGACTTCAACATAATTTTAGCTGCATAGAAGTGTAATGTATGATAAAAATACCATGTATCAGAGTCATATTATACAGCTCATGTTGCTTTAAAATCGTATGTAGTTAGAATATTTATGGGAGAAGAAAATGGAAAGATTAATTACTTGAGAGTTTGGATAAATCATGCCTTGAAAGAATGAACCTTGATGAGCAAGTTGTCACATTTACCCAATCAATGAAGAAGTGAAGGTAAGGTGACTCAAGTTCAAAGCCAATCAAATTTTCTACCCGATGAATCACCGCCTTTAGCTGAAATCTTGGTGTCTCCCTATAGAAAGGCATACCAATACAGATCAAATAGATGGATACACAAGTATAACCATGAAGCAAGACAAGGAAAAGTACTAACCTCCATCTGCAGTAACCAGTTCAAGACATGAGAAGAGTTCCAGCACAAAGAAGAAGACACATATCAGTCAATTTCTAGAATCAATTTAGAACAAATCCCCCAAATCCAAATATGAACACGCCAATATTCCATTAACCATAATGGTCAAATCGCGTTAGCCAATTCCAATAAAGTTAAAATTTACAACCAGTAGGTAGTAGTCCTCTTACCTCTCTGTATCTGGTGAGGTAAATCTTCAGCGAATCGAAGATTAATACAGATAATAGGGTAAACGAACACAAACCGAACTGGTAGCACATAGTAGAATGTGAAAAGCCAATGAAGTTGCAGTTCAATCGAATCGAAAACGAAAACTTACTTGCAGATGTAGTTTCTGAAACGCAATGTCGTTGAGGAGGGGGAGTTCGGTGCTGCAAATCGACAGAGTCTGTGCGGAATGAGGTATGAAAGGGTGAGTTGGAGGGAAATGGGAGTTGAGGGTATAATCGTATTTTCAATTGACTTCAAATCGTTTAAATTGGGTCATGTACTTTGCACGTGACATTTAGACGGTAAGATTTGACATAAACTTCACGGAATAACTATTTAGTCACATTTTTAAACTTAAGTAACGTTTCAGCTACACCAAAAAAAATGAGTAATATTTTAATCACATGAGTCAAACATAAATAACGAACATAAATAACGGTTTAGATAATTAATTCAATATTAAATGATGGACTTCTTATTTTTCCCAACATCAGAGTAGAATTGGTAATTTTTCATTTAAAGTCGCACGCCACCCAAGTTGATAAACCATATGCTGCTTCATTTGCTTCGCTGATAGTCTAACCTATCTAGTTTCTACTTCACTCCTTGAAGCTCCAAATTTTTCTCTTATTCGTTTTTGAACTCTGCGTTTTTCGTGGGTTTGTTTCCCCTCTGAATTTTCTTCTTCGTATATGGTATTCCGTAATAATAATCACGTTTGAGACCTGCTACTAGGGGTCATTCATGGCGTCTTCTTCCGCCAATCCGTGGGTGCTTCTAGGTCTTGGGATCGCCGGGATCCTATTAATGACCAAAAAGCTTAAGAAAATTGTCAGAGAAGATTTTGGTGCCTTCGTGCAGAGGCTTCAGCTTCTCCCGCCGCCGCAGCCGTCACCTCCTAAGGCTCCCCACCCGCTCACTGGCCTCACCTTCGCCATCTCAGACGTGTATTTTCATATTTACAATATGTCTTATAACTTACTCTTTATAACTCGGTTTAGAGTTCCCCTTACATAATTGATGACGTTGGTCGATTATTCCTGCTTACAGATTTGATGTGGAAGGATATGTGTCTGGTTTTGGCCATCCAGATTGGCTGCGGACACACGAAGAAGCTTCTCAAACTTCTCCTGTTGTAGCAGCTCTAGTTGAAGGGGGTGCCACTTGCACTGGGAAAACTGTTGTGGATGAGATGGCCTGTAGGTTAGTAATTTCAACTCTACCATTGGTAACGTAAGTGTCATATTAATAGAGACTCATACAATGTGTATATATATATCATATAGCTGGAGTTACATGGCAATGCCAAGATATCCTCCTATCTTCCATTATTTTTTACTGGGAAAAAATGATTTTTTTCTTTGTGGATATTAATATTTTCAGTATTAATGGAGAAAATAAGCATTATGGAACACCCACAAATCCTGTAGCTCAAGAAAGGGTACCAGGTGGATCATCTAGTGGAGCTGCTGTGGCTGTCGCTGCCGGGCTTGTTGACTTCTCTTTGGGTGAGCATAATGTTCTTTTTCTTCCTTAGAGTGTTGTGTGAGCTCATACGCCATTTCAGCGTTAATGTTGTAGACTATTTAAGTTGGCTTCATAAGTACAACAAACACTTCTCCAAGAAGCTGGTTTGGACTAATCTCAGCTTGATCCTATTGGATATAAAACTGCACATTATGGAGGGCCGCGCTTAACATATTATGCTTTGATGGTATTGTGTGTGTTTTAGCTCAATTTTATGGAAGTTATTATAGTATTCTGACATGGCAATGGGAGTAAATGATGCAGGGGGGGTGGGGGGGGGGGGGGGGGGGGGGTAACTGAATAGGTTAGAAGGATAATGAGTGCTGCAGCCTATAGATATGAGCAGGGACTGTTTTGTTAGAACTTAGAAGTGAAATGGTCATCCCTTCTGGGCTTTATAAGAGTGCAAGAAATGGATAGTAAATGGACTCTACAGACACAACAGCAAAGAAACTTTAACGTTGCTCTGTGTGTTTAAAACTTAGATAACCCTTTGTGCCTGACATTTCTTATGTAACCATAGCGTTGATAATTATTATTTCCTAGTACGTGTTTTGTCATAGAAATGAGTACCTTCTTTTGAGAGGTCATATTATCTAGAACTTTCTGCATGGTGCAGGTGTCGATACTGTTGGTGATGTGAGAGTACCTTCTGCTTTTTGTGGTATTCTGGGATTCAGATCATCTCATGGCTCTTTTACAAACACAAAAACAATTTCTGTCTCAACCAGTCTGGACTCTATCGGTAAACTTGAATTGATAGCAAATGTTTGCCCACTGATGATGTTAATGTTTACCCACTTATGGTGTTGATTTATATGATTATCTTGCAGGATGGTTTGCTAAGGATCCCAATATTCTACATCGTGTTGGTAATGTACTGTTGCAAGTTCCATTCACAGTCCAACGAAAACCCAGGCAAATTATACTAGCTGATGATTTTTTCAAATTGCTTAAGATCCCTGTTGATAGAGCTGCTCAGGTGGTAATTAAGGCAACAGAGAAGGTTTATGGAAGTAAGTTTTGGTGATAGATACCTTGTTTATTTTTCTGAATGACATGAAATATATTTAATATTGTGCAGAACAAATTTTGAAACATCAAAATCTTGAGGAGTATGTGAAATCCAAAGTTCCTTCGTTGAAATCATTCAATAGCCAAAAGAGCAACAGCGAATTAAAAGCTTCCTCAATTGAAGCACTAGCTAATGCTACACTCACTATCAAAAGGTCAGATAATCATTTGTTGTGTGGATAATTTTTATTCTCTACATATCATCCTTCTTTATTGTGTTTCAAACATTCATATTTTTGGTTTGATGCATGTATAGCTGTGAGTCAGTGGTTGATGACAATTGTCTAGTTGTATATTGCATGATCAGTTAACTGAATATGACGTTGTCTCAATTAGATTGAAATGTTGTCCCGTTTACTAGAATTGAGCTCACGTTCAGTGCAAAGCTCATCTTCTCTCACCTTTATTGCAACACTTTAATCTGAAGAACCTCAGCCTCAATCGATTGATCATTGACCAAGTCAGTTGTTTGTCTCAGCCATGAATTTAGATATAATCATGCAGCATGGGTTGACACGGTCAAACCGGCCTTGGATTCTGTTACCTCAGAACAGTTACATAAAGCATTAGAAGTGAGCAGTATGGAGAATGATAACTGCAAATTGATCAGGAATGAAATGCGGAGTGCTGTCAATGCTCTTCTACAGGTACTTCATGAAGGAATTGCAGAAAAGCTCTTAGTGTCCCGTGACTACTCTTTTTACATTGTAATGATAATGATTGGTTGTTGCTATCGAATATCTACTGGGACAGGGACCTAGAGATGTTCTGCATTCACCTGTAAAGCTATGATCTAAAGTTTTCCGAGTTCTGATGGATAAAAAATTGAACAACTTTACGTTATCTTAATTTGTAGGAATCCCGGGCTGATTAGGTTCAAATCAATCCTTGTCAAACAAGTATAGAGAATTTTAAACACAAAAAGTTATTTGCTGGAATTTCCCCTCAAGGCGCACTTGTAGGACCATTCAATCTCAAGAATGTTGGAATTGGCATGTTACATTAGGCCCTTACAAGTGACTAGTGTTGGTGTTAAAAGTCTCTTTTGCATTTGAACTTAGGTCTTTAGTGTTTGACATTGGTTTAGGTCAAAAGGAAGCATGATCCCTCCCTATATCAACCTATACTTTTGGATTAGGAATTGGTCCCATTCCATTTTGCAGACCCTCAAGTTAATAAATTAAATTTACTCATATGAAAGTTTGTGTTTCTTTTCATGGTCCCATTCCATTTCGCAGACACTCAAGTTAATAAATTAAATTTACTCATATGAAAGTTTGTGTTTCTTTTTGGCTTATACCAAAACCCTTTTTGGCTTTTTCCACTGCAAAAATATGAATACTGAGTGATACTGAAGTATTTGTTCAGGATGATGGAATTCTGGTGATTCCTACAGTTGCCGATCTCCCTCCAAAAGTTGGTGCAAAGGAACTGCGGTTGGAAGATTACCAATGGCGTATTGCTAGTTTCATGAGTATTGCCAGCATATCAGGCTGCTGTCAGGTACTCTCTCGATCAATGAACAATGATTCGTGCATTATGTTAGAAATTTACGTGGAAATTATTTTTCTAAGCTCATTAGTATTCTATGCTACGGCATTTTATTGCTGCCTACCTTTAACTTTGATCTCATTATTTTTATCTATACAGGCTATAATACCTATAGGCTTTCATGACAAGTGTCCTATATCAATTTCTTTCATAGCAAGATGTGGAGGTGATCGCTTTTTACTAGACACAGTCAAGACCATGCACACAGCTCTCCAAGAAGCAGCTGATGTTGTTACCAGGGCCAAATCAGTGAAGAGCGCTATTAGCAAAGAAGAATCTGCTGAAATTGCTAAAGAAAAAGTAAAGTATCATGTTTTTAATCTCTTTCTCTTGTTCACTCGTCCTCTCTCTCCTCATAATTTGTTGACGAGTGGATGATTTCATCTGATACGCTGCATCGGTGTTCAACATAAAGGGTAATCAAGCATTTAAAGAGCAACAGTGGCAGAAGGCTATTGGCTTCTACACAGAGGCCATCAAATTGAATGAAGGTAGTGCAACTTATTACAGCAATAGGGCAGCTGCATATCTTGAGCTGGGCAGGTAATCGTGTTTACATCCTAATTGAGATTGTCAGCAGCTGCACTGCTCATCATCCCCACTTTAACTTCTTCTTTCTATAATTCCATCCACAGTTTCCTTCAAGCAGAAGCAGATTGCACTAAAGCCGTTAGTATAGACAAGAAGGTATGTAAATATTTAAGTTCTGATCCGTTCTTCTGAATGCTGGAAAGGTGAATGAAGTCTATAGACTATGAATGATCTCCCCAGCTCAGAATATTGGATATTCCTTTTCTTTTTTCTTTGAAACCGTTTTGTTTTTAATTAATATTTCTTCCTCTCCAGAATGTGAAGGCCTTCTTGAGAAGAGGTACAGCCAGGGAGATGCTAGGCTATTATAAGGATGCAATTGAAGGTCAGTAATGATTTTTTAGATCAATGCCTTCGTTGATTGTTCTCTTATCAAACTTGTTGATTAGGTTGGTTCTTGTTGAAACCCACTATGAGACCACACCGGTTGGTGTATTCATAATTAGGCACCATATATGCAAATTGGCTACCTCCTCATATCAGCAATTAGTTGTAAAATGGAACCCAAGTTTGTGGTTGGCATTTGTTTGTCCATTGGGTTTGACTCGGCCCAATGTAGAATTTAACACTTCTATGTCGTTGCAGGCTGCATCTCTTAAAATGCCTTGACTGCAATCCCTCGACTCTTCACTGGAATTCGTGATATGCAATTTTTAGTTTGTTGGATACTTCTTGATTGCATTATATTTATGATGCCACTTTATTCTATACATACGATTGCTTTTGCATAATTAGTTACTGACTGCATACATATGTAGCCTGCCTCAATTTTACTGATTCCACCTGCTTGCTGCAGACTTCACCCATGCACTTGTCCTTGAGCCAAACAACAAAAGAGCGTCCATCTCTGCTGATAGATTGAGGAATCTGTTCCAGTGATAGGGTTCTCATCTTCTTCTTCTGCCTCCAACCATTTGTCAGCTCAGCCAGCCAGACTATTAGTGGTGGTGAATGGTGATGGTCTCTCTGAGAAGAGAATGCACGAATTGCATGGTATCCTGATTCATTCACTCTCTGGTTGAGGAAGGGGAGATGATTTCAGAGTTGGGGATGTGCACAATTTTCAGTCTGATCAATTTTTTGTGCTTCTCTCAGATTTTCCACAATGAATGGTTTTTGTAGCTCTAGATGGTTACAATAGTCACTCTTGTTTTGGATGTATGAAATGAAATGGTACTGAAATTTTTCATGAAATTATATTAATCTCAGGTTTTGGAATGTAAAAACATACATCGATCGATATACAAGTAGAAAAACAGATGAATTCAACCCATGTGTATATGATGATGTCCTAAAAATACACCATGCAATTTTAAGAAAAAAATAATAATAACTACCTCCACAAAATTCTGCATGAACAACCCCTCCCTCCCTGTGTTCAATACAGAGAAAATGTCCAAATAAAGCGAATTTCCAGAATCACCCAATTCCTCAAATTACTCCATAATTAGCGTCAGTTCTTGTAAAACACCACCCCATCCGATCGACCGACACATCAAACGGCTTGTGTGTGTGGAAATTTCATTGATTTGAGACATTTCCTCAACTATTGTTCGTCGTATAATTTTCTGACTCTTTGTTTCTGTGATCAGTTTCTTCCCGATGGATGGTCTGTTGGGTCTGTTGAAAATCCGTGTGAAGCGCGGGTTTAACCTTGCCGTTCGCGATGTTTGCACCAGTGATCCCTATGTAGTCATCAGGATGGGCCAAGAGGTGTTTGAATTGCACCCTTAATTCTATTCTATTTGTCGGTCAAACTCATTAATTACGTTTGGTTATGGTTTTCTGACGACTGCTGGTTGCAGAAGTTGAAGACTAGGGTTGTGCCCAAAGATGTAAATCCAGTGTGGGATGAAGAGTTAACCATGTCCGTCTCAGATCCCGACATTCCCGTCAAGCTAGTAAGTAGATGCGTCGTGTTTGTGCATGCATGCATTTTAAATAGAGCCGACAATGGTGCGTAGAAAAATTCATAACCATGGTTATAACCGTTACTGTTTAAAATGGTTAACCGTACCATTATGGTGTGGTGCGGTTATGGTGATGAATTTTTTACCCATAATGGTTATGGTTATGGTATTTGAGCTATACCCATGGTTATAATATAAATATAATAATTAATTATTATTAATAAACTATTATATACTAAATTATGGAAGTTAATGTACATACATGTAATAAATAACTATGATGTTAGTTTTTTATATTTTTATGGTTGACAATATAGATTTATGTATTTTTTTAAATAATTTTTTTGATATTTTATTATATTACATGTGTGAAATAAATATGGGTATACAGGTAAAACCATGGTTAATAACCACAGTTATTTTAATGGTTATGATATTGAAAATTGTACCCCTAATTATTATGGTTATGGTATGTGGTTTAAAAATATGGTATGGTTATTGTATTTGGCATACCTGTATCATACCCTAACCATTGTCAGCCCTAATTGTAAACCCTAGCTAGCTATGTCTATAATTCTATCCATATATATTGTATGTATTTGCTTTTGATTTCAGACGGTGTACGACCACGACATGTTCAGCAAGGACGATCCCATGGGAGAAGCAGAATTTGATGTGAAACCCTTCATTGATGCCCTAAAGACAGACCTTGTAGGCCTTCCATGCGGGACGATTGTATCAAGAATTCAGCCATGCAGACAGAACTGCTTATCAGAAGAGAGCTGCATCACCTGCTTTCAAGGAAAGATCTTTCAGGACGTATGCCTCAGGCTCAGGAACGTAGAGTGCGGGGAAGTAGAGCTGCGGATAGAATGGATCCAACTGCCGGGCTCTGCAAAAAAATTATAATAAATTAAAACGATGTTAAATTAGAAGAAAAAAAACAATAATATTTTTATTTAAAACACACACTTCCCCTACCCCTACCTTACCTTGTATTTGTTTGTATGATTTTATAGGTATGAAATTACACAATGAAAATATATAAATGAACACATTTGCAATAACTACCATTAAAAACGTATTCCTAAGTTGTTATCCATAATTCAATGCACTGAATATGAAGTTGTGTAGATGCATTTGTTGTTGTTTTCCTTAGAACTTTGGTAGAGACGTGGTGGTGCTTTGTGTTTTGCTATGAACGAGAGACTTGTTGGGTTCTCCTCCTACATTCCTCTTCTCCAGAATTATCTACTTGGGAGTTTGAAGCCACCATTGGGGGGAATCATTAGATTTAACCGTATATATATATATTGATTGTAACAAATAATCTCACTCACACCAACACGATCAAATGAACATTAAAGAGATGGATCTAAAATATTTATAATGAGGTTACTATATAAAATTACAAATAGTTAATTAACGTTTTGAATTGAATGAAGTTCTTTTAAAAGAAAAATGTACATTCAAGTTATATATCTCTTTGTAAATAAATGCATAGTTTTATGAAACCTAATAAAATGGGTTATTTATCAAACAATTAGTTGAATTTCACATGGTTTGGTAATTAAGTAATTAAACTCTTTTTTTTATAAAGTAAATAGGTAATTATACTTTTTTGAATGAGTAAATACATACATTCGTTTAAATTTAGGATAAAAATATACAGAATCATTAACATGTTTATCACGTGATAAACATGTTTGATCATTTTTTTTTGAACTAAAAATGTATAACTTACGAGATAGACAAGATCAAAGGGTCTGAAACTATTATATTCGATTTATTTTTAACAAAAAGTCAAACGAAAGTTTATATTTGTTCATTCAAAAAAAATCTAATTACCTTTTTTTTTTTGCCACATCATCTAATTACCTATTTACTTCAAAAAGAAAGGTCACTTACCTAATTAATGAGTACAACTAGATTTTTTTTAATTATAACCAGTGTTATCAGAATCGGACCAGATCGACGGTCCAATCGAAAATTGGATCTCTGTCCAGTTCGATTCAGTTAAAAGATCGAATTGCATAGTAACAGTGTTTGAATCGGTGTGAACCGACCTTTTTCAGTTAGTTTTTTGGGATATATTTTTAACAGTACAATAATTTTTTTCCGATTTAAACTGATTGGTTGCAGTTATTAGGTTTCCGGTTGATTAGTCCAATCATCGATTTTTTTAACAACCGACCGGTTTGAAACTTAGGTTAAGTTTGTGTGTGTTATATTTTGTTTGAGAGTAATGTGTATGTTTAAGATTATGTAGTTTGTGTGTGTTTGAGACTATGTAGTTTGAGGTAATTATGTATGTGCTTGAGACTATGTAATTTGTAACTTTGTATTTCCAGTTTTTTTTGTACTTATGAACATTGTACCGAATCCGACCGGTCGAACCGAGAACTGGACCTCTTGCCGGTTCGAGGGTCGGTCCAATTCTGATAACACTGGTTACCACAATAAAAAAAATTGGGAACAAAAATCCCATTTTCGTTAAATGGATCTCTAGCACTAAAAGATTAAGTATATAACCATTCTTGTTAAATAACTTGTCATCCTTAGTGGAATAGGTTCCTTTTTAAATAACCATTCTTCAAAACATTCTCTATTCTTTCGAACAAGTTAAAGATTTTTTATATTGTGAGCAATGTCGTTATAAAAATACATTTCATCTATAAATTTAAATAATTAAAATAGAATTAAAAACGATCAAAATTGACTATATTTATATGTTGAATATACATAATATATGGCGTGAAACAATAAATACAAAAAAATAATCAAATTTGAAAGGAGATATTTGATTAATGTATATATTTTTTATAATGACAATTATGTATTATAGAGTATTTTCAAATAATAATATTATTAAAATGTTAAAAAAAATTATAGTTTTTTAGTATTATTAATATTAATGCATAGATGATTTCAGCTGCCCAAAGTTGTTAATATGTTATTACTCCAAACTAATATCATCCAAAAGTTAAGTATTACATGTCGAGAAAAGAAATAACATAAATATTTTACTACAAAATTAAAATAACCCCGGCGATGTGTTAAAATAATATTTTACGAATTTCTATACTATTAAGGCAAAAGTGGTTTTTGTAACCGCCGCCAATAAATTGACACAAATGGCCGTATAATAATTTAATTAGTTCATATTTATCATGACTATTTTTATAATTTAAATGTCTTCTCAAAAAGGTTATAAAAAAATGTTTCCGCGGAGACTCAAACTTATGACCTTATAACTTGAATACATACGTATTAACCAACTACACACTAATGCAACATTACAAATTAAACAAGATGATAATTATATTTTCTTTATCACTATTTTTTTATTTTTTCTCATGCACCAGTTTTTTAGATCTATATCTATTTATATTATCTATATTATTAAGGGAGAAGTGGTTTTTGTAACTACCGTTTGTAAATTGACACAAATACCCTTTAATAATATAATTGGTTTATATTTATCATGATTATTTTGGTCATTTAAATGTTTTCTCAAAAAGCAGGTTATAAAAAATTATTTTCATGGAGATTTGAATTTATGACCTTATAACTTAAAGACATACGTATTAACCAACTACACAGTTACACAACATTACAAACTAAACAAGATGATAATTATATTTTCTTTATCACTATCTCTTTCTTTTTTTGTCATGCACCATTTTTTTTATATCTCGCTAACAAATGAAATTATATTTTCACTTTATTGAACATTAAGACAAGAGTGAATTTAAAGACAGATCATTTATAAAAGTTATAATATCATATACACCTGATAAATTTTAGATTGAATTAATATTTCAAATATGCATTATCTATTATTTGAAGCTATAAATAATTAATATGTACAATATAATCAAGTTTAAAGTTTAAATTAGAGTAGAAGAAGAAATACAATTTATTCTTTATCCGATTTTTTAAAATTAATTTTATTTTATTACAATTAATTATATAGATTTTGTTTCTTCAAAACATTCTCTCTTCTTTCCAAGAAGTTAAAGATTTTTTGAATTGTGAGCACTGTCGTTATAAAAATACATTTCATCTATAAATTTAAATAATTAAAATAGAATTAAAATCGATCAAAATTGACTATATTTATATGTTGAATATACATAATATATCACGTGAAGCAATAAATACAAAAAAATTAATCAAATTTGAAAGGAAATATTTGATTAACGTATATATTTTTTATAATGATAATTATGTATTATAGAGTATTTTCAAATGATGATTTTATTAAAATGTTAAAAAAATTATAGTTTTTTAGTATAATTAATATTAATGCATAGATGATTCCAACTCCCAAAGTTATTAATACATTATTAGTCCAAACTAATATAATCCAAAAGTTAGGTATTACATGTCGAGGAAAAAAGTAACAAAAATATTTTACTACAAAATTAAAATAACCCCGGTGATGTGTTGAAATAATATTTTACGAATTACTGAAATATAAAAATCAATATTAATTTTCAGTGTTTATTATTTACTATCTTCGCAAAATATGTTTAGGATTGGTCAAATTTAGATTCTATGAGTATTTCTTTACTTAACTCTACATTTCAAATATATCTAAAATTAAAATATGAATTTACTTAACTCTCAACCCTACTTTATGAACTCTGAAAATATTAAAGTAAAATAACTCTAAAAATATCAAAATAAGGAAAAATTTAATCAAACATGAAAGTTAAAATATAAATGAATATCTATATTATTAAGACATAAGTGGTTTTTGTAACCGACACTTATAAATTGACACAAATACCCTTTAATAATCTAATTTGTTCATATTTATCATGACTATTTTAGTCATTTAAATGTCTTCTCAAAAAGGTTACTCAAAACTAATATCATCCAACAACATTTAGGTATTATATGTCGAGAAAAAAGTAACAAAAATATTTTACTACAAAATTAAAATAACTCTAGTGATGTGTTGAAATAATATTTTACGAATTACTTAAATATAAAAATCAAGATTAATTTTCAGGGTTTATTATTTGTTATCTTTACAAAATATTTTTAGGATTGGTCAAATTTAGATTCTATGAGTATTTCTTTACTTAACTGTGCATTCCAAATAAATCTAAAATTAAAATATGAATATACTTAAGTAACCCTACTTTATGAACTCTGAAAATATTAAAGTAAACAACAACTCTGAAAATATATAAATAAAAAATAAGGAAGAAGTTAATCAAATATCTAATTTTATTTTTTGACTGGTAATTTATTGGTGTTGTCACAATAGATTTTTTATAGTCGTCTTTTCATGGACATTGTGGTTTGATTGTTAAGATATCTTAAGAGTATATTGAATGTCTTCACTATGTTCAGACTTATGAGACAGTTAGTTAAGGCGTACGTCTTAAATCATAGATAGTAACAACACCCATGTTCAAATCCTGAGGATGTCAAGAGTACAATACTCAAAGAAAGGTCAGATGTCAGGAGTATAATACTCAAAGAAAGGTCGGATGTCGGGAGTATAATATTCAAAGAAAGGTCGGATGTCGGGAGTACAATACTCAAAGAAAGGTAAGATGTCAGGAGTACAATACTCAAAGAAATGTCGAATGTCAGGAGTATAATACTCAAAGAAAGGTCGGATGTCGAGAGTATAATACTCAAAGAAGGTCGGATGTCGGGGGTATAATACTCAAAGAAATGGTGAATGTGTCAGATTGCCCAGGTTTTCAAATCCTGGGCTTAGGGATGTGAGGTGTAAAATACTCAAAAAAAAGTCTCGAGAGAGTGCATTTGCCTCCTGACTATAAACAAGGTGCAATATCAATTTTGTCTAAATATCGAGATATTTTTTTTTATCATATTCTTAGAAACAAATATGATAAATATTTATCGTGCGTGAGGTGTTAAGATATCTTAAGAGTATATTGAATGCATTAATTGACAAATTCTAATTTATGAACGTACGTCTTATATTGAATGCATTATACAATCTAAAATAAAATTAAAATGGAAGTTATAGAATCCACTTAAATGTATTTTCCTAATGGTTAATACTAGACTCTTGCACGCGCTACACGCGTGCACGTTGTCGTCGTTTGTCTTGCGTGAGGTGTTAGGATGACATGAATCAGTATGATTCCTAGGATAGTACAAGAATTAAACATTTGATTAAAAATATTAGTAGAATTGTAAAACTAAACTTAAATTACCTAATATAATGAAATAAAATTAATTTTGTTTTAAATATTTTTAAGAAATTGCCTGAGCATCCGGGCGCCACTATCCTAGACCGATCATGTCCTCCTAACACCTCACACAAGACAACGTGTATGCGCGTGCCCGAAATTTAGTATTTTTTATAATTATCCTACGCCCCTACCCAACCCCCAATAAATAAATAATAATAATCTGCTTTCTCTGTATTATTTTTCTTTATCATCCACGTGAATGGAACTCGTCCCGTCTCTTCTGGTTTCTCTTTATTATTTATTTTATGCCCTTATCCTTTATGGATGTAGTTTTTCTTTTGTTTACAATATGTTTGTAATTTACGTTCCAAGACCAAAGAAGACCCCGACAAGGACAAGAGTTCACAAACATTCCCTTTACGATAATTAATTAGTGTCCATATCAATTATCATCAAAATGACACGTGTCAAATTAATACAATTATTATTTTATGGGGAGGGATGGAACAGTCAGGTAATATAGAATATAGATGGAATAGTTTCTCTAATTCCATTACATCCATGTTGCATTTAGGGTACACCCATAAACGTGTGAGAAGGGTAGTGGATATGGAATTTGCTGAATATGTGGGACCGGTGGGAAGTAGTGGTGGACTAGCGCTTTGGTGGGTAAAAGAGGTCACAGTGACAATTTTGAACAAATCCAGGAATTTTATTGATTGTTTTGTGAAGGATGGTGTCTTTGGGGACGGTTTCTTCATCACATGGGTCTATGGGGACCCTATTCGCCCGGCTCGCCTTATGAACTGGGTTTCCCTTAGACAATTGGGCTTGAACAGGAGTGAACCGTGGATATGTGTCGGGGACTTTAACGACATAGCAGACCATTCCGAGAAAATCGGGGGGAGGCGGAAGGACCAAAGTAAAATTGATAGCTTCACATCCTTGATTGAGGACATTCATATGGAGGACTTGGGCTTCAAGGGCCAAATGCATACATGGTCAAACAACAGGAGGGGGAGTGAACGGATTGTGGAGAGATTGGACCGGGTGTTGGGAAATAGGAGATGGGGTCAGAAATTCACATCTTCTCAATGCGTCAACGACCTGGCTATCGGCTCGGATCATTCTCCGATCGAGCTGGTGTTGGACTTTCAAGATACAAAAGGACGTAGACGTTTCAGATTCGAGCAAATGTGGCTTGAGCGTAGACAATGTTTCGATATTATTAGAACCGCTTGGGATAGTACCGGTCCGGCCACCACGATCCAGGAGCTTGAGCCGAAGCTCTCGGCCTGCAGGAGAACACTTATTCTGTGGAGCAGATTGGAATTCAAAAACAATGCGAAAGAAATCATCAAAGCAAGAGACGAACTCAAAGCCTTAGGGGGAAGGGTTCTGAACGAGATCGACCAAGGCATTGAGCGATCCATCAAGTCTAAGATTGATGCATTATGGAAACATGAGGAGATATACTGGCGACAGAGGTCGAGGATAAAATGGTTGAGGGAGGGGGATAGGAACACCAAGTTCTTCCACCAATCTACGGTTGCAAGGAGGCGTGGAAACAAGATTACTCGGTTGTTGGATGATAATGGTACTTGGGTGGAGGGTGACCGGAACACCGGGAATGTGATCTTCAATTTCTATAAGGGGCTCTTCAGATCAGATAGGGGGGCTCAAGTGGGTGTTAGTGACCTTGAGGGGATGTTGGAGTGTATACCAGATCAGGTTACGCCAGAGATCAACTCACACTTGGTTTGCTTGGCGTCAGATGATGAGGTTAGACAGGCGACGTTTCAGATGGGGGGTCAAGAGCTCCGGGACCGGATGGCTTCTCGGGATCTTTCTTTCAAAAGAACTGGAGCGTCATCGGTCCAGACATCGTCACTTCCGTCAACGTCTTCCTCACATCAGGTACCATGCCATATTTCTTGAACCAAACTGATATTACCCTTATCCCTAAATGTAAAAACCCGTGTCATGCTTCTGATTTCAGACCCATTAGCCTATGTAATTTTGGTTATAAAATTATCTCTAAAGTTTTGGCAAATAGACTGAAAAGCTATTTGCCAGAACTTATTTCACAAAACGAGAGTGCATTTGTGGCTGGCAGTAGAATTCAGGATAACATTTTGATTGCTCATGAGATGTTCCACAGCCTTAAGAATAGGCGCCGAGGTAGCGGAGCGGAATGTGCCCTGAAAATCGATATGAAAAAAGGCATACGACAGAGTGGAATGGGACTTTCTACTAGAGGTTCTGAGGAGGAGGGGTTTCTCGGGAACATGGATTCAGTGGATTAGAGCATGCATATCTACGGTAACGTATAGAATCAATGTTAATGGGAAAAGATCCAGGACTATCAGACCATCCCGAGGTCTGAGGCAGGGCGACCCTCTTTCTCCTTACCTTTTTATCCTTATGACTGACGTTTTATCTCGGATGATGGAGGTTCAGGTGAACACAGGTCACATTCAGGGGTTAAGGCTGAAACAAGGGTGTCCCACTATACACCACTTGTTCTTCGCCGACGACTCTCTATTTTTCTTCAAAGGATCGTGTGTTAATGCCAGGAACCTCAAGATGACCTTGGATACTTATTGTGGTGCATCAGGTCAGGCGATCAACTTGGACAAATCCAGTCTATTCTGTAGTGCAGGCGCGGACGAGGCATCAATCTCCGAGGTTACGGAAATCTTGGGGGTTCGTAGAGTCTCCAACCCGGGGCAATACTTAGGCCTACCCACTGTTTGGGGTAGGTCCAAACGGGAGGCGATGTTGTTTATAAAGGAGAAATTCAGGACCGGATCAAGGGATGGAGTAACAAGCTTTTGAATAATGCGGGTAAAGAAATCTTGATAAAAGCGGTTGTTACTTCCATTCCAACCTATGCCATGAGTGTCTTCCAACTCCCAAAGACTTGATGTGCGGAGATCAATGCTATGATAGCCAAGTTTTGGTGGGGATCCAAGGACGGAGAGAGGAAGATACATTGGAAGAGATGGGATGTGATGACGGACTCAAAAATGGAGGGAGGTTTCGGTTTTAGGGAGATCCAGAATTTCAACGTGTCTCTTTTGGCGAATATGGCAGCTTGTGTCCTTAACGAACCGCATGCACTTTGGGTTCAGGTACTAAAAGGTATATACTTCCCACGCTCAGATTTTATGCAGGCGAACAAAGGAAGTCAAGCCTCTTGGGGATGGTCGAGCCTTCTAGCGGGTTGGGATATCATTAGAGATAACGGAGTGTGGACAATTGTGGACGGGATATCGGTCCGTCCGTTCCTTGATCGCTGGGTGCCAACCTTGAATGACTTCCGTATCCCAACTGCCGACCAAATAGGGCCCGTACCCGAGGACCAGCGAGTGGCTGATTGGCTGGCCGTGGATCAGCAGGGGTGGAATGAGACAGCTGTTCGTAGGGACGTGCATGGCGATTCTGCTCTGCATGTTCTCAACATTCAGACCAGAAGAGACGGGGGCACAGACTCCTTGGCGTGGCCGTTCACGCGTGACGGAAGGATCACGGTCAAGTCTGCCTACAACCGCCTCAAGGATCGTGACGTGAGAGTCGGGGGCAGGAAAGCCAACCCTGGTCCATGGCCGGACATATGGAGGGCGAGAGTGTCACAGAAGGTGAAGGTTTTTTTATTGGAAGCTTATTTCTAATGTGCTTCCTGTTAGGGCAAACCTGGTGCGACGTGGAGTTCAAATCTCGGCCTCCTGTCCGGCGTGCGAGGAGGAAGAGACAGCGGCTCACATGGTCATTGGCTGTGGATGGACTAATCGAGTCTGGCGGGAAGTGCTGGATGTCTCAACACAGGCGCAGCGGGACCTGGTTCTGACCTCAATTTGGCACAACGACGTCCAGCTGCAGCTTGCATCCCATGCACCGACAGTTGCTAGGAGGTGCCAGTCCGCTTCCTCGGAACGAAGATGGGAGAAGACGATGGTGTCATGCTGGGCAATTTGGAAGGCTCGCTCAAAGTTCGTCTTCGAGAACAAGCTTCCTGACGCGGGGGCTGTCATCCGGGAGATCGCTGCGACTGTCGTGGAGCTCGACATGATCAGGGAACGTGACCAGCGGGCGAAGGAGCTAAACTCGAACCTGAGATCAGCTAGAAACAGGTGGGAGAGGCCAGTGCAGGGGTCGGTCAAGATTAATTGTGACGCGGCTTGGTGCTCGACCACTAGGCTCGGGGGTATTGGAGTTATTGCGAGAGACCATTCAGGAACGATCATAGGTGGGAGACATGACACCATTTTGGGAGGCTCGGTCGAGGAGGCGGAGGCTAGTGCAATCCTCCATGGAGTGCAACTAGCTATTGACATGGGGTGGCAAAATATCACGATCGAGTCGGATGCGGAGGTTGTCATAAACCACCTTAGAGGCTCGGATGCGGTGTGGAGGATTCATGCGATATCTACTCACATCCGGGAACTTGCGTCTTCCGTTAGTAACGTGCGTT
The DNA here is from genome assembly GCA_946814005.1 of Chamaenerion angustifolium. NCBI lineage: Eukaryota > Viridiplantae > Streptophyta > Magnoliopsida > Myrtales > Onagraceae > Chamaenerion > Chamaenerion angustifolium. The sequence continues at coordinate 32,754,568 of OX328271.1, read as the reverse complement.
GGGAGGCGATTCCGAGAATAGCAAACCAATGTGCAGACTATATTGCGAATTTAGCTACACGAAGGGTGTGTCCTTTGGATTGGGTCGCGAGACCCCCACCCGACCTTTGTATTTTTCTAAGCTTAGACATTTCGATGTAACTGATTGGTTTTCATTATTGGAAATTATATCGTGTTGTTGGCCAAAAAAAAAAAAAAAATAATATTATAACAAAATTGAGTTTTTTTTTCTTAATATAAAAGTTTTGTTCTTAATATTTAGTAATTTGTTAAATTTTTCATCCAAATTTAACCGAATATATTTTAAAAATTATTGAAATAACAGAATACTTATAAAAATTACAATTTAACTTATAAATATTACAACTGAGACTCAATCGAAAATGTTTAAGCATCATACTCAAACCTAATCGTCTACGAAGTTGATCTAGGTTAAGAAGTAAACCCGAAATTCTCAATTTAGAGTGAAATTATGGGGATATATTTTACCCTACTACGGAAAAGGAAACACATAAATGAAGGGTTAATTATATAAAAAAAGCGAACTTTGATAAAAAAAAACAGCAAATTAAATTTTTTTACAAATAACAAACCAAACTTTTGGAATTTAACAAACAACAAACTCACCTCAAATTTTCACTATGTTTGAACGAATTTTTTTAATGTTTTATGGAGTTATTAAGTCGTAATACTTTTTCCTTATAATATATCAACTAATGTTGACTTAATAAATCTCTCAAACGTTGAAAAATCCGTTAAAAAATAATGGAAATTTGAGATAGTTTTGTTCATTGCTGAATTCCAAAAGTTTGTTTTTTCAATTTTATCGAACAAGGCAAAAATGGAGACGGACCAAACGAATCGGAGAGCAAAATACCCGATATGATGGGTTCCCTTGGGGGTTTCAATTCATTTGACCCCCATCCCCCATCAACCGTAATATACTAATAAAAGTTCTTACAAATTACCAAATGGTCCAAAGAAGAATAACCTGAAAATAAATCTATTGAAAATAAATCTACCCTACACTTTCATAAATGATCAGATTGACCACAAAACAATAATCATAAAACTCCCCCTTAATCTGAACATTTATGTCATTGACAAAAATATTATTGACTCCAAGTTGATTCTTGAGAAAACTATGCTGTCGACTTGATAAGGCCTTCGTAAAGAGATCCGTCAACTGATCTGTAGTCTTCACATGATAGGTTTTCACCTCTCCTCCTTGAATCTTCTCACGAATATAATGTCAGTCAATCTCTATGTGCTTCGTTCTTTCATGGAAAACCGGATTTGAAGCAATCTACAAGGCAACTTGTCAATCAATTTCCTATATATATATATCAAATTTTTCTAATAACAAATCATCAACATTTGTTCCAACATGCTTATCATATGATTTGCTAGTATACTTGACATTCAACTCCATAGGAGTTTTCACAGCTTTACAACCCGATAGACCACACTGAGATATCATCTCAAGCGCACACTTTCTCTTATTAACAATCAGACCCTGATTAGATATGACAATTTCAATACCTAAAAAATATTTGAGATCGCCAAGATCCTTCATTTTGAACGTTTTCATTAGCATTTCTTTCAAATGGGCAATCAATTCAACACTATTTTAAGATATAACTAGGTCATCAATATACACAAGTAACACAACAATATGATCACCAACACGTTTTGTAAATAGGGAGTAATCAAGTGTTGACTGAGAGTACCCATTCTTAATGAGTGCCTCAGTCAATTTGATATTCCACTGTTCAGATGCTTGCTTTAGCCCATAAAGACATTTTCGTAATCTACAAACCAAATTACTCTCCCCCTGATTACGAAAACCATGTGGGACATGCATATACACTTCTTCCTTCAAGTCACCTTGAAGAAATGCATTATGAACATCTAACTGATATAGCATCCATTTATTAATAGAGGCTAAGGCAAGAACAGTTCTCACAGTATTCATCTTAGCAACAAGAGAAAAAGTTTCAAAATAATCAATTATTTGAGTTTGCGTAAATCCTTTCGCAACTAATCTAGCCTTATACCGTTCAATAGAGCCATCAACATTCATTTTTATCTTATATACCCATTTGCATCCTATGACTCTTTTACCTGAGGGTAATGGGACCATGTCCCATGTATGGTTCTCCTCAAGGGCAGCTATCTCAGTTTCATTGCCTGAACCCATTCTGCATGCTTTTCAGCCTCAGTAAAGGAGTTCGGCTCAGTCAACCTGGACAAGCATGAAACAAAACTCTGAAGTGGAAGAGATAAAATGTTCATGTGTCACACAATTTGTAATAGAATAGTATGAATTGGAACTTTCAACCTGATAATCTTTGTGCCAAATGGGCGGTCTGGTTGCTCTTCCAGAGCGCCGTAAAACATGAACAGGCTCCTATGGTATATCGTTTGATTCATACACTTCGTCATCATCGTCATGTTCTAAATCGGGCTGAACTAAAGAGCTGTCAACTAGAATATGTGGCTTATGTTCATGGATAGGCCGAACATTACATGGAACATCATCATATAAAAATTGCTCATTCCACATATTATATGATGCATCATCCTTGTTTTTGTAAAAAAGAAACAAATGCTCATAAATTTTTACATCCCTGCTAATGAAAAAGGTTTTCGTCTTTAGGTTAAAAAATTTATAAACCCTTTTGAATTTACGAATAGCCCATAAAAATATATGGAACACCACGGGGAGCAGTCTTATCATGCATAGCAAGAGTCTTGGCAAAGCATAAACACCCAAATACTCTGAAATGATAAATGCTAGGCTTCATTTTATCATAATTTCCATAGGACATTTACCATAAAATACAGACGACGGGGTTCTGTTAATAAGATAACAAGTTGTAGCAATACACTCACCCCAAAAAGTATCTGGCACATGCACTTGTAATTTCAAAGATCTATCAACCTCTAACAAATGTCTATGCTTTCGTTCCCCTCTACTATTTTGTTGTGGCGTATACGAGCAACTACTCTCATAAATAAGCCTTTTTTTTAAACAAGGAATTAAGATAATCATTGAAAAATTATCGGTCATTGTCTGATCTAATCTTTTTTATTCCAACATTGAACTGATTATGAATCAACGTGATAAATTCCTTAAGAGAGACAGAAACATACGATTTGTTTACAATCAATTAAATCCTAGTAACTTTAGAAAAATCATCCACAAGAGTAAGAAAATATTGTTTTCTATCATAAGTTTGCTTTTGATTGGGGCACACACATCAACATGAATCAAATCAAAAAGAGAATCAACTCTTGAAATAGATACATGAAAAGGCGAACGAGTAATTTTCGCAGATTGACAAACAACACAATTCTCAATCACTGTATTTTTTTCTTAGGAAAATTCAATTTTGTTACATGTTGTAAAGAATGTGGAAAAGCATGACCAAAATGTATATGCCACAATATCAACTGATCACCCTTTCTAAAAGAAGAAATGGTCTAAACACAAACACTCATGTTTCCTCTCTACCAGTTCCCAAGACCCTCCCACTCGAGAGGTGATGCAGAACAACATATTTAGGGTAAAATGTGATAGAACAATTAAGTTCAGATGTTAATTTGGAAACAGAAATTAGGTTATATTTGAAATGAGGCAAATATAACACATTTCTTAAACATTTATCCGAACTGAATCTGTAATCACCTATACTAGCCACAGAAACATGAATACCATTGGGCAACTAAACTTTTGGCTTGTTAACTATCCTACAATTCTCAAGCCAATCAGACCTTTTGGTCATATGATTAGTAGCACCTGTATGTAAAATCTAAGTGTCGTCATTTTGGTAATGAGAATTAAGATTAGTTATACATGCCATATTAGCATGGGCACTTATGTCAGGAGAAGCCTGCACTGAAGAGGTGCAAGCACGATTGATGGAATAAAGGAGCTGCCCAAGCTGCTCGGATGTGAGACTCACTCCTCCCTGCAGTTTTGGATTTACGGTGGAGCTAACTGGGATTAGATCAGAGGAACAACTATTAACAACAAAAGCATTATTAGCTTGAAAATTAGGCCCCTTTGACTTCTTAATATCCTTGAATTTGAAACAATTGTCTCTCACATGACCCTTCTTATGGAAAAAATCACAGCCTTTAGCATATCATGTGTCATTTGTGTGACCTTTTTATGACAAAAATCACACTCAACATTCAAATTGGTCTTGACCTTATTATCATAAGAGAACACGACATTAGCAGATGCCACACCAGTAACACCTCTCTGATTCTCTTCCTGGATAACCATACTATAGGTTTGATTCAAGCTAGGTAATGGAACCGAAAGCTAAAGATTACTTTTGACGTTTAAAAAACTATTATTTAGACCCATAAAAAATTGACAGAGTCTCTGATTGTCATAATGAATGACGTGCTTCTTAAATTTCTCGCAATCACAGGGGTCAAGGGCATTAGCTGCATCATATTCATACCATAGAAGCTTTAGTTTGGTGAAAAAAGTTGACACATAGTGTAACCCTTGTTATGCAGTGCAAATTTCCCTATGTAACTGATAGAGACGGGGACCATTATCATTATCATACCTCTCCCTAAGGTCTTTCCAAACCAGATACGAAGAGGTGGAATACATGATATTGCTTGAAAGATCTCCAGAAAGAGAGTTTAAAATCCACCCGAAAACAACAGCATTACACCTTTCCCATAAAGCATGTAGATAAGCATTAAACAGATTCTTATCAAAAGATCCATCCACAAACCCTAATTTGTTCTTCCCTCGCAGAGTTACTATCATAACACGACTCCACATAGGGTAGTTCTCAGAACCCGTACGTTTTATAGAAATGGGGCTTATACCTGGGTTGTTTGAGGGATGAAGATAACTAGGGTGGTTAGGATGCACCTCTACCTCGAAATCGACCCAAAGATTGACTACCTCTGCACCTGCTACAACACCTATGTCTTTAACATCCACAATGGTGTCTTGAACCTCCACGGTGGCAGTCTCTCCAGCCATCAAAAACCTTATCATAACATAGTGGCTCAAATAACACGAAATAGGGGATTTACGGGACTATGGAACAGAATAGTATTAAATCGGTGAAAGAGACACTGATTTCCTTCCGAGAAGCCGTGGGTAAGAGGCAAGATTATGGAAAAAAACTGGTAAGCAGTTCTTTTAAGCCGAAGGTAAAGAAGGAAGATCATTGAAGAACATATTGGTGAGGAAGCACCAAAGAAGCCGAGGGTAAAGTAAAAAACTTTCTGAGATTATTTTGATGGAGGAAAGAACCGCTTGAACAAGCAGTGGGTAACCGAAAAATAACAAGATCAAGAAGATGAATCGGTGAAGAACAACCAATTTCAGAGAAGAGAGGACTCTCGAAGAGAATAGAATGCAAGATTGATAAGAAACTCTTGAGAGGAAATGACAGTTTCCTCATAAACCAATTGCGTGAAGAAACCTCTCAAGAATGATGACACAACAGGTTTGCACAGCAGACGAGATGGTGGTCTGCTACCATTTTAATTTTATCGAACAAGACAAAAATGGAGACGGACCAAACGAATCGGAGAGCAAAATACCCGATATGATGAGTTCTCTTGGGATTTTCCATTCATGAGACCTCATCCTCATCAACCCTAATATACTAATAAAAGTTCTTACAAATTACCAAATGGTCAAAAGAAGAATAACATGAAAATAAATCTGCTGAAAATAAATCTACCCTACACTTTCATAAATAGTCAGATTGAGCACAAAACAATAATATTAAAATGGTTTATTATTTATAAAAAGAAAAGATCGATTTGATATTTGTTTTATTTTAAAAGTTTGTTTGTTTAGTAATTAATAGCAGCAGCCAAAAGTTGTTTGTAGGACTGTAGCTAGCTAGCGTTGTAGTTTTTTTTGGCCATGCTAGCGTTGTAGTTCGGCTGGGTTGAATCGTACTCCTGAATCGGCAATTCTTATATAAAATTATTTATAATATGTAATTACAATTAATGGGTTGACTTAATGGATTTGTTCTTAATGATCCATATAATATAGAATGTAATATTAGTTTGTGGTGTTTGGTTACCCTTTAATAAGAAACATAATATTAGATTATATTGTTAAAGAGGTGGTATATATTTTCTATGAACTTGGATCTCATATACACATTTACAATATTTAGTAGTTTTTGTTAGATATTTTAGTGTAATTTGATTGACTTGTTGAACAATAAGATAATAATATCTCATTAAACAAGTTAGGAGGGTGCAGAGTGCACGCTTGTTTAAGTATATTATGATTAACTGTATCAGATATTCATCAGTTGCTTAGAGACGGAGCAATGGGGGTCAAAGGGGGCGTCTTTGCAGGGGTCTGGGGTAGCACCCCTGGATTGGGTCCCAGGGGCGTGAGCCCCTGGCTGGGGTTGAGCTGTAGATTTGATAAAGTCATAAAGTCACTATTCTAAAAATTCATTGTAAATTTGAATTTTTGGAACTAATGACTTAACATTTTAACCTCAAAATTTTCGGTTTTTGGACACTTGCTTTAGAGCCAAGTATTAGGCTGAACCATTGCAATTACTTCGGCTCCAAGTCATCATCCTAAGGTGTCCCTTTGCTTTTGGAGCCAAATTTTGAATCCAAGGGACATGTTGTGGCCGAAATGCTACATGGATTGACCAAATGGTGTAGTGTCTCTTCCAAAGGGGCATAGTGACTCTTTCAAAGGGTGTGGTGTCTCTTCCAAAAGGTGTGGCAAACAATAATTTGGTCATACGGAAGGTCCAAAAATTTCATCTCAAACATTTACAATCTTTCTCAAGTTCTAGTTCAGTATTATGATTTTATCCGATTGAAAGTTTGGGTGCCTCCAAATTATTTCAATCTGAAAGTGTCGTCACGACTTCAAAATAATCCAAGCAACCCCATTCGAAAGTTCAAAAAGATTGTGTATCCCATTCGAAGGTTCAACAACAAAGATTGAAACAATTCTCTGAAGATGACGAACGAAGAATCTGCTAGAGACATGACCAACAAGTTTGCAAAGTTAGATAAGTTCGAAGGTAGTGACTTTCGAAGATGGCAAAAGAAGATGCACTTCCTTTTAACGACCCTAAAGGTGGTGTACGTGCTAAGTACTCCCATGCCAGAACTACTCGACAATGAAACAATGGAACAGACTAGACGCCGCCGCAAATGGGAGAACGATGATTACATTTGTCGTGGTCACATCTTGAACGGTATATCTGATTCCCTATTTGATATATACCAAAATGTCGAGTCTGCAAAAGAGTTGTGGGATTCCCTTAAATCCAAGTACATGGTCGAAGATGCTTCAAGCAAAAAGTTTCTTGTTAGTAATTTTAACAATTATAAGATGGTTGATACTAGACCGGTCATGGAATAGTATAACGAACTGTTAAGGATTCTGGGACAGTTTGCTCAACATAACATGAAGATGGATGAATCCATCTCGGTTTCTAGTGTTATTGACAAACTGCCACCATCATGGAAAGATTTCAAACATACCCTGAAACACAATAAGGAAGAGATGTCTCTTGTTCAACTTGGAAGTCACTTCAGGATTGAGGAGTCTTTAAGTAGGGCTGGCAATTCGTGCGTGCGTGCGTGTATCAGGACACGACACGTACGATAGTCCAACACGACACACACGCAAATGTAATCGTGTCATAGACACACAACACAAAATTTATTATATCAACACGACACGAACACGATAACACGAAAATATTTGTGGAGAGTCATAACACGATTTCACGTTTTCACGAAAATAACACGGTAACACGATTTAACGTTTTCACGAAAATAACACGATAACACGAAAATAACACGATTTCACGTTTTCACGAAAATAACACGGTAACACGGTTCACGTTCGCACGATAACACAACCTAAATAACATAAACACGTCCCCTCTTAAAATGATATGAATATAATATATAAATTATTAGATTGTTTTCGCGTTTTCGTGTTATCGTGTTTTGACACTTAAACACTAACACGACACGAAAAAACAATCGTGTTATAGTGTTCCTGTTATCGTACCATCAAAGGCAAACACAAACACGATTTTTTCCGTACGTGTTTGTATCATGTTATCGTGTGGTGAGTGAAATTGTTAGTCCTATCTTTAAGGGCTCAAGAAGTTGACAATAACCCTAAGGGTAAGAACCAAGTTGGTAACTCTTCTGTGAACATGGTTAAAGAGGGTCGATTTTCAAATTCGAACAAAGGGAACAAACAAAAGTTACAAGTCTTTCAATAAGAAACCTAAGGTGGCATGTTGGAAGTGTGGCAAACTTGGTCATTTCAAGAAGGATTGTCGGGTTGGAAAAGGCAAGTGTTGGATCGTGAAATCCTGAATGCTGATCTGGCAGTGAATTGAATGCCAGACAAGGTTGAGATGACACTTCAGCTCCAACTCCTGGTGAACCTGCAGGTAGGGGAACGCAACAGAGGGGGTGCCTCTGGGTCCCTCTCCGATGCTTAAATGAGTATATGTGTGTATAAAACTCAAAACGTAAAGAACGTATGTAAAGCAAGGGTATTTATAGGGTAAGAGAGATAGAACCGTATAAAGGCAACTGAATATCTTAATGTATATTGAGTTGCTGAAGATTCGGATCGTGGGATATGGCAGTTACTGCGAGATATTGCAGTTACCAAATCTAATCTTTAGTGAATATGTGACCGAGATATGCGGGATATCTTGGCCACTCTGTTATTAACGGTTTAGTGGGACCAGAGGAGAGAGACAAGGCTCTCTTCGGGGCGAGCACTCCCATGTCGAGCAGTGGAAGGTCGCGACTTGGTAGAGAATGGCGAGCAGTCTGAGAGCCTTTGGCGTCTCTATAGACTTTGGGCTCGATTCTGGATTACTCGATGGTGGGCCAAGTTTGGCTTGTACTTGGGCCGATCCGGTTCGGATGTCATGGGTTTACCCCCTCTATAGTTATTGGGCCTTCGAGGCCTTTTCTTACTGGGCCGTCACTATCGATACCCAACATTTGCCCCCGAAGCTTGATTGAAGTTCCTTCAGTCGAGCTTGATTTCCTGGTAGGGTTTTAGATAGTGACGTCTTTGGTAATGGTTCAGTGCCTTTGAGACACTTCGAGCTCATTTGGCGAGCAATTCCTTCTCTGTTCAAAGCCGAAAGAATATCCTTCCTTTTATTCCCTTTTGGCGATCACTCGAGGTGACTCAGGCTTATGGAAGTCTATCTTTCTTAGTTAGGCGATCATTATCTACCCGAGGTATTTCTGCTAAAGCTTTATTAGTGCGTTGGCGACCACCTTGTCTCCTTAGTGGAATTTTAGCATTTAATAACTGCACGGTTGTCCAGAAATCGAACGGTCACTTGAGGCACGCCTGACATTTACTTTTCCGTAAACCCAGGGTAGCTTGACAGCTGTCTGTACCAGCCAACCGTTGTCTCTTGGAATTCTGACATTGCTTCGGTTTTTTTCCAAAAGGGTGCAATTATTCCTCTGCGTCGCTTCAATTTGCTCGTGGCGGTTTCTCCCCTTTTGGTCTATATAGGAAACGTCAGTTTCTGTATTCTGTCTTTTACGCTTATCCGCTCTCTTGGATTTTCAGAGCTTCATTGCGATCCTTTCCATTTCTTTTCTCAACCTTCTTCAGCCTTCTTCCAACATTTCCATGGCTCCTCGCAATCAGAGAGTCAAGCACACGGCTCCCAAGGGTGCCAACAAAGCCAACATGCCCAGAAATGCTGATGTCCCTTTGACCATCAGGGATGAAGTCGTTCCCCCTTTAGTAGAGGAACATACCGATTTGGGCAGGACTGCAACCACTCCTGTGGTGGTGGACGGGCCCGAGCTGAACACGCCTATTTTTTCCCCAAAAGGTAAACTTTCGCCCTTTTATTGCTCTGCTTTGGCAATATCCTCTGCTGTTCACACTTCTGTGTTTATCATTGCAATATTTGAATTTGTTCAAGTAGACGTCAAGCCTAATGAATTGAAGCCGGCTTATTTTAAGACCGTGGTGGCGCTCGGTGGCTTCAGCGTGGAGGATGCTCCTAGATATCCTGGCCTAGGTCTGCATTTTCCTCACGATGGAGAGGTTTACATTTATGCGGCTCAGATCGATGCTGGGTTGCGTTTTCCTCTCTGTGAGGATTTACAGACCTTGTGTCAGTTTTACGGGATTCACCCCACACAGCTTGTCCCGAACGCCCTCAGGATGTGGGTCGGTTTCAAGTTCCTATGCTTACGCCAGGAATGGGTATATTCACTGGCCCTGTTCCGGTGCTTCTTCCGCCTGGCAGCAGGGGCAAACCACCTTCACCACTTCCAATCCCGTTGGCCGAAGTTTTCAGAGTGGGGAGGCCTTCAGGGATGGGTTTGGAACGTCCATGTCCGCCTGGTCGACGATTTTCGGACCACCAACTCCAATTATAAGAAGTGTTACTTCTTTTATAAGGGGGGGGTGCCCTGGAAATTGTTGATCCCGGACAAGGATTTCCCTCCTTCCTTCGAGGAGCTATCAGAGAGTGATCGAAACGCTATTGATGACCTATACCGGTCGCATCGGTCATCTCAGTTCAAGTCCATCCGCTCAGTGGCGGAGACTACCGAGAATGCCCTTGAGATGGCGGGCATTCATCAAGCCACGCCAATCTTTAATGATTGGGTAATTTTCTAACTCTTATCTTGCTTTATTACTTGTAGGGAAGGTTGTAAGCAAGAGCCAGAAACTGATAGGTCTCTTCGATGACCAGGGATCAGCGGGATTGTCCTCCGACCAGGCATTGCTGAACTCTCCTCCTCCCCCCTCTAGGCGCTCGTTCAAGAGGAAGTCTGAGGAGGTGCTTCCCTCGGCCACTGCTGACCCTCGCCAACCAGGTATGTTGCTTTGTTATTCGTAGATTTAACGTCTTCATACTTTGTGGTTTTTTGTTTTTGACATTTTGTCTTGTTGTTTTGCAGAGGAGTCCTCAACCGACATGGTCCGGGATCATGCTCCTCCTCCCTCCAAGAAGGTCAGGAGTGAGGAATGTCCGGAAGTCGACCAGCATCCTTCTCCTCCCCCTCCTGGGGGTCCTTCCGCTAATAAAGGGAAGGGTCTGGACGCGGTGCCCCCTTCTTCTTCTCCCCAGGGTCCTTCTGCCGCCAAGGGGAAGGTTTTGACCTTAGCTCCTCCTGTTCTTACTGTGCCCATGGCTCCTCCTAAGGAGTCTGGGACCAAGAAGAAGGGGCATGCTGCTTCCAGCTCATCGAGGGCTCCTGTGGATGAGCATTGCTCCCTTGCCGGCTTGTTTCAGCCGCTTGAATCAGCGAATTCTCGGGAAACTTGGGTCCCCTGTGGGGACCTTATGAAGAAGGGGTACCCTCCCCAGAAGAGCCTCCGGGGCAGCCCGGATATGTGTATGCGGCTTCTGGACGGGATAATTCCCCCCGCGGACCGCTCGATTGTTCCCACGGAACTTCATCAGATCGAGGGGTTCCTTCGGTCCCACTTCGAACGAGTGGCTTTGGTATGATCTCATACTTTTATTTCGTAGAGTCCTCTCTTTGTCGTTCCCTTATTGTCTGTTGTCCTGACAGCTTTTATTCTATATTTGTTGCCAGTTCGTTCGGGAAGAGGTGATTCTTGGTCGTGTCTTCGGGGAGCTCACCGACAAGTATTCCAGTGTGCTCGCCGAGCTGGAGCAGTACCGAAGCACGGGGGTCACTCCTGAGCAATTGGGGACTATCAAGATGACTGCAGATGCAGCGATCGCCTTGGCAGATAATACCCGAGAGGAATACCTCAAGAAGGAGCAGCGCCTCCTTGCTGATGTCCAGAAGAGGGAGGCTGAAGCCGCTGCCGCTCTTCAGGACTTTGACGCTCTTCACCTGTGTTTAGATCAGGGAGAGATCGTCCGAGTTCGCCTAGATGCTGAACTTAAGGAAGCTCAGGCGCAAGGGGCAGAATCGGAGGCTCGTAGGGTCGCTGCCGAGGCGCAAAGGGATGCTGCTGACGCCCAGAGAGAAGCTGCGGTGGCTCAGATGGAAGCTGCGGAAGCCCGGGGGATTGCCTTGGAGGAGGAGAGGGATCGGTTAACTGCACAATTGAAAGCCGTCCCTTCGCCCCAGAGCGTAGTTGAGGCATTCAAAGCCTCTGAGGAGTTTTAGGACTGCGCTCTGAAGGAGATGAGGTCGGCGATCGCCGATTTTCTCCAAGTCCTGGTGGATGAGGTCCAGGCGGTCGATCCCAACTTTCCTCTTGGGGAAGTCGCCTCCTTGAAGACCTTCCTGCGGAGTCGTCCTTCGCAGCCCTCTGTTGCTGGAGAGGCTGCTCCTGAAGGCGAGCCCAGTACTTCTGCCCCCGAAGGCGAGCAGAGCACCCTTGCCCCCGAGAACCCCGACGCTTGAAGTCCCCAACTCCTTGGCGACCGTATTTATCTTTTTTAGATAGCAATTTTTGTATTTTCTATTTTTGGTTTGTAATTATTTGTCGAAGACTTGGATTTTTCTATTGAATGCTTTTATATTCTTGAGCCTTTAATCGACTTCGAACATATTTAGCTATCCAATATCTTACTCATAATTACTTTCCACTTTTTTCTTGCTTTGTAATGTCGTCGACCCTTAAAGCCGTAGACCAATCATAAGTTAAACTTTCCAAGGATAACAGTTTTGACACTTAAAAGTGTAAACTTCTAAGCTCAAAGAGATGTTAGATTCTTTGAAGTTTAAACCTTTGAGGTGTTGGCATAAGGGGATTTGTAATTTGTTCAGGCTTTATCATCGATGGTGATCGCCAAAACTTTCTTTGGCCTGACTGTGGCGTCAGGGCTTTCATTATGCCTAACATTTTGCTAGGTCTTTTGGCCTGACTTTGGCGTCAGGGCTTTCATTTTGCCTAACATTTTGCTAGGTCTTTTGGCCTGACTTTGGCGTCAGGGCTTTGCCTGACTCTTGGCGTCAGGTTTTTTGAGGCCTAACTTTGTTGTTAGGGCTTTTGTGGCCTAGTTTTGTTACTAAGGCTTTTTTGGCCTAACTTTGTTGTTAGGGCTTTTGGCCTGTCTTTGGCGACAGGGCTTTTTGGCCTAGCTTTGTTGCTAGGGCTTTTGGCCTAACTTTGTTGTTAGGGCTTTTGGCCTGTCTTTGGCGACAGGGCTTTTTGGCCTAGCTTTGTTGCTAGGGCTTTTGGCCTAACTTTGTTGTTAGGGCTTTTGAGGCCTGACTTTGGCGTCAGGGCTTTTGGCCTAGCTTTGTTGCTAGGGCTTTTGGCCTAGCTTTGTTGCTAGGGCTTTTGAGGCCTGACTTTGGCGTCAAGGCTTTTTTGGCTTCAGCTTGCTTCGAGTGGACGCGCTTTATGAAGGAATGGCTTTCTTTTATTGACATAATCAGTTTGATTACAAACTATGCATAAAATCTTCTTAAATGCTCAGAATTAAATGGACGGGGTAACCTCTCTCGCCTTCGATGGTTTCCAAATAGTAGGATCCTGGTGCGGCGATCTCTACTACTTTGTATGGTCCTTCCCATTTGGCTGAAAGTTTGTTTTTACTGTCTAGCCTTGTAAATTCATTCCTTCTCATAACCATCTCCCCCCCGAAAAATTGGCGAGCGCTAACTTTTCTGTTGAAATACCGAGCGGTCGCCAAGCGCATTTTTGCCTGTGTTTTTTCCGAGAGCCATCTCTTTTCCTCTGCCAAGTCGAGGTCAGTTCTGCGCTCGATCTCATTTGCCTCCGCGTTAAAGTGTAGGACTCTGTGGGTAGGCACTGCTAATTCAGTTGGTGCTACTGCTTCTGATCCGTACACTAAACTGAAAGGCGTTTCTCCTGTGGCCGCCTTAGGCGTTGTTCTGATGGCCCATAATACGTTTTCCAGCTCTTCTGTCCAATTCCCTTTGAATGCTCGAACCCTTTTCTTAAGTCCGGCTAAGACAACCTTGTTGGCTGCTTCAGCTTGCCCATTCGTTTGAGGGTGATGTACTGAACTGAAGCGATGGTCGATATGATACTCTTCACAGAGCCATTTCAACTCCTTTCCAACGAATTGCGGACCATTATCGCTGATGAGTATTTTGGGAATACCAAACCTGGAGAATATGTTGACCTGCATGAACTTGATAACTTGGAATTCCGTTGTCGAAGCTAGAGCTTTCGCCTCTACCCACTTAGTGAAGTAGTCGATCGCCACTATAATGTGAGTACGTTGACCAGTGCTAATGGGAAAAGGACCCAATATATCGATTCCCCATTGAGCGAAGGGCCAGGCACCCGCCATTGGGGATAATAATGTCGATGGTCGACCCGATCGTGGTGCAAACTGCTGGCAAATTTCACACTTCTGTGTTAATTCGGCTGCGTCTTTTCCCAAGGTCGGCCAGTAATATCCCAGTCTGAATATTTTCCTGCTTAGTGAACGAGCACCTTCATGACATGCCGCTGCCCCTTCATGAGCTTCTCGAAGAACTTTTTCTGTTTCGGGTAGAGCAACACATCTCAAGTAAGGCGTCGAATAACCTCTTCTATAGAGTTCTCCATCGATGATTAGATAACTGGCTGCGAGTCTTCTAATCCTAGTGGATTCGCCTTCGTCCTCTGGGAGGATGCCTTCTTTCAAATAATTCTGGAACGGGGTCATCCAGGTGACCTGCTCTTGAATGTTGAAGACCTCCGCTCTGTTTTCAAGGACTGAACATAGGGCCTTTTCCAGAAATTGCACATCCTGGATTGTCGCCCCTCCGAAGGCTAGCTTACTCAAAGAATCTGCCATCTGGTTTTCTTGGCGAGGAATAAACTCAATCGCGAAATTTGGGATTTCCACGACTAGTTTTTTGGCGATGCCGAGATATTTCTTCATCTTTTCTCCCTTTGCCTCGTAGGCGCCATTAACCTGATTGACAATAAGCTCTGAATCACTTTTTACCTTAAGCGCTGTTATACCCATTCCTTTTGCCAGTCTGAGTCCAGTGATAAGAGCCTCATATTCTGCTTCGTTATTGGTCGCCGGGAATGTCAAGGCGATCGCGTATTTCAGAGGCTCGCCCTCAGGAGGAATAAGAATTAAACCTGCCCTCGAGCCTTCTTTTGATGAAGACCCATCCGTATAGAGTTCCCAGATTTGATTGTCGTTTGCTGACTGACTTGGCCTGTTTTCTGCCTCCGCTTGACCGTTACTCGTGCTTTCCACTATGAAATCAGCTAGTGCTTGACCTTTGATGGCCGTTTTTGGCGCAAATTTGATCCTGAACTCGCTGAGCTCGATCGCCCACTTGACCATTCTTCCTGAAGAATCTGGCTTCATCAGGAAGTTTTTGAGAGGTTGATTGGTGAGGACCGTGATGTCGTGCGCATGAAAGTAAGGTCTCAGCTTCCGAGCAGCAATAACTAAGGCATAGAGATACTTCTCAATCTGGACATATTTTATTTCTGCTGAGTTGAACATTTTGCTAATAAAATACACTGGACTCTGAACATTATTCTCCTCCCTTATTAAAACAGCACTGGCTGCCACATCGCTAATGCCTAAATAGAGGAAAAGCTGCTCGCCTGGAACGGGTTTTGCCAGAGCTGGGAGTGTTTGAATATGCCTTTTCAAGGACTGGAATGCTTCCTCGCAGTCTGGCGTCCACTCGAACTTACGGTTGGCCCTCAAGGTTTTGAAGAACGGGAGGGACCTGTCGCTTGCTTTGGAAAGGAAGCGGTTAAGAGCAGCTAGTCGGCCGTTCAGGCACTGGACTTCCTTATGGCAGGTTGGCGACTTCATTTCTTCTATGGCCTTTAGCTTTTCCGGGTTTGCTTCTATGCCCCTTTCGCTGACCATAAAACCCAGGAACTTCCCGGACTTGACTCCAAAGGCGCACTTTGCTGGGTTCAGGCGAACGCTGTGTCTCCTCATGCATTCAAAAGCTTCACGGAGGTCGGTGGTATGAGGATTGCCTTTGATGGATTTAACGAGCATATCATCCACGTAGGCCTCCATGTTCCTTCCCAGCATGTCCTGGAACAGTCGGTTCACCATCCGCTGATAAGTTGCCCCGGCATTGATGAGACCAAAGGGCATCACCTTGTAGCACAGAATGTCGCCGTCAGCATAGAAAGCAGTGTGGGCCTCATCGTCTGGATGCATTCTGATCTGGTTGTAGCCTGAATAGGCGTCCATGAAGCTCAGCATCTCATGACCCGAGGTAGCATCGACTAGCTGATCAATTCTTGGAAGGGGATATGAATCTTTGGGGCAAGCTGATCAATAAGTCGCGGAAGTCGACGCACATCCTCCACTTGCCGTTTGATTTCTTGACCAAAACCGGGTTGGCGACCCAACTCTGGAATCTTACTTCTCTGACGAAGTCAGCTTCAATCAGCCTGCCGACTTCCTGCCTGATCGCCAAACGCTTATCAGTCCCGAATGATCTTCTTTTTTGGGCGATCGGCTTGATGGAGGGGTCTATCCTGAGCTCATGAGAGATAATATCTGTGCTGATTCCTGGCATGTCGCTCGGCTGCCAGGCGAAGAGCTCTTTGAATTCCTTGAGGAGGGCGGTCATGGCCTCCTTCTGATCCTCTTTCAAGGTGGTCCCTATGCGCACCTTTTTGTCTGGACCATCGATCTCGACTTCCTCCAATTCCTCCATGGGTGCTGGTCGAGCCAGGTCCTCGCGGGGATCGGCCTCTGTCTCGATGGCGAGCGCCTCCCTTTGGTTCTTCCTGCGTAAACAGTTCACATAACATTGCCGCGAGGAAGGCTGATCTCCGAGCACTTCTCCAATCCCGTTCGGAGTAGGGAACTTCATCTTCTGGTGGACAGTGGAGGCCACAATCTTATTTGGGTTGATCGTGGTCCTCCCTATGATGGCGTTGTAGGATGTAGGTGAATCGACCACCAGGAAAGTGACCGACACCTTGATGCTTTTCCACCCCTCGCCAAAAATCACTGGCATGGTTATAGCCCCCAGTGGGTAAGTTGTCCTTCCCGCAAATCCGATCAGCGGAAAGTCGACCCTCTTCAGGTCGCGTTTTGATTTGCCCATCTTTTCGAAGGCGTCCAGAAACAGGATGTCTGTCGAGCTGCCTCCGTCGACCAGAATCCTTGCAACATCACAGCCGTCAATATCTGCCGTAATGACCAGAGCATCGTTGTGGGGCGTGGTGACATGTGCCAAATCATCTTCAGAGAATGAGATGACAATGTTTTCTTCAGGTCGGGGCCGCTTCCCCAACTGAACTGCCGTAGAGATCTGAGTGGCGTAGACCTCTCTGGCGTTTGACCTCTCGCCGCCTGCGCCGAATCCTCCTGCAATCAGATTCACTCTCCTCTTGCTTCCAGAAGGCTCAGCTTGATCTGCAGGGGCTGGTGAACGATGTCTCCTGGGGGCGTTCGACTTCGGTCTCGCCCTGCCACAAATTCCTTCAACATTCCCCCCTGAATCAGCCTCTCTATATCTCGTTTCAGAATCTTGCAATCGTCTGTCTTATGGCCCTTGCACTTGTGGTATCTGCAATAGCTCTCGACATCCTTGCCCATGGGTAACCCACCTCGGCGAGGCATCGGTGGCCTCGCCAAGGATCTCCTCTCCATCTCGACTAGTACCGCTGAGATCTGCCTATTTAAAGGCGTGAAGTACTCAGGGACCTCTGGATGGCGAGGCGCTGGAAGAGACTCGACTCGCGGCTTGCTTTCTTTTCCCTTCTTCTCCTTCTTGACCTCCTTCTTACCATCGCGTCGGGGTTCAGGGGTTACCCTTAGCGAGGTCGTCAGGAGGTTAGCCTCGATGTTTGCGCGCTCAAGGTCTATGAAACCTTTCGCTCTGGATGCCAACTCCTCCAATGTCTCTATCTCCTTTACGTGATAGCTGTTTCGCAGCTTTCTCGAGGCCTTGTTGGCCACATCCAGACCTCTGTAGAATGCTCGAATGATCTCCCCATCCGAGATTCGGCGATCTAATTCTGTGACGTTTTGATGAAAACGCCCGTAGAAGTTGGACAGCGACTCTCCAGGCTGCTGTTTGACCGAGTCAAGGGCGACCACGCTCTTCAGCAATTGGCGCTCGCCCATATACCTCTCCAGGAACTTGCTTCTTAACTCTGCCCAAGTTCCGATTGATCCTGCAGGGAGGCCGAAGAACCAGGACGAAGCCGAGCCCGAAAGAGTAGATGGAAATAGCAAAGCCAAATGATTGGGATCGTTTGACTTACCCAGAAGGGAGGCCTCATGTTTGTTGACATGTACGGTGGGATCTCCTCCACCGCTATACTCAGGTATGGCCCGAGCAACCACATCCTTCGGGATTTTGATAGCGACGAGCGCGTCGGTGAATGGATGAGAGGACTGCTCCTTGAAGGGAGCTATGACTGTCAACTGTCTTTCCTGGAGCCTTTTGTTGAGGAGGTCATCCATCTGATCCACAATGCAGTACATGGGAGAGGCTCCGGGTGGAGGCGGACCGGAAGGATTGGCAGTATATGCGGCTGCTGGCTCCTTGGTGTGCGCTGGAGGTAGGGACTGCTGACCTGACGTCATCTCCTGATCCTCCTGAGGCGCAGCGGGACTAGGATTGGCCGCTTCTGAAGGTGAAGGCCCTGTGGCAGCAGGGCGGTGATTTTCCTTAGGAGCAGAGGGATTGTTTTCCTGAGGAGCAGGGGCCTGGCGGCGCGCCTGTCCTAGGATGGCTTCCAGCAAGGAGACCATCTCGGGGGTTAAATTAATATCCTGCCCCGCAATGTGGACTGTCTGCGGTGCAGGGGCTCCGTTTTGATCAGCAGCTGGGGTCGGTCTTGAATCACCGACATGTTCTCGGGCTGTCCGCAGAGGAACAGCATTAACTCCTGCTCGGCTGGCAGGTTCCTGTTGAAGCGGTGAAGCGGCGGCGGAATCAGAGCTATCTGAGGATCGCTCCCTAGTCTGATTCCGACGGTTGCTTTGGGATCGAGTTCTCATGGCTGAATTGCTCGCTTCCCACAGACGACGCCAAATGTTGGATCGTGAAATCCTGAATGCTGATCTGGCAGTGAATTGAATGCCAGACAAGGTTGAGATGACACTTCAGCTCCAACTCCTGGTGAACCTGCAGGTAGGGGAACGCAACAGAGGGGGTGCCTCTGGGTCCCTCTCCGATGCTTAAATGAGTATATGTGTGTATAAAACTCAAAACGTAAAGAACGTATGTAAAGCAAGGGTATTTATAGGGTAAGAGAGATAGAACCGTATAAAGGCAACTGAATATCTTAATGTATATTGAGTTGCTGAAGATTCGGATCGTGGGATATGGCAGTTACTGCGAGATATTGCAGTTACCAAATCTAATCTTTAGTGAATATGTGACCGAGATATGCGGGATATCTTGGCCACTCTGTTATTAACGGTTTAGTGGGACCAGAGGAGAGAGACAAGGCTCTCTTCGGGGCGAGCACTCCCATGTCGAGCAGTGGAAGGTCGCGACTTGGTAGAGAATGGCGAGCAGTCTGAGAGCCTTTGGCGTCTCTATAGACTTTGGGCTCGATTCTGGATTACTCGATGGTGGGCCAAGTTTGGCTTGTACTTGGGCCGATCCGGTTCGGATGTCATGGGTTTACCCCCTCTATAGTTATTGGGCCTTCGAGGCCTTTTCTTACTGGGCCGTCACTATCGATACCCAACAGCAAGCATAACGCTGGTCCAAGAGGATCTAAGGATCCTGAAAAGCAACAAGGTCAGATTTTACTACAAAATAATAATTCGGGTCATAATTATGTATCAGTAATATCTGAGGCATTTTATGTGCAGGATGATCATATTGCATGGTGGATTGATTCAGGAGAAACAACTCATGTATGCAAAGATCTTCGTTGGTTCAAAGACTTTCAACCTATTGAAGATGGATCTGTCTTAAAGATGGGAAATGTTGCGACTGAACCAATTAAAGGACTAGGAAATGTTAAGCTTGTCTGTACTTCAGGAAAATGTCTATCTTTAAACAATTTATTGTATGTTCCGGGATTCGAAAGAATCTCTTATCAGGTGTTGTTTTAAACAATTGTTGTTATAAACAAGTGTATGAAAGTGACAAGTATATCTTGTCCAAACATGGTACTTTTGTAGGATTGAGTTATTTAAGTAATGGTATGTTTATGTTGAATGTTAAGGTTTCATTTGTTAATGAATCTGCTTGTATGACTTCTATTAGTACTAACAATAATATGAATAAATCAGATTTATGGCATGCTAGACTAGGACATGTTCATTATAAAAGAATGAAAGATATGTCTAAAATGAGTCTCATACCTGCTATTGATATAACAATTAGAAATGTAAAACTTGCATGTTAACCAAGATAACCAGAAAACCTTTCAAGGATGTAAATAGAGTATCCAATGTATTGAAACTGATACATAGCGATTTATGTGACTTTCATGCTACTCCTTCATTAGGAAATAAAAAGTATGTCATTACTTTTATTGATGATGCTTCTAGATATTGCTATTTTATTTGTTGCATGCTAAGGAAGAAGCTCTTGATAAATTTAAAATTTATAAACAAGAAGTCGAGCTACATCAAAGTACATTGATTAAAAATTTACGTACTGATAGAGGAGGTGAGTATTATGATCCAGTATATTTTCAATCTACTGGTATAATACATCAAACTACAGTTCCTTATACACCACAACAAAATGGTGTGTCAGAAAGGAAGAATAGGACTTTGAAAGAGATGGTTAATTCCATGTTATCCTATTTAGGTTTAAGTGAAGTTTTTTGGGGTAAAGCTATGTTAACAACCTGTTATTTATTGAATAGAATTCCTAATAAAAGGAATAATATTACCCCATATGAATTGTGGTATAAAAAGCCACCAAAATTAAGTTTTCTGAGAGTTTGGGGATGTAGAGCAATTGTAAGACTCAATGAACCCAAAAGAAGAAACTTGGGTGAAAGAGGTATAGATTGTATCTTCATTGGGTATGCTGAGCATTCCTATGCATATAGGTTCTATGTATTAGAATCTAATGACTATGTATCTGTTAACACAGTTATAGGATCAAGAGATGCTACCTTTGATGAAGATAGATTTACATCTATACCTAGACCAAAAGATATGATTCAAAATTCTTTAAGTTCAGATACTTCTGGTAGTACTGTTTCTGTACCTGGACCGACTAAACCAAGGAGAAGTACTAGAACTAGAAAAGCCAAATCTTTTGGATCTGATTTTCAATTTTATTTGGTTGAAGGGTCAAGATGTGATGTTGAGTATCAATATCAATACTGTTTTAACATTGAAGAGGATCCAAGAACATTTAGTGAAGGTATGGCTTCAAGAGATGTTGCATTCTGGAAAGAAGCTATCCAGGATGAAATGAATTCAATCATGAATAATAATACATGGGAATTGACTAATCTACCTCCTGGTTGTAAAGCTTTTGGAAACAGATGGATTTTCAAAAGGAAAATAAAAGTGGATGGTAGCATAGATAAGTATAAACCAAGATTGGTTATCCAAGGCTTTAGACAAAAGGAATGGATTGATTACTTTGATACTTATGCTCCTATTGCTAGGACCTCCACTATTAGGTTATTAATAGAACTTGCAGCTATTCTCAATCCCATTATATTGAGAAGATTCTAAATAAATTTAATTTTAAAGATTGTTCTCCAGTTAGCACTCCCATAGATCATTGTCTTAAGCTTCTACCTAATAAAGGTGTTGCCGTATCTCAACTTGAATACTCAAGAGCTATTGGTTGTCTTATGTATGCCATGATTAGCACTAGGCTAGATATTGCTTATGCTGTTGGAAAGCTTAGTAGATATACTAGCAATCCAAGTTCACATCATTGGCAAGCCTTAAATCGAGTATTCAAGTATTTGAAAGGAACCATGGATTATGGTTTGACTTATACTGGATTTCCTTCGGTTCTTGAAGGATATTCAGATGCAAGTTGGATTTCCAATGTGGAAGATCATTCTTCTACAAGTGGATGTGTATTCTGTTGGGTATCGATAGTGACGGCCCAGTAAGAAAAGGCCTCGAAGGCCCAATAACTATAGAGGGGGTAAACCCATGACATCCGAACCGGATCGGCCCAAGTACAAGCCAAACTTGGCCCACCATCGAGTAATCCAGAATCGAGCCCAAAGTCTATAGAGACGCCAAAGGCTCTCAGACTGCTCGCCATTCTCTACCAAGTCGCGACCTTCCACTGCTCGACATGGGAGTGCTCGCCCCGAAGAGAGCCTTGCCTCTCTCCTCTGGTCCCACAAAACCGTTAATAAGGAAGTGACCACGATATCCCGCATATCTCGGTTGCATATTCACTAAGGATTAGATTTGGTAACTGCAATATCTCGCAGTAACTGCCATATCCCACGATCCGAATCTTCAGCAACTCAATATACATTAAGATATTCAGTTGCCTTTATACGGTTCTATCTCTCTTACCCTATAAATACCATTGCTTTACATACGTTCTGGACGTTTTGAGTTTTATACACACATATACTCATTTAAGCATCGGAGAGGGACCCAGAGGCACCCCCTCTGTTGCGCTCCCCTACTTGCAGGTTCACCGGAGTTAGAGCTGAAGCGTCATCCCAACCTTGTCTGGCATTCAATTCACTGCCAGATCAGCATTCAGGATTTCACGATCCAACATTTGGCGCCGTCTGTGGGAACGATCAATTTAGCCATGAGAACTCGATCCCAAAGCAACCGTCGGAATCAGACTAGGGAGCGATCCTCAGATAGCTCTGATTCCGCCGCCGCTTCACCGCTTCAACAAGAACCTGCCAGCCGAGCAGGAGTTAATGCTGTTCCTCTGCGGACAGCTCGAGAACATGTCGGTGATTCAAGACCGACCCCAGCTGCTGATCAAAATGGAGCCCCTGCACCGCAGACAGTCCACATTGCGGGGCAGGATATTAATTTAACCCCCGAGATGGTCTCCCTGCTGGAAGCCATCCTAGGACAGGCGCGCCGCCAAGCCCCTGCTCCTCAGGAAAACAATCCCTCTGCTCCTAAGGAAAATCACCGCCCTGCTGCCACAGGGCCTTCACCTTCAGAAGCGGCCAATCCTGGTCCTGTTGCGCCTCAGGAGGATCAGGAGATGACGTCAGGTCAGCAGTCCCTACCTCCAGCACACACCAAGGAGCCAGCAGCCGCATATACTGCCAATCCTTCCGGTCCGCTTCCACCCGGAGCCTCTCCCATGTACTGCACTGTGGATCAGATGGATGACCTCCTCAACAAAAGGCTCCAGGAAAGACAGTTGACAGTCAAAGCTCCCTTCAAGGAGCAGTCCTCTCATCCCTTCACCGACGCGCTCGTCGCTATCAAAAGCCCGAAGGATGTGGTTGCTCGGGCCATACCTGAGTATAGCGGTGGAGGAGACCCCACCGTACATGTCAACAAGCATGAGGCCTCCCTTCTGGGTAATTCAAACGATCCCAATCATTTGGCTTTGCTATTTCCATCTACTCTTTCGGGTTCGGCTTCGTCCTGGTTCTTCGGCCTCCCTGCAGGATCAATCGGAACTTGGGCAGAGTTAAGAAGCAAGTTCCTGGAGAGATACATGGGCGAGCGCCAGTTGCTGAAGAGTGTGGTCGCCCTTGACTCGGTCAAACAGCAGCCTGGAGAGTCGCTGTCCAACTTCTACGGGCGTTTTCATCAAAACGTCACAGAATTAGATCGCCGAATCTCAGATGGGGAGATCATTCGAGCATTCTACAGAGGTCTGGATGTGGCCAACAAGGCCTCGCGAAAGCTGCGAAACAGCTACCATGTGAAGGAGATAGAGACATTGGAAGAGTTGGCGTCCAGAGCAAAAGGTTTCATAGACCTCGAGCGCGCAAACATCGAGGCTAACCTCCTGACGACCTCGCTAAGGGTAACCCATGAACCCCGACGCGATGGTAAGAAGGAGATAAAGAAGGAGAAGAAGGGAAAAGAAAGTAAGCCCCGAGTCGAGTCTCTTCCAGCACCTCGCCATCCAGAGGTCCCTGAGTACTTCACGCCTTTAAATAGGCAGATCTCAGCGGTACTAGTCGAGATGGAGAGGAGATCCTTGGCGAGGCCACCGATGCCTCGCCGAGGTGGGTTACCCATGGGCAAGGATGTCGAGAGCTATTGCAGATACCATAAGTGCAAGGGCCATAAGACAGACGATTGCAAGATTCTGAAGCGAGATATAGAGAGGCTGATTCAGGGGGGAATGCTGAAGGAATTTGTGGCAGGGCGAGATCGAAGTCGAACGCCCCCCAGGAGACATCGTTCACCAGCCCCTGCAGATCAAGCTGAGCCTTCTGGAAGCAAGAGGAGAGTGAATCTGATTGCGGGAGGATTCGGCGCAGGCGGCGAGAGGTCAAGCGCCAGAGAGGTCTACGCCACTCAGATATCCACGGCAGTTCAGTTGGGGAAGTGGCCCCGACCTGAAGAAAACATTGTCATCTCATTCTCTGAAGATGATTTGGCACATGTCACCACGCCCCACAACGATGCTCTGGTCATTACGGCAGATATTGACGGCTGTGATGTTGCAAGGATTCTGGTCGATGGAGGCAGCTCGACAGACATCCTGTTTCTGGACGCCTTCGAAAAGATGGGCAAATCAAAACGTGACCTGAAGAGGGTCGACTTTCCGCTGATAGGGTTTGCGGGAAGAACAACTTATCCACTGGGGGCTATAACCATGCCAGTGATTTTTGGCGAGGGGTGGAAAAGTATCAAGGTATCGGTCACTTTCCTGGTGGTCGATTCACCTACATCCTACAACGCCATCATAGGGAGGACCACGATCAACCCAAATAAGATTGTGGCCTCCACTGTCCACCAGAAGATGAAGTTCCCCACTCCGAGCGGGATTGGAGAAGTGCTAGGAGATCAGCCTTCCTCGCGGCAATGCTATGTGAACTGTTTACGCAGGAAGAACCAAAGGGAGGCGCTCGCCATCGAGACAGAGGCCGATCCCCGCGAGGACTTGGCTCGACCAGCACCCATAGAGGAATTGGAGGAGGTCGAGATCGATGGTCCAGACAAAAAGGTGCGCATTGGGACCACCTTGAAAGAAGATCAGAAGGAGGCCATGACCGCCCTCCTCAAGGAATTCAAAGAGCTCTTCGCCTGGCAGCCGAGCGACATGCCAGGAATCAGCACAGATATTATCTCTCATGAGCTCAGGATAGACCCCTCCATCAAGCCGATCGCCCAAAAGAGAAGATCATTCGGGACTGATAAGCGTTTGGCGATCAGGCAGGAAGTCGGCAGGTTGATTGAAGCTGACTTCATCAGAGAAGTAAGATTCCAGAGCTGGGTCGCCAACCCAGTTTTGGTCAAGAAAACTAGATGGCAGATTCTTTGAGTAAGCTAGCCTTCGGAGGGGCGACAATCCAGGATGTGCAATTTCTGGAAAGGGCCCTATGTTCAGTCCTTGAAAACAGAGCGGAGATCTTCAACATTCAAGAACAGGTCACCAGGATGACCCCGTTCCAGAATTATTTGAAAGAAGGCATCCTCCCAGAGGACGAAGGCGAATCCACTAGGATTATAAGACTCGCAGCCAGTTATCTAATCATCGATGGAGAACTCTACAGAAGAGGTTATTCAACGCCTTACTTGAGATGTGTTGCTCTGCCCGAATCAGAAAAAGTTCTTCGAGAAGCTCATGAAGGGGCAGCAGCATGTCATGAAGGCGCTCGATCGCTAAGCAGAAAAATATTCAGACTGGGATATTACTGGCCGACCTTGGGAAAAGACGCAGCCGAATTAACACAGAAGTGTGAAATTTGCCAGCAGTTTGCACCACGATCGGGTCGACCATCGACATTATTATCCCCAATGGCAGGTGCCTGGCCCTTCGCTCAATGGGGAATCGATATATTGGGTCCTTTTCCCATTAGCACTGGTCATCGTACTCATATTATAGTGGCAATCGACTACTTCACTAAGTGGGTAGAGGCGAAAGCTCTAGCTTCGACAACGGAATTCCAAGTTATCAAGTTCATGCAGGTCAACATATTCTCCAGGTTTGGTATTCCCAAAATACTCATCAGCGATAATGGTCCGCAATTCGTTGGAAAGGAGTTGAAATGGCTCTGTGAAGAGTATCATATCGACCATCGCTTCAGTTCAGTACATCACCCTCAAACAAATGGGCAAGCTGAAGCAGCCAACAAAGTTGTCTTAGCAGGACTCAAGAAAAGGGTTCGAGCATTCAAAGGGAACTGGGCAGACGAACTGGAAAACGTATTATGGGCAATCAGAACAACGCCTAAGGCGGCCACAGGAGAAACACCTTTCAGTTTAGTGTACGGCTTAGAAGCAGTAGCACCAACTGAATTAGCGGTGCCTACCCACAGAGTCCTACACTTTAACGCGGAGGCAAATGAGATCGAGTGCAGAACTGACCTCGACTTGGCAGAGGAAAAGAGATGGCTCTCGGAAAAAACACAGGCAAAGATGCGCTTGGCGACCGCTCGGTATTTCAACAGAAGAGTTAGCGCTCACCAATTTTTCGTGGGGGAGATGGTTATGAGAAGGAATGAATTCACAAGGCTGGACAGTAAAAACAAACTTTCAGCCAAATGGGAAGGACCATACAAAGTAGTAGAGATCGCCGCACCAGGATCCTACTATTTGGAAACCACCGAAGGCGAGAGGTTACCCCGTCCATTTAATTCTGAGCATTTAAGAAGATTTTATGCATAGCTTGTAATCAAACTGATTATGTCAATAAAGGAAAGCCATTCCTTCACAAAGCGTGTCCACTCGAAGCAAGCTGAAGCCAAAAAGCCCTGACGCCAAAGAAGCCCTAACAACAAAGTTAGGCCAAAAGCCCAGACGCCAAAGTCAGGCCAAAAAGCCCTAGCAACAAAGCTAGGCCAAAAGCCCTAACAACAAAGTTAGGCCAAAAGCCATGACGCCAAAGTCAGGCCAAAAAGCCCTAGCAACAAAGCTAGGCCAAAAGCCCTAGCAACAAAGCTAGGCCAAAAGCCCTGACGCCAAAGTCAGGCCAAAAGCCCTAACAACAAAGTTAGGCCACAAAAGCCCTAGAAACAAAGTTAGGCCACAAAAGCCCTAGCAACAAAGCTAGGCCAAAAGCCCTGACGCCAAAGTCAGGCCAAAAAGCCCTAACAACAAAGTTAGGCCACAAAAGCCCTAGCAACAAAGCTAGGCCAAAAGCCCTGACGCCAAAGTCAGGCCAAAAAGCCCTAACAACAAAGTTAGGCCACAAAAGCCCTAGCAACAAAGCTAGGCCAAAAGCCCTAACAACAAAGTTAGGCCAAAAGCCCTGACGCCAAAGTCAGGCCAAAAAGCCCTAGCAACAAAGCTAGGCCAAAAGCCCTAGCAACAAAGCTAGGCCAAAAGCCCTGACGCCAAAGTCAGGCCAAAAAGCCCTAACAACAAAGTTAGGTCACAAAAACCCCTAGTAACAAAACTAGGCCACAAAAGCCCTAACAACAAAGTTAGGCCACAAAAGCCCTAACAACAAAGTTAGGCCAAAAAAGCCCTCGTAACAAAACTAGGCCACAAAAGCCCTAACAACAAAGTTAGGCCTCAAAAAACCTGACGCCAAGAGTCAGGTAAAGCCCTGACGCCAAAGTCAGGCCAAAAGCCCTGGCGACAAAGCCAGGCCAAAAGACCTAGCAAAATGTTAGGCAAAATAAAAGCCCTGACGCCAAAGTCAGGCCAAAGAATGTTTGGGCGATCACTATTGATGATAAAGCCTGACAAATTACGAATCCCCTGTTATGCCAACACCTCAAAGGTTTAAACTTCAAAGAAGCTAATATCTCTTTGAACTTAGAAGTTTACGCTTTTAAGTGTCAAAAGTGTTATCCTTGGAAAGTTTAACTTATGATTGGTCTAAGGCTTTAAGGGTCGACGACATTACCAAGCAAGGAAAAAGTGGAAAGTAATTATGGGTAAGATATTGGATAGTTGAATATGTTCAAAGTCGAGTAAAGGCTCAAGAATATAAAGGCATTCAATAGAAAAACCCAAGTCTTCGATAAATAATTACAAACCAAAAACAGAAAATACAAAAATGGCTATCTAAAAAGATAAATATGGTCGCCAAGGAGTGGGGGACTTCAAGCTTTGGGGTTCTCGGGGGCAAGGGCGCTCTGCTCGCCTTCGGGGGCAGAAGTACCGGGCTCGCCTTCAGGGGCAGACTCCCCAGCAACAGAGGGCTGCGAAGGCCGACTCCGCAGGAAGGTCTTCAAGGAGGCAACTTCCCCAAGAGGAAAGTTGGGATCAACCGCCTGGACCTCCTCCACCAGTTCTTGGAGAAACTCGGCGATGGTCGACTTCATCACCTTCAAGGCCTGGTTTTCAAAATCCTCGGAGGCCTTGAACTCCTCAATCACAGCTTGGGGTGAAGGAACCGCCTTCAGCTGATCAGCCAGACGGTCCTTCTCCTCCACTAGGGCGACCCCCCTAGCTTCGGCAGCATCCCTCTGGGCCTCCGCAGCGACCCTAAGGCGCTGCTCGTTCCTGAAATACTCCTCCCGGGCGCCGTCCACCAAGGTGATCGCCATGTCAGCGGTCTTCTTGATGGCCTCCAACTGCCCGGGGGTGACCCCTGTGCTTCGGTATTGCTCCAGCTCGACAAGCAGATCAGAGTGCTTGTCGGCGAGCTCGCCGAAAACGCGGCCGAGGATCACCTCTTCCCGAACGAGCTGACAACAAAAGCACAAAGTAAATGTCAGGCGTGCCTCAAGTGACCGTTCGATTTCTGGACAACTGTGCAGTTATTAAATGCTAAAATTCCACTAGGGAGACAAGGTGGTCGCCAACGCACTAATAAAGCTTTAGCAGAAATACCTCGGGTAGGTAATGATCGCCTAACTAAGAAAGATAGACTTCCATAAGCCTGGGTCACCTCGAGTGATCGCCAAAAGGGAATAAAAGGAAGGATATTCTTTCGGCTTTGAACAGATAAGGAATTGCTCGCCAAATGAGCTAGAAGTGTCTCAAAGGCACTGAACCATTACCAAAGACGTCACTATCTAAAACCCTACCAGGAAATCAAGCTCGACTGAAGGAACTTCAATCAAGCTTCGGGGGCAAATGTTGGGTATCGATAGTGACGGCCCAGTAAGAAAAGGCCTCGAAGGCCCAATAACTATAGAGGGGGTAAACCCATGACATCCGAACCGGATCGGCCCAAGTACAAGCCAAACTTGGCCCACCATCGAGTAATCCAGAATCGAGCCCAAAGTCTATAGAGACGCCAAAGGCTCTCAGACTGCTCGCCATTCTCTACCAAGTCGCGACCTTCCACTGCTCGACATGGGAGTGCTCGCCCCGAAGAGAGCCTTGCCTCTCTCCTCTGGTCCCACAAAACCGTTAATAAGGAAGTGACCACGATATTCCGCATATCTCGGTTGCATATTCACTAAGGATTAGATTTGGTAACTGCAATATCTCGCAGTAACTGCCATATCCCACGATCCGAATCTTCAGCAACTCAATATACATTAAGATATTCAGTTGCCTTTATACGGTTCTATCTCTCTTACCCTATAAATACCATTGCTTTACATACGTTCTGGACGTTTTGAGTTTTATACACACATATACTCATTTAAGCATCGGAGAGGGACCCAGAGGCACCCCCTCTGTTGCGCTCCCCTACTTGCAGGTTCACCGGAGTTAGAGCTGAAGCGTCATCCCAACCTTGTCTGGCATTCAATTCACTGCCAGATCAACATTCAGGATTTCACGATCCAACATATTCCTTATTGGGGGAGGTGTCATCTCTTGGGCATCAAAGAAACAAAGTTGCATTACTCACTCAACAATGGAGTCTGAGTTTGATGCATTAACATCGGCTGGTAAAGAAGCTGAGTGACTAAGAAATCTGATTTATGAAATTCCATTATGGCCTAAACCGATATCTTTTATATCTATCAGATGTGATAGTGAATCTGCCTTGGCTAATGCATATAGGCAAGTATACAAAGAAAAGTCTAGACACTTAGGTGTTAGACACAACATGATTCGCGAGCTCATCATGCATGGTGTTATATCAATGGAGTTTATAAAAACTCAACGTAATTTAGCCGATCATTTAACCAAAGGGTTAAGAAGGTATCTTGTGCACAAATCGACTGTGGGGATAAGATTAAAGTCCATTTGAAATCTCTCATGTTGAGATACCCAATTCCCACCTAATATGACATTAGGTGTTGAATTCAATGTGGAAAGCTTAACATCTATAGATTGGAACACATTGATTATATTGTCCCAAGGTATGTGTTCAGACCTGCAAGTAGAGGAGGTTGGAGTTTGTTGGGTATTGATAGTGATGACCAAATATGGGAAAGGCCTCGAAGGCCCAATAAATTTGCAGGGGGTGCAACCCATACCATTTAAACAAGGCCAACCCACAGTAAGGTTACTCTAGCCCTCATAAAGTGGTCCAGTATCGAATCCAAACTAAAGTGGACGCCAAAGTGCCACTTCAGGTCGCCATTGGCCAAGGCCAAAGCCTCCCACTGCTCGTCATGGGAGTGCTCGCCAAGGGAGTGCCCAGGGAGTGCTCGCCAACAATCAAGGTCGCAGCCATAGGAGTGCTCGCCATAGGAGTGCTCGCCATGAAGAGTGCTCGCCATGAAGAGAGCCTTGCCTCTCTCCTCTGGTCCCACCAACCGTTAATAAGGATATAGCCACGATATCCCGCATATCTCGGGCACATATTCACTAAAGATTAGATACGGTAACTGCAATATCTCGCCGTAACCGCAATATCTACTATCTAAATCTTCAACAACACAATATTCACGAAGATATACAGTTACCTTATACGGTTTGGTATCTCCTACTCTATAAATACCTTTGCTTTACATACATTCAATACGTTTTGAGCTATATACACACATATACTCATTTAAGCATCGGAGATGGACCCAGAGGCACCCCCTCTGTTGCGATCCCCTTCTTGCAGGTTCATCGGAGCTCAGGCGAAAGCGCACGATCACCATCTCCTTGGCATTCAATTCATTGCCAGATCAACATTCAGGAAATCACGATCCAACAGAGTTTAACTTCTTAATAGTTCTTTTAAAAAATTG
Organism: Chamaenerion angustifolium; assembly: GCA_946814005.1. Classification (NCBI taxonomy): domain Eukaryota; kingdom Viridiplantae; phylum Streptophyta; class Magnoliopsida; order Myrtales; family Onagraceae; genus Chamaenerion; species Chamaenerion angustifolium. The sequence continues at coordinate 32,723,539 of OX328271.1, read as the reverse complement.
CATATGCAGGTGCAAAAGTAAAAGAGCTACCTATGTAAACATGAAGTTTAGCCGCTTCAAGAAGCTAGGACTTGACTTCCATATGTTTATGAAGGATTAAGACACAAGGCTAGTAAAAGATAGTGTCAAGAAAGAACATTTGAGAATGTTAATTTATGTGTATATTATCTTCATGTATTCACAATGAATAGCAAATGTTCAATCCATAGTGACACCTTGATATTCAAACATTTGAAATGTGTAATACACTAAGATGAAATTCAATCGTCATGATATATCATTTACGCATAAGTTTGTTTTGATCTTGTGATATATCATGAAGATCCTTGTACTACGGGGCCACCAGAATCAGAAACTGGAAATCCTGGCACCACAGCCCCTCAAGAAGATCAAGAGATGACCTTTGGACACCAATCCTTACCTCCGGCCTCCACTGAGACGCCGACGGTCACTCACTCTGTCAATCCATCAAGTTCTGCACCGACTGGAGGACAGCAGCCCCAATTCACTCTTGACCAAGTTGAGGAGCTTATCACTAAGAGACTCGAAGAACAACGCGATACCGTCATGACTCCCTTTAAGGAACGATCAGCTCATCTCTTCACCACTGACCTGGTCGTCATCAAGACCCCAAAGGATGTCGTCGCCAGGGCCATCCCCGAGTATAGTGGTGGAGGCGCCCCATTATACATGTTAATAAGCATGAAGCCTCTCTGTTGGGTAAGTCGACTGATCCGAATCACTTAGCCCTGTTATTTCTGTCGACCCTTTTGGGTTCGGCGTCGTCTTGGTTCTTTGGTGTCCCTGCAGGATCAAGAAGGGTAAGAAGGGTCGAGAAAAGCCTAGATCGGAAAACCCAGGACCAAGACCCGATATCAAAATTGGGCGAAAGACCTAACGCCAAAGTTAGGCAAAAAGACCTAACACCAAAGTTAGGCAAACCAAAAGACCCGAAAGACCTGATGACTGAATCAGGTGAAAGACCTAGCACCAAAGTTAGGCGAAAGACCTAATGCCAAAGTCAGGCACAAGACCTGTTATCAAAATCAGGCGAAAAGACCTAAGGAAAAAATTAGGCAAATAAGGCCTAAATATAGAAATCAGACAGAAGTCCTAGCGCAAAAGGCGAGCAATCCGTCAAGGAGTCCGTTCTCTTATAAGTTGGGCAAAAATTGAGAAGTAACATCCAAAGCGAATGAATCCATATCAAAGGTAACAGTTCCTTTGCGAAACAAACACAAGAAAGTGGGCGAATGAACCTAGGGCGACCACTTACTAAAAGATGAATGAGCCTCGGGTAACAGTTCCCCGTGATTAGACGAACACTCCAAAGGTCTAAAACCTTAACAAAGCGAACACATCTACAAAAGATGATAGTTTCCTTAAAGGTATGATCTTCGAGTAACAGTTCCCTTAAGAAACTTTGATGAAGGGAATGGATGGTCCAAGATCCTATATGGCGAGACTATTCTACAAAAGATAAAGAGAAGTTGAAAACAAATATGGTAAAACTTCCTAAAGCGTTCGAACGAAAAGATATCGGAAGAACGACCAAACACATTCGAAGTCGAAAAAGAGTAAAGGCTTACGAAATTAAAGGCGTTCATTATAATAATATCCGAATCTGAAATCAAAAGAATAATTACAACTATCCCAAAAACAAAGGGAAGTAAAAGTGATTATCGATAATAATAAGGATGAGCAAAAAGCAGGAGGATGAACATGCTCCCTTGACCTGAAACTCTGCATCGACTCGGTCGCCTGAAGGCCTGAGACCTCAAGGTCTGGGTTCATCAGGGGATGCAGTCTCCTTCTCGGCCCCGGGGGCAGCCTCATCGCCAAGGAGCTTCCTTGGTGTAGCCGTTCTCAATGAAGTCCTGAAGAGACTTCACCTCCCAGAGAGGAAACTTGGGATCAATCCCTTGAATCTCGTCGACCAAGATCTGGAGGTAGGCAGCAGCCTTGGCCTTTATCACCTCCAAGGCGCAGTCAGAGAACTCCTCGGACTTCTTAAAGTCCTCGACCACGCTAAGGGGGGATGGGACAGCCTTAAGATTTAAGGAAATATGCTCCTGCTCAGCCATCGAGGCATCCCTCTGCACCCAGGACTCTTTCAGTTGAGCCCTGAGGTCACCATTCTCTGCCTCTAGCCAAATAGAGTACTGGTCGACATCCTTGATCTGAAACTCATAGACGCCTAGGCAGCTAATAACCTCGTCTTAGCCCGCTTGGAAAATAGACTGATGAATTTAGGTCCTCAAGTGCGGTCAATGAATTTAGGTCCCATACTGATGGGTCAGAAATTTATCCAATCAATAAAGACTGGCGCGGAATGATGAACCCCGACCTTGAGCGTCAGTTGTACGAACTGATGAATGCCCGCTAGCCCAAGCATCGACTCTGAAGTTTCCGCCCCTGAGCGGATTGAACAGAAGTTTGGTTGCCTATGATGTCGGAAGAAGTCATCAATGATGTTCCGATCACTCCCCGACAGCTCTCCAAAGCTCGAAGGAGTATCTCGTTCTGGCTGAGAAAGCTTTTTCGAGGATAAAAAGAGAGAAAGGAAAAATTGAAACAGATGGCTGAAAGAAGATATGAACTCTGGAATGCAAATGAATTGAGTGCGTAAAAGACTAAATGCTAAAGTTCAGCCTTTTTAGCCAAAACGAAGGAAACCGAACGGGCATGTAAGAAACGGCTCAGATAATGATTACACCCTTTTGGGTAAAACCGAAGTAATGTCAGAATTCCAAGGGTTACATCGGGGAGACAAAAGGTTGGAACGACACGAAAAACCTGTGAGGCTCGCCATGAAGAGAGCCTTGCCTCTCTCCTCTGGTCCCACCAACCGTTAATAAGGATATAGCCACGATATCCCGCATATCTCGGGCACATATTCACTAAAGATTAGATACGGTAACTGCAATATCTCGCCGTAACCGCAATATCTACTATCTAAATCTTCAACAACACAATATTCACGAAGATATACAGTTACCTTATACGGTTTGGTATCTCCTACTCTATAAATACCTTTGCTTTACATACATTCAATACGTTTTGAGCTATATACACACATATACTCATTTAAGCATCGGAGATGGACCCAGAGGCACCCCCTCTGTTGCGATCCCCTTCTTGCAGGTTCATCGGAGCTCAGGCGAAAGCGCACGATCACCATCTCCTTGGCATTCAATTCATTGCCAGATCAACATTCAGGAAATCACGATCCAACAGAGTTTAACTTCTTAATAGTTCTTTTAAAAAATTGCATATGCAGGTGCAAAAGTAAAAGAGCTACCTATGTAAACATGAAGTTTAGCCGCTTCAAGAAGCTAGGACTTGACTTCCATATGTTTATGAAGGATTAAGACACAAGGCTAGTAAAAGATAGTGTCAAGAAAGAACATTTGAGAATGTTAATTTATGTGTATATTATCTTCATGTATTCACAATGAATAGCAAATGTTCAATCCATAGTGACACCTTGATATTCAAACATTTGAAATGTGTAATACACTAAGATGAAATTCAATCGTCATGATATATCATTTACGCATAAGTTTGTTTTGATCTTGTTTTTAGTTAATCAAGGATTACACTAAAATGGGGGAGGATTGTTAGATATTTTAGTGTAATTGGATTGACTAGTTGACCAATAGGATCATAGTATCTCATTAAACAAGTTAGGAGGGTGCATAGTGCACGCTTGTTTAAGTATATTATGATTCACTGTATCGGAGATTCCTCAGTTGCTTAGAGACGGAGCAATGGAGAACTCGATAGTGGTTTTCTCAGTGATGTATGCTGATTCAAGTTGGTGTCTGGATGAAATTGCATAGATTATGAAATCGAGGATAAAGATGAGACAATTAGTTATCCTTGTATTGTACGGCGTCTATGTCCAGGACGTGCAACACCAGACCAACCATTTTACCAAAGCATTTGAAGAACATGGAAATATATTGGAGATAATGGAAAAGCTGAGGATGTGGAGGAGCGCTCTTGCAGAAGCTTCCAGATTAATGGGTCTGCAGTCACATGGGTAAATTTTCAATCTATATGCATTCATTCATGTCATTCACTAGGTAATAATACATAAAGTAAATGATTTTGCTACTCGAAGAACAACTCAATACTATGGTTCTAAGCACACCAACAAATAAAAGAACATCGTGTCACGATGTTTTCAGGATTTGATGCAAAACTCTTTCAATTTAATGTCCATGAAAATAATTTAAGCACATTGTGTGTATGTTGCTTCTTTCAGGAGTTTTTTCTGTTGTTCTTCTTAATCACACTGTATCGAAATCCCGATTTCCTATGCTATTCCCCTATGTAGAAACGATGCTCTTCTTTGTTCTCTTCCACCGTATTTCCTCTGCGACCAACATGAAACTTTTCTATTGACATGCCATTGTTGATCCCAGATATTTGCAGTAGTTGCTGAAGCATCAAGATTTGTGAGTTGCCATATATTGTCCTTGAATGCCTCGACCTTTCTTGCTATCTTTGGACAATTGACTAGATATACACCAAGTTCCTTCACCTGCTCCATAAACTTAACAAGTTGGCAAATTTGGCACTGAAACAAGATTTCTGTCAAAGAAATCAAGCACTGAGTTTGGGTGGGTTAAAGTTGCGAAGAGATGAGATGACGACGTTGTTTCAAGCCGTGGAGACACGTGAAGCGGGGACGAGATCGACGAGAGGGAGGTGGGAGAGCATGAACTCGAGTATATCGCCATGGAGAGAAAATTTATGTGCATCGTCTTCAACATCGAACTCACTTTCTCTAACCATCTTCTTTCTTCTCACGTCCTATTGTTCTGGTTTGGTGGAGAAGCATCATTTCCAGAAATCTCAACAGAGATGGAAATGAATAAGAAGAAGAGTAATTTTGTCACTTATATTTGTTAAAAAAACATGTGTCATGCACATTATGAGCATTTCGTTATAAATAAACGACTAGTTCACAATATGAGGAAATTTTAATTGTGTTTAAACTTTCGGACTAAAGCTTAAAATATCATTAATGGAAAATTTTAAATTCAGTTTAAAGTTTAGTGGGAAAAATTGTATTTTTTTTATAAGTAAAATCTTTTAAAAAATGTTTTTTAAAAGAATAGTTTGGTCTATTTTTTTTTTACTTTGTTTAATACTTCACATTTTCTCCCATTCCCGTACCTATCTAGTCTCTCTCTCTCCTCTTTAAACTGACCAATCTCCAGCATGCTCGAACTCCAACCCACATGCGTCTTTGTCTCCCTCTTCTACCTCCTTCCCCTCCCCCCTCTTTATTATTTGGTCACTTCAGTTCTTCATGCATTACCCCATTCTTCTCCTTCTTCTGAGTTGAGACAGATAGAAGTAAAATGATCTCCGGAACGGACTTTTACCACGTCATGACGGCAATGGTGCCGCTTTACGTGGCCATGATACTGGCTTACGGCTCCGTCAAGTGGTGGAAGATCTTCACACCAGACCAGTGCTCCGGCATCAACCGCTTCGTCGCCCTCTTCGCCGTCCCACTTCTATCCTTCCACTTCATCTCCACCAACGACCCTTACACTATGAACTTTCGTTTCATAGCCGCCGACACACTACAGAAGCTCATCGTCCTCGCCGTACTCTTCGTATGGAGCCACGTCAGCAAGCGCGGGTGCCTCGAGTGGGCCATCACCCTCTTCTCCCTCTCCACACTCCCCAACACCCTCGTCATGGGCATCCCTCTCCTCAAGGGCATGTACGGAGACTTCTCCGGCAGCCTCATGGTTCAGGTCGTCGTCCTCCAGTGCATCATCTGGTACACCCTCATGCTCTTCCTCTTCGAGTATAGAGGAGCCAGGATGTTGATCTCCGAGCAGTTCCCTGACACCGCCGCCTCCATTGTCTCCATTCACGTCGACTCTGACATCATGTCGCTCGACGGACGGCAGCCGCTAGAGACCGAGGCGGAGATTAAGGATGACGGAAAGCTCCACATCACAGTCCGGAAATCTAACGCCTCTCGCTCCGACATATATTCTAGGAAATCGGTCGGGTTCTCTTCGACCACTCCGAGGCCGTCAAATTTGACCAACGCCGAGATTTACTCGCTCCAGTCATCAAGAAACCCTACGCCCCGAGGCTCGAGCTTTAACCACACCGACTTCTACTCCATGATGGCCGTTGGAGGCGGAGGTGGTACCCGGAACTCTAACTTCGGAGCCAACGACGTGTTTGGAATGTCCGCCTCCCTGGGGCCCACCCCTAGACCGTCCAACTTCGAGGAAGACATCGCAGCTGCCAATCGGTCCAGGTTCCACCACAACAGCAACTACCCGGCGCCGAATCCAGGAATGTTTTCACCCAAGAACGCCGCCAATCCAAAGAAGCCGAACGGACAGCCGCCGAAGAAAGGCGAAGCGGAGGGAGGCAAGGATCTGCACATGTTCGTGTGGAGCTCGAGCGCGTCCCCGGTTTCCGACGTGTTCGGCAACCATGACTTCAATGCTAGCAACGATCCGAAGGAAGTGAGATTAGCCGTGTCCCCGAAAGGTACAACATTTAATTTAGTTGTCGTTTTCGAACATTTTCAAGATCGAGTCCATGGATGATGTTGATGTATGTGAGATTTTTCTGCTTCCAGTTGAGAATAATAATCACAGAGACAATAACCCAGTTGAATACTTGGAGAGGGAGGAGTTCAGCTTCGGCAACCAACCCATGGCAGAGAACGGCCCTGCCGCCGCCGTCGAGTCCGGGAAACCCAAGACCATGCCTCCAACAAGTGTCATGACTAGGCTCATCCTCATCATGGTATGGAGGAAGCTCATCAGAAACCCCAACACTTACTCGAGCTTAATCGGCCTCATTTGGTCCTTAGTTTCGTTCCGGTAATCATTAATTCTAAAAACTGATAAACCCTACTTCAATAAACCCAAACTCCATATTCACTTTACTATTTGTTTTAAATGCAGATGGAACGTTGAAATGCCAGCCATAATAGCAAAGTCCATCTCTATACTGTCAGACGCAGGACTAGGCATGGCTATGTTCAGTCTAGGTCAGTAAATTGTTCATCATTATTCATTATCATCAAAATTTTATCTCGTTCATCTGGGGTTGTAGCTATGAATGTAAATGAATGTCATTTTGTTAATCAATGAAAGCCCCCACTATTGATTTATCTTTTCTCTGCACGAAAAGCAACTCAATTAATTATATTATAACTTACATAAAGACAGGGTAGCCAGTAAGCAGCCACTGTGGGCAGGAGGCGTGGTGTTGGTGGTGATGGTTATGATGATGATTCCTCATCAAAACCCTACCCACTACTACCCCTGCCTGCCGGTGCTGCTACTTTTTTCTTGTCTGCCGGTGCTGCTACTTTTTTCTTGTCTATTGGTGGCTGTGGCGGTAATGATGATGATTATGAGAGGTTGGGTGATTCATTTTGACAGGATTGTTTATGGCTTTGCAACCAAAGATGATTGCATGTGGGAATTCTGTAGCAGCTTTTTCAATGGGGGTGAGATTCCTTACAGGACCAGCTGTCATGGCTGCTGCTTCCATTGCTGTTGGCCTTCGAGGAGTACTCCTTCATGTCGCAATTGTCCAGGTGGCACTTCCCCTCTCTGTTTAGATTCCCAGACATAACCCATACAAATTGCAGTAAACTCCAAAACATACTCTTACCCCTTTATTTATAACTTATTTTATAAAATATATATATATAAATAAATTGATATAACTTATAAGATGACATGGTAAAATCCAACAAATCTGTGCAGCTCACGTGCTGTCTCTGACAATACAATACTTTGCAGCAATTAGCATGAGCTTATATGATAAGTTCATTCCTTATGCTTAATGTTAAATAACTCTCAAATAAGTAAATATTTACTTTATTATAATTTCTGTATATAGCTTGTCGCATGCTTTAATACCATATGAAATAAAACCGACCATTAATTTTTTTTTCTTCTAAATACAATAGGCAGCTCTACCACAAGGGATTGTCCCATTTGTCTTCGCCAAAGAATACAACGTACACCCTGATATTCTCAGCACAGGGTAAGTATAACTCTCTTATATTTCCAACAATGCCCTTTTCACAATGCCCTTTACCCTAACCGTCTCTGTAAATGCAGGGTCATATTTGGAATGCTAATAGCTCTACCCATAACCCTTATCTACTACATCTTATTGGGTATATGAAAAGATTGTGAGATCCATCAAAATCTCAATGAAGAACGGTCGAACGGGTTTTGGACATTCGATTAAGCGGGTTTTGGATGATCGTTCGTGTTTTGTTGTGGAAGACAACCAAAATCCAAAGGCTTAACTTAGTATAGTAGAAGAAACATTGTCTCTTGTATCCAACACTATTAATTAAAGAAAGTGAAAATTTGCTTCTCTTTGTTTTAACTTAAGTTTTGTTGGTCTCCTTGATTTTTTGTTGTAAGAAATGGAAATTTGGTGCCAAGTTTAGCGTGGCAAAGGCGAAAGAAACGGAAAAGGGGACTACAAAGTTGGGATCTAATGATGAATATGCTCTTTCTTTTTTGGTTTCCCACTACTATTTTTTTCAATGCATGATGATATAAGATGAAAATGCATTTATCTTTTAATAGATGTAAACTTCAATATATATTTTGAGCAATTTTTTAAAGAATCAATTATTTAATAGGGTATACATATTTTACTGATTTGACAAAAAAAACACATGTTTTATTGTGTTCTGGGCGTGGTGTTCCCAATGCTCTATTGTGAGTTGTGCTTAGGAACATCTTATGTCCGTGTTCTATTCTTTGATCGTCTCTTGTATTTGATCGATCAAACATTTGAATGACATTTATGGTTTTTTCTGTAATTGTGACAAACCCACATTTAAAAATTATTAGTTCTTCAAATTGTGGAAAGTAGTATACTTAGGTGTTTTGGTGCATAAAGTTACAATGTTTATGCAAAATTAGTAGTTTTGATGTTCAAGTTTTATCATTTATTGGTTTTTAAGCGTGAAGTTTGTTGTAGTTTTGTTTAAATGGTTGTTATATTCTTCTTTAGTTACGTTTGCATTTTGTTTGTTCTGTTTTATTGGAGTTCAATGTTTGTTACGTTATTTTGAAGTTAGTAATTCAGTTTATAATTGTAAAGTTTTGTATTGCTGAACGAGGAAAAGTTTAGAAGAGTGATTGTTTGAAGTTACTGGCACATGGCTACCAATGTCAGGGTTGTTATTCGTCACTCTTGGAAGTGGATTGATAAGGGGGAACCGAATATACGAGGGTGGACTTGAGTCACTCCATGTCCCATACGCGAAGTTGAACTACTACGCATTGATCAGACTAGTTGAAATGTATTGTGATCTTGTGACGAATGGATTTATCTTTTGGTTGTCTCCTGGTGGAAATCCAAACATTGATCTTGAAGTCATCACTTCAGACCCCAATCGGAAACCAATATTAGAGCGTCAAGGAACAACAACGGAGATTACTATGTACGTAATGTCTCTGTTTGATCGAGAAGCTTGTGCGAAGGATCCATTCCTTATGCAGCCTCCGCAACAAGGTGATAAACAAGAGTCGTAGATCATGTCGTGCGAATGAGCCTGAATTGATTATTTACCGACAATCAACAGATCACAATTTCAAGTGCCGAGTCCCAGATAATGAGATAGGTAAGAAGAAAATGTTTCCTTAGACATTCTCCGAAATGAGCGATGGCCTCTGCGAAATGAAGAATCTTCTCACTGATTTAAGGAACTTCAAGTTTCCGAGTGACACTGAAAAGGAAAGTGATGATGAAGAAAAAAATTCAGATTTTGTACCGAAGGAGGGGACCGACGAGGACGATACAAGTGTGGATGATGGTGACAAAGTAAGTAAATAAAGGGTCAAATATGATAAAGTAGATGGTTCAGGTGTTGATCCGACAAAGCTAGGCCAACGCACCAGCACTGATATGATACCGAAATCTGATAGAAAGAGTAAATCAACGGACAAAGTAGACTCCAGGTTTGACTGGGAAGAAGCCGGATTTGGAGATGAAGTTAACGAATGTGGAAGCAACAGTCTGGAAGTTGGAACAAAAGTTGATACGGGCTCGAAGTTAAAAGTCTTGTTCGAAGGAAGAAATTGCATGTGCGAAAGAATGGTGAACTGAATGTTGTTTCACAACAAAATACGTCTGAAGTTGAATCACAATCACTGGTTGTTGTACCTTTGTGGACACCGAATGCAACAGAAGGTGTACATGTTGGAACTGAAAATGAGGGGTTCACAATTCCAAAATGGTGTTTGAAGACATTAGCAGTCAAATCATCATTGGTTAGTATGCCAACACAATGTAAGTTTGTATTACTATAACTATTATACTAATTATTAATTGTCGTGTGAACTAGATGAAAAAAGCAGGTAAGGAACGAAAGTTTAAAACTTCTCCAAAACCGACTTATGTGGATATCGAAGACGATGTCGTATCTTCAGCACCAGTCCTATCTGAATCAAGAGAAATAATTATGTTTGATCTACCACTGAAAATGGTTTTACTCAAAAGGACAAGACAACAACAAATGGTAATGGGTCAGTTTGGATATCCAGGTGACATACGAGTTACACAATGAAAAAACTGTCAAAGTTGTTTTGAGGGTTTTGTGAAATATGTTTTGTGGTAGCTGGAAATATATTTGGAGTAACTTTGTTGTTTTAGTACTAACATATAGTCGTACCAGGTTTAAATTGTTTTGTCACATGATGGTGAACTTGTTCTGCATGTTTTGTTGTAAATTGCTGCTTATGTGAACCTTGTTGTTCTTGAGGTTTTGTTGTAAATGAGATGTTTCTGTGAACCTTGGAATGAAATGGGTTTGTTAATGTTGTCACAATATTTTGTCTATTTAATCGCATGTATATGAAACATGTTTAACTATTTAATCACATACTACGCTTACAAGTTCACCTATTAATCACATTTTAAGACAACATACGTAACCATTTAATCACATTACAATGAAAAACATATAACCATTTAATCACATTATATGCATACATATGTAACCATTTAATCAAAGTTTCATTTTGTCTGAACACGTTAATTAAGTTACTATTCAATGAAACTCATTTAATGAAACCCAGAATCTCAACAACTGAAACTCAGGTTCTGAAGAACAACATCAGTTTTAGTTCATCTTCTTGCTTTCGTTTCAAGAAAATATTCAACAACAAATGGAAATACAACTACTTCATTAGTACATTGATCAAAAGTAAAGAACACACAAAGATTAATGTAGCACCCAACTCTCAAATGCTTCGATTTGCAGCAACTGACATCACCTCTTGCATTTGCAACTTCATATTTCACTTCTCCCTACATAACTTGAAAATGACGTTTCTTCCATAGGGGCACATGGGTAGATGTTCCCATTCCAAAAATTCGCACCCAGAACCATCCATCAATTAGCACCATCCATGAATCACTGATAATTAACCCTAATTCTGTCAATTAGGGTTCTTACCATACTGATTGAGACAGTATACTCAAAATACTAGAGTGGGAACGAGGGAATGAACATACCCAGACTGATCTCGACAATTGAGGAGGACGAACTCGGTGCTTGCATTATTCATGGCCATCTTCGAAGTAAGCGGGAGTGCAGGACTCCATATGTCCACGCGATTCAATTATAAGCAAGGAGTCAATGACATTTTCGTAACTTTATATGGGTTTAGGGTCACGTGATAGACACATGGCTGAGTTAACGGTGATTTCTGACGATGAACAGTACAAACCCAATTAGTCACATAGCAAAACCAATTAATCACATTTTGAAACATGTGTAACCATTCTGAACAATGGTGAAACATGTGTAACCATTCTAAACAATGGTGAAACATCTGTAACCAATTAAGTAATTAACCTTTTTTTTAATGGATGTTTGGTTTGCGAAATAGACGATAAATCAGAATATGAAAGTCGTATTTCGTTATTTAATTATTTCAAATTTGTGAAATACGAAATTAGTATTTCAAAATAATTTGAAAAAAAAAATAATTTTGGTTTTTTAACGGAATATAATTAGAATGACCAAATTGTGTTTAACAAAAAACTTTTGCATACAAATATAGGGGAACTAATCTTATTGCACACTAAAGAAGTGGCTTCCACCCTAGTAAGAAGCTCTACCAAACCCAACTGAATAGATGTCGATGTGAGGTGGCAAGCACCGAAAGTGGGGTGGGCAAAGTGAAATATTGATGGATCAACCAATGCAAATTCGGGACCGGCGGGATGTGCAGGTGTAACACGAAATCACCTCGGTGGATGACTCAGGGGTTTCAAAGAAAGTTGGAAACTTCAAATAGTTTGGTGACAGAGCTACGGGGATTAGAGATGACTTAGTTTTGGCAAAAAAAACATGGGGATAAACGACATCCACGTTGAATCGGATGCTAAAGAGACAATATGTATAATAGTAGAAGAAGTTGACAATGATAGAGATAGACATTTAATGTTGTTAATTTCCTATTGCAGGGAAACTGTTGTTGGAGTTCGAGAGATTCAAACTAAGACACATTTATTGGGAAGCGAATGGTGCAGCTGACCATCTTGCCAAGGCAACAGTCAATCTTGAAGAATATTTTGTGATCGTAAATGATGCCCCACCAGAAGATTTGTGGATTATTAAATCAGATATATTTGATTTGATCAAACAAGACTTGTATCTCCTAACTAAGTTTCTTTGGTATTGTAATATTAAGCTTATTTCTATAAAAAAAAAAAAGACCAAATTGTTCTAAACGAATTAATTACGATTATGCTTAACTTTAAATATATTTTTGTAATTATTATTTTTAAATTATTTTATTTATTCTAAAGTTTTTAATAAAATATATTTTAATCATTTAATTTATTATGAAATTTTTAATATATTATGTTTATTATTTTATTAATTAAAATAATTCATTTTAAATTTTCTATTATATTTTATTTAATCTATTTTATTCTAAAGTTGCTAATAAAGTAAATTTTTAAATTAAGGGAAAAGTCTCAAAATGGTATGTGTTGACGAAAATTGTTTTCAACCCAAACAAATATTTTTTATCCAACATGTTTGAAAATGATTGTAATTGATACCTCCATTACTTTTCTGTTAAAAAATTCCATTAAATATATTTTATATTTTCAAAATTAACTAAATATTTTTATTAAAGTTACAACTAAACCCTACAAACTTACACTAATGTTACAAACATGTCATGATTCGATTCGAGCCACACCAATGGTCCCCTAGCCAGGGTCCGCACCCAGACCATAGGCCCCCTGATTAAGACTCAATTGAAGCCCAATTGGTTTGGACTAAACCTATGGGCAACCTGGTCTAGGTTCGGACTCTGACCATAGGACCCCCGATTGAGGCTCAATTGGAGTCTCAATCGATTTGGACTGAACATATGGTTGACCGAAGCTAGACCAGGTCCCCAGGGTTGGGTCGCCTGATCTGGGTTCGGACCTTGGCTAGGGGACCCCTGGAGTGGCTCTAATCGAGTCAGTATTTGTTTGTAATATTAGTGTAAGTTTGTAGGGTTTAATTGTAACATTTTGAAAAATATTTAGTTAATTTTGCAAATATGAAAATTATTTAACATAATGTTTTAACAGAAAAGTAGCATAGGTACCAATTACCATTATTTTCAAATATATTGAACCATTAACCATCACAAAAAAACACGTTGGACGAAAAATCATTTTGAGCAAACGTGTTGAACCATTTTCAGACTTTTCCCTTAATTTAATTTAAGTAATTTTTGAAGTAATTTTATTCAAAAGTTTTTTTAAAAAAAATCTATTTGTACATATCATTCTATCAACCAAAAATTAAATTCAGTATTTCTATTCAATTTTAAATAGTCAACCAAACAATTGCATAATCTCATTTTTATTATTTATTCTCTATTTTAATTCTCTATTAGGTCCTATAAACATGTGGTTAATCTTTTTATTTTATTATTATTACCTAATTCAATTTCTGTATTTATTTATGTCTCTGCCTAATCTTTTTCTAATACAAGATTATAATGAGCAATAACAATTAGTCAGTGAAATGATTGGAATGGCAAGTTACTACCCTAGGCTTCAACCTGACCATACACATTTGACATTATGTTGAATGCTAGGAATTTACCCAAAAAAAATGTTGAATGCTAGTTTAGTTTTTTTTTATCCATATGCAAATAAATCACTATTGTCTCTCATTTTGGATTGCAATAAACTTATTTTGGACTTTAACAAATTCATAATCAAATACGTGTTCCGATAAGCAAATGGGGTGACTGATGTTTGACTAAGAAAAATATTAATCTGAATGTGTTTTTTTATACTCTAACAAATCATTTCAGTGACATTTTGAAGTTAGTGATATTTGATAGTGAAGGAAAGTTCACCACTATAATAGTTAAAGACAATTATTATTTTATTTTTGTTGTTATAGTTTATGATTTACCAAAAAAAAAATAGAATGCTGGTTTAGTGTTTTTGACTTATTAGCCGAAAAAATGGAAACGCATAGTATTTTTATTTTTTTTAAAAATGTTATATATACTTACCTTTTTAAAAAAAAAACTTAAATGAGTATCCAATGCCATGGGCAATGGTTTTTTTTTGGCCCATCCATGGGCAATGGTGAGGCACCTTCTCTTTACTTTATTTTTTGCAAATACCTTTTTGAGCTTGCACTAAATAATTATTAGGTCACACTAAATAATTATTAGGTGAATGAAAAGAGTCGTCTTTTTTCTTTTGGGCCTGACAGAGTGTTTGGTTTGCTAAAGTAAAGGGTTGCTTCGATGGCGATGTAACTTGATATATACATACATATATGTATATATATACACACATATATATAGAAAGAAAGGTGATAGAACGTAGAAAGTAAAAAAAAAAAAGGCTGGCGTGCTTTAAATTCTATTCTATTGGTTCAAATATCGGTTTGGGGGTAGAACGTAGAAGTAGAATTGGTTTGATTTGTTTTTGTTTTCTTAACCGCATAAGAAAAGACGGGTGAATAAAAATTATATAAATTTAATTAACCATCATCATACCCTATCAATTCATAGTTTAATTAAATATAAATTATTTATGACAAGTAATAAATAAATTCACAATCTTTTTAAAATGAAGTTATATTATTCAAAAGTTGATTAAGATAAGACTAAAAAGATATATAAAAATTACTTTGTTAAGTTCGGACATTACAAGTTATGAAAATTCTATATCAAAATCACTTATTATTTTTTTAAAACACGATTGATTATTATTCCTATACTACCTTAAGTTTTATTATTTTATGGGTTAATAATCATATTGTTATCTAAAATTTAATAAATATACAAATTGCTACCGAAACTTTATTTTTTTAAAACTTACTAATATACTTTTAGAATTGGGGCAAAATGCTACTTCATTTTATTTTTTCATTACATTTGGATGAAAATTGTGTGACGACATATGATTCATTCATAATTTTAAAAGTATATTATTTTTTAAAAGGGTTAATTATCAAATAGGTACCCTAACTTAACATGGTTTGACAAGTAGGTACCTAAACTATTTTTTGCTGCAAATAGGTTGCCCAACTTTGTGAAATTAGTAACTTTACTAGGCAAAACACTATTTGGAAGTTTTTGTATCGTATGTAGAGTTTTTTACGTACCGTATTATACAGTCAGTCTAAAAGTCAAAAATTAACACATAGTTAGCATCATTTAATTCGTAATTAAATTATCTACGCACCGTAATTTTTTTGATTTTTTTTGAGTAAGTATATAATTAAATTTCTCACCTAATGCATTTACTTATTTCGGTCAAATTTGGGTGTAAACGATGTTAGGTTACAAAATCACTGTATATTTAATCAAAAAAATTATCTTACGTAGATAATTGATTTACGACCTAAATGACGTTAACCGTGTTGAGTTTGGACTTACATGGTCTGAGTTATAATTTTTTAAGTACAATTTTCATATCTCAACTTACGGCATGCCGTACAGTCAATCTGTAAATCCAAATTTAATATTTTTTGCATCATTTGAATCGCAATTAAAATATCTACTTACTATAATTTTTTTAAATTTTTTTTAATAAATACATAATTTTATTTTTAATTAAACATCGAGTCGTCATTATGTAACAATTTTTTTTAAATAGGCGCGTCCTGGGGTGCGCGTATTGCCAAAAGGTGCGTCCTGGGTTGCACGTACACCTATTTTTTGAATTTTTTTTTTTATACTTACTTTTTAAAAAAAAAAACTAAAATGTATAGTTTTCGAAAAAAATCTCTAAATTTTCCTAATTGTTTCTAAATTTTTAAAATAATATTTATTTTATAATACTAACCACGTGTTGCTTCATCAATTTCCATATAATTTTGACAAAAAAAAATAGGCAGAATTTTGCTCCAAATCCGAATGACAGAATTTGAAAAATAAATAAATTGCAGATAACATTTTGTAAAGTCACTAAATTTCATATGGCTATTTGGTTATTAAACCTTATTTTATTCTAAACGATAACAGAAAATCAAAAAATAATTTAGGAAATTAGAAAATATTTTGAATTTCAACCAAAATTTGTATTTTTGGATGAATTCGAACCAAAATCTACCGTTTTTAGTTGATGAGATGAATATATGGTCAAAATCGTCATTGTGATATAAATTTGTAATGTTTAACAAAAAAAAGAACAAATAAGTAACAATTCTTGCATTTAACAAATTTTTTCTATAACTTCAAAATGCACAAAATTATATTTCATAATATTTCGATACATTTATTATTTGTGTATTTTGATATAATTCGTAAAATAACTGTAAGATACCTTTGCATTTATTATTTGGAAAATATTTAACGAATCAAAATAAATCTAAACAAGTCAAACTATAATTTAATCTTAAAGAAAAATAAGAAATCGTAAACATTATTTTGATAAGCAAATTAAAAAAAATAAAATGAAAATAATCTTGATCTCCCTCATGGGGACTAGACACGAGAGGGAGTCCCATCTTCTGTTGTGCCAGAACAGCGTGTTCGTATATTGTCGCTTCTGATGTTCCCCATTGGTTTGTGTTCTGTCGGCCACTAAGAAGGCAAGGCGTCGTCATCTCGCTCTGTTTCACTCACAGTAGGCTTTTCTCAGCTATCCATATTTCATACCACAGTACCACACAAATTTGTTTAGGGTTAATAGGTCCAATTGTCCCATAAGTTTGGGTCATGTGATCGGATGGTACCCCTATGTTGTTTTATGGTACCATATGTTTGGTCAATGTTGTTATTTGGTCCAAATTACTGTTGCTGTCAAGGTTAACTAACATAATGCTGACGTGGCGCTGGCGTGGCGCTGATGTGGCGGATAAAAATAAAAAAGAATAAAAAAGTTAATAAAAATAGGGAAAAAATCGGAAAAAATTATAAAAAAATATTTAAAACTTTATCTATTAATAAAATTTATTTTTTATAAATTTATTTAAAAAAAATCGAAAATTTGTCAAAAAAAAAGGGCTAGGGTTGGACCCTTGGGTCCAATTGACCCAGCCAAGGGTCGAACCCTGGGCTGGGTTAGACCCCCACCAGGTCGCCTGACCTGGGCGACCAGGTCTGGGTCTGACCCAGCCCTGGGTTCGACCCTGGCTGGGTCAATTGGACCCCAAGGCTAGTTCGACCCTTGGGGTCCAATTGACCCAGCCAGGGTCGAACCCAGGGCTGGGTCAGACCCAGACCTGGTCGCCCAGGTCAGGCGACCTGGTGGGGGTCCAACCCAGCCCAGGGTTCGACCATTGGCGGGGTCAATTGGACCCAAGGGTCCAACCCTAGTTTTTTTTTTTTCGACTTTTTTTTAAACAAATTTATAAAAAATAAATTTTATTAATAGATAAATTTTTAAATATTTTTCCGATATTTTTCATATTTTTTCCCTATTTTTAAAATGTTTTCTATTTATTTTTATTTTTTAAATTAAATATTATATTATATATCTACGTGGCGCTGACATGGACCATTTAACAGAAAAATCTAATGGTTGACTAACAGAGTACCATAGGACAACATGCTCCAAACATAACGGATCATTTAACCACATCAACAAACATACGGTACCATCCGATCACATGACCCAAACTTATGGTACTAGTGGACCTATTAACCCATTTTTTTATCATTGTTTTAATTAGAAAAAGAAAACATTTTAATAGAAAAGATATTCAAAAATAACTTCTTCTTTTTTTCTTTTCATTTTTACAAATAATATAACTGTAAAAGCATGTTAAACTTTTAATCTATTGGGCCCGATACGATACGTCCATAATTTCCATGTTGCAAGTAGCAGCCCAAAATAAACAGCTGTTCAGGGCCGTTCTGCACTGCAAACTACGGGCCGCGAACTCTATCAAACCTATGCAATGCGGGTACCTGGTGGCCTTCACTTCATCTTCAACCTCCGGATGCAGATCCAGCCATAGCCAGAAGCTAGCAAAGAGAGAACGAGTTGCTTGAGCGAATAAACTCCCTTCTATCTTGCTCCGATCTTGTAATCGTGATGCACCAGAGAGGCAGGAGCCACAACCGCATGTCCAGGAGCTTCAGCAGGACTCGCGTTGCTGTCGAGGGTCATTAGTCAGCTCCATTTGCGCCTTCTTCCCTGATCTGTGGTTCTATACTATATAATTAAGCTATCCATTTTGTCTAGATCACCTCCATTTTCTGATCAAAATGTCTGCCCAAGGTAAAGAAACGTCCATTCTCTTGACCCCCCCCCCCCCCCCCCCCCCCAATTATGTCAACTCATGTGTGATTCAGTCTTCAGATTATGAATTTGATGAGTTCTGATGTAGCAGCAGGTGAGCGTGATGTACAGAAGAGCTACTGGATTGAACACTCGTCGGACTTAACCGTCGAGGCTATGATGCTGGATTCCAAAGCTTCAGATCTTGACAAAGAAGAGCGGCCTGAAGTAATGCTACTCTCCTTTTCATTTTATTTTTACCTGTCATTTTGAATCTTTGATGTTGTGAATTGTACGATGAATGCCATCTTAATTAGTGCCTTCATAGTTCATTTCAAAGTTCATAAGGAAATTTTACTAAAAACAAAAAGTTCATAAGGAAAAGTTGAAAATGGTAGAACACGTTTACACAAAATTTTAGTTCAACGATTTTTTTTTTAATGATTAATGGTCCAACATGTTTTAATGGGTACTCCGTTACTTTTATATTAACAAATTTAACTGAATATTTTCCAGTTCCCTAGCCAGGGTTGGAACCTAGACCACACCCAACCATAATCATCTCTGGCTCAGCGACCCAGTGTGGCTTGAATTGAGTCATAATTTATTTGTAACATTTGTGTAAATTTAAAGAGTTTAATTGTAACATTTACAAAAATATTCGGTTAATTTTACAAATATGAAAAATATTTAACGGAATTTTTTAATAGAAAATTATTGGAGGTATCAATTAATATTATTTTCAAACATGTTGGACCATTGAAAACATTTTGGGTTTAAAAATTATTTTGTGCAAACATGTCATTTTCAGACTTTTCCCTAGTTTACATGTATCATGTATGGTTAATTTTTATATGGTTAGAAATGTCAAGTGTGTTAACTGTCTATTGTTGATGTTACTGTCGACTGACAGAGTATGCATTTTGATTTAGCTTTATGTGCAGTATAGCGAAGTGATATTCTTTCTTGTCCTTGTCATGATAGTTTACATGCAAAAGCATAAGAATTTTTTTAAGGGTAAAATACGACATTGCTCGCTAACGTTGGGTCAAATTTCAAATTTCTCGTTAAAATTTAAATCGTAAAATTTTCTTAGCTCATGGTTGACGACATTTCAAGTTTATCTCATTTGTTAACTTTTCCATCCAAATTTAACATAATAAGTTTTGAAAATTGCAACATAATAGAATCTTTAAAAAAATGTCACATTTTTTTTATGTTACAATTAAATCCCGATTCGATTGGAGTTCGATGAGCTTCAATCAAATTGGAGTTGAACCAAACCCCAATCGGGGGTCGGTCTGGGTTGAGCCCTAATCAAATCGGGTCTCAATTGTAACATTTGCAAAAAATTGAAAGGATTAAATTGTGATATTATTTTAAAATTTCTGTTAGTTTTGTAATTTTCAAAACTTATTCTGTTAAATTTGAATGGAAAAGTTAACAGATGGGGCAAACTTGAACTTTGACCAAACACGAGGGAAGAAAATTTTACAATTTAAATTTTAGGGAGAAACTCGAAATCTGTTCAAATATTAGGGAGTAATGTCATATTTTACCTTTTTGTAAATACTAACTATTTCACAATATACTCTCGCATTCTAGAGCAAACTATATCTTGTCCATGCTTATCTTGAAAGAGAATTTCTAACTTCTATCACATACAAAGCTAAATGTTTGATGTTTTCTCTTCAATTATGCTCTTCCTAGTTTGTATGCTATTTTTTTAGGCTTCTCCACATTCATACTTTGATTTGAATGTAATTCATTTCATTGTGGTTGACAATATAAGCCTCATCTTTATCAATGCATTACCTGGATTGCTTGCAGGTGCTGTCGCTACTGCCATCTTATGAGGGAAAATCGGTGTTGGAACTGGGAGCAGGTATCGGTCGTTTTACTGGAGATTTAGCTCAGAGTGCTGGTCAACTTATTGCACTGGATTTTATTGACAGCGTCATCAAGAAGGTCTTTATCTAAGTTTTTTTCTTTCAAGTGGATGTAATGTAATAATTGTTGTTGAACCATGTCTATGTTTAAATTGCAGAATGAAAGCATAAATGGGCATCATAAAAATGTAAAGTTCTTATGTGCGGATGTGACATCGCCGGATCTGCAAATTACTGAAGAATCACTGGACTTGATATTCTCTAACTGGCTGCTTATGTATCTTTCAGATAAAGAGGTAAAGCAATTCTCTACTTATGAATCATTGACTCATTCCTAACTTGAGCCATGACCTAAGCTTATCTTTTACACATCCACTAGATACCTGTAATTTATTGCTGATTTATATCATTGTAAGTATTCCACTTGTACTTGAAGCTGCTTGTACTTGTATGTTATACTTCATATTTGCACTTGTTGTGGTTGAAGTTGCATCCTCTCTTTGCTAAATTCAATCTAAGACGTTTTGAAATGGTGTAGTTGGTGAATCGGTGATGCCTGTAAAGCTTTCCACTTTGATTCCTTCATCCGTGTATACTTAGCATGCGACTTTACCAGTCCATGAAGCTGTTCATCGATAGCCGACTTGAGGTTGTATGATAGATGGAAATATTTACTATTTGAATCATGCAAGGTGTGGGTCCAAGTGATTCTTAACTGTTGCTTTTCATTTAGTATGTCCACTTGCTTCCTTGTTTGGTTATTCCCTTGAAAACAGCCGTTCCTACTTCCTAGCAGTTGTACATGCATACCTCTTAAGGTTTCTTTGAATCTCTGATATCATGCATGGACGCTTAAAGTATTTATGTTGTTTATGTTAGAGCTCCAAGCTGGAAAATGTTTCTCTAATTATGCAGATATCTGACATGATTTTGCTAATTATGCTAAAAGTTGAGAACTTGAATTCAGCACCTGCTCTATTCTTACTAGTGGTTTTTGATTTACAGGTTGAAGATCTAGCCTTGAGATTAGTCAAATGGTTGAAGGTGGGTGGCTATATCTTCTTCAGAGAATCTTGCTTCCATCGGTCAGGTGACTCCAAGAGGAAGATCAACCCAACCCATTACCGAGAACCAAGATTCTACACAAAGGTTCAGTATTCACTTTGCTGCTCCAATCATGCTGATGCTACAGTTCACTATTCTCGAAGTTTTTAATAGTGTTGACTTTGCTGTTCTGATCGTGCTATTATAATTCTCTACGTGTTGAATCGTGATGCTTAGTTTAGATTTCATTAGTTACCTCAAGGCACTCACTCAAAGCATATAAAGAAGTTCATTGTATTCATAGTTCAAGCTTCGTACTCCATCTTGTTTCTTTTTTTATATCAATTTTTTGCTGCTTTAGAAAGTCAATGCAGTAGTATGGAAAGTAGTTCAAGAGGCTTTTCTAAATTAATATGTTTCCTAGTGGCATTCACGTTAGGAACTTGAGAGCTTCCCCTTCTATATGAAAGGAAGTATCATTTTCTTCTGAAAGCTAAACTTTTTTGGTTGGTCCGGATTACCTTTCCATTGCAGATCTTCAAAGAATGTCAGATGTGGGATGCCTCAGGGAATTCCTTTGAACTTTCACTTATTAGTAGTAAATGCATTGGAGCCTATGTGAGGAACAAGAAGAATCAGAACCAGGTATTAGTTTCTCATTATCTCATGTGATCTCAGTGAACATTGTCTGCCATTGCAAACATTTTTATACATCCTTTATCTATATGTTTCAGATCTGCTGGTTATGGAAGAAGGTTCAATCAGAAGATGAGAAAGGTTTCCAGCGGTTCTTGGACACTTTTCAGTATAAGTCCAATCACATCCTGCGCTATGAGCGTGTATTTGGACAAGGCTTTGTTAGCACAGGAGGGATTGGTATAAACTTCATTTGGAAGTTTCAGTTCTACTTTGTTTTAATGGGTTTATCGAATTACGTTTTTTCAAACATTCTGACATTTCACATGACACTAATGATGTGCAGATACAACAAAGGAATTTGTAGCAAAACTAGACCTCAAGCCTTGTCAGAAAGTGTTAGATGTAGGCTGTGGCATAGGAGGGGGAGATTTTTACATGGCTGATAAGTATGATGTGGAGGTTGTTGGTATTGACCTCTCTGTTAACATGATTTCTTTTGCTCTCGAGCGTGCCATTGGCCTCAAATGCTCTGTGGAATTTGAAGTTGCTGATTGTACCACAAAAGAGTATGCAGAAAATACTTTTGATGTGATTTACAGCCGTGACACCATTCTGCATATTCAAGTAAGCTGTCTATTTTCTTAACTTCATAGATGCCTCTATATATCGTCATTTATTTACTATTGCGCTGCTGCTACATTCTGAAAGATAATGTAGTAATGCATGGTAAACAAATGAATACCAAATGGAGTATATCTGATTCTTCATTTTAATCAAGTTTTAGTTACTCATTTCTCGATGTTACTTTTTGAACCAATTCTCAACTTTTGATTTTCAATTATTCTAGGACAAACCTGCCCTATTCAAATCGTTCTTCAAGTGTTTGAAGCCAGGAGGTAAAGTCCTGATCACTGACTATTGCAAGAATGCTGGAACACCTTCCCTGGAATTTGCAGGATATATTAAACAGAGAGGATATGATCTCCACGATGTGGAGGCATATGGCCAGGTACCTGCATTTTCTTCCCTAGCCACTTTGCACATTTAGCTCGGGTCATTCCTACTAGAATCCTATATAACATATTAACATGTGACTCATTCATCATCTGTAGATGCTGAGAGATGCTGGATTTACTGATGTCATTGCAGAGGACCGGACCAATCAGGTAACTCAACTGTAAATTTGTGCCAAACTTTTATTGGAGACGACTTAGTTAGAGATTGTAATTGACAACTAAGTTTATTATGGTGAATCCGTCCAGTTTATTAAGGTTCTGGAGAAGGAGCTGAATGAGATTGAGAAGGATAACGAAGCATTTATCCAAGATTTTTCTCAAGTGGGTCAAATAGTTTATCAAATTTCTTACGTTTGCTGATTAAGAATTCAGAAATTTAACTTTAGTAATTGCCAAAAAAAAAAACGTGCAGGAAGATTACGATGATATCGTGAATGGCTGGAAGGCAAAGCTGATGAGGACCAAATCAGGTGAACAGAGGTGGGGCTTGTTCATTGCCAAAAAGAAGTAGAATGAATGAAGTTTCCTCTCTCTTCCCTTCAAACACATGAATCTGCTTCTGTTTTGTTTGAATTGTGTTGTCTCTTTGCTCATGTCTTATTCTGTATGGGTTTATATAAATTGCGCGCTTTCCTTATGAATCGTCAGTAAAGGAACTTTCCCGTGTTTATTCGAGTCATCGTTTGCTTTCATTACACAAAAATAGTAGGGTTGAGAATATTAATCTGTTATCAATACGACCTACCTAATACGATCAACCTGCTAGTAGGCATGAATGATTTCTAAAGTTTTTCTCGGTCTTTATTACTATTAGTCCAGACTGATGATTAGATTTGGGTTTGAACCTTTAGCACCACCCTATCCATGGGTCCAAGACTCCAAGTCAACCAATCATGGACATAAAAGAGGGTTGGGTCTCTTGATAGACCTGAGCATGTATTAGAGGCTAGACCTGATCTACCGAACGGAGTCGTTGGTTGAAGCTGAATCCCCTGACCAGTGGCTTGAACTTATGTCTGGGGACCCACTCGAATCGTATGTCTGATTCGTGTGAGGATTACATTACAACTACAAGAGTAAATTTTCTCATTTTTTTTTAATTATAATATTACTCTAAATGGATACATGACTAGTGCGATAGTGACATGTTAGCACCATAAAATTTAACAGTGTTAAATTCGAACTTAGATTAACTGGTTGAGTTTGACTTTGAGGATGAAATTGGACTAAATTAAAGTGAGGATCAAATTGAATTTTGCATGAATTCCAGGACACTATCCCGAGTTTAATTTATTATGGGTTAATTATCAAACATGTACTTGAACTTGGCATGGTTTGCCAAGTAGGTAACTAAACTTGTTTTTGCCGCAAATAAGTTGTCTAACTTTCTTAAATAAGCAAATATGTACCTTCTCATTAAGAATAAACGGAAAATGTCACGTGAGGAGCAAACAAGTACATGAATTTATACGAATTAACAAGTAGATACTTGAACCGGTTCGCCCGAACCACTTTATTTAAAAAAAATAAAAATACATAAACTGTCGAGTGTCGATCTATAATACAATCAGTCAATCACTCATCCATAATACAATCAAGTGGAAAAAATTCAATACATAATTCATAAACATATGATCCTTAATACATAAACTTCAAAAAATCCAATACATAATACCTAGGGATCGACAATCGACTTCGTCTGACTTTGTCATCGGCAATCAACAATCGGCAATCGAAGTTTCAAAGTTGTACCTATATTCAGTCTTCATTTCAGCTTTAGGGATTTCACGACTCTTCAGTCTTATAGATACTTCACGGCTGTAGGGATTTCACAATCGGCAACCAAAATTTCAAAGTTGTACCTATATTTCAAAGTTATACCTATATAATGTTAAATGACGGGTAAAGCAAAATGTTTCTATATAGTGTGTGATTGAGCTTCACAGTTTAATTGATTTGTCTCTTTATTTTGAAGCTCATTCATCTTCTTGTTTTTCTTTTGGCTCTTATTCTTTGTATGGTAGAGCCATATGTCTTTCTACATTCCATCACAGATTGACTAATTGTCTTGACTCGTGTAATTATGGCAGATCGAAAAATGAAAGCTGCTAAAATTGCTTTTGATTTATCGTTTGACGGACAATCAGGGACTCATACGAAGCCGATTGTCGATCCCTAGGTATTATGTATTGATTTTTTTTGAAGTTTATGTATTAAGGATCATAGGTTTATGTACTATGTATTGTATTTTTTTTTCATGTTGATTGTATTATGGATGGGTGATTGACTGATTATATTATGTATCGACACTCAACAGTTTATGTATTACTTAAAAAAAATGGTTCTCTGATTCGGTGTTTGAACCAGTTCAGATATCTACTTGCTAATTCGTGTAAGTTCATGTACTTGTTTGCTCCTCACGTGATATTTTCCGTTTATTCTTAATGAGAGGTACCTATTTGCTTATTTAAAAAAGTTAAACAACCTATTTGCGGTAAAAGAAAAATTATCTACTTACTTGTCAAACCATAACAAATTCAGGTATCAATTTATAATTAACCCATTTATTATTGCAGCAATCTGAAATCTGAATCTGATTCGAACTGTATTTAGGTCGGGAAAGACGTTAACGTGATTTAACGGAAGGTACTATGACCGCCATCCCCCGTTAGTCAGCTCCGTTTATATTTTTTCTCACTTCAACAACTCCCCCCCACCTCTGACTCTCCAACCCAACTTGAGAGCCAGCTTCTCTTCATCTTCTTCTTCTTCTCTACCTCCGCACACCATTTCCGAAGCTTTTCCTGCAGCTAGACAGCCTGTCATGGCTACCGAGCCGGAAGAAGACCAGGACAAGACATGGGAGCAAGTACTCAGGAAAATGCTTCCCGCGGGCGCTCCCTTGCCCGACGAAGACCACCTTGACTACTCCATCGCTGTCGAGTACGACGGTCCTCCTGTGTCATACGTCGTCCCCAAGATCGATCCTGTCGACGTTGCGGAATCTGCTTCCATCTCCTCTCGATCAGATCTTGGTTCCATTCCAGTTGCCTTACCGATTGCTCCTGGTCGGATCTCCCGATTCGGCCGACCTCAGAACGGTGCAGTTTACAGGCCCTCTCCGGTGGATAGCCGGAGGAACTCTTCGGCCTCGAGAGCGCACATGGAGTCACTGGATGGTGATAACGAGAGCTCAGTCAGCGTGGACTTGTCAGCCCTAAATTTGGATGATGGTGAAACCGTAGCTGAGAATGCTGAACGTAGGCGTGCCGCAGTTGTTACCTTCACAACACCCAGGGATTCTGAGTACGAGGACAACGATGACGTGGAAGATGGGAACTTCACGTCCTCATCACCTAGGTCGAGCCCCCAAGCTGCAGGTTCTCCCGCCGCCACTAAGAAGGTGACAATAGGGAAAAGGGGAGTCTGCAGCCGATGTGGGAAGGGGAATAGGCTGAACGAGAGAGAATTGTGCCTTGTTTGTGGGGCGAAGTACTGCGGTAACTGTCTCCTGAAGGCCATGGGCTCAATGCCGGAGGGTAGGAAGTGTGTAAGTTGCATAGGGGAACCAATCGATGAATCAAGACGAGCGGGGCTCGGAAAATGCTCACGGATTTTAGCAAGGGTTTGCAGTCCTTTGGAGGTCAAACAGATAATGAGGGCTGAGAGAGAGTGCGCTGCGAATCAGCTGCGACCCGAGCAGCTTGTTGTGAATGGAAGGGAGCTAAGACAGGAGGAACTGGCTGAGATTCTTGGGTGTCTGAATCCCCCAGACAAGTTGAAGCCTGGGAGATATTGGTACGACAAGGATTCGGGAATGTGGGGAATGGTAAGTGATAGTTGGATAATGCATTCTCATGCTTTGTAGTTCAAAGCACTTTGTTTTCCTGGCTTCTGGTACATGATTTTTTTCTACTTTTTGTTGGATTTTGGATCTTCAGGAAGGAGAGAAGCCTGATAGAATAATTACCTCAAAATTGAACGTCGGTGGGAAGCTTCGAACTGATGCAAGTAGCGGGAACACAAAGGTCTACATAAATGGGCGTGAAATTACAAAGATCGAGCTTCGGGTTTTGAAGGTAAACAACCTCCTTCCATCAATTGCCTCATTGAAGTAGCAGCCCTTAAAGTACAATAAGTCAATTGCTCCTCGTCTCTAGTTTAGTATTTTAAATACTTGTGGGACATTCAAAAAGGGGTAGCTTAATTTCTGAGAATAGCACTATAATTATAAGATGCTAAAACATATGGAACATTATTTTAGTAGTTGCTGGTATTACCGAATCAGAATTCATTTCCTGTAGAAATAATTATATGACTCTTCCGTAAGATACCTGAAATAACTCCCTCGGCAGGGCCTTCCAGCATTTGGTGGAGTTTGAGTTTATGATGGAGACTACTTTCACTTAGCACGTTAAAGTGTTCGAAGTGGTCATTTATTAATATGTTCCACCAGCCACAAATGATTTAGAAATTATCTGGCTTTTATACAAGGTTTAAGAATATGGGACATCTATTACTGGCTTCAAGTTCCATCGAACTTCTGTCTTTATCCGGATGAAACATTTGTCATTGAGAAGAAACTTAGCATCATGCTATATAGGATACATGAAGACTTTGCTGACATATAAAATCAAATTAGATGAAGATCTGATAAAAGTTAAAGCTACTGGTGGAAGTGGAAAAGCAAAAGATGTCCCGTTGACCTGCTATATGGAGTTGGATTCTTTTTCTTTTCTGTCAAAGGAGAAAGTAGGTTTATTCCTAGCAACCAGTTGACATAGAGGATGTGACCTTTGGATTATTTTTGTAGTGCTTAGTCAAGTCAACCATCTATTTATTGCCTGGAACTTTTTACTTGTTACATAGTTTTAGTTTCTAATCCATTATATACACTCCAATTTTGCTTGGTGGAAGCTATTGTAATTGCCTCAAGATTCTTAAACTTTACAATTTGACTTGAAAGGACTAATTCACAAATATAACAAATCAAGAGTTTGAATTCCATCTAGTTGAGAATGTTTCCAGAAGGTTCAGGACACTTGTACATGAATAATTGTGCACCACTGATGCAGTGGAGTAATTGCCACACACATTTGTACAGCTCTTATGTACACAGATGTATTAAGAATAGATTGAATGATTTGTTCTGTAAATTTTACCGGTTCCAGTCTAATTCCCCATCTAACAGTGTCTGCTAAATCATGTTTCAGCTGGCCAATGTACAATGTCCACGTGATACTCATTTTTGGGTGTATGATGATGGATCTTATGAGGAAGAAGGTCAAAATAACATTAAAGGAAAAATATGGGGAAAGGTTATCTCAGATTCTGCACATAAAAAACTCTTATATCATTCATGCGTTTTGAATTTTTATACAGTTGAAATTTGGTTTCTGGTAGGCAGGCTACTACTCGTTTCTTTTGTTCATTATTATCATTACCTGTCCCGCCTACAAATCCTCAAGGGTCGAAAGAAGATCCAAGTACCATTTCAGCTAGATCTATGCCAGAGTACTTGGACCAAGGAAGAGTTCAGAAACTCCTCTTGTTCGGGACTGAAGGGTCTGGAACCAGCACTTTATTCAAGCAGGTAGGTGCAGTGGTCGTCAATTTTCTGAATGATTTTACGGTGTTGACTGCACAACTCATTATTCTATGATCTGCATTGGGATTATGTTTGCTGCTAGAGAACTTGTTTCTATTGACATACGTTTCTCTTACAAAATAACCATTACTTTGATATTCAAACCGTTTGAAGTTTTTCGATTTTATCTGCACGTACATAGGTCTGAAATCCTTCACCACCAAAATTAGTCCTAAAGGCTAGTTATTGATTGTTCAGCAATTAAGATTTTTCAGCGAGTTACTTAAACATTTTTCTTAGTCATGGTATGTGCATCTCTTAATATCATTCACCTCGACAAGCTAGCTGTCTTTGTATGTGATGTTCTTTCTACAATGCAGGCAAAGTTCATATACGGGAATAAATTCACTGAAGAAGAGCTGCAAAGCATTAAGCTTATGATCCAAAGTAATATGTACAAATACCTTAGTATATTACTTGAAGGCCGAGAGCGATTTGAAGAAGAAGCTTTGATGGAGGAAAATCAGTCTGCTATTGATGAAACTGCAGTCTCTTGCTCAGGTATCATATACATAATCCTTGGTTGCCTTTCCTCGTGATAGATCATGCTTATCCTGTTAAGTAATTATTGATTATTTTCTGCTCCTGAACTTTGATGTTTTTTTTGCTGAACAAAGGTGATACTGGAGTTGATGAAGGCAATCAATGTGTCTATTCCATCAACCAGAGGTTCAAGCATTTCTCTGATTGGCTGCTTGATATAATGGCAACTGGCGATTTGGATGCTTTCTTTCCTGCTGCAACACGAGAGTATGCTCCTATTGTTGATGAGATCTGGAGAGACACTGCCATCCAGGAAACGTACAAGAGAAGGAAGGAACTGAATTCTCTACCAGATGTCGCAAAATATTTCTTAGATCGGGTAAGGGTCCATGTAGATCAATTTAGTGATCCACCTAAAAAGAAACAAATATTTGGTCAATGCTGATGTTATTCTGCCTATACAGGCCATAGAGATATCAAGCAATGAATATGAGCCTTCAGAGAAGGACATCTTACATGCTGAGGGGGTCACTCCAAGCAATGGACTTTCCAGCATCGAGTTCTCTTTTGATGATAGAAGTCCCATGTCCGAAATGTACAGTGAAAATTTCGACGGGCCACCACCAACTACCAAGTGAGTGAGCTTTCTCATTACATTTCTTCCTCGAACTGATTCATAAAATCTGCATTCTCTTCTTAAAACAACTCGTGTTAGGGTTTCATTTTCTAGACATCTTCTGCTAAACCTCAGGTACCAACTAATCCGGATAAACCCCAAAGGACTTCACGAAGGGTGTAAATGGCTGGAAATGTTTGAAGATGTGAGAGCTGTTGTATTCTGTATCGCTTTAAGTGACTACGATCAGATGTGGGCCCAAGGGAACGGCACCCTTTGCAATAAAATGCTTGTGAGCAGAGACTTATTTGAGGGCCTAGCAAGGCACCCTTCATTCAGTGATACTCCGTTTGTTCTCCTACTTAATAAATATGATGCCTTTGAGGAGAAGATTGGTCAAATTCCACTTACATCGTGCGAGTGGTTTGCAGAATTCAACCCCCTAAAGGCCAACAACAAAAATGAAGCGTTGGCTCAGCAAGCTTACTACTTTGTGGCCATGAAATTCAAGGACCTGTACTACTCAATAAGCAAAAAGAAGCTGTTTGTATGGCAAACTAAGGCAAGGGAGCGTGGTTCTGTTGATGAGTCTTTCAAGTATGTGAGGGAGGTTCTGAGGTGGGAAGACGAGAAGGAATCTCAAATGTACCCTTATGGTCCGGATGAATCATTTTACAGCACAGAGATGAGTTCTTCTCCTTACATCAGGCAGGAATGAATGAATGAAGGGAAGGAGTGGAGTGGAGTTGATTTTTCAATGTGTATAGCATTTGTTGTTTGCAGAAGACAAATAAGCTAATTTGTTTCTCTTTTCTTTTTGGAGTTTTGGTTTTATCAACGGTGTAAATTAAGTTTGTGTTTTATTAGAAGAGAGATTGTGTTTTGTAGATAAGATATGATGGGAGGGGTCTTACTTTCAGAACATTCTTTCCCTTCTTCGTGTAGAGATAATTATGAAATTCTGCATCCTCAACTTTTAATTTGGCTGTACTCAACTTTTGAGTGCACATACACTCTCCGCCCCTGTTGTTCATCAGGTATAATGCATGTACCTGAATACCATCATAGCAGATGTAAGTTGTTCCTGGACCCGAAGGGAAAAAAAAATGTAAACAAAATGTTTGAACCCGACGTGAATCGAACACGCAACCTTCTGATCTGGAGTCAGACGCGCTACCATTGCGCCACGGATCCATTATTGACATTATTCTCATTTATATTTATAACAATGTATCGAATAGGATAAACTATAAGTATTTTTATAAACATAAATAAAATGATAATATATATCGTCATATCGGATCCGCCTAGTAATAGTTTTGTTTATATGTATATATATATATATATATATATATATTATTATGGCTCAACACATTGTACATCATTTGTAACTTTTTTTGACAACTATCATTTGTAACTTTTATACAACAAATTCTCACTAATTAGGCTAGCTTAGTGAATATATTTATATAATATTTAATGAAAGCGGAAAAATATTTATTCTAAATTCTCTTAATATATATACAAGGGTTAATTGTCAATTTTCCCCCTAAAATTTGGACCGAATTTGAGATTCTCCCTTAATGTTTAAAATTTAAAATTTGAGTCTTAATGTTTAGACAAAATGAAAATTTCCCCAATTCCGTCATATCTCCATTTATTTCAGACGGTTTATGAAACATGTACGGGTCACGTGCGATTTCTAATTTGGAAATGACCAAATTGCCCTCATTTCAAAAACCCCCGCTTCACCTTCTTCCTTCATCTTCTTCCTTCACGTGCGGTTTCCTTCATCTAATTTGGAAGAGTTGATTCTTCTTCTTCTTCTTCTCTTGATTCCAAACGAATTCAAGAATCTTATTTTATGCTTCTTCTCCTTTCCTTTCCTTTCGTAATCATCTCCAGCTTTGGCTTCCACTGGCGCGTGCGAGATCCGACTACCATATGCTCGTAGTCATTCTCCAGTTGCGCCGACGTATACACTCTGCTATTATTCACCGTCCTCTGACCTTCGTCGTCGCGTGCATCTTCGTAGATCCCCTTTCCTTCTTCGATGAGTCGCGAGACGAACTTGTCGGAGACGCGGATCCCGAGGCTTCTGTTACGAACCGTACCAGTGTCTTGTTCTTCTCCTTGTTCAGTCACTGCATCGAGAGGCTTCTGTTACGAATCGCAACCTCCATTGCTGAAATTCTGTGCTTCTTACATTTGCGGAAGAGAGTTCTGGAGATGTACGGATCAAAGCAACAACTAGTTTGTTTTGTGGTTCTGATTCTATCTTCAGTTCATTTCGCTAATGCACTGTACGGGCCGTTGTCGCCAGTGGTTCAGATTCAACCCTTCCATCCAGAAGTGGTTGGGGAGGAAGTACTTCTGGAAGAGAGGACGGACTGGAAGAGGTGGTTGGGGAGGAGGAAGTACTTCTGGCCAGGCTGGAGTTGTTCGTGCTCGAAGAATGCAGGTATCTTCTGTCCTCTGTAGAAGTCGTCTGAGTGGCAGATGAGGTGCTTCGGGAACTCCGTCATCAGCTCTGACGCGTGAATCATAATGTGGTAAACAGTGACATGTCCGTCTGACTTGATGAGCTTGATCGACTCGTAAGACGGCTCATAGGCATCAGAGATGCAGTGTTGTCTGAAGGCATCCATTAGAGGGAAACACCGCACGTGAAGGAAGAAGGTGAAGCAGGATGGGGGTGGGGGTGAAATAAGGACAATTTGGCCATTTCCAAATTAGAAACCGCACGTGACCCGCACATGTTTCATAAACCGTCTGAAATAAACAGAATGGGGGAAATTTTCATTTTTTCTAAACATTAGGACTAAAAATTAAAATTTTAAACATTAAGGGGGAAACTCAAATTCAGTCCAAACTTTAGGGGGAAAATTGACAATTAATATATAATATCTATTCTCTTATTTTATTTGTATATATAACTGTACAATTTTATTTAATTATATATATATGTACAAGCTAACTATGTAAGATACATTTATAACAAAAATAAGATCCAAAAGGACGTTTCTAGATAGGTAACATCAACCTACTTATGGTTAATTATCAAAAAATAAACCGAACTTTAAGGAAAAACCAAACAACAAATCAATCTTTTTTTTACAACCAACAAACCAAACTTTTGAAAAGTAATCAACAAACTTACCTCAAATTTTCATTATGTTTGAACAGATTTTTCAATGTTTGAGAGAGTAATTAAGTCAGCATTAGTTGAAGTATTCTAATAAAAATGGTATTACGACTTAATAACGGTCCCAAACATTGAAAAATTCGTTCAAACATAATGAAAATTGTAGGTAGGTTTGGTGATTGTTCAATTCCAAAAGTTTGATTTGTTGTTTGTTAAAAAAAACTTATATTTGTTGTTTTGTTTTTATCTCGAAGTTTTTTTTGTTTTTTTTTTTGTAATTAAGTCACCTATTTAATATAGATAGATATACACTCTACATAAATATAACATTAATATCATTACTCTAAGACAGGAAGACCCATTATCCCCATACTTGTTTATTTTGGTTGCTGATGTGTTATCGAGAATGATGATAAATCAGGTAGATCAAGGGAGAATAGAAGGAATCAAACCGAAGGGTAGGTGCCCGACCATACATCGCCTATTTTTCGCTGGCGACTCACTCTTTTTCTTAGGTGGAACAGTTGAAAAGGCAAGGTCACTAAAGGGAGTCCTAGACCAATTTTGTCGGAGCTCGGGCCAAAACGTGAACTACTCTAAGTCGAGCCTTTTCTTCAACGCAGCAGCGAACACAACCTTCAAACAGGAGGTCTCTGCAATATTTGGAGTGCAACAAGTCCTGAACCCAGGACTATACCTAGGGCTCCCGTCCGTATGGGGAAGATCTAAACGGGACCCGCTTAGATACCTAAAGGATAGAGTCCGGGCGAAGATCCATTGTTGGAGGAATAGACTTCTTTCGAATGTCGGAAAGGAGGTCTTAATTAAAGCGGTTATAACGGCCATCCCGACTTATGTCATGAGTATACTCAAGTTACCAAAAACATGGTGCTCGGAGGTTAACACATTAATTGCTAAATTCTTGTGGGGGCGAACTACAGCGATCGCAAAATTCACTGGAAATGATGGGAGGCTATAACATTGTCAAAGAATGAAGGCGGCGGTTCCAGGGACCTTTAAGCATTCAACCCAGCCTTGTTGGCGAATATGGCAACCCGATTGTTAGCAGATCCAACCAGTCCGTGGGCTCAAGTAATGAAGGGTTTATATTTTCCTTCTGGTCACTTCATGCAGGCGGCAAAGGGGGGAAATCCTCGTGGGGCTGGTCCAGCCTGCTTCACGGGAGGGACGACCTGCAGCAATACGGAGTATGGTCGGTTGGTGATGGTCGAACAATCCAACCCTTCTTGGACCCGTGGATCACCATGCAGGGAAGAAGGCTGCTCTGTCCAATGGAAGGAAGCTCGGCTGATGGAACCGAGCGGGTGTCGGACTTGATACATCCCAGTTCAAGAGCATAGAGGGAGGGGTTGATCCGAGCAGCAGTGCACCCATCAGATGCAGAGGTTGTTCTTCACACTCACCTACCTATGCTCAACATGGAAGACATATTCAGATGGCCCTGCACTCCGGATGGGAGGATCATGGTAAGGTCTGCTTATCATGCTATTAAGAACGCCAACACCTCAGCAGAAACGAACGAAGCAATGTTGATAACCAACACCTCCTCCAATATATGGTCGGCTATATGGAGGGCAAAGGTTTGGCCAAAGGTTCAAGTATTCATGTGGAGGCTAGTTACAAACTTAGTCGCAGTCAAGAGCAACCTGGTCTGACGGGGGATCCCGACCTCCCCCCTATGTCACGCATGTCCCTCTAACGAGAGTAGAGAGCATTTATTCCTAGAGTGTAGTTGGGTTCAATGTATATGACTGTGTTTGTTTGGTCTCAATGTCGGACGGATGACGCAAGAACCGCTAGAACGATGGCTGGAAAGCATTGCTACTGTCCAACCCAGAAGAGCTGCTCCAAATGCTTCCTACCAACAGCACAACTGGTGGATCATGGTGATGCTCTCGTGTTGGTTTATTTGGAAGTCCAGATGCAAGTTGGTCTTCGAGGAGAAAACACCAAACCCGACTCTCATAATGCACCAGATTCATGGGGCATTCTAGGAGCTGGGAGAGGTCCAAATTCAGCAACAGCAGCTGATCCAATCGACAAGGCAAACAACCTGGGAGAGACCAAACCGAGGATCCATCAAAGTAAACTGCGCCGCCGCTTGGTGTTCAAGCTCTAGACGGGGAGGAATCGGAGTGATCGCTCGCGACCACGCATGACAGATTCGTGGTGGCCGAACACGGTAGTTAGA
This sequence comes from Chamaenerion angustifolium, assembly GCA_946814005.1. Lineage (NCBI taxonomy): Eukaryota > Viridiplantae > Streptophyta > Magnoliopsida > Myrtales > Onagraceae > Chamaenerion > Chamaenerion angustifolium. The sequence goes on along the minus strand of OX328271.1, from coordinate 32,688,089 downwards.
GGCAAATTCAATAGAGTTGGAAGCAACGACAATATTGGAAGGTGTGAAACTTGCGGTCGAAGAAAGGTGACAAATCGTGCGGATCGAGTCGGACGCCGAATTAGTGATAAACCACTTTAAATGTTCGAGATTTTTGTGGAAAGTAGATACTATTGTAGCAAACGCTAAGATAATCGTCTCATCAATTGAGTCAATCAATTGAGCGCATATACTTAGATCCGCAAACCATAATGCGTATTGGCTAGCTAAGAAAGCTAACCATACTTAGATCCCCACCCCCTCTTTGTAATCTCTTAATTTCGGATTATAATTTGTTTTCGAACGGTCTCAATATATTTACATCTCAATATATTTACTGAGTAAATCAGTTATCTATATTATAAGGTTTCGTACTCTTTACAAGAAACTATTTGAAAATGTTTAAAGTTGGTAATATTACGGTTTTACTCTTCTTTTTTTTGGCCAAAATTACGGTTTTACTTTGATTTGTAAGAAAATTAGATGGCACAATATATATATATATATATATATTTTTTTTTTTTTTAGTCAAACACAATAATTTATTTGATAATACTTTTTTCTTTTTAGATTATAAAATATATATTAAGGTGAGTAAATTTGAAAGAGAGATGACCTATAAAATATCAATGAAATTAAAGCAAGAAAAGGAAATAATGAAACTTTACCTTTTACATGGACAATAAAATAAAAAGAGTGTCATTTGGATTGGACGGACAATGCGATCCCCATTCTGCAGCTTTGACTCTGCTCATGACGGTGCTGATACCATTATCACTGTACGACAATTTTCTTGGATTTTTTCATTTATAACATTCAAACACACAAGTTTAAGATAAAATTGTCATTTTTTTTACCTATAATGTTTTGAGTGTTTTTAAACAACTCACTAAATTTTTTAAAAAAGTTTTCTGTAACAATTTTTTATTTTCACATTCGGTTCAAAATTTCATTCAATCATAATAGAATATATATCTTAAAAATAAAAATTACAATATATATATCATAATCAAATCTTTATATATTGCCACTGTTCTTGTTGTATATTTAAATGAACATAATAATAATATTAATAAATAATGCATGGAACACTAAAAGCACAAAATATGGACCTGAGGTTGCTCGACGATGATGATGACGCTGGATCACCTTTATTTAACGGCAACAAGCACACCTATATATATATATGCATATATATATATATATATTGGATCATTACATATTTATTGATAAATTATGCTTTCCTTATGTGTATTTTTTTTATTCTCCTGCATCTTATTTATTCCTACAGAAATTTACCAAATCACTAACAATATGAAGATCACCAAATAAATATGTTTTTGTTTGATTAAATCAAATACTAATAATACATGATAAAATCGATAATGTTCAATTTTAAAATTGGAATAAAAATTATTTAGATACTACCTCATAAGTCACACTTTTACAAATAGGTATCTCAAAAAAAAATTACTTCGGGGTATCTCAAAAGTAATTACATGAGCATCCACAGTCATCGGAGCTGTGCCTGGTGCTGGACATGGGTCTTGACGAGGCAACCATCAGGAGCTACCTAGACTTTTCTACTCGGAGACGAAGCTCAAGAGGTCAGAACGCCCAACAACTGCCACGTGTTGCTCGATCTGTCTGGCGGACTACAAGGCCAAAGACACGTTACGTGAACTTCCGGAGTGAGACCACCTTTTCCACCGCAAATGCGTGGAACCGTGGCTGAGGCTGCACCCCACGTGCCCTCTCTACCAGACATCCCCAATGTCGACACCCCTGTCCACGCTGCTGGCAGAGGTGGTCTCACTTTCAAGCCGCCGTGACTAGATATGAAAATCAAAGCATAAATCTTCAATTGTTGTCCGTACACTAATCAGAGATTCAAAGTTGTTAGCCACATTCATAGGTCAAAAAATAGATATGAATCATGTTGATGTCGACTTCATTATTTTCTGAATCTTGTAACATGAATAAAAACAATTTATAGTTTATGATATCATCCATAGTGATGGAAAAGGTGGCAGCGTTAGCGGTGTTGGACATGGCAGCGTTAGTAGTGGTGGACATGGAGGTGGTAGTGGAGGGCGCAAGGGAGGCGGCAGCGGCGGAGGTGGATTTTAAGGGATTCTATAAAATAAAAATAAAAACATGTAAAATGAGTGGAAAATTAAGTGGTCTTTATTTAGCAATTTTATTTTATTTTTAAAATAGGTAGGGGTAAATATGTAAAAAACTATTATGACATTTTAGTATTTTGACAAAAATTGTCGATATATAATAGTGGATGTTTTGCAAATCGAATCTCCCTTGAGTTTATGGTCTTAAATATGCCTATAATTTTGTTAAGTAGTATAGTTAATAATTTCGACCTTAAAAACTCATCGAAAGAATTTACAATTAGTATATAATATTATAATATCTATACATATATTTAATTACTATAATATTATCTGCTTATATATATTAGAGTTAATTACTTAATTGGTTATACATGTTTCAAAATGTGATTAATTAGTTTTGCTATGTGATTAATTGTTTTTTTTTTTTTACTGTTCACCGTCAGAAATCACCGTTAATTCAGGCAAACCCATATAAAGTTACGAAAATATCCTTGTCTCCTTGCTTATAATTGAATCACTTGGGCATGTGGAGTCTCGCACTCCCGCTTACTTCGAAGATGGCCATGAAGAATTAAAGCACCAAGTTCGTCCTCCTCAATCGTCGAGATGAGTCTCGGTATGTTCGCAAAACTCGTTCCCACTCTTGTATTTTGATTATTCTGTCACAATCAGTCTGGTAAGAACCCTAATTGACTGAATTAGGGTTAATTTTAAGTAGTTCATGGAAGGTAGTAGTTGATGACTGGTTCTGGGTGCGGTTTTTTGGAATGGGAGCACCTACCCATGTGCCCCTATGGAAGAAACACCATTTTCAAGTTCAAGTTCTGTAGGGAGAAGTGAAATTTGAAGTTGTGAATGCAAGAGGTGCTGCGAGTTGCTGCAAATCGAAGTTGTGTGCTGCATTAATGTTTGTGTGTTCTTTACTTTTGATCAATGTACTGATGAAGTAGTTGTTTTTCCATTTGATGTTGAATATTTTCTTGAAATGGAAGCAAGAATATGAACTGAAACTGATGTCGTTCTTCAGAACTTGGTTTTAGTTGTTGAGGTCCTGGGTTTCATTGAATGAGTTTCACTGATGTTGTTCTTAATTAAAGTGTTCAGGCAAAACAAAAATTTGATTAAATGGTTACATATGTATGCATATAATGTGATTAAATGGTTATCAATGTTTCTTATTATGTGATTAAATGGTTACGTATGTATGCATATAATGTGATTAAATGGTTATCTATGTTTCTTATTATGTAATTAAATGGTTACTCATGTTTCATATAAATGCAATTAAATAGACAAAATGTCGTGACAACATTAACAAACCCATTTCATTCCAAGGTTCACATAAACATCCCATTTACACAAAAAACCTCCAGAACAACAAGGGTCACACACCCATTTACAACAAAAGACGCAGAACAAGTTCACCATCAAGTGACAAAACAATTTTAACATGCTACGACTATATGTGAGTAGTAAACCTGGTTACATATTTCCAACTACCACAAAACATATTTACAGCTTTGACAGTTTTTTCACTGTGTAGCTCGTCTGTCACCCGGATACTCAAACTAACCCATTGACCTTTTATGTTGTCTTGTCTTTTTGGGTAAAACAGTTTTCAGTGGTAGATCATGCATAATTATTTCTCTTGATTTAGATAGGACTGGTGCCAAAGATACCACATCGTCTTCGATATCCACATAAGTCAGCTTTGGAGAAGTTTTAAACTTTCGTCCCTTACCTGCTTTTTTCATCTAGTTCACACGACAGTAACTAATTAGTATAATACTTATAGTAAACCGAACTTACATTATGTTGCATACTAACCGATGATGATTTGATGACTAATGTCTTCAAATGCCTTTTTGGAGTTGTGAACCCCTCATTTTCAGTTCCAACAGGTACACCTTCTGCTGCATTCGGTGTCCCCAAAGGTACAGCAGACGGTGATTGTGGTTCAACTTCAGGCGTATTGTGTTGTGAAGCAGACTTCAGTTCACCCTTCTTTCAGACACACAATTTCTTCCTTCGAACAGGAGTTTTAACTTTTTTGGACTGGCTGCTTTGTCTGGATGTTTGGGACTGTGATCGTGTGTTCGCCTTCCCCAGATGTGGTGTACTCTCAGCCTGCGCATCGGTCTGTAACTTTCTTTTGGTAGGCCTCTTTGGGAGTTTTGGAATAACCATTTCCTATTCAAAGTACGAGACAAAAGCACGTTAAATCAGTTGGTATCTATGTTTGACAAAACCAAAAGGTTAAGAACCGACATACCTCAACCTCAACTCTTTGTGAGCAACCTCTTTTATTATGGATGTGTTCCCCGCATTCTGAACAAAACTGTTTTAAACCAGTTTTACTGAGTCTAGAACTACCTGCGTGGGAGTCTTCAGTGGTAGAACGAACTCGCTTTTTCCTTGGTCTTCCGGAACGTGCCTTAATAACCGGTGAATCCACAGGTAAGGAATTGGTCTGTGCCCAGTCATCACGCCCCGACATCGCGTGTATAACACATGCATACATCTGTTCGTATGCACGTTTATGATAGAAAGGATGACAAAATGGTGCGACTTCATGAACACGGGAGTACGACAAACACACAATTGCATGAACACAAGGTAGACCACTTAATTCCCAAGCACCACAACTACATGTTTTATCGTAAACATTGGTTTTATACAAAATACCCGGTCCAGTATGTACCTCATACTCACCGTCCGCTTCATACAATACCTGACAACCACCTATTGCTGACATCTTTAAGAGTTTCTTCACTATATTCCTCCCGAGCTGCCCTGACTGAGTCTCTACGGTCAGTCGTCGCTTAGCTAAACAGGAACAAAACAACCATTTAAACAAAACTACAACAAACTTCACGCTTAAAAACCAATAAATGATAAAACTTTAAGATCAAAACTACTAATTTTGCATAAAAATTATAACTTTATGAACCAAAACACCTAACTATACTACTTTCCACAATTTGAAGAACAAGTTTCGCAAAAAAACACCGTTTTTCACTGTGGGTCTGTCGCAATTACAGAAAACCCCTAAATGTGCTTCAAATCTTTGATCGATCAAACACAAGAGACGATCAAAGAACAAAACACGGACAGAAGCTATTCCCAAGCACAACAATTCACAATGGAGCCTTCAGAACAACACGCACATACCCGATTTCAGCAAATCCACACTTCACATGCCGCAAACACCAAAACCAGCAAGCCGCAAATGCATGAAGAAAGCAAGTAAAGAACAGAGGATACGTGAGCCTTCGAATAGAACTGGAGCACAATTGGAAGAGGTTGAGCTTCACAAATGGCAAGCCTTCAAAAAACCGAACACAAATGAAGTGGAACTGTCAAATGGGGGGGGGGGAATAGGGGAGAGGCTCATGCAGAAGGGCATAATGGTCTTTTCATTCTGTCGTAAATTGTTTAAACATGGGTCACGTGTTACGCACATGCGAATTTGACGAAAAAATTGACGATTTTTAACGGATCAACCATTTGGTCACATTCTAAGAAACATGTGTAACCAATTAGTCACATGACAAAACCAATTAATCACATTTTGAAACACGTGTTACCATTCTGCACAATGGTGAAACATGTGTAACCAATTAAATAATTAACCTTATATATTATTATAACAAATGTATATAGTTGTGCGCACTCACATATTTATTTGATATAATTATTTATATGATTTTTTGTTGTATTATTTAGTTGTTTTTTTTTCATCAAAAAATATATATTTCAACTAGTGAAACAAACCTGTTACAAAGAGTTGTCAAGTAAAATGAAATTACAAAGCTCGGGTGGGGTCTAGAGACCCAATCCAAAGGACACACCCTCAAACTTGCTAGATTAGCAATATAATCCGCACACTTGTTTGCCTCTCTCGGGATTGTTACCCAAGATACCAAACCTACTTTCGATGCCAAAGCTTAGACATGTGATATGATTGATTCAATTCTCCAGTTCGTCACGGACCCTAAAATATGATTAATAATGACCTCCGCGTCGGACTCGACTTCAACGTGTTGCCACCCCATTGTGAGTTGTGACCGCCAGTTTGAGCCCTTCGAGGATCGCCCTTGCCTCGACCTCTTCTACCGAGCCACCTGTAACCGCACCGTGCGAACCCCCACAGATGTTGCCTCCATGGTCACGCGCGATGATAACAGTTCCCCCGAGCCTAGTCGAGGCACACCAAGCTGCGTCGCAGTTCAGCTTGACTGCCCCGTGAGCTGGTCTCCTCCACTTCGATCTGTCCTGGCGTTGGGTTACCTGGTTCGCCTGGAGCCTCCCCCTGTTCGCTGCAACAAGTGACACCAGCTCCTGCATTGTGTCCCGAAGCTCGAGCATCACCTAGTCAACCCGTGGCAACTTGTTGTCGAAGACCAGCCTGCTCTGTGCCTTCTAGATAGCCCAGCACGCCACCATGCAGGTCTCCCACGTATGCGCCCGTGCCGTCAGTGTGGTCGATCCTTGAGGATGCCAGCCTCCCCCAAGAATCCAAGCAGCTAGTTGTTGGCAATCAGCATCTGAACGTGCGCCCAGGGTCTGCCACCATACCTGATGAGTCCAGCTGCAACATGTGATCATGTGGTCCGACGTCTCTAGCTCGTCGCGTACAAATGTATTATTTAGTTCACTTATATATTTGTTGAATATATTTATTTATTAAGACCAATTTTTCGTTATCGTTTTATGTATTATGTTTTTTTTAAATATAAATCATGCTCCCTATTTTTTCAATTTTTGTGCATATTGCCATATAGTATTATAGTATATACTATGTCTGTGGGTTGAGAGTAGGTTGTGATTTTGATTCCTTCCCATTGAGAGACAACATGTGATGTCAATGGAAAAGAAGAAGAAGAAGACAACCATCCCCCCACTGAGCTCTGACATCTCCTTGAGAAATGAGCATTCTTGTCCTCTCCACCCAAAACTTCTCTCCCACTCCATTTTTACCCCTAAACTTTGAATCAATTTCACCAACGAATTATCCAACATTCACTGTGAGTAATATTCATGTGAAAGTGAAACAGTGATTGATTGAGAGATTCACTGCTCTTGAAACCAACATAGGATCCCTATTTTTTTCAGTCCTTTCCGAATGCATGATAACGTAAACATAGAACAAATTCAACTATTTTTTTATTATTATTTATAAATAATTAAAGAAATAGTGTTGTGTAGTAGTAGAGATGAGGAAAAGAGTGAAAGCTTTAACTTTTTCCTGTCTCTAGTCTCCATCTGTAGGAAGTGTAGTGTATTATTGACTATTTATTCAAACAGCCTACAGACGAGGATGACTCGAACACACACAGTTCAGACTTTTTCTTTATTAACGGACGAAAATATTTCAACACGAAACCACTTTTTACACACCATCTATATCTATCTATCTCCTGCATTTACTTTCTCCCTCTGCTATAAATACATATACATACACCAGTAACTGCACACACTTGTGAAGAGAAGAAGAAGAAGAACACACCTGAAAGAAACAACTAAGCGTGTACTTCTATCTCACTCTTCTTTCTTCTTCTTCTTCTTCTTGTCTGTGTGTGTGTTGGTGGGTAGGTGCGGCTTTAGCCTATCTTCAGCCTCTCCTTCTGCTTGGAAATGACAATGCTTCATAAGTCTCTCCTTCTGCTCACTCTCATCTGCTTCCACTTTGCAGGTACTACACATACTCTCTTCTAAATTCTGAAAATGTAAATATACATACAAGTTATATATCAAAACTCAAGCTTTAAAGTAGTTAGATCTGCAGACTTTGGAGGGAGATCTGCGTTTTTCACTCTCTTTGCATAATGTCTGGTTTCCTGCAACTTGTAGATTAGTTAGGATGCGTTATAATTATTACTATTATTTGAGGAATGAGTAGGATGAACTAAATGAGCTCGAGGATAGATTTGACTATGGGCTTGTATGCAACGAAAAATACGCTTATTGTGTAGAGTATGCAGTGTAGAGTGTATAATAATAACTTCGTATTTTAAAACGATGTAAATGTATAATTAGACATAATTATTTGTGTTTATTGGACAGCTTTTTGAATATATGACTAGTACATTAGGCTCTTTAAATAAATAAATAAATATTAATATATTTATATTACCTTCAAACCAAGCAATACAATTATTATTAACACTTTTGTTTTTTCAAATATGCTATTATAATACGTATTTTATTTATTTATTTTGTAAAATAAAAGTTGAATCACTGTACTGTTGTTTGGAGCAGATGAGGTGTCTGCCACAGCCATGACACTGTTGAACAAGTGCGCATACCCTGTGTGGCCTGGAATCCAGCCCAGTGCTGGCCAGCCGATCCTCGCTCGTGGTGGATTCAAGCTCCCACCAGGCAAGGCCTCCATCCTCCACCTCCCTCCGCTCTGGTCCGGACGCCTATGGGGCCGCCACGGCTGCACCTTTGATGCTTCTGGCCGTGGTCACTGTGCCACCGGAGACTGCGGCGGATCACTCTACTGTAACGGCATGGGTGGTGAACCTCCAGCCACCTTGGCAGAGATCACCCTTGGAAACGACCAGGACTTTTATGACGTGAGCCTCGTGGATGGCTACAACCTGGCGATCGCCATATCACCGTACAAGGGATCAGGCAGGTGCAGCTACGCCGGCTGCGTTAGTGACCTCAACGCGATGTGCCCTGTCGGCCTCCAAGTCCGCTCCCATGATAATACTGTTGTGGCTTGCAAGAGCGCGTGCTCTGCCTTCAACTCCCCAAGGTAACCAACCACAAATAACACTACATCATTTCTTAATATAAAGAAAATGATATAAATTTGTATGACTTATAATGAAGGTATTGCTGCACCGGGAGCTACGGGACGCCGCAAGCATGCAAGCCAACGGCGTACTCGAAGATATTCAAGACAGCATGCCCTAAAGCCTATTCTTACGCCTACGATGACCCCACAAGCATCTCCACCTGCACACGTGGCAACTACGTCGTCACCTTCTGCCCTCACCGCCGCTAGGCCCTGCACCCGATCGAATCCCTTCTTTGCAGAGAAACCATGGTGATTTTTATTTTCATATAATGCAGACAAGTATCTACTTATATCTTATCTATCTATATATGGGTTCAGTATACTAGTTGGTTGGTAATGTTGACTAGTTTGGTTATGGTAATGTAATGAAGGGTTGTGGTTGATTAGGGTTACGTTACGTATTTAGTAATTTATAATATATATGTTAGTTATATGTCACGTGGAGTGGTCTCTTCTTTTGTTGCTTATTATCAGCTATAATCAGTCCAAAAGGCTCGTGGAGTTGTGCCCTGCAGAAAATTAACTTTGCATAATCCGAGATGATGTTTGTCAACTTGCATGACACGGATACTCCAGTCTCGATGTTGTGACCAAGTTCTGATAATAATGTTTTTAGTGATTGGAACCCATGGCCGATTGCTGTATGTAGAAATACGTGAAGACCCTGGGAGTTTTAATTAGGGTAAAGTTGATCCTGACATACTCTCCAGATAAATGATAGTGTCCTTTTCCTGGTTGTAGATTGTTTCTTTATGCATTATGTGGGTGTCGGTTGTTTTTTAGGAGTTGCTAAATACTTATGTAATTTCATTTGGAAGTCTATAATCTTTTCTCTAATCAGAACAACTAGATATAAGTATTGTGGTTTGCATATGGTTTATCTGGTGCAATTCAACCAGTGCAATAGGTTTTTAGGAAGTGAAAAAACTAAAAATTGTGATAGTATTTTGACTAATGAATTAGTTTTAAAGTAAAAAATAAGTTTACAGTTTATATTTATTTTAGGGTTAAATACCAACTAGCTACCTGAACTTTGAGCGTTTTGCAACGAGCTACCCAAACTTTGAAAATTCAAAACGGGCTACCTCAACTTTGAAAAAGGTGCAAATACCTACCTCCGTACAATTTTCCGTCAATTGTCGTCGGAAAATCGTCGAAAATCCGAAAAGTCGTTGAAAATTGGACGGAGGTAGCTATTTGCACTTTTTTCAAAGTTGAGGTAGCCCGTTTTGAATTTTCAAAGTTCGGGTAGCTCGTAGCAAAACGTACAAAGTTCAGGTAGGTACTTGGTATTTAACCCTTTATAAACAAACATAAAATTCTACTAAAAATACAAAACAGAAAATGGAAAGATAAAAAATAATCTATTATTGGTGAACATTTGACTTCACTCTTTTTTGTGGAACTACTCGGTTTCACATCGCTTTTCAAAGTTCGGGTAGCTCGTAGCAAAACGTACAAAGTTCAGGTAGGTACTTGGTATTTAACCCTTTATAAACAAACATAAAATTCTACTAAAAACAGAAAATGGAAAGATAAAAAATAATCTATTATTGGTGAACATTTGACTTCACTCTTTTTTGTGGAACTACTCGGTTTCACATCGCTTTTCAAAGTTCGGGTAGCTCGTAGCAAAACGTACAAAGTTCAGGTAGGTACTTGGTATTTAACCCTTTATAAACAAACATAAAATTCTACTAAAAATACAAAACAGAAAATGGAAAGATAAAAAATAATCTATTATTGGTGAACATTTGACTTCACTCTTTTTTGTGGAACTACTCTGTTTCACATCGCTTTTCAGTGTTGATAATATATATTTGTTTTATCAGTCATTTTTTGTGAACTAGATATTGATCTCTCGTACCACAGATACTGCTGAACTAATTATCCATTGTGTTGTAGAGGAGACTAAACGAGGCAGTTGTTGTGTAATATCAGGAAGCACGAACATTGTAATCTCAAATATTCAAACACATGAAGAGAAGTTACTTGGATGAACTGATTTAGCTGTCAATACGCAGATAGGAATTACAGCGTCCTGAAATGATTACCATCTTCATACTTTCTAACTAACCCATCTTCAGTCCACTGCCTCTATACCTTGGAAAGAAAGGAAAGTGCCGTCAACTTACCTCCACAAAATACAATACTCATCCATAGCCATTGTAAACTCACCAGTCTGCTTCTTGAGGAAGGTTCCTACTGTACAACGGAAACTCAAACAGGAAATATGTCTTCAACCACGGCGGTAAGGTGCCATAAACAGATGGTGGGAGTGGAATCAAAGGGCTGAGCAGCAAATACAATAGTAAGGACTAGGAGGAGTTTGGTTTAGATTCATTTATACAAAAGATAAGTCAAAGAATAAGAGTTTAACCTAGTTGTTAATTTGTAGTGTCTGTATGCAGCCACATTGCCAAACTTCTTATCAGCAGATTCCTGTTTAATTTGCATTGTAACACGGTTAACAGGAACACGGATGATGAATTGAGATGGCAAAGCTTGAACAAACCTCAAGTAGAGGGATGCCGCTAACAAAGAGAAGCAACAAAGTGAGGAAGATGGGCCCCAAAACCACAAGCCACTCGCCGCCTTTGAGTATTGGGGTGGAAGCAACAAAAACTCCCCACCACAGCAGGATCTGTGAATAACCAACCAACCAACATTCATTAATTGTGGAGATAAAGTCTGTTGTTAGTCAGTTAGAGTTGATTGTTCATTGTTCTTCACCTCCCCAAAGTAATTTGGATGGCGGGTGTATTTCCATACTCCTGCATTGCACCATTTGCCTCTATTTTCAGGGGAGTTCTTGAAAGCGAGCTTTTGCTGATCCGCAGTTGCTTCAAACAGAAGACCAATCAACCACATAATCCACCCTATTACATCTGCTGTCTGGATCGATGGATTCCTGCTACTGGAGTTAACAACCGTTACGGGCAAACTCACAGTCCATACCCACACAGCCTGCCAAAATTCAGTAAAATCAATGAAATTGTAACTACACATACAAGATGTTTTAAACATGTCTGCAAGAAACAAATTCCAGAAAGTTTGCTGATAAAATCATGGAAACAACTTGAATCGTGAAACCTGGAAGATCCAAAACAATGCCAATTTGCCCAGGTTAGTGCGCATTTCATCAAAACGTCGGTCTTCACCCCATTGTAAGATTCTGACAGGACAAAAGATAATTTAAAAATGAGGAAGAAAAACTGAAGACACAGACATGATAGGCTGCCTTAAGGCACTGGATGGCAAGAAAAGTTGAGGGTTTGATCGGATAAGTCAATAGTTACGGACGAACATAAGCTGAGGTTACCAACCTCATCAGTAGAAACAGTCCAAGTCGAAGACCCCATATCACAACAAGAATTGTCAATACCACCTGGAGAAAAAACAACAGCAAAAACAAGTTTCTATATATATAAAAAAAAAGGGATAGCAGATTTGTTCCAAACTGAATGAATTTCATCATAAAACAAAGATGGAGATTAAAATCTCATCACCTGTCTGAAGTGCCATGTCCCCTTCAGTATCAAGGTCAGCACAGCGATGATAACAAAATTTGTGCTTCCTGACATTACACAACAACTGCCTCAGTCAGTCTACTCTCCAACACAGTGGATAAATGAATTATACACTAATTAGTTAATTTTAGGTATAATCCAGTAGTATCCGGTATGAAAGGTTAATATCTGGTTCACAAAAAACGACTAAATAACTAAATCTATATTGTGAACACTGAAAAGTGATGCAAATTGAACCGATCCAGATTTCCAGCATTATAAATATACAAAACATAATGAAAGCACAAAAACGAGAGAGCCAAGCCAATCTCAGTACCAGCAAAGTCTGTGACTTTATCGAACTTGAGAAGAGCTGTGATTATGAAGAACAACAACTGATAACCCACCTGCAATTTGAAAGCACATAAATAAATAAACAAGAAAAACAAGAAGAAGCGGAAACTGCCAATCAGGAAAGGATAGAAGTGCAAAAACGGAAACTTCATTCACATACAGTAACAAGAGCGGTGAGGACTAGGAAATGTGAGTCGACCACAGTTCCCATGGCGGTAATGACTGACTTTCCGTGTTCTTGGTATCTGATCTGTTTCTTGTTCCTTAATTACGAGAGGAAAGGAAGGAATTTACGGCGTCGAACTTTCCCAGGAAGGAAAGAACAAAGCGTTTTGATAGGTAATTAAGGATTACAAGTTACAACTATGTGTGGTCGGAGATAGTCCAGCGATGCCTCCCTGACAATTCTGCCAAAAACAAAATTAAACCCTCATAGCTAATTCCAGTAGTTTGTCAAGTGTGGACTTCTATCTTGAAACAGCAGCACTGCCGACGTCTAACACCGTAACACGATATTACACGATCTATACTTATATACTTGCATAAAAATTAATAATAGTATCTACATAATTATGATATGTAAATATATGTATAGAACCAGTGTTATCAGAACCGGATCGGCGGTCTGATCGAGACCGGACCTCCTATTCGGTTTGGTTCAGATAAAAAACTGATATGCAAATGCACAATGTTTGAACCAGGTTGGACCAATCGGTTTTACAAAAAAAAAAATTGTTTTTTTTTTTTAAACTGGCTAGTTTTCAGTTCATTTTTTGGGATAATTTTTTTTAAACAGACTGATCGGGTTTTTTCGGTTTAAACCTATTGGTTTTGTTCTGCACAAACCAATTGATTTTACATCGATTAGTTTAAAATTTAAACCGTCCGACCAGTTTAGATTTCTTCGGTTCGGTCGTTTCAGCTTCTTCAAGAAGCCATTTCAGTACATAGAAGAAGAGAAGCGATGGGAGGAGAAGAAGAACGATGGGTATGCCCCAGCATGATCATCGACACAGACTGATGCCCGGAGGAGCTGTCGTCGGGGATCTCCTCCACGAAACCGCTGTAGCAGTGAGGGCAGATGATGACCTCGTTTCGTGTCCATCCACTGACGAAAAGAGCACATTGGTAGCACCAGTACGTAGTCGTTAATGACGTCATCTCTTCTGCTGCCCAGATTCCGCCGAGGGGGGAACATTCAATGGAGTCCATTGTATTTGTCTTCGTTCATCTCTTCCGCTTGTCTTCTTCGTCTTCGTTCATGTCTTCTCCATTCAATACAGTCCATTGTGTTCTCATATATTCAGTTTATTATTATTATTTATAAATAGTGAAACGCACACTGAATCGGGTTCGACCGGATTGAACCGAACGAACTGGGAACCGACCCTCTTGCCGGTTTAATAGCTGGTCCGGTTCTGATAACACTGAATATGATAAATCATTGTACTTTATTATGTTTAGATTAAAAAGTATTATTATAATCGTGTTAAATTTTAAATTGGGTTAAACTAAATACAATGAACAAAGAATTGATAAACACTTATTATTTATACGACTTATATTTTATTATAAATTAATTGGTAATAAGAGTAGATAATCGATTTGTATACAACTGATGTTATTACATCACATTGCATGTTGCATAAGAGCTATTGATTAATCATGTTGGATTCGTGTTCTGAATATTACGTTTTAAATCTATATTTCTATACATAATACGATTCCGATTAGCAGCATGTTGAATATGGGGCAAACCCCTCATCTTTTTATTTTATTTTCTGTTTTTTTTTTTTCCTTAATATATAATTTTTACAAAAAAATACACTAAATAAAAAAAATTCAATTACGAGTTTAGTATAATAAATTACATTGAGTTTTAATTTTGAGTGAACATATATGAATGTTTAAATTAAAATCCAAAAAAAAATTTAACCAATTTTTTTTTGGATTTTAATTTAAACAAACTTATATGGTACTACGAAAATTCGAACTCTATATAATTTGCATCATTAAACTTGTGATTGTATTTTATATTTACTGCAACTTTTTTATTAAATGGATAATTGAAAAAAATTAACATAACACGAAAGTCGGTATTAGAAACTTAATGTCGTCTCGATGTTGTGTAAAAATTAAAATTATACACTTAATAAAAAAACAAAAAGAATGCAATAAATAAAAAATTCAATTACCAGTTTAATAGCGTATACTATATTAAGTTTTGACTATTGTAGTAACCTCACAAGCCGATCAAAATTAAAATTTGAAAGTGAACTCTTTTTTTTTTCTTTAAATTGCGTACGGTCAATTCAGAAGTTAAAACTCAATACAATTTGTGATACTAAATTCATATATATATATTTTTTAATGTAGTGAAATTTTTTTCTAAAAACAATATTAAGGATAAAACAAAAACGAAAAAAATAGGGACAACTTGAATTTTTTATTAAAAAAAGTGAGTATATGTAAATAAAAATATTTCAAAAAATAACGGCACGTTTGGCTTTGGCTGGCAGCCAAACATGCTGTAAAATCCAAATTTTCACCTTTCGATTAGGATTGAATAGAACAAGTTCAAAAGCAAGGTAAGTGCAAGAAAGAGACAGCCTTTTCTCTTCATTATTACTGGTGAAGCAGGACGGACTCAATGGATGGATTCCAGCGGTTGCTCCATTTGCAAATGCGACGCATGCGCAGTGTCATTGCCATCCCTCCTTCCTCCGTCGATTGCTCTTCACGGCTGTGCTTGGACCAAAAAAGTTGTGACAACCTCCCTTTCCGGTCAACCGTTAAAATTCACTCAAACCCAGTTATGATCATCGTTGAAAATACTGGATTTTGATGCATAATATGATGATACCATGGGATCAGCATAGTCAACCATCACGGTGGAGTCATAAAAGTATAGTTAGTTGATTCCATTATTGTCTGAGTGTAATGTTATGTCTCCCCAATCTATATCTGCTCCCAACCCCTGCATGTTCTGTGGACCTCCACGTTCAATGAACATCTGATTCCACGTAAAGAAATTGTTAGATTACATTGGATGAACTAATTATGAAATTTTGTAGTAGTATTATTGATTGAATGATTGGCTTTGAGACCAAGGGACAACATTGGTACTATTTGTTTAGATTTATCGAACTCATCCTCGAAAAATAGACAAACTTCTGCTGCCTACAACCCCACCATGGCTTTGGCTTGGTGCTGGAGATCAAATAAATTTTATCTATCACCATTCTTTTTCATAGATGACAACTATGTTGGATGAGCACATGCAGAAAAAATTACTCTTTAATTAAGATACTCTTCTATGCTATAATCAGAACTTCATCACCATGGTAGCATTGGAGCTTCTTTAATGGAGTATACTATTTAGTATTGGGTTATCACTTATCATGGACTGAATGGGTTCTTAGCTTTTTACTTTCTCTTTCACTTTCTTTTTGCGTGATAACAGGGCAAAGCAGACTGCAATTCCGCATGACACTTTCTGACTCTGTTTCTTCTCTCTCTAGACCAATGCCAATAAACTTTACCTTCATAGTCCTTCTCCTTCCCGGTATTCTCTTGCCGGCAGTCTACGCCGCCGACAATGTTGACACCACTACCATCCAGACTCTCAACTTGAACCCAACTCAGCCGGACACCATCCCCGCATTCCCCGAGCAATCCGACGTGGAGGGCTGTCCTCTCGACCTATCCGACGACCTCTTCCATGCCATCAAGTCCGCCTGTCCCGCCCCGAAAGGAAACGTCTACGGCGAGCTCCACCGTGCCCGATGCTGCCCTGTGTTGGCTGCATGGCTCTACTCTGCCTACTCCGCCACCGCCCTGGGTCGCGGCAGGGCGAGCCCAGCCGTTCTGGGCCGCTCGCCGACGTACGACATGCCGCTGCTTCCCGATGACTCAGAGACGTGCGTGGACGGTCTGGGGAAGGCGCTGAAAGCGAGAGGGATAAAGCTAGCTCAGCCCAACGAAACCTGCGACGTCGTTTACTGCTACTGCGGCATCAGGTTGCATCCACTGAGCTGTCCAGAGATCTTCCACCAAACCCAGAGCGGGAAACTGGAGCGAAATGTGAATGTGAAGAGATTGGAGAGAGATTGCTCTGCAAATGGCTTCCCTGGTCTCAATGGCTGCTCAAAGTGCTTGAACAGTCTCCATATGGTGAGCCAGCCCCCTCTTTTGTAGAGTCCATTCCTTCAAATTGCAGTTTTTTAGCTTTGAAGATTGCTTGTGGGGTTTTGTCTATGACATAGTAATTGCATCTGCCGAAGTCATAAATGTTAAACAATGCCTTGAATTATCAACTCGATCTTTTAGTTCAGTTGGTCTGTCTAGATTTCATATTACATAGGATTTTCTTACCCTGATGTCTAAATTAGTTTGATTCAGTTTGGCAATAAATTCTTGAAGGTGGGTCATTGTCATTTGGCAGAATGGGAGCCAAATCGAGTCTGAATTTAGAAATGAAAAACAAACCAGGAGTTGGTTCTTGAAAGTTATATTCATGGATAGAGGAGGAGGATTGAAAGGTTAAGACAACTTCATGAATGCAAACCAAATTATTAGGGTGAAAAATGAGAGCTTTCTTTAAATACAAAATTTTGTTTGTTTCTCTAGCAGAAGCCTGTTCTGAAAGTAACTTGGAGGAATTGGATTCTTGTGAAACTAATTTGTTCAAGTATTTTTTTTTTCCTATTATAACTGAGTTTCTGCATTATTGCAAGATATGTCTGTTTCAGTGACCAATTTTCCATGCTGATGCAGTTTACAAATTGACATTGCATATTGAAAATAGCATCTCAATTCTTTCCAATCACTCTTTTTCCAAAGTCAAGCATCTGGATAAATTCAAGTTTCGTTTTTCTTATTATTTAGACATCTTCACCTTTGAATTGAATTTACTGGCGAGTTTGGTGAGTGGATCTTCCTAACCCATAGTCTGCATTATCTTTTATATACATCACACAGTTGAAACTGCTAAAAAGATTTTAGTGTTGTTGGTTGTTAGAGCAATGATTTCCACCAGGCACTGTTATTTTCATTTCAGTATCCATCCATTCCTTCATTTGGGCGTTTGTATGAATTGTAATTGCAGCTACACCATAATGCTTCGTCTGCAAGCAAATCGGAGAACAGGACCACCAAGATGCATGACAAGGACTGCAAGCTCATGGGTCTCACTTGGCTCCTTTCCAAGAACCGGACATCTTATATCCACACCGTATCGAATGTCTTAAGAGCCATCATGATGAATCCCGACACTTCCGACCCTCTGTCATGTTCATTGAGCAGCGATGGCTTGCCTTTCGCCGTCGATTCCTCCGAAATCTCAGGCAGCCATTCGCTGCCATACATTGATGTTGCTGTTCATCTTCTAGTTGTGTCCTTCTGCTTGATGTATCATCTGTATTAAACTCGTAGATGGGTAGGTCTGTTCTGATTTGTTCTTCTTCTCTGTTCTAATCAAGTAAATTTTTCTGAGAAGATGATAAACGGTAAAGAATTAGAAAACCTTGTTTGTTATTCTAGATAATGTATAGTGGGACAGGATGAGGAACACAAACAAATCATGGCAATATAGCTTGCACATACTGTGTATAGGGACATTGCAACTAGGCTTGGCCAAATAAACCGGTTCGGGCGAACTGGTCTGGTCTGGTCTGGAACTGGTTTGGTTCGAACCGGTTCGGCCGAACTAGTTCCAAAACCAGACCAGTATTTTTTGCCTTCAAATAGAACAGTTCAAAATAGTACCAAAAATCAAGTTCGAACCGGTTCGACTCGACTCGTTTTTGATACTGGTTTATACTTAAATTTCAATCAAACCACTTTAAACCTATATAATTTTAGAACCGGTTTGAAGTAAAATTAACTAAACCGGTCTGAAATTAAACCAAACCTAGATATGTTTTCAATAAACCAAACCTAGAGATATATTGGACTCTCGTATGTTGATGTTGGACAATATTTTAGTCGGTTGTGGAACAGATTTTCAATCGGTTCAATGTGTTTTTCAGTCGGTTCAATGTATTTTTCAGTCGGTTCAGTGTTTTTTCAGCCGGTTCAGTGTTTTTCAGTTGGTTCAGTATTTTTTAAGACGGTTCAGTGTGTTGGACAGAATTTTCATCCGGTTTAGGTTCGGTTTGAACCGAAATATTTCCGAACCAAAATTGATATTAAAAAAAACAGACCAGAACAGTTCGAACCGGTTCTGAATCGGTTCGAACCAGACCAGTTCTTTTTTCCTTAAACCAGACCAGTTTTTTTAGAAACAGAAAAATGTACTGATTTTTTTCAAACCAGACCAGTTCAGTTCAGAACCGGTGCGGGGTCGAACCGGTTCATGAACAAGCCTAATTGCAACTTGTTTGGTGGACGAACGGAAAATTTATGAAATGTCAACATCCTCCTACCTCACTACCCATTACAGCTTGTCTGTATTAGATAGTGATACACATATTAGTTAATAATATATTTGAGTGTATTAGTTAATAATATATACTTATACATGTATACTTTAATGCAATGTTTGATTCAGTAATTTATACGTAAAATGACAAAAAGACAAATACTCTTAATTAATTTTTTTAATATAAAAATATTGTTAACATGAATTGATTTAATATGTGTAAATGAACATCAGGATCACTCAATGGAGTCATACAAGACCATGAAAGATTATAAGTGACATTCGATAAGATTCATATGACACCAATAAACATAGGGATTATTGACATAAGATGTCAAAAGTCGTAGTTTCCAATGCAGATATGAACATGGTGGTAGACACAATTTAATACTCAAAATAAGACACAAGTTTATACTTAAAATAAGACACAAATTCATACTTAAAACAAGACATAAGTCCTAATCTAACATTCCTCCAATCAAGACAGTTCTAATCTAACATTCCCATTTGTCAATCAAGACGTTCATCTTTGTTACAACCAAAGAACACAAGAACCATGTTTGGTTTCTCTGCGGTTTCTCTGCAAAAAGACGAACCTTTCTTTTATCCTATTTTGTAATTCATTCTAAAGTAGACAATGCACTATTCAGTTGAGGTAAATACTCTTGCACAACGTCCATACTCAGTGACTTTGTCATCTTGTTAGAAAAATCTTCTAGTCGCCTCGCAAAGTGTTCAAGACCAAACTTGTCATCTATTACCTTTCTCTTACGCTTTCTTATAGATAATGAACTAGATGAACATTGAGATTACTCTGTATCAGTGCAATCTTCATGATGTACTATATCTTCTCTTTCAGCTTCCATGAGAATTTCTTCAATTGGTTGAGAATCTCTATCCTTGGCATATAGCATGGTTAGTTCATCAAAATGTGGAATTTTTTTTGTCTGAAATGGACTAGCATAGAATGACTCTGCAAACAAGAAGACAAAATCAACTAGACATGTTCTATTTAATTAAAAAAAAAAGACTTGTGTTAGAAATATAAATACTGACCTTTAAATAAACTGCTCACACATTTGATTCCGCTGTGACCATTTTTCTCACATCATCCCAACCAAATTCATAAGCATTTTTCATATCATAGACCACCCTCTATTCAAGCACATCCGGGAAGTTTTCGACACGAACGAAAAAAATCGTATTCGTAACATATGACAGAACGATAGCGCGAACACGATAACACGAAAGATATTATTAAATTGTATATATACAGTATATAGTTGAAAAAAGATATTATTAAATTTTAAAAATGGATTAAAAGGAAAATATTTGTAGTAAAGAATATAACAATATGCATATCATCATTGCTTTATACATTTTATAATATTATGTATTATTTCAATTGTACATTATATTGAGATTTTGGTTCAGTTTTTATTTTATGTTGATAAATAATATATCAAGCTTTTAAAATTTATTATATCGTTATAAAAATTCTGCTCAATTTGCTAACTGAATTTCACGAAAAAAATGAACTTTACTATTTGAACTTTTCAAAAATTTATAATTTGCTAACTGACACACGAAGACAAATGCATGTATCTATCATCATTATTTAACAATAAATTATTATTTAACAATAAATTAGATATATTTAGTAAATTGCAATTTCATTTTAGAATTCACATTTTTTTACACTGAAAACAAAGACATAGTCCGATATTTTTCCTTACGTTTTTTTCGTTATTATATTCTGTCCTCGTTCGTGATTGAAGAGTAAGTCCACATAAACTCTGTTGTCCGACAAGTAAAAATGGGAGGAATCCACCCACAACCATTCAATTAATCGTGTCCACACCACATTATCTCGTACTACAACAGACAAATTAACATAATGTTACAGTAGTGTGACCAGTAATTTCGGGCTAGGCCTACCACGTGGAGGCATTTGCTGCATCCTGCTTTTTGATGACCTATGCATGCCTTATAGATTACACACAAGATCCAAAGACCGAAACCGTAGGGCACCCACTCTTATAGTATAAATACCTCTTTTCAAGCAAGACCCTATACACACAAATCCCAGTATCAGTTACTCAAATTATATATCGTTTAAAAATTATCTGCAGTAATTTTTTTCTCTGTAATGGCAACTTCCGTGGACCCGCTTGTCGTAGGTCGGGTGATCGGAGATGTTGTGGACATGTTCGTGCCTTGCGTCAACATGAGTGTTAACTATGGGGCAAAGCACGTCAACAACGGCTGTGACATCAAGCCGTCTTTGGCCATCGACCCACCCAAAGTCACCATATCGGGCAGCTCCGCCGAGCTCTACACTCTGGTCAGATGAAATTCACATGCATGTATCAACGTTGATAGATATTGTATGATCTATCTGTGCATGGCCATGGTATGGATGGATTGTTGGTTGATGCTATATATATGTTTTCTGTTGTGAAGGTGATGACTGACCCTGATGCCCCGAGTCCTAGTGAGCCCAACCAGCGAGAATGGGTTCACTGGTTGATATACTTCTCCCTCCCTCTCTCTCTCTCTTTTTATTTGATATATAATTTATATATGAATGTATGTGTACGTATATGTTAATGTAACCAACTAAATGATGTGGGTCGCTGTACAGGATCGTGGTCGATATTCCCGGCGGCACGAATGCCAACAGAGGTAAAGATAAGCAATTCTTCAGTAGCTTATCCCCAACTACATAAACATAATACATATGTTTATATACGTATTTGTGTGCGTATGATGATGGATTTTTATGGTTAAGGTTTTAGACTGAGAATACGATCATGGTTATAATTAATATCTGAAAAAGAAACGGGTTATGAGCTAACTAAAGTACATATATACCAATCTCAGGTGATGAATCAAGATTTCAGGGTTACACTTATACACATACACACACATATATATAAATCCATGCATGACTATATATTTCTTGCTCATTATAATGTTGATGGAAATGTCAATAATTTTTTCTATTATGTAAAACTGTCATTAAACGAAATTTTCTGTATGAAAAACTTCATTTTTTTGTTCTAATGATTGTTTTTCCTTTTCTCTTCCAATTTTGACTCTTTTTTCTGTGTGATTGGATCATGAATATAGTTAGGTCAGTACAGATGTCAACGTAAACCTTGCGCTTCCTTTCGTTTTTGCGGCATGATGGTTGGCGTGCGATGTTTGAAACTACTACTAGTTCTTGCAAAACACTGTCGTCCAGTTGGTCTTCAACACCTTTCTGTCATTATGAACACGTGGGCGTGAATGCCTCTGCTTGTTCCACGTATCGTGCATGTCCGATTAGTTGTTGTTCTTTTTCTTTTCTTAACCTGAAGCTAGTTAGAGAAAAAAGATATATACCTGGGTTTCAAAGGATTAAGCCAATCGGCATACAAGACAGACAGTGTGACTGTTACGACAACTGTTTCTGTGTCGTGGTCTGACACGTGGGTAATTATGAGAAAACCAAATGTCGGACCTTTCTGAGTCAGTGTGTTCAATGAGCCCGCTTCGTGTGCGTAGGGTGGTAAGGTGACGACACCTGGTTGATGTTTGTCGGAGTGGCAGCAGTGATTCCTATTGACACGTGGCACTCATTTGTTTATTCCACTTGGCTTCATTATAAATTTTCGATTCTAATGACGTGAATGGTTGGTTAATTACATGCAGGGAAGGAGATAGTGCCGTACATGGGGCCGAAGCCGCCGGTGGGGATCCACCGTTACATCGTGGTGCTGTTTCAGCAGATGGCTCCCCTCGGGCTCATCGATCTTCCTGAAAGACCGAATTTCAACACCCGCCGCTTTGCTGCTCACCACAACCTCGGCCTCCCCGTAGCCACTGTATACTTCAACTCTCAGAAGGAGCCTGCAAGCCGCCGCCGCTAGTCTCTCTCTCTCGTTCGATATATATATGTGTGTGTGTGCGCGCGCTACTGGAGTTACATAAATATACAAATTAAACTCATGTTTGGTGTATGTCCCAGTATGACATTATTACAGTAATAAATAATTACTACCGATCAGGACCCAGTTATACTTGTGTCTACTGTAGTTTTAGTTTCTATTTTCTATATAATGCATGATAATTTACTGTATGTTATTTGGATTATACTGTCTCTCACTACATGAGAGCCCTTTCAAGCTTTATTTCGCCTTCAAAACTTCGGCTAAGGGTGAGCTAACGCTGAACCATCATGTTGGGCCGACTATGGTGGGCACGAGCAGCCCATCCGCTGGTGGGATTGGGACATGGCTGAGGCCCAACTGCCTTTAGAGATTGAACATTGGCGCTCGACTCTTCCCATTCTTTCGTATTTCGACATGAATCTATCCATCCCTAATTCTAGCACTGGCTCAGCCATACCCGTTGGTCTAGTCTAAGCAGCTCAACTCGTCACCCGGACCCAACAAAACAGTATTATATCTGAACAAAGATTTTCCAAAGCTTCAAGTCATGGCTCGGCTGAGTTGGGTGGGTTGAGCCATTGGCTAAACACTTGGATGGATTGTGACACCGAGCTGTTAGAGAATATGTGTGACGGTTTGGGCAGTTCACAGGTTATAGTACGGGTTTGGTAAGAGATGTAGTCCACGCAGACCAACCGTGGTAGTAGGTAGTAGGGTCTATCTATAATTTTATAAAACCATAAGACTTAATATATATTACTATATATTTTAGGGACTAATTAAGAAATGGAGTTTTATTTAAACCCATAATTAAAAAAAAAAACGTCAAACCTACAAATTGAAGATAAAGATGCAGTAATTAAGACGAGGTATGTGCCTCTACCAGGTCCGTACGGCCAATCCAACGCAGCCTGAAGCATCCTCGAATCGACACCATCCATCACTATGTAGTACGTCTGATTCGTTCGCTAGAAATCCCCCCCTCCTCGACACATGATGCAAGTAAACTGGAGTCGCGTTTGGATAGAACGAACTCCAATTGGCCTCCGAAATTGGAAGAGATCGCAAATCCTCATTGAATAAATCGTAGAGATAATCACTGAAAGTGATTTATGGGTGCAAGGGGTTCCGCTACAATCAAGAACGTGTTTGATCAAATTGGAATTGTAAGTCTCTACGTTATCCATCGTGGCGTAGGGTTCTTTTGAATCGGCCTTTAAGGCCACCTTGATTCGGTTACAAGAACTGTAACAAGTTCTTCGAAATGTAGGCAGCATTGATCATGGCGTTGAGGACCGATGGGTTATCGGTCTTGGACCCGAGTATTTTCGTATTCGGCCCAGACGAATCTTGACCCGCATAACATATAAAAATGTCGCCGGGTGAGGAAGGTTGGGGCGTTGCTCATATGATTCATACATTGGCGTCGCTCCACTCTGATGCGTCAAATGTATTTTGTCATCTTCAGAATACGAGACAAGAAGGTACGAGGTTTAAATACATGTCAGAACACCAAATGAGTACCCTAGTCTATTCATCGACGCCCCTATAACCTAGTTCGGCCATTTATGACAAAATATTGTCAAGGCTGACAGAAAGGACAACCTATTATAGAGTAGTTGTCCTACTACTCATCATCACCTCTATCAACCATGTTTCGCTCACCTCAGAGACAACTCAGATGACCATGGTAGGAGCTCACCTTACCGTGATCCAGGTAAGAGGGCTATAAATACCTCTCCACCTACCTCATTTCCATATTGAATGATATCATTACTCTCCCATCTAACTTTCTAGGCTTGTTCATTTAAACCGGTTCGGCCGAACTGGTCTGGTCTGAATCAGTTCGGCCAGGTTCGGTCAAACTGGTTTCAAAACCAAACCAGTTTTTTAGACTTCAAGTAAACCAGTTCAAAGTAGTACCAAAAATTCAGTTCGAATCGACTCAATTTTTTATATTAGTTTATACTTAGGTAATGCTTATGTTTGGTTTAAATTTTAAATTGTACTAATTAATACTTGTGTATTAACTAATACCTAATTAGGTGGTTTATTAAGTATTAGCTAATGCTAAATTTAACCTAGGTAATGCAAGTTTACTAAAATCACCCTCTCAAACTTATGACAAAAAAAAAACTCTCAAATCTAAACCTAGCGTAGCACATTCTTCGACAGCAACAAAACACCTCCCATAAGCTATTCTATCTGCGTTCTTCTCTACAACAGAACACATCAAATTCTTATTTGTTCTTCTCTGCGTTCCTCTCGGCAACTCCTCTCGGCGTTCTTCTTCAACTTCTCATAAGGTATTCCTCCGATTCAATTATGATTTTATGTTTATCAATGTCCACATACACAATTATTCAAAACAAACGCTCGGTTAACCTCAAATTCGTCCATGTGATGTGGGTTTTCTTGTTTTGTACTGTGGGTTATCAATCTCCACATACGTATGTATTCGACCATGTTTCTTGTTCTTGATTTGTATGTATTCCTCCACATACAAATTCGCATATGTAGTCCTCTTGGTTTGCTTGTTTTGTCCTGTGAGATTTCTTGTTTTCTTATTCAATTTTGAAATTAAGCAATTAGAGCGGTGAGTTTTGTTTTAATTTGAGATATGTGCTGCGCTAGGTTATAGATATGTGGAGGCACAATGGTGATTAGAGCAACAATGGATTTTCTTAATTTTTTACTGCAAACATGTGGCTATAATTTAGTGTATTATGACATATTTGCAATTTTTAATACTGAGTAGTCGTTGATATTGTGTTAGTAGCTCAAGTTGATTTGTTTAATTTTTCCTTTATGATCACAAATATGGATATGTTCAGTTTAGAAAACGAAAGAACAATGAGTAAAACGGTTGTCATGGTTGAGTTTATAGTTGTCATGTCTGTTTACATAAATATATTTGTTAGACGCTTCTTTAGTAGACGCTTATTTGCAGAGTCATCCTGATGCTGGTCCATTCCAGACCAAATCTTTTCCATATTTTGATGAACTAACCACATTATATGCCAAAGATAGAGCTAATGGTAAAGATTCTCAACCGATTCAAGAGGTTTTCATGCAGGTTGAAGCTGAAGATATATCACATCATGAAGAAGCCAATTTTGAGCAGCAATCTCAAGGTCCCACTAGTTCATCATTTGGAAGGAAGCGTAAGAAAAAAGACTTTGATGACAACTTGGGTCTTGAACAGCTTGCTAGACACCTAGATGTCTTAGGTGAAAAGATGACGAAGTCACTAAATACAAATATTTTGCAAGAACATTTACTTCAACTCAACGGTGCATTATCTACTCTAGAAGGAATTACAAAAGATGAGGAAAAAAAGGCGCATCGTCTCTTTGCAGAGAAGACAAACTTGGTTCTTGTGTTTTTTGGTTGTAATGAGGATGAACGTCTTGAATGGCTAAGAGGAATGCTTGATTAAAACTTGTTTGTTGTTTTGAGTATGAACTGTGTCTTATTTAATTATGACATTTTTTAATGAACTTGTGACTTTAATGATTAAAGAGAATATTTTAGTTTATTTTCTTGTTGATTATTTTTTGTGTTTTTTTTTTGCCAAATTTTGTGAGATTAATACATTTTATTTTAACACATGTATCGTTTCACGTACATAATATACTTACATTATAAAAACAAATATAAGGGTATTTATGTATTTTAGTCACTTTATGTAAAATTTGTACCTAACCAAACATTGTATTAGGGGTTATGTATATCTTAATACATGTATCCATCCAAACACTGTATATATGTAAACATGTATTAATATATATTAATACAGTATATTTTAATACGGAGTTAATACATGTATTAACTAATACATCAAAACAAACGCCCCCTTAGAGATGTCTTCAATAAACCAAAACTAGAGATGTATATGTTGATGTTGGACAAGATTTCAGTTGGTTGTCGAACAGATTTTCAATCGGTTCAGTGTGTTTTTCATTCGGTTCAGTGTGTTTTTCAGTCGGTTCAGTGTGTTTTCAGTCGGTTCAGTGTGTTTTTCTTCTGGTTCAGTGTGTTGGACAAGATTTTCAGTTGGTTCAGTTTCGGTTTGAACCAGATTATTTCTTAACCAAAATTGTTATTTGAAAAATCAGACCAGACTAGTTCGAACCGGTTCTGAATCGGTTCGAACTAGACCAGTTTTTTACCTAAACCAGATCAGTTTTATTAGAAACAGAAAAAGTACTGGTTTTGTACAAACCAGACCAGTTCAGTTCTGAACCGATTCGGGGTCGAACCAGTTCATGAACAAGCCTATACATTTCCTCTGCATTTATAATCCAAACGCCCAAACGAACATCCAAATGATTTTATTATCGGATGGGAAACAACGGAAACACCCTAGGTTTTCCTTCTGTGCAGGTCACCGGAGCAGTTAGGAGCGATCCACCCGAGGAAAATCCATTTACTGTGATCCAACAAAGACGTTGGGGTAATGACCAGAAACTTGAGAATCTGCTGACGAGGTTTTGCGATGCGACTTATAAGTCAAATGGGAGGATGGTCAACTAGGTTAACACGTGAGTCAAATTTCTGCTGTTGACCCGGCCTGCCACCCCTATATAGTGTCGATCTGTTATTTGCCCGCCACCCTTATATATAGGGGTGTCAATTTGTGAGTTGGGTCGACCCATGAATGATGTTAGCCATAGGTTGTGTCAGGATTGGTTTGACCCAAACACGACCCATCTATAAGTATGAGTCAAATATCGTAACCCAAACCTGACCCATGGGTAATAGTAATGACAAAAGCATGGGTCATACTAACCCGTTCGACCTCCCTGACTCGCAGGTTAGACTGACCCGTTCGACCTCCCTGACTCGCGGGTCAGACTGACCCGTTCGACTTTCCTGACTCACGGATAAGACTGACCCGTTCGACTCACCATCACCTCCAAGTGATACTCTTTCAAGCCTTACATTCAATCCAAAGGCAAACTTCCTTATTGCTACTTCATGGGATAATCAGGTCGGTTGCAATTGTCTTTGCTGACTAACTTCCTTCACATACATTAGTGTCTTCTGATCTGAAGCCTTCCTCATACGAAGTGAATTATGGAATTTTATTTCGTCCACACACACAATCTAATGTAATTACATACAAGAAAGAGTCACATAGGCGCAGTAGTACATTAAAGTTAAGTTCTTTTGCTTAATGTGTAATACGTACATACAGGCGAGATGCTGAGAGCTCACACCAAAGTGGAAATACAGTTAACAACGCACTTCAAAAACCAGAAATCATCATCAAGTAGAAAATGTAATTATTATTTAATAATATATAATTTATATGGGTAACGAGTTGACCATAGGTCAAGACTTCTGACTTAAATCTGATCTGTTTTTTCA
The DNA here is from genome assembly GCA_946814005.1 of Chamaenerion angustifolium. Taxonomy (NCBI): domain Eukaryota; kingdom Viridiplantae; phylum Streptophyta; class Magnoliopsida; order Myrtales; family Onagraceae; genus Chamaenerion; species Chamaenerion angustifolium. Next base: position 32,659,539 of record OX328271.1, on the reverse strand, counting down.
CGGGTCATTCATGGATTGCGTCAAAATTATCACTGAGTCAAAATGTCTGACTCAAACACAACTCGTGGACAAGTCACAGTTTGTGACAATTTTTAACACCCCTACTTATATAACTTATATAGTACCTTAACTTTTATGCGCATTCAGTATTGATAGTTGGTATCTCCGTCTAACCCATAATATAATCCTTAAGACATTTATATTTGTTAATTTCTTCAAAACTATTTAATCAGTTCCAGTCGTACATTTTCGTATTTAATCGTATTGCTTGAAAGAAGAGCGGATTATTTTTGATAAATTTATAGTTTTATATTCATCTTCGTTTGTATCATATAATATATTATTATAGTAGTAGATAATATATGATTCAATAACTTAATTTTAAAAACTATTCGATTTGATGTAATTTTCTGTACTTTAATAAATCGATATTTTACAAGGTTAACTAAACTATTAAGTGAACTTTAAATGAATGTGTAATTTATTAGTTGAACTTATTTTTCAATAAACTAATTAATTTTTTTTATTGTGTAAAAGCGTAGCTTCGTTCATTTTTGATTAACTTCAGTTAAAAATACCTTAAATTGTTTATTTTATGATAAAATAACATCAACACAAATTTATAAGACTAATATATAAAATTCTTAAAATTAACAAATTTTATAGTTAAATCTATATTTAATTTTCTTTTATGATTTGTTAACAAAAACAATATTTTAAATTATTATGTAAAATTTGAGTTTTGTGGATTTTGTTAAAATATTTTCATCGTTTTACTTCTGGTATTGTTGGATTATAAATAATATTTTATTGAAAAAAATAGCTATTGTGTAGGGCCTTCAATTCGATCATTATTCTTTCATACTAATGAATATACAAGAAAATTAATGTTATAACGCATGAAAATATATGTAATCTGTAGATGACTCATCATTTCATCATTACAAATTAGCAGCTGATCGTTACCAAGTTAACTGAAGAAGATTGCTGGTCTGGTGTGTGTTTGTCTCCATGCAAAACATTGTCAAGCAAATAGCTCCTTCTTGCTCGCATCTCAATTTCGAAGGCTGTCCGACCTTGAGTTTTGTTTTGTTTTTGCCTCAAAAACATTTTACCATAGTAACTTTAGAAATACACCACATAATTGATAATTCAATTAATTACTTGCCTTTTGCGTGAAACAGACTATCCTAGTGTTTTATTTAACCTAATTGTTAGATCATCCCTATTCCCTATAGTACATATTGCATATATGTAAATATAAAACATGTTTTATTGCAAGTTAAAAAAATAACCCGACATGCACGCGATCTTATTTATGTATGTTCTATATGCATTATATCTATATCTAAGTGACAAACTAATGAAAAAACAGCTAGCATTTCAGTATCTATACGTACACATATTTGAATCGAACTTAGTTAATAACTAGGACGTATAGGGTATATATTACCACGGTTACTTGTGACAATAACTAACATATGGGTTTATATATATTAGTAAAAATAAAAATCATGTCTAATACAGTAGGCAAGAAAAAGACTTTGGGTTTGAAAAAACTAGGTAAAAAATATTGACTGTAGATTGTGGTAGTGTTGTTTCCAAACACAGAATCACTTCAAACAATGCCATCGTCGTATGTAGTTTGTTGTGTTTTTGAAAGCAAACTCAATCAAGGTCGAACAGACAACGAAACAAAGCAAACCTGCTGCTAAGGAACTGTTGACTTGGCAAGGTCAGCATGGAAACCACTCACCTTATGTACAAATGAAAAAATCAAGTATCTGGTAGAGTATTCGAAAGATGAAGAAGGAGACGACGTGATTGAGTTTGCTGAAGTTAGATGCTTGTTTTATAGCTCAAAAGAGAGTAGCTGTTTAGCTGCCCATCAAATCATCAACTCCTGCATTGACTTGCAGATATATAATACCATGCATGAAGAATGTCGGGGGTAGATATGCTGGTGAGACTCAGATCCTCACTCTATCACTCTTTGTGTGCATTTGAATCCAAACTAAAAATGACTTATTTTTGTATATATAATAGACGTGATATTATGCAGGGTTAAAAACAAAACATCTTCCTCTTACGTACCTAGATATATACTGCATGAAACTGGAGAAGAAATTTACGTACACCTATATACATTATATATATATATTACAATTCTAAATTTAGTTATAACTAAAAATATTGTTTTGTCCTTGCCAAAGAGGTATTGTTAATCACTCAAAATAAACCCTAAATTGCTTCATTTCTGAAACTCGTCATTTTTATGTATGGATTATTAATCCATAGTGGTGCATACGTTTGTATGATATAATTTATTTATTTATTTATTTTTCCCTTGGCATCTCACCTAAAAAAACCTATTATATAATATATGATGGCATTTCCATCTCTCACCGAAACTAAGGGATGAATTCAGAAATTAAGTTCAGGGAGTAATCATTAGATTAATTAAGTACAAATAAAGTTGAAGGGAGGTGGAATTTGCTTAGATTGTATCATAAGTATCGTTTTTATTTGGAGAACTACCCACACTGAAAAAGAAACTTTAATTTTTCAGAAAATTTTCTATGTTCTCTTGAATAGTTTTATTTCTTTTCCCATTAAGCTTTCTATTGATACTTCTTACCGAATAAACAACACTGCGAAACTCATATATTTGAATAAATAGATAGATTAATATCATATAACAAATTCTCTCTGTTGATCTAGTTCAGAGTTAGTGGGAATGTTGCATACATAGTTTAGGGTGTCAACTACCCATTTGCAATGCTTAAGAATGTAAACTGTATAATGTAAGAGGACCGATCCGAAATAAAGACAGAGAGAGTAAGTTAAGCGGACCACAGATTTTCAAAAACTTATATCTCGTCGTTATGTTTGGTCAGATTTTAAGTTTCCCTCTTTAAAGTTTAAATCGTAATTTTTTTTCCTCATGTTTATCTAAAATGCAAGTTTCTTCTCTCCGTCAACTTTTCCATCCAAATCTAACATAATAAATTTTGAAAATTGTAAAAATAATATAAAACTTTCAAAAATATTTCAATTTAATCATCCCAAAACATTTTCAAATGTTACGATTGAGTATTGATTTTATCGGGGTTCGATTGGACTCCAATTGGGGAGGAGGGGCTCAGGTTTGGGTCTTGACCGAGACCTGGTCGCTTACATCTGGGGGGTCGGTCCGTGTCAAGACCCAGAACGACCGAGCCTCAATTGAATCGTGACTAAATTGTAACACTTGAAAAAGTTTGAAATTATTAAATTGTGATATTTTAAAAAGTTTTCTGTTATATTTGTAATTTTCAAAACTAATTCTATTAATTTTGAATGAAAAAGTTGACGGAGAGACAAATTTAGACTTTGATTAAATATGAGAGAATAAAATTTAGGGAGAATAAAAAAACTTACCAAACATTAAAGACAATATAATAGTTTACACTCAAATTGTGTCTACCTCTCCAGTTGCCAGTCCATGTCAAATTGTCAATTGTCATATAGTCGTACGTATTTTTCTGTGAAAAAACATAGTACATATATTTTTGTTGTTGTATTAATTAAAGTGGGTCCACTATTAAAATCAACAAAAAATGAATAAATAATATATATATCTAACTTTCAAAATTAGTAACATGACAACGGCAATAGTAGCGGCTCAGATTTGATCTGGACTTTCTAGGAAATTCAGTTTGCAACCAATAGGTTTCAAGGAAAGAGGACGGAAGATTGATAAAATAAAACTACATTTTATTTTATTTTTAAAATATCACATTCCATTTTTTTTGTCAAGTATATCACATTCCATTTAAAAGTACGTAATAAATAAATAAAATAGAATTAAAAAAAAAATTGTTTACGTCTAGAATAATCACATTCCATTGTTTTCTACAATTTTTTTTTGACTAAATAGTGGATAAAATTATACAGTTTATACCACTATCTAAAAGTGGTATATATGTGTGTGATTAACAGAGAATGATACAAATGTGCATCAGAATGTGATGGTATTTGGTAGTGAAGGCACCATACTTTTTTATAAAACTTAAGTTAAATTTAAAAAAATGATGACAATGTATTTTTATAAACGACCACTATTAACGATGTCAACACCTATGTTTTATCTATCTTAGTATCATATATGCTTTATATGAATCGTTGAATTAAGTTAACTTTAACTTTAACGTATACATTATACATTTTAATTATTATTAAATATATACTCTGATTATATAATTAAATATGTAATGTGTATTATGCATTTCTACCCTAGGATGCATTTATATTGTATTGTGGTTATTTTCCGTTTATTATCCATTAATATCTCCAACCAGCATTCCACATGTCCTGTGTTGTTCATCAATGAAGTGGAAACCAAACCCTAAACGGCTAAACCCTAAATAGTTGAATAACAATTGTCGCAGCAGATATGGACTTTGTGCTGTACCATAAAGTCAAACACACACAATGTCTTCGAATGCAGGGACAATATTCACTACGTTAATCAACACAAACGTAAAGAAATAAATGAAATATAAATAAGCGAACGGTGGTAGAAAGTTTTATTTTTAAGTTGTAAGTTTGTGTTATTATGTTTATTATATTAGATTTATCAAACATATACGATAAGACGTTTCTAGTGTTATGTTACTTAACATAAATACTACATGTAATTTTTTATGCATATTTATATTGTGTTATTGTTAATTATGATACCTAACACGAAAATTAACTCGTTTTATCGTATTCTTTCTATCACGTTATTTTAAATTTTTGGTTCATCCATTGAAACCGAGAACGAGAAGTATAGTTTTTGCCAGAAGTATATTATCATCACTTTCCACATAAAATAAACAAGTTGATGCGTACTTTTTAATAATTTTATAAGTTTACATGGGCTTGTGGGCTCACATATTAATGCCTGAAGCTGGTACTTACCCAAGAAGCGGAGGAAAATATTAGAGCCCAATGATGTGTATGAGTATGAGAATGCATGATGAGAATATGCTAAAGGTGTGGGAGAAATGAATAAGACTGTTATTTTGAGAATCAAATAACCTTAGACAAATTACAACTTAATTGATCTACTAATATTGACATATATCATCGGGCTCGATGGAGGATACAATCGATATGTGATTCATTTATCGGATGTGATAATTCGTGTGTATCGTGTATAATTTTGGCGTATCACTAATCGTCGCTTGTCATTAACTGTTTCATTATAAACATATAAGTTTTAAACGTGACACGTACGATAACAGATTACACGTGACACGTACGATAACATATTACACATGATAACACAACTTTTTGAACACACGACACGAAATTCATAATTTAATTTTACACTCAAAATTTAAAATTCACAAGTGATTAAAAAACAAGTACAAGAATAATTATAAATATTATTTACATATATTTTTATATCTAAAGTGTTTAAATACATTTATTAATCGTGTCTAATATATAAAAGTTATTATGAGATGTCTTAATGTCAAACTCATTTATGATATATATCGTTTATGTTTTATGTGAGAAATTATCGGCTCTATAATTGTCCGAAAGAAATCTTCAACTAAAATTATGAAAATCGAGAAAGGTAAGAAAATAATCCTAATTGACAACAACATTAATAAGAGTAACGTTATAAACTGAGAAACTTAATTAGACACAAGTGAATTAAAAAATAAGAATATTTCTATTTCAGAAAACTATTTGATTAATTAGGACTTATGAATGATGGAATCTATTTATCCAAAAAAGTCAATTATAGGTTGAACATATTATAGATTGGGACAATACTTTATCTTAGGGATTAGATTATAATTTTTTAAAATCTTATATTATATTATTATCGTATCAAAATAATAATAATTGTATATTTTTTCGGTAGTCTCCTGAACCCTAGTCCTCGGCTCGTCGCTATATCCGAATTTTTTTCATGCGACGACGTTTGTCTGATGAAATCAACAGACATAGAGAGTGCAATTAATTCATTGATTGGTAGATGTTGCCGATGTGTTTGTGATTGCACGTGAGAACACTGGATTTAGTTGGGAAAAACAGGTGGAATAATCACATGCAACCACAACTTTTCAAATTAATTAAAAAAAATACATCTTTCAAAATAAAAATAATCCACTGAATTATAAGTCGAATGTTTGGTAGCCTCTTTCTCTAACTATCTATAAATAAATAAATAAGTTAATTAATTAATATACAAGTCTTACATATTCAGGTGCTGCTGCTGCAGAATCTAATGACATCAAATAATTTCTTAATCAAACTCAAGTTCAAGAATCTTGTCATCTAGTAGTTTGTTTTCTGCCATGAATTCCTTGGATAGAGTCTTCCAAATACTGACCTGGAATGGAACAGCTTTTTGTCAACTCTTTCTTGCTATTATATCTTCAAGGAATCATTCATATATATATATATATATATAAACATATATTATATTATATAGATGGTAATTATCTTAATGCATGCAGATCAAATTCGAAGCTCATTCTGCCTTAGCTTGGACAATAGGTTATATTGTGATACTACAACTATAGACTACATTCATCTCGAAGGGTTAACCGTGAATCGTGTTGAAGATAGGTCGTATTAAAATGTATTTAACTCAAATACAATTCATAATTATTGATAAATTAATTTTTAAGATTAAAAAAAACGTGGATTAAAATCCATGACCCCTGAATCCTTCCCAATTTAATTTTTGTGGTATGAATTCTACGAGTCAATTCGTTGACCCGTGCGACCCTGGTAGATCCATCTGATCCATGAACTCATGTAACCGATTGATCCATACAACCCGTGTGATCCATAAATTTTCATAAAGCATAATTATTATATGGATCCATGGATTGGCTTGAGGGTAGTACAATCCAAACATGATTTTTTATGTGTAGGTTGAACAGGTCGCGTCAAGACTCAAAATAACTCACGGGTCAAAAAATGTTCAACCTAAACTCGACTCATAAGCAGATTACCTACAGATTGGGTTAAAAATTGACACCTCTAATTATAAGTTTATATTCTTAACACAATTTTGAATCCAGTTGGGGGTGGGATTAGGGTTTATATACGAACAGGCATCTCGTGTATGTATGGATATCGATGAAGAGTACCAATTTAACTAGCTATATATATAATGTTATATATTACAAAGGGTGGGAAAAAAGAAACACTAATCTTCAGATATCTTGGTTATGGTTATGCCCTAAAAGTCAAGTCAACTCGCCAGGTAGCTAGGAAAGTTACTGTTCCAGTTGAGAAGATCTTTACATTATGGATCTTGTCAAAGGGTAATGCTTTATTCATTCAAAACAAAGATTTCAAGTCCCAAGCGTCAAATTTATGACTTTTAGGTAACTAAAATTCAACACCATGCAGAGAAGCAAGGTAAATATGAAATTGAAGGTAAATATGAAATTGAAGGCAAATATAGTCAAAACAGATATATAGTTAATAATCTTTCCATTACATTGCTGGGGGAAAAGTATGAGCACCGGGAACATAAAGATGTTTCATTAAATTATTTAATAATCATAACTGCACCAGCTAATTACCATAAGGTACTGTAAGTTTTTTTATATGTAATTTTCAGCTGTAGAGATAGTTTGAGGTTCAAATCTATCTTTGCAGCTTCCATGTAGATCAAATTAGTAGTAGCTTCTTGATCATGACTGTGAGGCAGATGATTCTTCTCCTCTCGAGCTGGATTCGTCTCTTCTTTCCAGGGATGGGGGGTGGAATTTCTGGTAATTAAAGAGAGAGAGAATCTGCGCTGCTTGTGTAAGAGAGGTCCACTTACCCTCACCATGGTTTCGTATGCAGCTAATGAGCTTGTTGCCTTCTTCTTCAGACCACGCTCCTTTCTTTGTCATCTCCTTCTCACAACAAGCTAGGTTTCCTCATCGAAGAAAATTAGATGATATATAGTCGTCTCGTCTCTCCTCATCAATACGTCTGTGCTGTGGTTTAATTTCTATCTCTCACACACAGAGAAGATAGAGATGAGCCTTGGGGTGTATTAGGTTATTCTCCACCTTTCTGAGTATTGTGCAGTTAAGGAACGTGTTGTTGAATATTTAGGGAATATATGATACCACATCAGAATTTTAGTACTGAGCTACGTTCTGGGTTGGTGAGCTTAGGAGACTGAGCTAGGTTTCTCAGTTCTGGCCCTTCTGGGGTTGAAAACCCCCAAACGAGCTCATGTTCAGCCATTGAGGTTCGGGTGAAATGGATGAAGAACATGCAGAGATGAAAAATTGGTGTCACGTGGGTTCATTCTCGTTTCCACGATCTTAACGGCAAACGACTAAAATAAAAATCAAGATCGAAAAAACAAAACTAAAATCGTTGTTTTTGATCTACAAAGTTATCCGATATTTCTGAAGTGCTCGAGGTTGGTCGGCGTCTAATCGTAATCTAATCGATCTAGGTACTGACCCCTACTATGAAGTCAGAACGTTTATTACAGTGTTATCAAAACCGGATCAGACAGACACTTCGACCGAGAAATGGACCCTTGTCTGGTTTGATCAGCTAAAATACAGTTTTACATACTAACAGTGTTTGAACCGGTATGAACCGGCCGATTTTCAGTTCACTTTTTTAGTGGGGGTTATTTTTTAACAAAAAAAATGATCGGTTCAGGATGATAGAAGAAGAAGAACAACAAGAAGAAGAAGAACAAGAAGAAGAAGAGAGGGGGGTCAAAGTCATTCCATTATATCGTGCTTGACGATGTGGACCTTGAAGGAGATCTGGGTGTCCTTGAGGGGTTTGGCGAAATCGGCTATCTTGGATGCAGTTAAGGCATCGAACTCCTCCAGCAAATTTCGGAGCTCCTCATCGCGATTAGGCAGATCAAAGGCTGGGAGGTGGGGTAGAGGTCCCCAATCAACGCCGAAAAGGACAGAGGTAGGGATGACGTGATTGACGACGACGGCGTCCCCGGGATAGATGTAATGATCGACGACCCAGCGAATGACGAATGTGCTCTCGTCGAAGAGGTCAACGACGACGACGATCTTGCGGCAGGCGTCAGCAGTGGGTGTGGCAGAAGTAGTGGGGTGGCCTGGTGGAGGGCTGGGGTGGGATGTGAGGCGGAGCGGGGGGAGGTGGAAGAGGGCTGGGGTGGAGGGTTGGGGCTGAGGGCTAGGATGGGGCATTTTTTTTAAACTTATAAATAGTGAACCGCACATTGAATCGGTCCGATCGAGATGAACCAGATGATCTGGGAACGGTCCCCCTTGCCGGTTCAAGGATCGGTCTGGTTCTGATAACACTAGTTTATTATTTTCCTTTATTGCTAATGTACATTAATTATTTATTACTAATTTAGAGAATTTATTAATTAATATTTTTTAACGAGTTATTAACTGAACTTATATGAAATTGATGATGAAGATATGTACGCGTCCATCACTTGTTATTAAAATTCAGCTACTAAATTACAAAATTTTCAAAAGTCCAATTAGTAATTTTCACAAAAAAAAATAGAGCAAGAAAATAAACAATATACAACTTACAATTTAACAATAAATTAGGCACAGTTAACATATTATAACTCTACGTTAAAAAAAATATTCAACAAATAAATCGAAATCTTAAGGTTTATTTAGTAAATATATATGAGAGCTTCATATTAGAGCTCTCAATGGTTATGGTATGGTGCGAATATGATAAATATTATAATTATAAAATATTTTTAAATCACATACCATAACAATAACCATTACGAGTGCAACTTTCAATACCATAACAACATCCATAACTGTGGTTATTAACCACAGTTTTAACCGTATACTCATATTTATTACCACATGTATAATGGAACACCATGAATATTATCTTAATAAATATATAAACTATGTTACAAATAAAAATAATATTCAACTCTAACATCATTCAAACTTAGCATTTCTGAAATTATGAATTCGTAAAATTTAAAAGTGAAATCATATTTATGTTATTATTATATACTAATATATTAATATTAAATAATTATTATATTTATATAATAACAATATGAGTATGACTAAAATATCATAATTATTATGTGTAAGAAATTAATCACCACAACCATATCACACCATAATGACATTTAACCATATAAAACAATTACGGTTATAACTACATTTTTCGGGTTTCACCACACATTGTCTTCTGGTCATATATACTAAAGTTTTGATTTTTGAATGAATATTAATATATACATAGTATATAGTTTTGAAAAAACATCTAAATCCGATGTCAGAAAACGGACCGACTTCTATAAATGTCTTGACTTTTGTAGATACAAGGAAATCTGGGTCAATCTATTTGTTTCTTTGTCTTTTGATTGTTCAATGATTGTCCTATTGAATGGTAGATATGGGCTAACGTTTGGTTGATTAATGTGTATGTACTTAATAATCTATGTGCACACATATAAAGGTGTCGAAGAACTCGATCCAGTGTTGTAAGTCAACTTTTTTTGGGGTAAATAACATTTACTAATAAAAATCAACATGAGATGGCCAAAAAAAATAAAAAATCAACATGATTACGCTAAGATTTTTATAGATTTTTTCAATTATCTTAATATTATAGAGAATGCAATAACTTACAAGAGCCGACAATATGACATGACGCGATTAAATAACAGACATCATCTGTTTTAGAGTGTACATGAGTTTGACATTAACACATCTTGTATCTAAACACTTCTGATCTACAGATATCTGTATAAACACGATTATATACAATTAACTAATCGTGTTGTGTATACTTGTGACACGTTTAGACACATTTAGGTATAATAATAAAAAATTAATGGAATATCCAATTACTTTTACTTTTTTAATATTAAACTTTAAATACCTTACTTTGTATATATGAATTTGTATTCTGAAAAACATGTGAATAACTTGTGAAATAGTAAATTCTGTGTATAATCGTGTCGTGTCTAATCGTATCGTATTTAATCGTATTGTGTCCAACAACTTCGTATCTAATCATTTCGTGTCTAATCGTATCGTATGACCCGACATGTTTTCAGATATTTTTTTTGTTCATTAAAGGTAATCGTGTCACGTATTGTGTCATGTGTGATCTACTAGTTAATCGTGTCGTGTTTAAAGTTTTGAGACACGTTTAAGACTTATCCGTTTAGACACAACACATGTTTAGACATGACACATGTTTAGACACGACACATGTTTAGACACGACACATGTTTAGACACGGCACATGTTTAGACACGACACGATTGTCACTCATATTCACAAGTTTGAACTCTTGGAACAGTTGGTTAATAAGGCGTACGTCTTATGTTTCACATGGTATTAGAGCGCGCAGTTTCAATTCATGGTGGCACTATGAAAATAAAGATACTCTCACTATTATTAAAATGGTTGAGGTCGAGCACTAAATCAATGGGTAAACATCAATTTAAGGAAACATGTTAAGACGCACGTCTTAAGTTTTACAGTTTTGATTAATATTACTTTTTAATTTAAATTTGTATTATTTGGTCATTTATATTTAAAAATATTTATGTTTAGTTTAAATTAAAATATGTTGTTAGTTTTGCTCAATTAGATGAGCATGTGATAAAATAATATACGGTAAATATAAGTGAGTAACTAGCTAGCCCTAAAATTAATAGTGTAATTTTTGTATAGTGATCCACCAAAATAATTGAAGTTTTCTCCTATCTTAGTTATGTCTTTTACAGATACCATCTCATAATTAAAAATTGAAGGCACTTAGGGTTTAGGTGCGATGTAAACACCCAAGTAGAACCACCTTCTTATGTGTTGTGATCTCCGAAGGTCTGTCCCATTTCATAGACAAGAACCAATTTGTCCAACACAGATTTTAGAAATTGGAAATTTGTATAGACGTCTCTTATTTAATAAGTTTATTATGTGTAATTTTTAAATATGTATATATGCATTATAAAGTTATTTCATTCTCACAATACATATACAAAATAAATTATTTCGTATATATATTGATATCATGTACATACAAGATTTATGCATATTCATATAATATTATATAAAATAAAAATTGTCCATACTATTTCTTAATTCGCCTTAAAAAGTGGGTCTTAACTTGGTTCACATCAATTTTGTAAGAGTGCTCGTTCTATTAGTATCTAGGTGGTGTTTAAATAAAAAATAATAATATTTAAACTCATAAATTTAATTTTGAACTAAAAAATAAAAATGACCTTTAATAATCCAATAATTTATATTTATCATGACTATTTTGGTTATTTAAATGTCTTTCTCAAAAAGGTTATAAAAAATATTTTCACGGAGACTAGAACTTATGACCTTATAACTTGAAGACATACGTATTAACCAACTACACACTTATGCAACATTACAATTTTTATCACTATATTTTTTTTTTCTCATGCACCATTTTATTTTCTCATGCACCAAATGAAATTATATTTTCACTTTATTGGACATTAAGATAACAATGGATCTAAAGACTTAGATCATTTATAAAAGTTATAATATCATCTACAACTGAGAAAATTTAGATTGAATTAATATTTCAAATATGCATTATCTATTATTTGAAGTAATAAATAATTAAAATGTACCATTTATTATTTATCTGATTTTTTTAAATTTATTTTATTTAATTATTATATATGTTATTTTATATAACTTTACAATTTTACATAATAAGGATAATTGTATATTATGTTCTCAAGTCGTCATATTTATTTTTTGTAATTGTGACTTTTTTTAATGTTTTTACAATTAATTATATAGATTTTTTCTTATTCAAAACATTCTCTCTTCTTTCCAAGAAGTTAAAGTTTTTTTGAATTGTGAGGACTGTCGTTATAAAAATACATTTCATCTATAAATTTAAATAATTCAAATAGAAGTAAAATCGATCAAAATTGACTATATTTATATGTTGAATATACATAATCTATCGTGTGAAGCAATAAATACAAAAATATTAATCAAATTTGAAAGGAGATATTTGATTAATGAATATATGTTTTAGGGTTAAATACCAAGGAGCGACCTGAACTTTGGACGTTTTGCAATGAGCTACCCGACCTTTGAAAATTCAAAATGGGCTACCTCAACTTTGAAAATGGTGCAAATAGCTATCTCCGTCCAATTTTCCGTCAATTGTTTATGGAAATTCGTTGGAAATTCGTCAGGAATTGGACGGAGGTAGACATTTGCACCTTTTTCAAAGTTGAGGTAGCCCGTTTTGAATTTTTAAAGTTCAGGTAGCTCGATGCAAAACGTCCAAAGTTCAGGTAGCTCATTGGTATTTAACCCTATTTTTTATAATGATAATTATGTATTATAGATTATTTTCAAATAATGATATGATTAAAATGTTAAAAAAAATTATAATTTTTTTGTATTATTAATATTAATGCATAAATGATTCCAGCTGCCCAAAGTTGTTAATATGTTATTACTCCAAACTAATATCATCCAAAATTTAGGTATTACATGTCGAGAAAAATGTAACAAAAATATTTTACTACAAAATTAAAATGACCCCGGTGATGTGTTGAAATAATATTTTACGAATTACTGAAATAAAAAAAAATCAATATTAATTTTCAGTGTTTATTATTTATTATCTTTACAAAATATTTTTAGGTTTGGTCAAATTTAGATTCTATGAGTATTTCTTTACTTAACTCTACATTTTAAATATATCTAAAATTAAAATATGAATTTACCTAACTCTCAACCCTACTTTATGAACTCTGAAAATATTAAAATAAAATAACTCTGAAAATATCAAAATAAGGAAAAAATTAATCAAATATCTAATTTTATTTTTCTGGTAATTTTTTGATGTTGTCACAGTATATTTTTGATAATCGTCGTTTCATAGACATGGTAATGAGTTTGTTAAGAGATCTTAAGAGTATATTAAATGTCATCACTGACATGTTCGGACTTATGAGACAGTTGGTTAAGGCGTGCGTCTTAAATTATAAATAGTGACAGTGCTCAAGTTCAAATCCATGGGATGTCAGTAGTATAATAATCAAAGAACATACTCAATTAAAGGTCGGATGTCGAAAATATAAAACTCAAAGAAACGTCGGATGTCAGGAGTAAAATACTCAAAGAAAGGTCGGATGTCGGGACTATAATACTAAATATTCAAATAAACGTTGGATGTTAGGACTATAATACTCAAACGAAGGCCGGTCAGATATCATGAGTAAAATACTAAAGGAAAGGTCGGATGTCGGGAGTATAATACTCAAAGAAAGGTTGATCGAATGTCGGGAGTAAAATACTCAAAGAAAGGTCAGTTGGATATTAGAAGTAAAATACTTAATTTTGTCCAAATATCGACATATATATTTTTTGATCATATTCTTAGAAGCAAATATGATAAATATTTACCGTGCTTGAGGTGTTGATATGAGAATTAAACATTTGATAAATATATATGAAATTAAAATATAATTAAACTTAACTTACCCATATTTTATAAACTCTGAAAATATAAAAGTAAAATAAACAATAAATAAATTGATCAAATATATAATTTTATTTTTTTTGTGCAAATTAGTCGGAGTTTCTTGATGTTGTCATGGTATATTTGTAATAGTCGTTATTTTATAGACATGGTAGTGAACGTGTTAATTTTTTTTTTTTATTATATATATTAAAAATTGTATAAATATTTACTAATATGTTGTTAAGACATTTTTTTCAACTTAATTCTTATGTTCTTTATTATTATCGTGTATTTTTAACGAATATTAAATTAAATATATGTATTTTAATAATTCTAATCACTCTACTTTGATAGTAATTATTACCTATGTTGTTTACTAATTATGCACATTAGACCCCGGCACGCGCTACGCGAGTACACGTTGTCGTCGTTGGCCGTGCGTGAGGTCTTACGAGAACATGATCAACCCGACTCCTAGAATAATACAAGAATAGTACAAGCATTGAGCACTTCATACACATATTATTAATGTAAAACTAAATTTAATTTGCATAAGACACTACGGGAGAGAAACAAAATAGTGGCTAAACATCACGACTCAATGTGTATTGAGACATGATAAATGAAATTAAATTCCATATCACGGCTCAAATGAGAATGAGCTGTTATTACGCTATTTTAACGGCTCAATACACTGAGCCGTTACATTTATCACGGCTCATATTGGGGTTGAGCCGTGATAATACGTAATTATTTGTTTATTCGGCCCATTTATCATGGCTCAAATTGGGCTTGAGCCGTGATAAACACATTCCGTCGCTGTGATAAATGTTTATCACAGCTCAATTATTTTGAGCCGTGATAAATGTTTTTTTTAAACAAATAACATTTATCACGACTCAAAGTGCATAGAGCTGTGACAAATATATATGTCGGGCCTTGCAGAAGACATACTTCATTCTGCAGACTTGCCCTTGCTTCTTCGTTGCTCTGTGTTCTTCTCCTCCGCGCCGCGCCCGTAGCTCTCCAACAGGTAATTTCTTCAATTAATCGAAGTAAATGTTAGTCCGAACTATTATATGTGTAGTCCATGTTCGATTTTGCAGTATAATCCACTGAATCATCCATTCCGTCGAAATCGCCACTCCGATTTTAGGTATGAAGTTTTCAATTTTTTCTTCAATTTGTTCATTGAATTGATCTTCCCAAGCCTTATATGTGTTCTACTTGTTAGATATAGTGTTAGAATTGTCTAAATCCGAAGATTTGAACAATAGTTTCAAACCCTAATTTCTCCAAGCTAGGTAACCCTTGATTTATTTCGAATTTATTGTTTATAAGACATGTATATCAGCAATTAGTCATATATTATACATCCTCATGACAAATTTTAGTTGCCTAGTATAAATTGAATGGATGACAATTTTTTTTAGATTGTTAGGAACTTTAAAATTTGATTGTTAGGAACTTTATATTTAAGTTGCCTCAATGATGAATTTAAGTTGCCTAAATGTTTTTTTTTATGGTTAGGAAGTTTAGAATTTGACATGGATAGAAGTTGGATAACAAAACCAAGAATTAGCAAAGAGTATCAATCCGGTGTTAAAGACTTCATTGAATTTGCTAATAGAAATGGCTTGGTTAATGGAAAGATGATATGTCCTTGCCGTAAATGCAAGAATAAAAAATATCATGTGGCGGAAGAAGTAGAGAGTCACTTGGTTTGGAATGGTTTCTTGGTTGGATATACAATATGTTTTTTTCATGATGAATCGTGTGTCCAAACTCAGCTAAATAGGAATGATGAAATGAATACTCCTATAAGGAACAGTGAAATAAACACTCATTTGGATGGACAATATGAATTACGAGATTTATTTCATGCTGCCATGGGATCTGCTCCGTCAAATATTGTGCAAGATAATAGTCCAGTTGTTGGTGATAATGACGCTTCCGGATGCAGGCCCTGAAAAAACATGATGCAGGCCCTGAAAAAATTTCACCTCTTCAAAAATTAATGAGTGAGTGTGAGAAACCATTATATCCCCATTGTGAATCATTCACAGTGATATCATTTATCTTGCACATTTGGAATATAAAAACAGTTGGTGGCTGGTCTCGGAAATCAGTTGATATGCTGTTTGAAGTTTTAAGACTTGCATTTCCTTCAGCAACCTTTCCAGTTTCTTATTATGATGCTAAGAAATTGATTACAGAATTGGGTCTTGGGTATGATAAGATACATGCATGCTCAAATGATTGCACGTTGTATTGGGGTGAAAATGTTGAGCATTCCAGTTGTCCAACTTGTGCTCTTTCGAGGTGGGAAAAACATAAAAAAGACAACACTGAAGATTGTACAGAATAGACTACTTCTTCGGGGGAAGAAAAGAAACCTGCAAATGTTGGAGAGTGAGTTTTAGGCAGTGTATGCCTTATCATATTGTAGATGTTGATGAACTTAATAATTATCATCGTTGGAGTCGAGAAGATGTTGGAGAATGAGTTCTACTTTACTTTATGTACTTCATCTTTTATGTTGAATATATATTATTATTTGGAATTTACCTTATGTCAATTTATAGTGTTATTTTGTATTATCTAACACTATGTTCACTATTAAACTATAAGTGTCTTTTATATTGCCTTTTAGTGAAAGAAACATACCTAACACATATTCAGGTTCCGCTAGTTACAATGATCATTCTGCTAGTTGTCCTACACCAACTCCTTCTCACTCAACATCTGAGGGACAGGACGAAGGTGCATTGTTACTGACTCATGTGGAGATTTTAGGTGATGTAATTTACAAATATAATGTATAATGAATTGTTATAGTTGTTCTCTCATAATCTTTGAAATTTGATTAACAGATAACTCTGGTCGTCGATATTGGCGAAGAAGTAAGCTTAGCCCAATGGAAGTATGGAAAATGCAAGATGGGAGAATAGTTATTTACTGTAACAAATATGGTCAACCATATGGTAAATCAGGAAAAGTTTTAGGAAGTTGGCTTGGACAAGTTGCTCGTAATTCCAAGCTATGCCCTTTGAACTTCAAAGGATGGAAGAATATGCCAGATAACTTCACAAAACAAATACTATCCATTACAAACGTAAGTTATATGTTCATTTTTTTGCAAGATTTTTTTATATGTTTAACTTATTATCTATTTTCTTACAAACATGTTTGCAGACGAAATTTGTTTGTCCGGATGATAATGGGTCCTTTGACAAGTTTATAATGAAATCAGTCACAAAAAAAATGGAAGGATCACAAAAATTCTCTAAAAGCAATGTTTTATAAGCCGGGGGCGACAAAAGAAGAACTCAAAACAACTAACATTGAAGAAGTGGACAAATGGCAATGAGATTTACTAGTAGATCATTAGTTTTCTGATGTAGGACAGGTTAGGAAGTCTATTATTTCTGATCATTGGTTTTCTGATTTACTATTGATTCACATTGCGTTGTATTTATTTGTTGGTTTATGTGAAGGAATCATCCTCTCGGGGAAAACAGACTCGGTCACAACAATCATCTCTTCACACCACTGGGTCAGAGAGTTTTGCGTCTGCAAGATATAGATTGGTATGAATGCTCCTAAACACATGTTTAAATTAATTGACATATTGTTAGTGTTGCTTTACAATGTATTTTATCGTATTTATTTATTAGGAAGTTGAACGTAAAAGACCCGTGGGGAGTCTTGAATTCTATGAGTACGCCCATGTCCATAAAAAAAGTGGTTCGTTTGTTGATGATGAGGGCGCGTCATTAGTGGTAATATAAGAAATTTTCAGTTTAATTATGAGTACAAGTTATATTTATAGAATATGTTGTGTTAACATCATCTTCATTCTTAACTGTGTGTTGTAGGAAAAGGGAGAAGCTAAATTGCAAGAGTGTGTTTCTCATAACCCGAAAGAGGATCCACTTATAAGAGAAGAGAATGTATATCGTGAGGTTGTAGGTGGACAAAAACCGGGGCGAGTCAGAGGTTATGGGCTTGGTGTTACACCGACCATGATACTTGGATCAAAAAAATTTAGCTTGAATGAAGCAGTCGTAGAGAAACGTGTACGAGATCGTCTCTAGGCAGATTATGAAGAGAAATTGAAAGAACTTGAAACTAGAATTGAGGCTAGTGTAAACACCTGATTTTGGCTCGGGGTAAAAAAAAACCGTACGCGAGGAACCGGGCGAAAAAAAACCGAGATAAAAATATATTTATATATATTATATTATATATATATATAATATTATATATATATATATATATATATGGCCGAAAGAACAAACATGGTCACATTCATGTTTGTTCTTTTGGTTCATGATCTATTATAAAAAAAAAATATTAAAATAATAATCAATTTGATTTATAAAACCAATCGGAAGGATTGTAGAGAAGGAGTGCTTGGAGAAGGACCGTAGCTCACGGTGAGCTTCAATGAAAAGAGAAGAGAATAAAGAAAAGGAAAAATAAATAGTGAGTGAAAAAAAAATGAGTGGAAAAAATACCGATAATTATCGGACTCGGTTCCTCGTACGGTATTAAACTCCCATGAGTTAGGTATATTTCTCTCATCTTCAATATCATATTTTGTATTTTCTAAATGTGAAATAAAATTGAGAGTTTATATACATATATTATCTATTTATGTATAATATACTTGTTAATATATATATATATGTGTATATTATATATTTATATTATGTTTATGTAATACTATATATATCTATATGTATAATATATATTTATATTATGTCTATGTTATCTATTTATCTATATGTACAATATATATATATATTATATATATGTGAAAAAAAATTCAAAAATGACTTAGGTCATTCCCAAACTTTGATGAAGGTTACAACTCGGTCCTTGGACTCTCGGGTCATTTCTGGGACGTTATCGAGTGTTATAAACCAAACCGGAAAAGTTTTGGGCCATTTGTGCAATTTTTTTTTTAATTCAGCTCATTTTTAAAAAAAAAAATTACATTTTGATTTCTAAACTTTTCTAGACATTCCATGATTTCTCAAAATGTTACAAATAAGTCTAGAATAATTTTGGGGTTATTTTTGGAATTTTATCAAGTGTTACAAATAAATTTAGAATAGTTTAGGGTCAATTCTGTAATTTTAAAAAAATATTTTCAGTTTAGTTATAATATTTTCAAAAATTACATTTTTGATTCCTAAATTTTTCTGGACATTCCATGACTTTTAAAATATTACAAATAAGTCTAGAATAATTTTAGGGTTATTTTAGAACTTTACCAAGTGTTACAAATAAGTCCAGAATAGTTTAGGGTCATTTCTGCAATTTTCGAAATATTTGTCCAATTCAGCTCAAATTTTAATAAATTGCATTTTGGTCCCCATATTTTGTTGGACATCCTATAACTTCTCAATATGGGACAAATTAGTCCAACGAGCTTAATATCTTAAAAAAAAATCATTCGTGCATGTTTTGACACGTTTAAAATGGTTCGAGAGTTAAACCATTTTTTTTCGAGCACGATTAACTTTAATTCTCTTTTGTTTATTTGAAATTAACTCATAAAAAAAATGTTTATACATGGTTTAAGGAAAATGCATATAGTCTTTTTGGCCAAACATGATCAAAACGGGCAATTCGGGCAAAATTGGAAAAAAAAATTCAAAAGCAAATTAAATGTACCGAAAGGGCAGATTATGAGCTCGCGAGCTTTTAAGACGTAATCAAACCCCCGAACTCGATTCTCTGGACGTAGACCTTTCTAAGCCCTAGGATGTTGATTTCATGTACCCTAGGCAAATTTAGGATTCTGATTAGCCTTTAATTAATCGGTGGCGACTCGTTCAATTTTTTCGGTCCGGTTGATGACCCCGCTCGACCGGACCCTTCGCTCGCCAAGACCCGACATTTTCAAAAACGAAATTTAAAAATATTTTCCAAAACGGGTCAGGAAAGTCGGATCCGACGTCCGACAGCTAGAATGGAGGCTAAAATGGAGGCTAGATTGGAGGCACAGTTGGGAGAGATGTATAAACAATTCCAGATTTCAGGTCATGCAAAATAATATGCAAGGATATAATTCTCTTCAAAAATTCATGACAGGAGGTTCTACTGATGTCCCCCCCTTTTGACAATTTTGGTTTGGGGTCCTCTCATTTACCAACTGGAAATCAAGTAAGTATATAATTTACATTTTGCAATGATATCATTTTATGCATTACTGTTTGATGGATGACCATATAAATCATCATTCTAGCCCGTAATCTTTAAATGTTGCATCTTATACTTTAATTTTTGATTGTTTATATAGGATGACCATATAAATCATCATTCTAGCCCGTACACCCCTTTTACTAACCTTATGTTGGGTTCTTCACAATTACCAGTCGCAAATCAAGTAAGTATTAATTTTCACGATGTTTTTAGTGTTTTGGATATTTTAGTTTGCATCTTATAATTTCAGTTTGTTAATGTTATGATTTTTGGATGTTTGTATAGAATGATCAAGTAACTCATCAATCAGCAGCATCTAATAGTGAACAATCTGCTATTGGAAGTCAAGAAAACGATGAAGAAAATGAATCGTTTTAGTGAAGACAGTGTTCTGAATGAAGGCTTATTATAAGATATTATATATGTTTTTGAATTAATGAAGCGAACTGCTGGATATGTAATGTATTGTTTGCAAAAATTATGATTTTGGTATGTAAACTATTCAGGTTATGGTTTTTCAGGTTATTGTTGTATGATTAAGATTATAATATAGATTATTATGGTTTTTATTTAAAAAAAATTGTATTTTTCACGACTCATTTGCATTTGAGCCGTGAATAATAAGGCTTTTAAAAAAATGAAAATAATTATCGCGGCTCAACTCAAAAGCGTCGCGATAATTATTTATGCGGCTGGTTTTAGCTTGGGCCGGCAAAATGTCACGGCTCAAACGAAATTGAGTCGTGATAATGCTGCCGACGCTTAATGTTACGGCTCAAATTCATTTGAGCCGTGACATTTTTACGGCCGGATATTCTAGCCGTTACAAATAGCATTTTAGGTCGGTAATGAGCATCTCTCCCGTAGTGAGATAATGAAATAATAAAATTTAAAAACTATTAAATAATTTTTAAAAATTGCTCGAGCGACCGGGATTCTTTTTGATAGTGTTATATGCTTCCAGTCGCTCGAGCAATTTTTTAAAAATATTTAAGAGTTTTTAAATTTTATTATTTCATTATCTTATGCAAATTAAGTTTAGTTTTACATTAATAATATGTGTATGAAGTGCTCAATGCTTGTACTATTCTTGTATTATCCCAGAAATCGGGTTGTTCATGTTCTCGTAAGACCTCACGCACGGCCAACGACGACAACATGTACGCGCGTAGCGCGTGCCGGGGTCTAATGTTCATAATTAGTAAACAACATAGGTAATGATTACTATCAAAGTAGAGTGATTAGAATTATTAAAATACATATATTTAATTTAATATTCGTTAAAAATACACGATAATAATAAAGAACATAAGAATTAAGTTGAAAAGAATGTCTTAACAACATATTAGTAAATATTTATACAATTTTTAATATATATAATAAAAATATTTTAAATTAAATTAATTAAAGAACATTTCGTAGATAAATGCATAATGAATACCTATATATGTTTTTGCTAGAAACAAATATCAATATATTTATACAAAAATTTAACTAGATCACAAATTATGTTGAGCTTAATTATAAAAACATAATAAAACATTAATTAATTAATTTTAGAAAAAATACTAAATAACATTTAAATCTTCAAACATAAAAGCAACATGTAAAAATACAAATTTATTACTACTATGCCAAACTTTATTTTAAATTAACACATAAAATCATAATTAATAAATACAAATATTCAAAAAAATATATTTATATGTTAATATATTATGATATTGAATGCTCAAATATAGTTTTAAGTTCAAATAACTTCAATTACCTTTAACATAAAAAAGATTTATTTAATAGATATTTTTAAATATTTTTCAAATAGTTCCTCTTTATTGATAAATTATTATATTAGTGATATAAAATTATATCTTTATTATTAAGAAAAATCATACATAAAAAATCTATATTTAATATTTCATCACTAATATATATAATTATTTTATAAATTTAATATATCCCTTATTATAAAATATAATTTAAAATAAATAAAATAAAATATATTTAATTTATCATATATCTAGTTATTATATAATTGTAGGTAATGTTCACCCGTGTTACTTACCGCTTCCAATGTAAATCTAACTCATACCAGCGGTGTAGGTAAACGCACTGCGGAAAATCTAACGGTCAACATTGTAAATTGCTGACGACCGTGAGAGGAAAATCAAACAGCACAACTGCCCAAGATAGGATGAATAGACGAGTTTTTTCAAAATCTGTTTATTTTAGAATTTTTTTTTGAAAAAGTGAATATCCAATTTTTTTATTTAGCAAAGTGTCTATAGGCGCGGGAACCCGGGGACGCGCCTATTCTATAGGCGCGACCTGGGGACGCGCCTACTCCGAAGGCGCGTCCCCAGGTCGCGCCTACTCCATAGGCGCGTCCCCAGGTCGCGCCTAGTCCATAGGCGCACGTGTCAGTTCGCGCCTATGCATAGGCGCGACCTGGGGACGCGCCTATGGCGTATTAGGGTTCTTTTTAAAGAACCCTAATCTTCGTTCTCGGCCGCCAGCTCCTCTCCCACGCTCCCGCCTCCTCTCCGACGCCAGCTCCCGCCTCGCCAGCTCCAACTCCAGCCTCGCCGTCTACAGCTCTGTCCTCGCCCCGCCGTCTCCAGCTCCATTCCTCCTCCCGTTTAGCTCCAGTCCTCCTCCTACAGCTCGGTCCTCGCCGTCGCCCCGCTCGGTCCTCGCCGTCGCCCCGCTCGGTCCTTCCGACATCGCCTCGCCTCGCCTCCGCAGCAGCCACCTCGCCTCGCCTCCGCACCCAAGCCTCCAAATCAGACGTCCGCAGCAGCAGCCGCCTCGCCTCCTCCGCAGCAGCCGCCTCGCCTCCTCCGCAGTAGCCTCCTCCGCAGCAGCCTCCTCCATCTCGGCGGTAACAATTATTTTTTTTTAATAATTTTTTTTATATATAAATTTATGATTATTAATATTTATTGTTATGCTAATTAGTCATATTAAATTAAAATAGTAAAATTATAGTGCTAATTAGATCATGATTAGTAAAAAATTGTGCCACAAAAATTAATTGTTATAACGCCAAAATTTATACTGTTTAATTGTACAGTTATCATGCAGCCGCGCGTAGTTATGTCAACTTTGTCGCACGGTACCAACGTGATAGATGTTGGTCCTTTAGATCCATCGGTCCTTTGGGGTCAAGCTAATCATCGTTCGTCGGATCTGAGCGATAATCAACAAATAACGTTTCGCTGTTTAAAAGGCGAAGGAAATCTAATTTCCGAAAATGCACAAGCGATTGTGCAAGCTGTTGGTTTATGGGATGTGGTTGTTATGTCACATCCCAAACTCGATCCAAAATTACTGACATCATTGTGCGAGCGTTGGCGGCCGGAGACACATACATTTCATCTGAGACATGGGGAGATGACGATCACGCTTGAGGACGTAGCTGTGATTCTTGGACTTCGTATACACGGAGATCCAGTAACAGATGATTATGCAGCTGAGGAAGACATGGATGCTGCAGGTCTTGAATTATTAGGTCTGAACTTACAAGGTCGTAAAGATTTTGTTAAGTTGACTACGTTACGACAACATCTGTTTCATCCTCATCTTACCGCCGAACAACAAGCGAGGACATTTATCCTCATGATACTTGGTGGTGTGTTGTTTACAACAACAAAGAAAGACAAGGTGTCTTTAATCTACTTACCCCTACTGAGGGATTTAGAGAGAGCAAGTCATTACAGTTGGGGTTCAGCTGTTTTGGCGGCTACATACCGGGGATTGTGTGATGCATCGGAGCTCAACGCTGCAACATTCTCAGGGTGTGCCATCCTATTACAGGTATTCCATATTAAAATTTTGGACTGAATATTTAGAATTGAGCCTACAATGTTATTAATTTTTTCCAATACAGTTATGGTCGTGGGAGCACCTTCACCTTGGTCGTCCTGTGCTCCAGGGTGAAGTTCCTGGTGGAGAGATGCATCCCTTAGGATACAGGTTGATTTTATTTTTTTTGGATTGATTGTGACAAACATCTGTATTCGTTATTTTGCTGAAATCTAAATGGTGAATATTTTTCTTAATAGGTGGGCATTTCTCAAAAGATCGTTCAGTCACCAAATTCGAACTACGAATTTGGTGTACTATAGGGATGACTTGGAGTCTCAGTCAGCTGATCAGGTACCATGTTTGAGGTTATTTTTCTTATCTACGTTTCGAATAATATTAACCCTACGTTGTGATTGCGAAAAACTTTCAATATTAGGTGACATGGGTGTCGTACAGTCCCTTTAGGTTGGCTACTGCACCCCCTGTCTGTCGTGACCACCCCGAGTTATTCCGAGCGAAGGTGCCACTTATCTATTTTAATGTGGTCGAGTGGCACCGTCCAGATAGAGTTATGCGGCAATTTGGACTGCAGCAGCACATTCCAGAGATAACACCTGCTGAGGTTCAAGATCATGCGCGACTGCATAAGATAACACGTAAAGGTGCGCAGGGGGAGCGTCGTTGGACGTCAATGCATCAAAATATGATTGCATTATGGAACAACCGTGTACCGTTTGTGAGGCGGGAAGACCAACCGGTGGTGAACGTCTCGCAATACATGGCATGGTATCGGCAAATAACCCGACGATTCATTACGACTCCATTTGCCGAAGCTAGTACGCCTCATCATCCAAGAGCTCCGTTTGTCCCTCACGGGGGACAAGTAGAGACAGTGGTAAGTACCCACGTAGTCCTTACTTCTGTCTATCATTGTTGTTAATAATTGACTGGGCGAAGCTTACTTAGAAAATTGTCGGTCGTCGTACGATGCAATCGGTCAACTACCTGTGTACGCCGAACACATCCGACAGTCGGATGAATTAACTGATCGTGAGCTGAGGGTACTTCACGGAGGACGTGTTCGAGGAGCACCCGGGCGTGGACGTGGGAACATCGGGGAAGCCTCCTCAAGTCGAGGGCCTGGGGGACCGGCACGTAAATTTAGGGCTGTTGAACAATTGGAGTACACCGAAGAGGAAGAGGAAGATGAAGGTGAATATGATAGTGAATTTGACTGTTCCGACTAGTTTAGTGTTGCATTAAGTAATATTGGACCTTATTACAACATATTGTTATTAACTGCGTGTAAGAACTATTGCATTCATCTTCTATATTATTTATCTATTTGTCCTAATTTTTGTAGATTTTTTTGGCAACCTTCAAAAATTGACATTTCTTACCGACAACCCATTTAACCCCCCCTAAAACGATGGTCTAGAGATGATGCTAATTTTTTTACCTTTTTATTATTTTCCTAAAATTTTACCGGACACAAATACTGACATAAAAAGAGTAATGCCACTGGTTACATGAAGTTCCGACATGTACATTTTTCTTAAAAATTACAACATCTTATACGTACGATATACTACGTATTACAACATATTGTTATTAACTGCGTGTAAGAACTATTGCATTCATCTTCTATATTATTTATCTATTTGTCCTAATTTTTGTAGATTTTTTTGGCAACCTTCAAAAATTGACATTTCTTACCGACAACCCATTTACGTACGATATACTACATATTACAACATATTGTTATTACAACATTTTTCTTCCGACGCCTAATGTGGAGATTTACATGTCTTCCGGTTGTGTCCACTTCCACCGCATTTGGAGCAGTTGTTTCTCTTGGGCAAACCTTCCCTAGCGTCCATCTCGTTATGGATACGGCTGGATTTTCTTCTACCACGCTTTGTCCTCCACCTTTCCGGATCATGAGTGTACGTCGGAACGTCAAACTGTGGCCAGCAGTAATCGTCCGGTACTGGTTGAAAACATGGTGAGTATGCTGCCAGACGTGCCTGGTTCGAATATAGCGGATCAACGTGAGGAGCCCATTGCATCCCTGCCTTAGTGAGAGCTGCCATTCCATGTGCACACGGGTGATGATATATTTGCCATAACCCACACTCACATGTTTGCTCAACCACGTTAACCGTATAATTCCCTGGAGTGGTCCAACCGACACCTTGTACAAATCTACCAATATCACGGACTTGGAAAACACCGTGTTCTCGACTGAACTGGGCCACTTGCATCCTGCCAAGCTGTTTCTGTGCGCGAGCAATGGTCTTTTGGACAACGTCCGACCACACCTTCGACTCCTCAATGGCAACCATTGCTTCGTGTCGACGCGTGAAGAAGTACGTATTGGACCTCCAATAAGTTAGTTTCACTAACTCAGTCAACGGCAATGCCCTTGCGCCTTTCAAAACGCCGTTAAACACTTCAACCAAGTTGGTGGTCATGTTTCCATACCGCGCTCCTCCATCATACGCTAAAGCCCATCTATCGAGGGGTATGTTGGATATCCAGTCCTTGTACTTTCCATCATGGATCGCCAATAGATTAGCATACCAAACATCGAACTTACGTTTATCAGGTGTGCTTGCCATTAGGTAAAGCTGTTTCTTCAGGATAACACTTTTGAAGACGTGATTGAAATTACTTGCTATGTGCCGTGCACAAAAGCGATGTGTTCCAACCCCGTATTGACAATATACAGCCTCGACCGCGTTAATTATTGCCCTGTGCCGATCAGACATTAGACATACATGGCGATCCTTGGTTACGTTATCCCTCAGATGCTGTAAAAACCAGTTCCAACTCTCGTTTGTTTCTCCATCTGCAATACCAAATGCCAAAGGATATATGCCATTGTTAGAATCGTACGACACGGCTACAAGCACTTTTCCATTGTATTTCCCATACAAATGTGTCGCGTCTATACTTATAAGAGGCCGACAATGGGAAAAGCCTTCAATGGCTGGACCGAATGACCAAAACATCATTCCAAAGGTCGCTACTCCAGTTTCCGCATTTACCCTTTTGGGCATGAAATCATACACTGTCCCAGGGATATATACGGCCATAGCCGAAAGTAACCTAGGGAGGTTTACAAACGCATCCTCATGCGTTCCATATAACGACTCCAACACCACTTGTTTCGAGTACCACGCCTTCGGATATCCAATCTTCGAGCCAAACTCGTTCTCCACCATCGACCGGATTACTGAAATTTTCAGTCCGGTGTCAGCTAAAACAGAATTTCTTATTAAAGCCACTATCATCTTGCAGTCGATGTTTTGGTGTCGCTCGATGAGGACTTCATTAGCACATGTATGTGGAGAATTCAGTTTGGATATTCTCCACAATCCAGTATGCTTAAACAGACTTCCTCTCAATGACCAAGAACAATTTGTTTGATCAACTTTACACCTGAAAACAATTGATTTTGGAGTGGATGTCTCGACAATACACACCTTCGAATTTGCTATGTGCCATTTCCTCACAGCGGCAGCCAACTCGTCCTTACTATTAAACTTCATGTTTGTGTTCAAGAAACTTTCACTCGACGTGTCATCATCAGCCGTAGACCACTCATCCCTTGATTGGAAGTTGTCTATCCAATTACTATCCACCCAATTTTCAGCAGTGGGTTGCATCATTTGCACGTCGTGTGAGCTACTTCCACCATGGCCACCTCCGTGTACATCTTTAGAGTTCTCGCCAACTTCAAACACCTCTTCGTTGTCTTCATCAATGTGCCCTGTAAAATGTTGACTATACGGATCTTCTGCATTAACCACATGGTCATCTGAGAGTGCGTCAACGTCGACATCGTCATCTGAGATATCATTGTTGTGACCATGCAAAATATTCACTGTCTCCTCACCCCCATCCCCGATGTTTGGAATCAAATTGCGTTCTCTAGTCACGCTAAACACAATAAATCGACTAGCAGAACTTAACTCTAAAGCAAAAGACAATGCCGAATCCGACCGAATACGCAAAAATTTGCACAGTCCATCAGTATCCGTAAATTTATATGAAATGTTTATGGACATGGCTTCAACATCCGGCCAACTACACTCCATACATATAATTTCCTTTAGGCGACAAAGAGAGATATCCAAGGTAGCTGTAGTAATACTGGATGTACCACCAACATAAACCTCATTACCATTCTCGGACACTATTTGGCCGCCAAATAAGCAAATTATACCAATTTCTGTCATGCTTGATCCTAACAAAATTAGTAGTATCAAAATGCTTATCACATATGATATATACGTAAATATAACTCCTACACTTTTTAATAAAATTAATATTATGAAATATATACAAATAAATTACTTACCTTAGATGCTGATGAAGAGGAAGATGATGAAGAGGATGATGAAGCTGATGAAGAAGACGATGAAGAAGACGGACAAACGCAATTTATCGAAGTTGAATGTTAAAATTATTGATTTTTACTGTTTGAAATCGTACAATAATCGACGGAACCGCATATAATTGGTTCATAGGCGCATCCCCAGGATGCGCCTATTTTAGTAGGCGCATTCTGGGGATGCGCCTATGAACATTTTTCTAAATATGTTTAGACGGTATATACTTTTTCAAAAAAGTTTTCTGACATATACACTTTTTGAAAAAGTTCTGAATAGACGCAGTCACCGATACGAAGAATGGTGAGACCAGTCATTCACCTCTGAAATTACGCAATTTTTAATTAGAAAATATATTAGTTTATTAACTCTTTAAATTATTTATTTACAAAAATGTGTGACATTGTGATAAATATTCTAAAATTTTAGAGTTTTTCTTGGTTTTCTTTATTTATATACAATACAGATTGTTATTTTTTGGAAATAACGTAAAAAATACTTAAAACATAAATATGCTCTTTGGTTTGGATATATTCTAACTTCTTAAAGCCACTTAGAGGTTTAATGAACATATAAAATTAATATTTTAAAATGATAGCTTTCTTTTCCTTTGTTAAAAAAGTTGTTATGTTCTTAACACTATAAATACATTTTATCTTAAATTTTCTAAAATCCAACAAGAGTTTTGTGTAATTAATTATAGGGTTAAATAGCAAGTAGCTACATGAACTTTGGACGTTTTTCAACGAGCTACCCGAACTTTGAAAATTCAAAACGGGCTACCTCAAATTTGAAAAAAATTCAAATAGCTATCTCCGTCCAATTTTCCGTCAACTGTCATCGGAAAGTCGTTAGAAATTGGACGGATGTAGCTCTTTGCACATTCTTCAAAGTTGAGGTAGCCCGGTTTAAATTTTCAAAGTTCGGGTAGCTCGTTGCAAAACGACCAAAGTTCAGGTAGCTACTTAGTATTTAACAAAGAGACATTAGGGGTCTATTTTCATTATGATCATCCACTATCAAATTTATGGCTAATCGAGCGTTTGATCCACATAAATTGCAATAATTCTCATAGTTTTCGCTAGTAGTAATTCATCTTTAATTGTTCAAATCTCCGCCGCTAACCTATTCGTGATACACAACCTTTAAATGGCTCCAATTCAACGAGTTCCTTAGCTAGCATGCCTGCGCAGACTTCTAGTCCTGAGTTACCAGTAGTAGATTCATCATTATTCAATCC
The DNA here is from genome assembly GCA_946814005.1 of Chamaenerion angustifolium. Taxonomy (NCBI): domain Eukaryota; kingdom Viridiplantae; phylum Streptophyta; class Magnoliopsida; order Myrtales; family Onagraceae; genus Chamaenerion; species Chamaenerion angustifolium. Next base: position 32,629,392 of record OX328271.1, on the reverse strand, counting down.
ATCCGAGTTCCGAAGAGGCCATCTAATATGAATGGTGTCACGAAGAAATGTTATTAGCAATATCCTTAGCCTGAAAAGGATAATGACAATAATATTTGTACTCGCCGATTTATAATTAAAATGGGTTAAATATTAATGTGACCCTATATTTGGGCAAAAATTGAGTTTTGTGCTTATATAAAATACTCCTTTGGTAGAATTCACCAATTCAAAATTTTACAAATTTTGATTCTTCATGTTTGGTAATCAATTGCATTTACTCATTACGTCATATTTTTTATCCAACTTAACCGTATGTGTTTTCAAAATTGCAAAAATAGCAAAAAAAAACTTTTAAAAAAGTCACAACTAAACACTTTTAAACAATTTTATATGTTACAATTGAGTTCTAATTCAATCGGGAGATGAACCAAAGTTGAACAGACCTCAATGGAGGGATGAAGGTTTGGGTCTTCACCCAGAGACCAACCTCCCACCCATGGGTGAGCTAGGTTGGGTCAAGACTCAAACCCTAACCCTAATCAAATTGGAGCTTGATTGAGACCTAATTAAGGGACTGAATTTTGGGTCTTGACCCAGGTCCAATATTAACCCCCACCCATGTGCGAGTTATTCTGGGTTAAGAACTAGATGTTAATCCCAATCGAATTGGAGTTCGGTTTAGTCCATTCAATTAGGTCTCAATCGAGTCTTGAACGAATCGAAACTCAATTTTAACATATAAAAAATTTCGAAAGGTTTTGTTGTAATATTTTTGAAAAAAATCTGTCATTTTTATAATTTTCAATATATATATATATATATATATTGATAAGTTTGGATGGAATATCTGACAAAAAAAATAGATTCAATTGATGAAGAAACATGAATGACTAAAATTTTGAAATTCCATTTTAACCTAAATATTAATATATTTTTTCGTCTGGTAGGATTCGGCCTGTGTGTGGATAAGTTTATTGGTAAGAAGAAGAAATACAGCTGGGTGTGCATTTAATTTGTGTTGGAGTTGATTGAATAAGTCAGCCAAGCTCTTCTGACACCTGTTGGAGGGAGTGCTGAGGTAGCGAGACAGATGGCGGCCATACAAGGCAGTAAACGAAGCACAATTGTCACGCACAAGACCAACTTAGAAGGACCACGGTCCTCCCTTTCAAAGTCAATTCATAACAAATAATTATTATAAACAATAAGGAAATTGTTTACGTGTTCAAAATAATAAGATTAATTATCGACGTTGGGATTACATAATTTCAAATTTAATTTACGATTAAAATCACTTTGCGCAACATTTTAGTAAATCAATTAGCTCAGTAACTTTCTACGTTGTTCTTCATTATTTAATATGATTTGACTTATTTAATTGGGCCTTTATAAAAACGATTAAATTAGAATATCTGAAACTAAAAGAATAGGCTCTGACTAAATATTTTAGTTTTTTATCTTTATTTATTTTTTGTTGAATAAATATAAATGCATGCATATATTTGTCACGTATTCTTAAAGTTCAGCTAATAAATTACATTTTTTTAAAAACGTTCATCTAATAATTTGCAGAAATAGATAAAGTAAATTAATAAATAAAAGGTATATTTTTATCACAATTTAATAGTAAACTTAATAAAGCTAATAATAAATTACAATGTTACATACAATCAACTAATAATTTATTCAAAAATATTTAACTAGAAAATTATTCAAACATTTAAAATTCAACTAGCAAGTTAATTCTTAACTCTATTAGATAATAAGTCTTTTTATAGTGATGTTTTCGCTCATAAAATCAAATTTACGAGACTATTAATTAATGGTATATAATTTATCCCTTAAAATTATATTAGGGCGTGCATATATATATTTGTTTTTTGGAGATATGCTGCTTAAAATAAATAAATAAAAACTCATTAGGATACTGCGATAAATTTAAGAATATAATATTTATTATATTGTTTGAACCTTTTGGTTCTGATAAAAAATGAAACTTGGAGTTCCAAAATCTCGTATTATTAGCGACGAATATATATATATATATCGACACCATAATATATTTTTCATGAGAGAGGACGAGAAGGTACTATTATATTTAGTATTTACCAACAATACAAACTCCCAGAGAGCGACAACCACTTAATCGAATAGTTCAACTGTCAGTCAATCGAGCTCCATCCTCCAAACCAAAACCCTAGTTAGCTATACTTCATAAGACGCTCTCTCTCTCTCTCTCTCTCACTAGACAGCACAGCCAGACATATATATAATAGATGCATGCTACCCTCTGAGATTTGGCCATCACTTTTTCTCTCTTTTGTAAGAAGAAGAAGTTTCTATATACACACACAGAGAGACGGTGGGGAAGACGAAGTCAGAAACTAGACCAGGGATCATGAGGAAGCCATGCTGTGAGAAGATAGGAAATAGTGTACTGAACAAAGGGGCGTGGTCAAAGCAAGAAGACCAAAAGCTCATGGACTATATCCACAACCACGGTGAAGGTTGTTGGCGCTCTCTCCCGAAAGCTGCTGGTGCGTCTCTGCAATGTCTACTAGCTTGTTTCATATAGTTTTTTTCCTTTTCCGAATCATGTTTCCTAGTTAAGGTAAAATGCGCATGTATACTGCAGGTTTACTGCGTTGTGGCAAAAGCTGTAGATTGAGATGGGTAAACTATCTCCGACCAGACCTGAAGCGCGGTGGTTTCGGAGAAGACGAGGACGACCTTATCATCAAGCTTCATGCTCTTCTTGGAAACAGGTGTGGCTTTGCATGCATTCAATACCCACATGCACACATTCTATCTCTGTACAATCAGTCCATGATTTAAAAGGATTTTTCAACTTTTAACTGAACTTGTGCTAGCTGCATGCAATATGTAACATAGCAGAAAATAAAAGCTAGAGGAGGAAGACAGCTCTCTCTTTTCAGTACTTTTAGACCAAGAAATCATATATATATATATGTGTGTATGTATGTATGTATAATTAATAGAATAGGAAAATCCCGATACATGGAATCGTGTCATCGCGTCAAAAACTGCACCTGAGCCGTATATATATATATATACACATACACGGTACTGGACTACTGAGCATTGAAGTTTTCCCCACTATATTTATTATATTGTCATAGTTTTTGACAAGAATGAGTGCATGTTGGACTGTTGGTGTAGGTGGTCGTTGATAGCAGGAAGACTACCAGGACGTACGGATAACGAGGTGAAGAATTACTGGAACACACATTTAAGGAAGAAACTAGAGAGCATGGGTATTAACCCGAATAACCACCGGCTTTCCGCTCCTCATAATTATAGTGTCGGACATTGTTGCAACAAGCTGTCATCACCTCGGACCTCCAATAACGAGGATAGCAGTTCAGTCTCACGAGCCACGATCGAACCCACAGAGAGCAGTGCCACGAGCAGTCTCATCCCTGACTTGAACCTGGATCTTTCTATTGCACCTCCTTTCATGGCGGAAGATAGTTGAGTAGCTAGATAATCTGGAGTTTGTTGCTTAAAATATGAAGCTTGCATGCGAGTTTCATTAATTAGTTAACTTGCTAGGGTTTAGGTTAGGCCTTTCAGAGAGATCGAATTCACAGTTATAAAATCAGGCAGAGAAGCTGTTAACTTCGCTTCATCATCCGCCTGAAAGGGAATTTTTAAGCTTAAAACGTATAAACACACGAGGTCTTATTTTTTTAATGATGTTATGCATACACATCATTAAGGTCTACGAAATTAATTAATGGAGATTAATAATCACGTGGCTCCACCGACTTTACTTCAACCGTAAGTTACCGTCTGTCGTAGGTTGCACGCTGCTGAGACAGACAAGTAAACGTCACGGCCATACCCGTTAGGGTTTAGCATAAGAACTAGTTCGGCCGAACGTACTTTCAACGAATCAAACCAACTATAAGAATTTTTTAATTTTATATATTTAGTTTAATAAAAATATACATATTCGCTTCTAATACCGCTATTTTCAAGTTCAGAACTAATATACAATAGTATTCGACCGTTTTATAATATAGAACCATCTGAATCAGTTTTAAACCGATTCAAAAGAGGTAAGTATTTAGAAATAAGTATAGAACGGTATGAGTTCATGTGAATGAACGATACTTCATTACCTTTTAGATACGTTGAGGTTCAAAAACTGGTTCTATCCTGAACCGAATTTATGCTCCCATTCCTACCTAACCTAAGCCCCAAATGTCCAACTCTGACCAGTACTGTTAGCTAGGGATTTCCGACCGACATCATGTTACAACATCTACCAATGCATCGTCAGATATTATGGTACAACTTTGTCTACCATTAATGCATCACCAAGGGTTTAGGCTAGTAGGTGGAAGTAGCAAATGGGGTGAGATCCAGGGCAGGGTCACTGTAATTCAGAAGGTAGTCGGACCTCTCCAGCTCCATGCATGTGTGGACAAGCTTCCCGGAATGCTCAGGTTTAAATGGTTTACAAATTAGATCGCGATTTTCAGTATTGCTGCATTTATCGTATCCTGAACTGTTAGTATATAAACATATATAATAAGTTCAGGTACCGACAATACACGAACTACATTTTTAGTCTGCAAAACTAAAAGAACATGTTTGGTAGAATATTGATTGCATTGAATGACTTCTCTTTACAGTTGCGTTGAGTAAAAATTGGATCGACTTTTACCGGCGAAAACGAACTGTATTTGCGTACGTTACATCTGCAGACTGTGCCTTGACACAATCGAAGCCATCCAAGGCCGTGTGATGTGGGGGAAACAATCTCCCTGAATAAGCACATACTCCGGCAGGACACGACCATGCCCAAATCATTATACCCAGGTACGGGGGAGGCCCTATAGTGGTTGACCTTCACGGAGGGATACAAGCTAGCTCCAGACTCCGATGGCCATGCCGATGCATGGTTCACGTCAGGTTTCAAGGACGACACTGGACCTACTATTAAAGTTGCAGGCTGATTATATTGTTGGTTTGCCTTATTTGGATGTGGGGCTAGTCCAGGCCCATTATTGATGTGTTATATGGCCGGCCTGCTAGTGATTTTATCTCAGTCTGCTGCTTCATTTAATCTCGGCCCGCTCAATAAACCAGTGTGATCAATCTTCTAGAATCAGACTGTTCCGATTCTTCTTGTGTCGTTTCGTTTTGTAACTTTATCGTTTCATCTTCAGTTATTTCATTTATTCTGAATTGAACATTTAGTCTTTAGGGTTTTGTATATAAGGTGGAGAGTCACCAGTTGAACGAACTGACCCGATGAATCCCAAGTCTGCTTCTTCTCGTTTCTAGGGTTTCTGTTTTTGCTTGATTCGTGTCCGATTTTATCATGGTATCAGAGCGCTAAGGTGTTTTTCACCTTCTTCGTTGCGATTTTTGTGTTGCTGAGTCTTCGACATGAAGACGAGAGGATTATCGTTGCGGTTTTTCAGGTTACAAATCGTTTTTGATTTCTTGTTGTTCATTCTTTACGATTCTTGTGTTGTTGTAGCCTTCCGCACCTTGTGCTGAGACGAAACCGTGGCTTACGATTGTTTGAATCGTGAACCGGTTCGTCTTCTTGGTTGAGAGGTATATTTCTTCCTCTATTTATCTTGATGTTCTTCATTCTGGTATATATATAGTCATGGATGAGAAAAAGCCACTAGAGGAAACATAAAAATTCGACTATGAGGTAAATCATGAGGTCATGGCTAAGGTAGATTTTCATCACCCATTGTTTCTTCATGCTAGTGATAATCCTGGTGTGCATATGATTTCGATGACATTGACTGGTCCTGAGAATTATGAGATGTGGAGTCGGTCAATTAGATCTTTGTTGCTTGGTAGAAATAAACTAGGTTTTATAACCGGTTCTTGCATGAGCGAAAAATTTGATCCAGCATTTCATCACCTTTGGGATAGATGTAATGTCGTGGTCCTTGGTTGGCTTACTCATTCTATTTCAAAAGAACTGGTCAGTGAGATGATGTACACTGAAAGTGCATTTCTCATTTGGAAAGATTTAAAAGAACGGTTTGATAAAGTAAGTGGACCAAGGACTTATCAACTTCATATGGAAATTGTGATGTCTAGGCAATAGCTTGATTCTATATCTACATTTTTTTCGAGATTGAAAGTGCTATGGGCTAAGTATGATGCTTCATGTTCCCTTCCTCATATTGAGGGGGAAGATTTTAAAAAGCATGTTGAGCATAAAGAAAATCAAAGAATATTTCAGTTCCTTATGAGTTTGAATGAAATTTTTTATAATGTGAGAAGTAGTTTGCTTTTATGGACTTCTTTACCCTCAGTCAATCAAGCCTATAACTTATTAATGCAAGAGGAAAGTCAAATGGGAATTTCTTATGTGATGAATGCCTCTGTTAATGCAAATTTTGGGAACAATTCTTTAGTTATGAATAAACCAAAAGGAAATCAGAATTTAGAATGTTCTTTTGTCGAAAGAAAGGTCACACTGTTGAAAGATGTTATTCCAAGGGGTGTGACTTCTGTAAAAAGAATGGACATTCCAAGGATAACTGGTTTAAATACAAAGAACAGTTGAGGGTTAAAGGAAGATCAAAGGCTAATGTTATTTCTTCTGGTAATGGTGATATTGATCCTCTTAATATGCAAAACCCATCTAATGATCTTTGTACGAGTTGTGTTATGCAAGGTGGGATAACCTTTACGAAGGATCAATTTGAGAAATTCTTGCAAACCATGGGAGTTGCTGGCAGCACTGCCTCAGGAGCAGGTGCTACCGCACCCACAGATCATCATGTGAATACGGCTGGTATATATCTCAATTCTACCTCTTTAATTCGAAGTGATCAATGGATTTTGGATACAGGAGCAACCAATCATATGACCAACATAATTGATTGATTGTGTGATGAGAGGTTTGCCCCTGGAACCAAAGTTCAATTGTTGAATGGTGGACATTATGATGTGTGTGGTATTGGAAATATTGTGATTGATTCAGATAAGAAATTGAACAATGTTCTTTATGTGCCTGATTTCATATATAACTTGCTATCTATGTCTAAGCTTGCCAATGATTTAAACTGTAGTGTTTTCTTCTATCCTAAATGGGAAGGTCTTGGGGATTGGTAAGGAAGAGTCTGGATTATACTTCATAAGATTGGCTTGGAAATGCACTGGATTGTCTGTTTTTCATTCCTTGTATGATAATAGCATGTTGTGACATTTGCGTTTTGGGCATGCCTCTATGAAAGCTGTCTAAGAATAAAAGTTTGGAAATTGGAAATTGTCATGTTTGTCCCAAAGCAAAGATTGTGAGAAATCCTTTTCCAAATTCATACTCTAGAGCAGATGCCATGTTTGATATGATGCATGCTGATGTTTGGGGTCCTTATAGTAGTCAGACTTATGATAACAAGCCATATTTTTTAACTCTTGTTGATGATTTTTCTAGAGTAACTTGGGTTCATTTGATGCAGTTTAAGTCTGATGTTGTTATAGTTTTGAAACAGTTTGTTGCTATGATTGAAACCCAGTTTCATAAAAGAATCAAATGTTTTAGAACTGACAATGGTGGATAATTTTTTAATGAGCATGTTAAAAATTATTTTTCTCAAAAGGGGATTCTCCATCAAAACAGTTGCCCTTATACTCCGCAGCAAAACGGAAGGGTTGAAAGAAAGCATAGGCACTTGTTAGAAATAGCAAGGGCCTTAAAGTTGCAAGGATCAATCCCAAATGTTTTTTTTTTTTGGGGGGGGGGGGGGGGGGGCATTATATCCCTACAGCTTGTTATTTGATAAATTTGATGCCCTCTAAATTCTTAAATGGAAAAAGTCCAATTGAAGTGTTGAATGGAAAAAAATCCCCAGCATTAGCCATTTAAGGGTATTCAGTTGCTTATGTTATGCAAAAAAATATGATGGTGACTGACAAGTTTGCATCTAGGGCTATTTCATCAGTTATGATGGGGTATTCTGAAACTCAAAAAGGGTATAGACTCTATGATATGATTGAAAATAGATTTTTTGTGAGTAGAGATGTTCGATTTAATGAGAATGTCTTCCCTTTTGAGAAATGCAAACCTGATCAGATGCCCGTATTTTTTTATCCTATTGTTGAGATGGACTCCTATGATGTCAATAGAAGTATTTTGACTGAGGAGAATGACACTCATGCAGATGAAGTATTCCTCATGATGAGTTTGAATCTAACTCTGAAGGAATCATACCACATGATGAGTATGCAATTGACTCTGATGGTTCTGTCCAGATTGAATCATACCACAAGTGTTCGTCGTCATATAGAGTGTATCACTCTTCTTGCCACGAGCGACTGTCATTGCACCTTTGGAAACCTTCCAACTATCACCATTGAAGTTTGTGACGTAACCTTCGGTTGCTAGCTGGCCCACCAAGATCAAATTCTTCCTCAAGTCAGGAATGTGTCTCACATCCCTTAACTTCCACACAGATCCATTCAACTTGATTTGTACATCACCCTTGCCAACCACGTCGCAGGGTTGATCATCACCAAGATATACCTTACCAAGGTTGCTTGATGAATAACTAACTACGAGTTCTTTGTTAGAGGTAGCATGAAAGGAAGCTCAGGAGTCTAGCACCCATGACTCCGACTTGCTCTCCAAAGAGCATATCAATGCATCGCCTGCCTCTTCTGCTGCGATGTTTGCTTTTGTATTTCCTTCTTTTTCTTTCTTCGCGAATCTACACTGATTTTTGTAGTGCCCAATTTTTCCGCAGCTCCAACATTCGATTACCTTCTCGTTCTGATTTTGATTGTTGGAATTTTTGGGATTTCGAGATTGTGACCTGCCATTTTTGGATTTGGACTTATTGCGCCCTACACTCCTGTTTAAATCTCTGTCTCTGCTTTCTACATTCAAAGTTGACGCTAAGTTATAAGTACCATTTGACCGATTTCGAATTTCTTCGGTCATAATGGTGTTGACTACACCATCAAACTTTAGTTTTCTCTTTCTTGCAGATCTGGTGATTGCAGTGAGTGTGTCTTTCCAACTATTAGGCAACTGCCCAAGAATTAAACATACATGTATCTCATTAGTGAAAGACATGTCAACTGCTTCTAGCTAGTCCGTCACTTCTTTGAACTCGTTGAGATCCTCTCTGAATTCTGCTCATTCTAGCATCAGCATGGTGAACATCTTCTTTATCAGATGAATTTTATTTGTTGTAGAAGGTAGGCTTGTTCATGAACCGGTTCGGGGTCGAACCGGTTCTGAATTGAACTGGTCTGGTTTGAAAAAAACCAGCACATTTTTCTGTTTCTAAAAAAACTGGTCTGGTTAAGGAAAAAAGAACTGGTCTGGTTCAAACAGATTCAGAACCGGTTCGAACTGTTCTGATCTGTTTTATTTAATAACAATTTTGGTTCGGAAGTAATCCGATTCAAACCGAACCTAAACCGGATGAAAATCCTGTCCAACACACTGAACCGTTTGAAAAAATATTGAACCAACTGAAAAACACTGAACCAGCTGAAAAAATATTGAATCGACTGAAAAACACACTGAACCGATTGAAAATCTGTTCCACAACCAACTAAAATCCTGCCCAACATCAACATACGAGAGTCCAATATATCTCTAGGTTTGGTTTACTGAAGACATCTCTAGGTTTGGTTTAATTTTAGACCGGTTTAGTTGATTTTGCTTCAAACTGGTTATAAAATTATATAGGTTTAAAGTGGTTTGATTTAAATTTAAGTATAAACCAACATAAAAAAACGAGTCAAGTCGAACCGATTCTAACTGGATTTTTGGTACTATTTTGAACTGTTCTATTTGAAGGCTAAAAACACTGGTCTGGTTTTGGAACTAGTTCGTCTGAACCGGTTCGAACCAAACCAGTTCGTCTGAACCGGTTCATTTGAACAAGCCTAGCAGAAGACTATTCGTACAAACTGGAGAGGGTCACCATGAGAGACGCAGTTGTCTTTTCATTTTTGATGTTGTAGGCTACTGATTTTGACAGTGATAGCCTTATGGTTCCGAGAGCTTTCCGGTCCAACATTTCCCACTCTGAATCTTTCATTTCCTCTTGTTTGTCACACAAAGGTAAATAAAGATCATTCTGGTACAAGATGTCTTCTATTCGCATTTTCCAGAATCCAAAATTTGTGCCATCAAAATGAGAAATTTTGGACTATTTCTCTGACGTCATTGTTCTCACTCGAACAAATAGGATGAATACAAAAATTATTTCTCGGAATAATTTTCGTAAACATTTGTCGTGCCTTCAATTCGCCAACCAAAAGCTGTGATACCAATTGTTGGAAAATTAGATGCTGCTAATTTTCGCCTCGCAGAGCCTTGGGATTCTGTGGCTCAAGAGAAATGCACATGAGACAAGGATTTACGTGGTTCACCAATTTTGCTACGTCCACGGCTCACACCCACTTTCAGTATAGATAAATATGTTACAAATTGTGTATCACTCAAACACACAATATGTATCACACGCACTCTAAAATACTCACTCCGTATTTTTGACTCACATACACAACACTATTTTCCTCCCACAAACTCAACACACCAACAAACGTTTCTTACTATTCTCTCTTTCTTGTTCTATCTTTCATTCGACATTGTTGGCTTCTTATAGTTGTCAAAATGATGACAATCTTCAGTGGCTTGCCCACTTTGGTGAGTGACTTGGTCACTTTGGTTTAGTGGTGATAGTGGCCCGAAAGTCTCCATTGTCAACAAGTATGACCATGCCTGCGTGGGTCTGATTCGCCTCAACTTCCGAGCTGAGGGCTTACCTTATCCGTGACGGAGCATATATGCGGTGGGTCGAATGATCGACGCACCTGAGTATGAAGGTTGCTCCTGATAGCAAAACGACGGTGATGGTCTAGTTCAACCTCGTGGACCAAAACGACGGTATCCCATCCCTTCGATTGTTTCGGGATATTTTTACCATTGCCATGGGAGTGAGCTTCAAGCTGAATCTTACTGCAGTAATTCCCTTGTGTGTTAATTTGTTTTTGTTTTTTTGTCTGTGCAGATTCTGAATCGAGAATCCAGTGTTTAGATGAACTTTCGGTATTTGTCTGGCATGCATTTCAATTTTGAGATAAACTCCTCTCCGCTGGATCCAATATACTTCACCTTCAGCACGATGCGACACATCATGTCTTTGAATCATTCAATGTGACTTTACTAAACCTACTACCCCTATGACTCTTGACTCCCTCCCACCTTATTAATTTAATTTAGGATCCAACCAGATCTCAAGGACAAAATGGATTTTTTTTTCAAAAAATAAGTTAATAAAAAAAAATCAAAAAGTAAATATAAAAATAATCAAAATGTGAACATACGCCACCAGTCCAATCAAAAGAGAATGCTGGGCCTATATTACAAATTTACACTAGTCCAGTACGTGTCCCAATAATTTTTATATTAATTTAATTAAATCTTTTAAAATATTAAAAAGTTTTAAAATATACTTATTGAAAAAATACAATTATCAAATTCATGTCATATTATCTATTTAAACACAATCACAATACGAAAATTAATTAATATTAGGGTTAATAGGTCCAATGGTACCATAAGTTTGAGCCATGTGATCGGATGGTACCCCTATGTTGTTTTATGGTACCATATGTTTGGTCAATGTTGTTATTTGGTCCACATTACTGTTGCTGTCAAGGTTAACTAACGGAATGCTGACGTGGCATTGACGTGGCGCTGGCGTGACGCTGATGTGGCGGATAAAAATAAAAAAGAATAGAAAAGTTAATAAAAATAGAAAAAATAGGGAAAAAATCGGAAAAAATTATAAAAAAATATTTAAAACTTTATCTATTAATAAAATTTATTTTTTATAATTTTTTTAAAAAAAAAATCGAAAAAGCTAGGGTTGGACCCTTGGGTCCAATTGACCCAGCCAAGGGTCGAACCCTGGGCTGGGTTGGACCCCCACCAGGTCGCCTGACCTGGGCGACCAGGTCTGGGTCTGACCCATCCCTGGGTTCGACCCTGGCTGGGTCAATTGGACCCCAAGGCTAGTGGACCATCCGGTACCATCCGATCACATGGCCCAAACTTATGGTACTAGTGGACCTATTAACCCTTAATATTATTGCGTTCATGTTATAATTTTATGAAAACGTGTTTTTTTTTTGTTGATGTGGTTATATAATTTGTTAATGGAATGCTAGACAAACATGATGGTTATATTTTGTTTTTTTTGGTTTTGTGCGAGGTTAGGAGTTTATCATAAAGTAATATTCTTGATATATTTGTTCTATATTTAGAATAATTTTCATTTATTTCGGGATAAAATGTTGATTATAAATATTTTTTATTATAATCAGTCCAATAAAAAGTAAAATCCTAATAATAAATACTTATTATTATTATTTTTGGAGTTCGAAAATTAATGGATACAATATTCTATTATCCAAATTAAAATGGTAAAATTCAAGGGCTATTCGTCATAAGTAAAACTCAAGTACACCGTATCATCATTCATCCCACAAACCAAAATTGCTCACGAAGTAATTGTCTATTAACTAATATAAAAAAGAGTAATGGGACATCACGCTATCCTAGGTAGTAGGAGTGAAATTAAAATTTGGATGTCGAACCGAACCGAACCGAAATTGGTCTGAAAATGTACCGTTCGATTTATGATTTTTTTTTTTTTGAAATGGTTTTTTAGATTGTCCGGTCTACAAATTTAAAAGAATGTGGAGTTCGATCCGACCGTTTATAAGTATATAATTTTATATATTATATTAATTAATATAATTAATCAATAAATAAAACAAATAATAAATTTGCTATTTAATAGTTATTTTAGTTGTTTAATTGGTTTAGTAGAAAGTTATGTAAATATTGTTAAATCGAATTATTTTGTTGTTTAATTTAATTTTGAATGTGTATTTTTTTTTGTATATTTTTTTTTCGGTTTAAACCGAAAATTTAAAATCTAAATGGACGATTTATTTTTCCTTATACGGTCTTTTGATTGGACTTTTTTTTAAAGAAAATCTGGTCTCAAAATGTAGATAGCCGATCAAAATAGTAAAAAAAAAAAAAGTCTGATCCCCTACTAGGTAGCGTGTCACACCAAGTGTGATTCAACTCGTGCAACGCATATTTGAATTTGTATAAAATTTGTTTTGATATATATTTTAAAAAAAGTATATACTTATTAAGTATATACTTTTTTTAAAATATATATCAAAACAAATTTTTACTTAAGGGTAAATTAATAATTTTATAACTTAAATCTAATAAATATTTTTTGTATAGAAATTTTTGTCCGAGGAAATATAAGAACATAAAGTTTTCAAACTCCCCTGTCTGGCTGTCTCTTCTCTCTAGAATCCTAGATACATAGTTACATACTTCCTATCTTACTTCTGTTCTCTGAATCAGTCAATCTTCATCTTCTTCTTCATCTACACTCGGTCACTCACCGGATCCAGAACCTCGGGATCGTAAACCTTTCACCATGACGCAGCTCCAGGAGACCTATGCTTGCATGCCCTCGACCGAGCGCGGTCGCGGCATCCTCATCTCCGGCAACCCAAAGACAAATTCAGTCGTCTACACCAATGGCAGATCCATCATCATGCTAAACCTAGATAACCCCCTCAACGTCTCTGTCTATGGAGAGCACGCTTACCCTGCCACCGTTGCCAGATACTCTCCCAACGGAGAATGGGTCGCTTCCGCTGACGTTTCCGGCACCGTCAGGATCTGGGGGGCCTACAACGACCACGTGCTTAAGCAGGAGTTCAAAATACTATCGGGTCGGATCGATGACCTTCAATGGTCTCCAGACGGAATGCGGATTGTAGCTTCTGGCGATGGAAAGGGGAAATCATTTGTCCGTGCATTCATGTGAGTTTTTTTTTTCTTCATTTTGATCGTTTGATTTTGGAGATTTTATTCGGTCTTCTTGAAATTCAACTAACAGATTTGCCGCGTACCATGATGAAATGCTTGCTGTAAACTTGGTCTTCTGTTCAGCTGCTTTGAAATGCAATCCATAGATAACCAACCATCTGATGTTGTCATTTTAGTTGAACATTGCCATTTTCGTTCTTCATCTAAAAGCAATTACTTGTTTCAGCAGTGAAGATTCAAACCCTATACCCATATAAATTTCTATGACTATGGTGATCTGTAGCATTCAGTATAAGGGAATCGCTGGTGTTTAGTTCTTCAGCGTTAGACTATAAATCAATTGCAATTTGGATGTCCATTAACACATTTATCTATCGTCAACTGGATATGTTTGAACAGGTGGGACTCAGGCAGCAACGTAGGAGAATTTGATGGTCATTCAAAGCGAGTTCTAAGCTGTGCATTTAAACCATCTAGGCCCTTCCGCATTGTCACGTGTGGGGAGGACTTTATGGTGAACTTCTACGAGGGGCCTCCTTTCAAGTTTAAGTGCTCTCTCAGGTTTGTATTACCTAAATCAACAGAAAGACAATGACCTCCAAGCAAGTGGTTCTTCTGCTCGTTAATTTCCTAAAAACCTTACTATAGTTGCAATCTCTATTGGCCGTGTTACTAGTGCTGAGTTGTTGATTAGTGTCACTTGCTAGAAGAGTAGAGTTGAACTATTGAGTACTAGGATTTTCTAGCTCAGTCCATTATGGACCAGATAAGTAGCTATATAACATAGATAGATTTTGATTATGCCACTATTTGGTAGCATATGATAGCATCATATTCGCAGTAGCATCTATTTTTTTAACTTCTCTGAAATTTCTTCACAGGGAACACGGGAACTTTGTTAATTGTGTGAGGTTCTCCCCCGATGGCAGCAAGTTCATCACTGTAAGCTCTGATAAGAAGGGGGTAATATATGATGGCAAGACTGGGGAGAAGATGGGAGTACTCTCTTCTGAAGATGGTCATTGTGGAAGTGTTTATGCTGTTAGCTGGAGTCCAGATGGTAAACAGGTAAATCCTGCCTTCAGTGCTAATTTTGACAGATTAAATAGGACCATCAGTCAGATCTTAATGTGCAGATAGATTTTGTTAGCAGTTCTAAGCCTAATGTTGTAATCTAAGTTTTCTACCATTTAGTTTGTGATTTTGTTTATATCTGCATCCATATTGTAGCAATTGTCCAATTTAAGGGGCTCCTTTGTCTCTTCCAATAGTCAAATTGGATTTTTCTCATTGAAATGTGGAAAAATTGTGTTCTATGTCCAAACATAGGCATCTCCTGCCTTTCTTTCCCTTCATAAAAATATGAAATTTCTCTGTGCTGCAATCATGGTTACACTGGATTTTCTTAGGTGTTAACTGTGTCCGCGGACAAGTCAGCTAAAGTATGGGACATCTCTGAGGATGGGAACGGTAAAGTAAACAAGACACTAAAATGTGTCAGTTCAGGGGGAGTGGAAGACATGCTGGTTGGGGGCCTCTGGCTAAATGATCACCTTGTCACCATTTCCCTGGGTGGCATTATTAATCTGTTCTCAGCTAAGGATCTCGATAAAGCTCCAGTTACACTGTCTGGTCATATTAAGAACGTTACTTCATTAGCTGTTCTCAACAGTAATCCTAAAATCATATTGACCACTAGCTACGACGGTTTGATAGTTAAATGGATACAAGGCAAGGGATTCAGTGGTAAACTTCAGAGGAAAGAGAATTCGCAGATTAAATCTTTTGTTGCAGTGGACGAAGAGATTATCACATCTGGATTTGACAATAAGGTGAGAATATATTAAATTCCTTCTACTGTATGTAGTTCATAGAAAGGGTTGTTATTTTATTTGCAACAATTTAAGAAACATTATTTGCTGGCATTTCTGTTCGTCATTTTCTAAGCATACTTGTGGTGGTTGTTAAATGTTGTACTGATCTAGAAATCATCCCTGCTATCAAGTCTCACCTAACAGATTTCATACATTTGACTAATCAGTAATTGACATTAATTAGAAAAAATAATTTATAGTGTTTCTAGTTAATGTCCAGCTGTATGAGGATGCCATTTGCTCATTTAATGGTTGTCACGTTACTCCCAACCATCCAGCTATGTAGTGATATGTCAAAATGAATGTTTTTGAACAATAGTTTCTTGGCTTTACACATAGTCTAGACGTTATAAGTATCCATGCATTTCAACCATGTGAGAAACAAGACTTTGAGTTTTTTTGTTTTTTAAAAAAAACAATCGTCAATTGTAGTACGACTTTGTCATGTTTCCTGCATTTTTGTCTGATTCAGGTCATTAGAGTTCCGCTAAATGGTGATCAATGTGGCGATGGGGAATCTATAGATATTGGCAGCCAACCGAAGGACTTGAGCCTCGCTCTTCTTTCACCCGAACTTGCTCTGGTTTCCACTGATACAGGAGTTGCGCTACTCCGTGGTACAAAATTGGTATCAAATATTAATCTAGGGTTTGAGGTAACAGCAGCAACAATTGCACCTGATGGAAGTGAAGCCATTGTTGGGGGTCAAAATGGTAAACTGTACATATATTCTATTAAGGGTGATTCCCTTACAGAAGAAGCTGTCCTTGAAAAACATAGAGGTGCTATTAGTGTGATACGCTACTCCCCAGACGTTTCAATGTTTGCCACAGCAGATCTGAATAGAGAAGCTATTGTTTGGGATCGAGCTACCCGAGAAGTAATTACCTTGACTTTTGATCTCATGTCTCAACATAATTTTTTTAATGATCAAATATAATATATTGGCATCTTGAACAAACTATGCTTGCAGGTGAAGCTAAAGAACATGCTGTACCACACAGCAAGAATCAACTGCCTTGCTTGGTCTCCAAATAGCAGTTTGATTGCTACAGGGTCTCTTGACATGTCGGTCATCATCTATGAAGTTGATAGGCCCGCATCGAGCCGTCTGACTATCAAAGGAGCTCACTTGGGTGGAGTATATGGGTTAGCATTCACTGACGATCACAGTGTGATTAGCTCAGGTGAGGATGCTTGTGTCCGTGTGTGGAAGCTAACTCCATAGTGAATAAAAAGATTGAGATTCTACAAAGAAATGCTATCTCTATGAGGTACATATTTTGCTTTAAGTTATCCTCATCTATTGGGGTTTGTGTGAATGCAAGTTTGGTTTAAAGAACATAATATTTTGAGAAAGTTAAAAGTTTTCACCCAGAAGATGGGTTTACTTGTTACTTTATTGAAGATTGTGTTCAAGCAAAAGAAGACACTGATTGAGTGTGTGTTCTTCATGAGACCAAATCTTTTGGTTTGTGATTCTACCTTTGTCCTCCGTCCTTTTTTCCTGAGAGGAACATGTCCTGTTTGTTTTTTGTTTTTCCTTGTTGCTGTTATTCTGAATGTCTGAACAATTTTTAGGGTGGTCATTTTTCTGACCCCCTAAGAAGCTGTACGCTTGAAATTGTTGTGTTTTTTTTAGTGAATACATCTGCATGTGTTTTTCCCATTGTCATGCTGCTTGAAGAATGACCTACGTTACTATTTTTAGTATATTTAATAAATAAAAAAAATTCTCACATTTTTCTTTTAAAACAAAATCTTTCAATCTGAAACATTGACTGCTAACCCAGAAATAAAGCGCCGAATGCATGCCAAGACAAACATTTATCCTCCCCGTAGTGACGATTCCGCTTATCAAGAACACAGATAGACAGAAATTACGATGTCCTGACTGACTGAGTTCATCGACAGGGACAATGGAAACTGCCGCTAAATCCATGACTTCAGTTCTCACCCGCTAAATCCTATGAATCGTAAAAGGATGGAAATTATATATATATTTTTAAATAAAAGTCATTTTCTTGAAAGGCTTTATAGAGATATGTTATCACAAACTAAAATATTTAGGGTAACAACCATTAGAAATTCTTATCTATTATTTTGGATTGCATGAACTTCTACTCAAATTTAGAATCATCCACCGATAAACTAATGTAATTATGGATGTTTTGGTAGAAATGAGCACTAACAAACATACTAAATTAATTATTCACGACTCTTTTTTAAGAGAAACTTCTTTAAGTTTACTGTCTTTGAGTTTGAGTTCCAATATTTTTTGAATTGTCAATTAGCTTAAACTCGAGTATAAGTTTATTTTGAAAACACGGTAGCGTTTGATTGGATGTATTAGTTAATACACGTATTAGTTAATACATGTATTAGTTAATACTATGTTTGAATGGAACATGTATTAAGATATACGTATACGTGTATAACTTAATACAGTGTTTGATTCAATATAAAATTATTAGGAAAATGACAAAAATACATTAATACCCTTAATTTTTTTTTTAATATTTAAATTGTGTACACATAAATTGAATTAATATGTGTAAATAAACACCAGAATCACTCAAGTGGGGTCATACAAGACCATGAAAGATCATAAGTGGCATTCGATAAGATTCATACGACAGCAATAAACACGAGGATCATTGACCATAATAGATTCCCTAGAAAGGGGCGTCGTAAAGGGTGAGAGCTCCGTCATGTTCGGACCCTGTCGCACCACGAGGTGCTGTCGATGAGTTGAGTTGTTTGAGAATGCAGCCCCAATCGGACGGTAAATTCTGTCCAAGGCTAAATATGGGCGAGAGACCGATAGCAAACAAGTACTGCGAGGGAAAGATGAAAAGAGAGTCAAAGAGTGTTTGAAATTGTCGTGAGGGAAGCGGATGAGGGCAGGCGATGCGCCCCGGTCGGATGTGGAAGGGTGATGAGTCGGTCCACCGATCGATTCGAGGCGTGGACTGATGCGGATTGCGGCGACGACCCAAGCCCGAGCCTTTGATATGCTCGCGGAAACGTCGTCGCTGCGATCGTGGTAGGCAGCGCGCGCCGCTCGGCGTGCTTCGACACCTGTCGGGTTCGAGTGTTAGCATGCTTGTCGGGACCCGAAAATGTGGTATGCGGTTACCGATGGGGTCCCGATCAAAATCGAGTAGCTTAATGGCGTGTGAGGACCAAGAGTAACGGTGCCATGACAGAAATTGAGATAAATTGTTAAAAAAAAAGTGATGAACAATGGTGAGAAATGTTTGAAGAGTTGGAGGTTGATAGAAAAATCGGAGAATTAAGATGTAAAACGGTGTTTTTAGAAGAAATTAGCGGGGTAAATCGTCTTACGGCAATGGGTTTCATAGAATTCGAAAAGTTATGCGGTTTCAAAAAACAAAATCGTCAAAAACAATCAAGTATTTTTTTTTGGCCAATCAAGTAATTGAGTTGATAGGAATTGTGTGGGTTAAGTGAGTGTAATTAGGTAATTTTTTATTATGTATTAAATAATACCATGGTTATATAATGTATTAGTTAATACACAATTAACACTAGAAATGTGTATTAAATAATAGATAGGTATTAATTAGTACCACCTATTATTTCTAATCAAACATTGTATTAGTTAATACATGTATTAACTAATACTAATACATAGTTAATACTTTAATCAAACACTACCTATTTTTTTTCTTTCTTTTATAATATTGTAAATAAAGTATCTAAAAAAACTAAAAAAAAATTCCATTTTTTATTAGTTGATATTCAATTATGTTGTTTTGCTTGCAGTCCCCCTTCACGTGGGAAAGACTGCTAAATCCAAACAAACGAAACAAGGGGATGATATATCTTGTATTTGAGTATAGTAATATAATCAATATATGAAGAAAACCAAGTATTGATGAATGAAGCTCTGCAAAATTCAGCTTACGGGCTGCATATCTCCTTGCATTTTACATAATGCAAACCTAAGTTAAAGGAAGCTAAGAGATTGAAAACACTAAACAGACCCTAAAAAGTTTTAATGTAGTTAATTTAGGACCTAATACTTTTTATACTTCAACATTCATCTTCACTTCTCCTCTTTTGTTTCTCCTCTTCTATCTCATTTTTATGTAAATTCTTCATTCTAAACACTTGAAGCAGTCGTTCTGTTTGAGATTTTCCCAATGCCTTAGTTAATAGGTCCGCAAGTTGCTCATGAGAAGCCACATACTCCGTGTGAATAACACCTTCTAAGATCTTATCCCGAACAAAGTGACAATCAATCTCGATATGCTTCGTTCGTTCATAAAAGGTAGGATTTGTCGCAATTTGGATGGCGGCTTTGTTATGGCAATGTAGCACCGTTGATGTGTTCAAACCGAAATGAAGCTCATCCAATAATCCACGCAACCAAACGATTTCGGAGACCGCCATTCCCATGCTTTTATACTCGGCTTCCGCACTTGATCGAGAAATAGTAGATTGTTTCTTCGACTTCCAAGAAACCATAGCACCTCCCAATCGTTTGCAATATCCAAATACCGATTTTCTTATCATTGGAGAAGAAGCCCAATCGCTATCACAATAAGCAACCATGGACCGAAAATCATTCTTCCTAGGAAAGAACAATCTCAATCCCGGGTTTCCTTTTATGTATCGAATTATCCTCATCGCCACACTTATATGAGATACCCTTGGATTATGTATGAATTGACTCAAGAGATGTACCAGATAGGCAATGTATGGTCTAGTCATTGCTAGGTAAAGTTGACGTCCCACATCCTTCTATAGCGATCCCCATGCTCGAGTAACGAGTATTTGACCTTTGTCTTGGAGGTGGCATGCTCGTGAGAGGTCAACTTGACGTTTTGCTCTAGAGGAGTGGTTACGCACTTTGCATTGTTTAATCCCGCCTCCGCAAATAGCTCGAGAAAGTATTTTCGTTGACTAAGTACGATTCCTTCTTTCGATCGTGCCACTTCCAATCCAAGAAAGTATCGCAATTCACCCAAATCCTTAAGCTTGAAATGACGCTTAAGAATTCCTTTCAACTCATCTATCATCCTGATATCAAGTCATCAACGTAAACTAATATGTGAACTTGATTTCGAGCCGAGAATTTGCTAAACAAGGAATAATCGAATCGACTTTGAGTGTATCCGTTGCTCAAAAGGCAATCGGTCAACTTGATGTTCCATTGTCGGGAGGCTTGCTTTAGGCCATATAGAGATTTCCGAAATTTGCATACTTTCTCCCCTCGCATACTCCCATCACCGAATCCTTGAGGAATCTCCATGTATACAACCTCATCCAAGTCCCATTGCAAGAAAGTATTGTTCACGTCCATTTGGGAGATGGACCAACCTTTGGTCGCGGCGATTGATAGAATGGTACGAACGGTAACCATCTTGACCACCAGTGAGAATGTTTCGGTGAAGTCGACACCTTCCTTTTGTGTGTATCCATTTGCCACGAGCCTAGCCTTGTATCTCTCAATGGTTCCATCCGAGCAATATTTCACCTTGTATACCCATTTGCAACCAATGGGTCTCTTATCCGGGGGTAAACTAACCAACTCCCAAGCATCATTTTCTTGAAGAACATTAATTTCTTGATGCATTGCCTTGATCCATTTACCATATTTAACGGCCTCATCAAAAGAACGAGGTTCGATTATCTTATCCAAAGCGCTAAGAAAGCACATATATTCTCTTGAAAACAGCTCGTAGCTCAACGTGTCAGAGGATAGAACATAATCTCTATGCCAAACAGGCGGTCCTACACAACGAACCGAACGTCGAATACCCGCATTCGTAATCTCCTCCTCATGTTCTGTTTCAGCCTCATGAGTTGGAACATCCTTAGTTGCTCCATTGCCCGAAGACTGGTCTTCATCCATAGCGTGGCCTACAGCATCATCATGTGCTTGCATGTGAACCAGATATGTATCATTGTGTGGTAGATCAAAGTCTTCACCAATAGGAGTAGGAATGACAACCTGAAGTTGAGCTCCCTGCAGCTCCGTCAAATGCTCACGATTCCAGAATGGGAAGATATGTTCTTTGAATGTGACATCACGAGAAACAAATATTGATCTCATTTCTAAGTTCAATAGGATATAACCCTTTTTTTCCAATGGCGTATCTAAGGAACAAAGCTTCAATTGATCGAGGTCGAAACTTGTCTGGGATATTAGTATCCAGTCCAAAGCACACACACCCAAAAGTGCGTAAATGTAGATAGTCAACCGGGTTTTGGTGTAAGATCTCATAGGGAGTCTTTCCATTCAAAACCGATGATGGCGTCAAATTAATCAAGTAGCAGGATATGAGGACACAATAGTTCCAAAACTGATCTGGAATAGCGTCTTGGAATTTTAGGGCACGCGCAATGTTCAACAAATGACGGTGCTTCCAAATGAACGAGATCAAATATAGCCTTCGTTCGACTATTATTCAACGGAAAAGGTAACCTTGTTTGTTTAGCCAAAGGACAAACCAAGAAATCCCTTATAGTAGAGGCACAACGAGTGTCAAATCCAAACAAATACTTCAATTTTTGTATCGAAGCATGACCAAGTCGACGATGCCACAAAAAAAAATCACCCGAAACTGAAATAACATCACAAGACCGATTATTGAAGGAAACAGCGGGTGCAACCGTAACTCTAGAGGAGTGGAGGACGAACTGAGTAGGAGTGGTCACCGAATGCAAATTATGTACATTATCCATGCAAGAACGATCAACCCGAACAACCTTCAAAATGTATAATCCATTATGGAGTGCCCCAATACCTATGATTTTCCCACTTGAGAGGTACTGTAACATGACCATATTGGAAAGAAAAACAACGGTGATCCCAAGCTCTTTCGTCAACTGGGACACCGAAAGCAAATTATAACGGAAATCTGGAGCAAATAACACTGTGGTGAGTTGCAAGCCACCTCCAAGCTGACATGAGCCACAATGCGTTATCGGGGAGGTTGCACCATTGGGCAAATGGATCTCCTTATTCAAGGAGTCATGCTCTCGTATACCAAACAGTCGGTCTCTTTGATAAGTCATATGGTGTGAAGCTCTACTATCAATGATCCAACTATCAGTAGGACTCGAAATAACTGAGCCACAAGATAGAGTAATTATCTCTGTTATACTTGCGACAGGACCACCGGTTGTTGCTTGTTGTGTTTGCCCAAGTAGTGATATCAGTTTTTCAATTGGAATAGAAGCTAATCGTGGTTGAACTGGATTCATGCCGCTACCACCCAAATTTCCAATCGAAGACGCTTTAATATCAGGATTAACAAACCATTTTTCTTAACATGATTCGGTATACCGTATTTTTTCCAACAACGATCTTCTTCATGCCATTTTCCACAAAAGTGACACAAAAACTGTTTCTTTGATCGAAATCTGATGGTGGAAGCATTCGAATAAAATATTGTCCAGCAAAATAGCACGCCTGGTTTTGGCAAAACCTCAAACACCTTGTAGGCAATTGCTGGTGAGAACGAAGCTAACAACAATTGGAAATGCAACTCAGATTACTCCACACAAATGGCACACCGAACAGACTCCTAGTGCCAAATAGGTTGAACCCAAGTAAGATTTAATTGCGGATACTACAACTTCTCTTCTTCTTTTCGAGCAAAGAAGGTCAACCTTCCTAGACTAGAAGTGGTAGAAGAAGACGGCGTGCTCAGCAGAAAAGCAAGACGCAACAAATTCCCTGTTGCTCTGATACCATGAAGAAAACCAAGTATTGATGAATCAAGCTCTGCAAAATTCAGCTTACGGGTTGCATATCTCCTTGCATTTTACGATACGGAAAAGTATGAAATTGCACCCGGATGTTTGCAACAATTGGTAATTGGACCCATGATGTTTGTTATCACACCCGGATGTTTTTGTTTGTTAGTAATTGGACTTTTCCGTCCATTGTCGTTGGTTGTCCGTTAAATTATCCTCACATGTTGTTCATGTGCATTAAACATAACCTATATACCTAAAATACCCCAGGCTCTTCATAATTACCGATGCATAATGGTTAAGATCACGGTGGTGCACCTCATCATCTCGGATCACCTCGACGACATCCCTGAGCGTCGACTTAGGTGGCAACCTCCAGTAGTCAATCGCCATCTGCGAGGCTGGGATATTCTCAAAGCTTCCATTGTCGAGGTCGTTGAGAAACTCAGTGTAAGAGATCATTGCTTCTTCCTCAATGTATCCCGCGATCCGATGAGCGAGCTTCGGAAAGGCCACGTAGGCTAAGAATTAGTATGCATTGAAGAAAGCACATTGGACTGCAATCACCAGAGCTCGCTCCTACCACTTTGGCTCTGCGAGCTCGATGAAGGACGTCGGGTGCATCCGCTCGTTCTCGGCTTCCTCCAGGAGCGCCTTGATCCAACCACCGCTGTGCTCGAACCGCCGGAGGGACTTGAGATGCAGCAACATTCCTCTGACTATTCCAGGTACTGCTGCCACCGTCTCGAGTAACATTGCATGGGAAATGTGTCGTCTCTGCATGGATAACTCTACTAATCACGTACGTCGAAATTAATGTTCTTCTTCATAATGCCAGATTAGTTTAGGGTTTATTTAATCCCTATTCAGAGTATTAGAAAGAAAAAAACCAGGCATGTCCATAAGGATTTTGACGAATGGAACTAAGCTGATAGAACAAATTGACAGGGATATTGAGAGTTTTCACAGTGCAGTGAGCTAATTTGTCTGTAAAATTCGTGGGTGGGTGGTGCTTCTCCACATCGACAGATGCATCTGCTGCTGTGTACGACTCCCATGGCTATATATGACACAAAAATTCAAGATGATGAAATTAAACTATGAATTAAGGTTCTGCTAACAGACATATCTATATATACCATGAAGCAATTCCACCTCCAGACCGAGCGGTCTGTCTTTGTAGCCTTGGGTTGTGAGACACCCTAGTAGTTGTCAACCGCCTTGTCTCCATTACCTATACTCTCTGCAGCTTCAGCTGTTGACTGATCTTCCTTGAGAGCATTTGAAGAAGCGAAAGTGGCATTCCAATTGATGTCTGCAATAACTGGAGATTCGAGGCATGCAATTGGACCAGCGTCGACACCTGATGATGGCATCTTGACAAGTAAATAACACACAGATGGGATGGCATCAGGGGTAACTTAGTCATTTCACATTGCATCGTTTCAAAATAAACGACTCCACGTGACTTTCACGTGACACTTACCGGGGATTATTAACGTTTGGTGCAATTACCAACGAAATGAAACATACGGGTGTAATTAATTGCGGCAAAAAAACATATAGGTCCAGTTATAAAAAATGGCAAACATCCGGGTGCAATTTCATATTTTTCCATTTTACGGAATGCAAATCTAAGTTAAAGGAAGCTAAAAGATTGAAAACACTAAACAGACCCTAAAGTTTTAATGTAGTTAACTTATGACCTAATACGTTTTATACTTCAAGAATTAGTGATGTGATTATTTACACCGCTAAATTACTAACAATGTTTATGACTATCCATTAAGTAACATTTGTCTTTTACGTACTTCTTAAATAAGATAGTTATATTTACACAGGATCGAACCAATTCAGTTCTATATGAATTCTAGTTCACCCCGACTGATTCGTCTTCCTCTTTCCGATTGTAGTCCCGAACTTCCGATCCTCCGCAGCACGACAGTTATGTCCCAAGTCCTGCCTTATGTCGGACTCCGACACTTTTACCTCTCGCCTCCTTCTCTCAAGTCCTCAGAATGATTGTAAAGAAGACAAACTGACGAATAAGTGAAGAGATAAAACATGTATTTCATAGTTAGTTATAAATTGAAACGTTTTATTTCTTTCGAATTACCTTTCCGCAAAATTTTGTCTCCCGCGGCGCTAGCTTGCTACTATACATTCCTCCTGTAGACACCTCTTCGTGTTTCAGAGAGACTCCACAAAATGAGAGATTGAGAGGCAACAAATTCCTCCTGCAGCTTCCAAGTAGAGAAGTTAGAGTTGGACACGGGAGGGCTGAGCAGAAAGAGCTTCCCTGAGGGTTTCATCTTCGGCCTACCAGGTGAAGGGCATGGCGCACAAGGAAGGCCGCGGCCCCAGCATTTGGGATGTCTTCGTCAAAATCCCAGGTACCTACACACTTCATATCATTATCAATTTTCATTGTTTGTCAGAACTCAAATGTATACATATACTATCACCATAATTATATTTCTTGTTCTTGCTCTATTATCTTTAGGTACTGTGGCCAATGATGATTCGCCTGATGTGTCGGTGGATCAATACAATCATTAGTAGGTCAGCTTTAAGTTGAACTCAGGCACAACTACTACCGCCTCACTGACAAACTATGAGAAGACAGCTTAATCCAAACTATTATGAAGAACAGAAATTATTCTTGACTAATAACTGTCATTGCTCAATGAATCCTTGAATATCTTATGATTACTGCTACAACCCTAATTGTTTCAAGATGACATAGAGCTTATGCAAAAACTCAACTTTGACGCGTATCGATTCTCCATTTCCGGGTCAAGAATTTTTCCAGGTAGTTATTTACTTACAACACACATACCATGATTAAATCAATTCAAATCTTTTGTTTTTTTTTACGTTTACCATATATCGATTGCCATCAATCTATGTAGATGGAACTGGATGGTGAACTGGAAGGGTGTTGCTTATTACAACAGGTTGATCAACTACTTGCTCAAAAAAGGTATATGATGATGATTCCAGGTGGAATAACTTCTTCCTTCTCGATAGGGAGTTTGCTTTATGAGCTCAATGAACTTATGATCTATTTGAATTTGAAGGCATTATTCCATATGCAAATCTCTGTCACTATGATCTTCCAGAAGCACTTGGGAAGAAATACCAAGGCCTATTGAACTTGCGTAGTGTAAGTATATCCTGCAAACGAAACCATCACCAAAAACGATTTTGAATCGGATTATTTGTATGCAAGTTTAATGGTTGTAGGAAAGATTATGTAGATTTCTGCTTCAAGACATTTGGAGACAGAGTGAAGAAATGGATGACTTTGAATGAACCTCACATTGCGGCTGCTCTTGGATATGATAATGGCTTCTCTGCTCCAGGAAGATGCTCCAAACCATTCGGAAATTGCACTGCTGGAAATTCTGCGATCGAGCCTTACATTGTGGCTCATCACCTGATACTTTCGCACGCCTCTGCTGTGCAGAGATACCGTCAAAAGTATCAAGTGAGATTCAATAAATATAAATGTGTGCCATCTGTAGTAGTGATCATCTACTCTACTTCTCTGAAATCTCTTACTTTTTCATCTGAAAATTAACATTCATGTTGTTGATTCAGACACACCAAAAGGGAAGGATGGGTATTCTCTAGGATTTTGTGTGGTATGAGCCTCTTACTCAATCAAAGGCCGACAATTTTGCAGCACAACGAAGCACGGGACTTTCATATTGGTTGGTCAGTAATTATTCCTATTGTATCTGACAAAAATTTGCCTAATTTTTGAATCATTTATCACTTGAACAATAGATATTCTTCCACGTATGAATCAGATTAGAGCAATGCTACAAAATGCAATACCTTTGTTGAAATTTAATGAGAAAGTTGAAAAGGTTAAAATTTAAGCCAAATGCGTTTTCTGGTAAAATAAAGTTTCACACGTTGTAGAATTTTCCTTCTGATCATTACTTTTGTAGGTTTATGCATCCAATAGTATATGGTGAATACCCGAAAACGATGCAAAACATTGTACAAGAAAGACTACCCAAGTTCACGAGCGATGAGATCAAGATGGTGAAAGGCTTAATGGACTTTGTGGGTATCAACCAATACACCACTTACTACATATCCGATCCACATCAGTCGAATCAGCCCTTAGGCTACCAGCATGAGTGGAATGATGGATTCTATTGTAAGCTCATCTCACTATTGCTTTTGTTCTTTGATTTCTGCAATTACTTGCAAGACAAGAAATCCTCACTCTCTCCTTCCATTTGGCCCACCTTTGTTCTTTATCACTTATGAATCCTGCAGATGCAAAGAATGGAGTTCCAATTGGTCCACAAGCATACTCTTACTGGCTCTACAACGTCCCATGGGGTTTATACAAAACTTGGATGTACATCAAGGAACTTTACGGAAACCCTAATGTGTTTTTGTCAGAAAATGGTACTCACATAAGTTATTTTGTTGGAATTGATATCACGTCGGAGACTCATAAATTACACTTGTATATCCAGGCATGGACTATCCAGGCAATGTTAGTCTTCCTGAAGGACTGCATGAGACAACAAGGATCGAGTTCTACAAAGCCAATTTGACACAACTGAAGAAAGCAGTTGATAATGGAGCTAATGTGACAGGATACTTTGCATGGTCATTGTTAGACAACTTTGAATGGCGATTAGGGTACACATCACGATTTGGAATTATCTATGTCAACTACTCCAACTTCAAGAGGTACCTAAAAATGTCTGCTTATTGGTTCCAGAAGATGCTTTCACTTTCAAGGAAGAAACTCTGATGGAGATTGGAGGGGGAAAAACATGTTTCAATGTTGTCCAGGATTTAGTAAAATAACTTGCAGTGATCAACCAATCTAATCAAGTTTTGATCTTGAATAAAGCTGCGCTTTATTTAAGCCCTTCGTGTAAGATTAATCAATAAAATCTCCCAACTAAGTACACAAGTTTATAAATCAAGAAAACTATCAATTCACTAGGACAGAATGTAGATTTACAAGCGAGAAAAGAAGTTCAAGATACTGCTGTTATTATTACTATCAGAAAAATTCTTCAATTTCCTTCTCTTCGACTTAGTTTCTCTTCTGTTTTTAATTTTGCTAATGAATGGCTTCGAATTGAGACTCTCCTGAACTCCATCTCCTAAATCAGTAACTTGGGGCACTTGTTGAGTGATGTTGATGTCCTCCCCAGCCAAGCAAAACAAAACATCTGTGTTTCTTTTTTTCATGCATTGTTTGCTTTCTGGGAATATATTGTCAGTCATGAAGGGAATCTCCAATGCCTCGACATAAGTTAGAGCAGAAACTTCTTCAGTTAAGCTTGGTTTCAAATCTGAGCTCATTTCAGCAGATTTACTGATTCTGAATGGATTGTTTTTTGGAACTTCCAAAGGAATGGTGGCATCCACGCGTGTTGAAATGCCTGATTTTTGTGGTGGTTTTGATGGCAGAATAAGATTTTCAAGTGCAGCATCCTCTTTCAGATATCTATCTTCTTTTGTTGCTGAATTCTGCTGCATTTCTGTCAAAATAAAAAGTTGCTTCAGCTCCTTTTCTCTTAGCATAACTTAATCAGCAGAATTGAGATCCTACTTATGAATTCCGAGTTTCGAGTTTCCTTGGAAAACATGGCAAGGAAGCCGTTCTTTTCTGCAGATAAAGAAGCTGCTTTCTTCAGCCAAGTTTGATCTGAACTATGATCAAAGGCCTTCATGCTTGTTGGGTCAATTTTTCCTGTAGCAATTGCAGTTGCTATTGAAGAAGGAATTGCCCTATCGCATTTCAGAAGGTTAAGGCAAAAGCTTAAACTGCTACATGCTTGAAATTAAAATGAAGATTTCAAAATGATCAAATAGAAGGATACGGTCCAAGGAAATCAAGCTTTCCATCTAAAGACTGCAAAAGCTTTTCGGGAAGTGGCTTCAGGTGTTTGAGTTTCTTGGTTGCAGTGTCATATCTAGACAAGGAATTCAACATGAGCTTCAAGCAAAAAAAAAAAACAGAAACAAACAGAGAATAGTAATATTTGGTGTTTCAGCTTGGCATACATTAGAGCATGTTGGAAAACAGAAATTGCCTCTTGGAAAGATTTGGAATATTCTTCGGGCACTCGATTTCCTTTCTCAATCTTCAGAGTTGATAGAACCTGCAGAGTTAGTCAGTCCAGATGCTGATGAAACTCATGAACATGCCAGAACCAATGTGATGTGAAGAGATTATAATACATGGATTAATGAATGGAATCAAAGGGAGTTGCTTGCAAATTGACATCTTAGGTGACATTATATGCACAATTTTGCATATATATTATTCCAAGCTTGAATTTTCTTTCCATCATGAAGAATAAAACTGTGTGCACTTACACGATCTAAGTTTTTGTATTTGGATACCAAGGAATGAGCCTTCTTGATCCCTATTCCAGGAACAGATGGAAGGAAATCACATCCAGCTAATACACACATGCCTTCAAATAATGGGAAGGTATTGTTAGACATAGTCATGTTGATGAATGGAATGTTCAAATGGTGCCAACGATGGTGTTGCGGTTGATATTGAAAAATGAACAAGAAAAAATGTTTGATAAACCAACTTATTAGGATGTAGAGACAATCAACCTCAGAAAAATGATTGCCCATATATTTTACATAGTTAATATACGTACCAATAAATAATTCCTGGGTGAAACCTCGAAAGGAAGGTGTGCAGCTTGTTGAATCAAAAACCTTTTGAAACACCATCTCTTCACCATTTCCATAGCGATCCATCTTGAAGACAATCTGTTCACTTAAAGTTATAAGTAAACATAGCAGCAGCTCAATTATATCTTGAACTTGATCATGAAAAATATCATGTCATTGAAGAGAACATTAGATCTCCATATCAGAGTTTTGAAGAAGTTCTTACAGCTTGACAGCCATATGCCAGTAAATCACTGTCTTCTGTGATCACAGCTTCTATTCCACCTTTATCAGCTTGTAGACTGGAAAGATATGCTAATTGTGCATCAGCTTCGTATGGAGCTACGACAAATTCTATCTTTTCTGTTCTTAGAATCTGGAAAAGCCACGAGAGAGTCGGAATTAGAAAATCTACATGCAGTATAGAAGAGTAGTGTATAGAATGAGTCATAATGTTACGTTTGCTCAAGATACAGAAATACCTGTATTAACTGATGAGCCATGGATGGGGTCACACTGACACCTCTCTGTAATGAATTAGGCCATGAAAATTAGCAACATGTCAAACTCAGGCTTCAATTAAGCAACAACAGAAGACTTGTTACTTGGAAGAGATCGGAAGCAGCTTTTATATCTCCTTCACTAAGCTTCTGCATCGCCAAATCTCGATTTGTCTTCCTCTTACTGCAAAAGTCAAGCCCAATGATCACACTTCCACAAAGAGAATATATATATTTGTGGTTCAATAAGTGAACATGCCTTTGCCTATCGTCTTCCGTGGCAGATTTACATGGAATACTCCCTCCATCAAACACTACCACAGGGATCACCTTGTGATGACGAAGCAGATTGATTCTGTGCATGAAGTAATTCAAGTAGTGTAGTTTTTTATCACCTTCTGAATCTAGACACAACTCCATGCTGCATGAATAAGCTGCATTTTCATCCAAATCAGGGAAAACGCCATTTTTCTATCCTTAAACAACAAGAGACTATTGATACCATCAAGCAATGCATAACCCCGAAAATTGGGTCAAGTCAAATTACTCATCGGGGCCTTAATTTCATGATTTTCTGTGAAACCACGCAATGGAACTGGTTCCTCAAACCAAATTCATAGCTCGGTGCCACCACCCAAAGCAACAGAGAACTCAAATTAAGCTGGGAAACTACTAACCTCCCTTGTGGAGCCACGAGTAAGCATCGATTCCTACCTGCGGCAACCCGAATTAAACACCCATCAGAGGCAACATTAAATTAGAAGATATGCAGCAAAATGAACAACAAAGATTTGATTATTACTCGTTTCCCCGAATATTTCTTTATGTGGACGGGTACAATATAGGGTCTCATGAATCGAAGAAGTTCTTTGATCCCCATTGTCTACGCCAGTGGCGGCTGATACCCGAGGGTTTTTCTTTACCTTTCTTAGTTGCAGATTGCAGAAAATATTATATTTTTCTCCAGTTATTCAAATTTATGGCAGAAGATATGGCGGGAAGGAGGAACAAGAAGCTCGAGCCACAATGCACCACGTGGCAAAGCGAAACCAGAGTTTCAACGTGTCGCGGTACTAATGGCTGCAGGATTCACTCTTAGCAAACGCTTTTACCGCGAAACTTTTGAATCTTCTGGTAACTCTGGCTTTCCCGCGACTTGATAGTGCAATTACTTTTTATTTTTTGGCCAAGGATAGTGGAATTACTAATTAGGGGCGATAGAACAAAAATCGCCAAATCCTAAAAAATACAGTTATCAGAACCGGATCGGACCGTCGGATTGATCTGGTTCGATCGTGAACCAGCATCCTAAACGGTTTGGTTCAATCAAAATATCGAAATGCATGGTGGACTCGGTGTGAACCGTCCGATTTTTTAAAATCGATCAGTTTCAGTTTATTTTTTTAAGTATTAAAAAAATTGTCAAACCAACCGACCGGTTCTTTTTCGGTTATGTCTTCAATCTTCTTCAGTTCAGTTTAATCCTCAGTTTTCTTCACTTATCAGTTTGGTTCTTCTTCTTCACAGTCATTCCATTTCTAATTAGGTTTCAAGAAAGGCAGGGAGCTGGAAGGGTGGGGGTAGGGAGCTAGAAGGTTGGGGGTGAGCTGGAGGTGGACGGTTGGAGGGGGAGGGGCGGACCTCTCTGCACGAAAGGGAGAACTTCTTATCAGACAATGAAAGGGAGAACTTTCGATCGTTTGGATATGCTGCTTCTCTTCACACAGTAAATCCTAATCTTCCCCTTCCACTACAGATGTTTTCATATTTGTTTCAGTATTCGTTCGCGTTCAGTTCTTGTTGCCCCTGATTGATCTCTGAATAATAATTTCTTCGTTATGTTTGATCCATCGAGGGTATATTAATTTGGTGGGAGGGTAGCTATATATAAATTATGGTCAATTTAAGTTTCTTTCCTCATTTCTTTATCATGATCTCGCACTTTAACCTTCGGATGAGATGTAATTCAGTCATATCATCAAAACCTTAACAAGTCTATCTACTTGTTGACAATATAATTGCCAGAAAAGGGCTAGCGGAGTTGAGAAGGTCATTCGAGATTTGGAGAATATGTTTGCAGAATGTAAGTACCATATTTACAGGATGACAATGTTATAGCAGGCTCATTTGAAATATATTTTGAGTTAATGGGATATTCGTTTGCAAACAATTACAGCAATGCCACCAAGTATAGGGAATCAGGAAAGAGATAATTCATCCCAAGCACTGAAGAGGAAATTGTCTACTGAACTAAAGTTGAAGCTTGCTAAAGTTGCTAGACTAGCGGTAAATAACTTACAGTACCATATCTTTCTTTTTTGTTTTTATCTCCTTTGTATTGGTAGCTGGAATTGCGATGATCCTTGATCAATCACTTGCTTGTGAGCCTTTTCTAATTGTTGCTAATTTATTTTTTTATTTATGCATGGTGAACCAGATCCGACCGACTGAACCGGGAACTGACCCTCGAATCGGTGAGAGGGTCAATTCAGTTCTGATAACACAACTAAAAAACAATGGAAATCGAACTAGAACTATATGGTCGGTTTTGAAACGGTTGAGTTTTTACTTTGGTTCGAAATTTAGGTCCAACTTCTTTTATGAGATTGGACTAACCGTTAATACTTATATATATTATATTAATTATTACAATAATTAATAAAAAAGAATATTCAGTTGATATTTTAGTTACTCAATCGAATTAGTTAGAGAAAATGTAAACATTGTTTCAGTCGAATTTGGATGTTTTTTATTGTTTTGAAACAAAAAAACTTTGTTGAGTCAATTAAAAAAAATTGTTAATATGAAAGTTTTTTATTTACGATCTTTTGATTGATTTTTTAAAAAAAAATGATTGAAAATATAGATATTCACACGAAATAGTTCAAACTGTTGGCTAAGGTAAAACAATAAGTATAAAAACTGAACTATTTGATTATCAACTATGAAATCAGTACAGGTTTGTTACATTACTTATACAATTGTTACTAATCTACTTTGTTGACAATTCAGGTAGTAATTGAGTGCAGACCAGATATGTCAACATTTCTTTCCCGTTTTTCAACATTCCAGATTTACTTTTGACCCATATTTACTTTTGACATTTGCTGTCTCTAATCTTCTAGGCTTTTTGACTTGTTTTGATTTGCTTATTCTAACACTCCCCCTCAAGTTGAGTGGTCGGATCTCCGATACTCAACTTGCTCAATATCGGTCTGAATGATTTAGAGTTTACTGTTTTGGTAAGTATATCTGTCAGTTGGTCCTCGGAGCGAACGAATGGTAATTTGATATTCCCGGCTTCGAGGTTTTCTTTGATGAAGTGTCTATCCACTTCAATATGCTTGGTCTGATCATGTTGAACCGTATTCTCTGAAATACTGATCGTTGCTTTGTTGTCACATAGCAGTTCACATGATCCAATTGGACGAAAACCTAGCTCTGCCATTAGACTTCTTATCCATAGCATTTATGTTAGTCCCCTCGCTATTCCTCAGATCTCTGCCTCTGCACTTGATAGGGTCACCACCTTTTGCTTCTTGCTTCTCCAGGTTACCATATTATCTCCAACCAGGGTAAAATACCCGGATGTGGATCTTCGATCAACCGGGTTTCCAGCCCAGTCTCCATTTGTGTACCCTTGTATTTCTAGATGACCATTTCTTCGGAATAGGACTCCATATACTGGAGTTAGGGTTGATCATGGGCGGGGTGGGTCGGTCCTGAAGGCAAGACCGAGACCTAGACCGAAGTTTCGGTCTTGCCTTCTGGAGGACTGAGACCGACCTCGGCCAAAAAATTCCGCCCGAGTCGATATTTCTTGACCCGGGCCGGTCTCGGTACTGGCCCGAATCTGCACCCCCAAAAAAATATGAGTTCGGAGTATTCTTTAGTAAAATGCGAAATAATAGTTCACCTCTCAAAAAAACACTATGAGCTCACGGTATTCTTTAGTAAATTTATCAAGATGCAGCTTTTATAGAGATAGAAAACCTCCAAAATTCACATTCCTTTCGGTGTGGTATTATGAAAATCTCAAATTCAAATTCCTTCGGTCTGGGCCAGTCCTAAACGGGCTTTCGGGAAAAATGCCCGAGACCGACCTTGAAAAAAAATCGCTCATTCGGTCTCGATCCTAGTCGGTCTCGGGCCGGTCTTGTCAGAAATTCGGTCCAACCGTCTTTTTTTATCACCCCTATCTGGAGTGCTCTTCAAATACCTCATTATTCTCATGACTACTTCCATATGATGCATGAACTGACTTACTACTCCATCTACATAGGCAATGTCTGGTCTAGTATGTGACAGATCTATAAGTTTGTCAACTAGCCTTTGATATCGTTCTTTATCCGCTAGTTTCGCCCCTTCCGTTATGCGTAGACCATGATTTACCACCATTGGAGTGTCAGCCAGTTTGCATTCCAACATTCATGTCTGCGTCACGAAATCCAAAATATACTTCTTCTGAGATATAAAGATCCATTCTCTTGACCTTAACACCTCAATCCCAAGAAAATACTTTAAATTTTTGAGATCCTTCATTTCGAATTCCTCAAATAGGTTTTTTTTCCAGCCTGTTCATTTCTTCTTGATCTTTCCCTGTGATAATCATATCATCGACATAAATGATCAAACAAGTTATTCGTTCTCCCATCTTTTTCAAGAATAAGGTGTGGTCTGGGTTGCTTTGCTTATACTCATATGTATTCATGGTTATAGTGAACCTCCCAAACCACACCCGAGGAGATTGTTTCAAGCTGTAGAGTGACTTTTTCAGTCGACACACCTTTCCTTATTGACCTTCATTTGTGTATCATGGTGGAACTTCCATATACACTTCTTCTTCAAGATCTCCGTGAAAAAATACATTCTTCACATCGAACTGGTGGAGTGTCCAGTCTTTGTTTGCGGCTATAGACAACAATACTCTGATTGCGTCTATTTTTGCTACAGGAGAGAATGTCTTAGAATAGTCAATATCGTATGTCTGAGTGTATCCCTTTGCGACCAGTCTTGCCTTATACTTATCAATGGATCCATCCTGGTTGTATTTGATAGTATAAACCCACATGCAACTTACCGGTCATTTTCCGATTGGCAACCTGCGCATCTCCCATGTCTTGTCTTTTTTCAGTGTCTCCATCTCGATATCCATAGCCTGCTGCCAACTCTTGGATTGTTGGGCCTCTTGGATTGTACATTGAATTTTTTCTAAGAGGATAGACATGGCGAATGCCTTTGCCTCCTCACTTAACCTCCCTCTTACTCCATTCGACATCGGATATCTTGATTTGTTTGACTCCCTATCCGGTGTGTATCTTCTTGGTGGTCGTCCTCGATTTTCTCTTGGAGGTAATTTGTATCCTTCCGTCCTTGGTTCCTCATGTTTGTCAATATCAATATCTTCAATTATATCGATATTTCGAGGTTCAGACGAACTTACCGGGCTTATCTTGGATACCTCAAACGAGGGACTATCAGTTGTGACCCTTAGCTCGCTGGTCGTTACTGGCGTGTCAGACGGTGACTCACTGGTTCGGTCAGCCAACTCAATTGGATCATCATAGGAGGGACCATGACTATCATAGGATAGGTTTGGACTAGTTACCCAATCTAGTGGATCTACTGTATGATTCCCCCCTAAACACTAAATTGGTGGTAGAAATATTTTGTTTCAAGAAAATCACAGTTCATAGTGGTGAACGTGTGACAATTTTTAGGGTCATAACACCGAACTAGATTGAGCAATTTCATCAACGTAGTATAGACCTGCGCGTTTAGTGTCACCCCTGTTTGGATATCCTACAATACAAAAAAGTCTGGATTCATCACCATAGTACAATTCATCTCCTTAGTGACATGAGACAATGATAACAATTTATTCGAGAGTGTCGGAACTAGGAGACAATTTGATATCTTCAAAGTTGGTGAAATTTCTACGGTGCCCATTCTCGTAACCGAGGTCTTCCCCTCATCCGCCGTTTTAATATATTCGATCCGGGATCTCATAATATTAACAAGATTACTTGAATCATATGTCATAGTAGCTGTTGCACCGCAGTCAAAAATCCACTGATGATTTTTAAGTCTGGTTTTATGTTGGACTGAATAAGCCCGTGTCAAATGTTGAGGGACTGATTTGCAATAATCAGGGGATGTTCTGTCATTTTTTATAACATTCAGGCAAAAAAGGCTAGGGTTAGAAGTAGAGGGACTTGGATGCAATTTCCAAGTCCCTATACCTTATCCTTCGTCCGCTCCATTCCAGCAACCTCCTTCATTTGTGTTTCGGCTACGGTTGCCTCTCCTTGCTCCGCTAGGGTTAGGGTCTCGGCTCCTTGACTCGATCGGGTTTCGGCCGAACCCTTATCCTCCGTTTGCTGGTATGTAGCTCCCGTCCCTATTCGTTGTCCCTTCATTGTTGCTGCTCCTTGAACATCTAGGGTTTCCGCTGAACCCCGCGATTCTGGCGAAGGGAAGGTTGCCTTCGGAGGCTGGTGGTCACAATGGAGTCCAGCAGATGGAGGGCCCCCTTCCTACTTCGACGACTCCTGTAACTCGTTCCTCAGTCTGTCTGTTGTCATTGCCGCATCCGATGCTGGTGGCCGATGGGTTGCTCGTTGCGACGGCGGCACAGTTCTGGTCCTTCTCCGCGCATCTCTCATCCCACCACTCCGAGTACTCGACCATCTGGAAACACCCCTCTTTGGTATGTCAATTCTTCCCACAATGAGTGCATTTGAGCTTGCTTTTTTCTAATCGGGATGACGATCCACTGGTGTTCCCGGTTGTGTCCGACTGATTCTGTGTTGGTCGGCCTTCTTGTGTTGCGTTAGCTGCTGCTGTGATTTCGCCCCTTGCTTGTAGTCCATAGTCCGATCCTGATGATGGTCCGCCACCGGTGGTTGCCGCTCCCAGGATGTGAAGCCTGGTAGCCTCCTTTCGGACGGAAGCGTATGCTTCCTCTACTAAGGGTATCTGATCCTGTCGAAGGACATCCCGTTTGATTCCATCAAACTTGGAATCGATTCCACCCAAAAATTGATATACCTTAGTTTCGGTCCATATTTGATTGAAAGTTGTGATGTCATGATTGCATATCATCAGATTCGATCTTCTGGCTTCGATCTCTCCCCATAGGGATTGCATCGTAAGCCAGAATTCCTCGAGTGTCATTGTCCCCTGCATCATTCTCGCAGCCTTAGTATGTAAATCGAAAATTTGTAACGAGTCATTACCACTACCGTAGGTAATTTGTAAAGCCTTCCATAGATCATGGGATGTAAGGTAGTGTACAACGTTGTTTGCTAGCCGCGGATCGATATTCTGGATCATCCATGAAAAAACGACCAGATCATCTTGTTTCCACCTTTCATGACCCGGTTCAGTTCGGTTGGGGGGGTTCGAATCTCCGGCAAGATGTTGCATCCGCCCCCTTCCTCCAATAGCTATTTGCATCAATCTGGCCTAGAGATGATAATTCTGGTCATTAAGCTTTGTACTCACCGTAATTGTTTCTGGTAAGTCCTTAAACTATTTTTTATTGAGGATGAAGCTGTTTTTAAGGAGGTTGGCTATTTTGAGGGTTAGGTCTTCATCACTGAGATCTGAACTTGTTTGGGTTTGAGAATGGCTCTCACTGTCGGACCTGTTAATTCAGTCAGATTCGGTTTTCTGGTAAATGATGAGCAACCAGAAAACAAACACAATCCTAGAATGGATTGTGGTCCTGCTCTGATACCATGTTTGCTAACCTAAAACAATAAGTATAAAAACTGAACTCTTTGATTATCAACTAGGAAATCAGTACAGGTTAGTTACATTACTTATACAATTGTTACTAATCTACTTTGTTGACAATTCAGCTAGTAATTAAGTGTAGACCAGGTATGTCAACATTCCTTTTCCTGTTTTTCAACATTCCAGATTTACTTTTTACCCAAATTTACTTTTGACATTTGTTGTCTCTAGTCTTCTAGGTTTTTTTTCTTGTTTTGGTTTGGTTACTCTCGCACAAACATCGTTATGGACCGACCACTTTCATGACTAATTAATGAACATTTTTGCAAATGTAAATCTAAGTACAGAAATCTAATTCTTCTGTATTTAAGTAAAATATAAATTATAATTGGTAGAAAAGTGAATTACTATTCTAACCTGGTAAATTACTGCTATAACCTGTAAATGATATTACGTTTCGTATTCTGTACTTAAAATATGCTTCAGTTAAAGTTTAGATCACCCGATCAAAAAAAAAAAAATTAGATCTTGATGTTTACTTTATCGGAATACGTATGATTACTTTAAAAGTTCAAACTCAACATTATTTGTAGTGTTGGATTCATTTTCGAGTAAAAATTTAATTAAATTACGACTCTAAAGTTGGTTATCCTTCAATAATAAAATTCACTAAAATAAATAGGTTTTAATTTACTAAATAACTTGAAAGGCATACGAAATTATAGTCATAATTTAATTATTCATTTATTTAATATAAAAAAGTATGTAGATAATTAAATTATGATCTCAACATTGCAAATCATGTGGTGTTTAAACTTCCAAATGATTATACATCCCAATTTAAGATTGAATCTAACGGTTTACTTGGATCGATTTGTATGGTTCATTTGGAAGTCAAAATTTAACATCATTTGTCACATTAGGATGTACTTTAGTTATTTACATGCTAAAAAAATATAACACAAACAGACTATTAAAATACCAATGTTCTAATGTCCCAAACTATTTTAGTAGAGCTTAACTATAGGTCTGCGCTTGAACCCAATCAAAAAAACTAACCAGATAGAATATGATTATGAACCATATCTGACAGACTTACGCACACCTAATTTTTTTGTATAATTTTTTTAATTAAATAATAATTTAAAGTATATTTTGCAATGCTATATTATTTTATTTTTATTTTCAATGTAGTGTCCTAGGAGCCAATTAGAAGGCAAAAAAATTTGGTATGCTTGCCACCCACTTAAAATAATCTTAAGAAGTACACGTGTCAACCATATTATTTCACTACCATATTATTATTGAATACACTTCCGTGTTTTGTGTCACCTCAAAATTAATAAAATCAGGTGTGACCAAGAATCTCTAAGGAACAAGAGTTTGAGAATAAAATAGACTCGTCTAGATTATAAAATGGTTTATTCAAATTAGGTTATAAAATTATGTTTTAAGACACCGTGCAACAAAGAAACTTCATAATTGAGAACATAATCAAGACAAGACAACATGCTTCGTAACGTAGTACATATTGTCATAAAACTTTAATTATTTCATGTATAAATTCTGATATTTTACACGAGTAAATTCATTAATATTATAATTAGATGATGTCAACTGTCTTTAAGATATTAGATGAGTAGTTAGTTAATGATCTAATTATTATCTAATACATCAATTAACAATTCTCAATACCCAAAACATATATCGTTTTATCGTGTAACACTTGTAGCCAAGTAAAGTCTCATCGTTCTTCTATAACTCAACAAATTGGATATACCTACCCATATCAATTACATACCCAAATCTATTACGTGTGTCATTATCAACCATAGGTAAGACAATAGATACCTACTTTATATCAACCAGAGAGGAAATGACACGTATATATTGTAAAAAATAATTTACGTATTTTTTTGGTCAACTAATAATTTACATCACTTTGACTAGAGTACATTTCAAATAAGTTTTATTATTAATATTACTATTTGACTAACTAGATAGGATAGGATATGAACCATATATGACAGACTTACACACCTAATTTTTTGTACTAACATTTTTTAATTAAATAAGAACCAGTGATGAGTGGTATGGATCCACAAATTACGCAAAATGTTAAAATAATACAGATTTTTTTTTACCAATAAAAAATAATACAGATTTTTTTTTTTGACCAATAAAAAAAAAAAATAATACAGATTGACTCGGCAACCATCGAGCAATATTATGCCACTTTTAACTTTTTAATTAGGTATAAATTTAACTTTTAAATATATAATAATTTTAAATTTTAAATTCAACTATGTGAATAACCCTAAACCCAAAGTTCTGAATCTTAAAAAATTCATTAATTATTAATTCAGTGTTTAAATTGAACATTTATTTTAAGATAATCCAACAATTAATGTGTTGTTAACTACTGATATTTAAACCCATAAGGTAATCTATTACGAAAATATGTTAAATCAAAAATTAATAGTAATCATTGCAAATTGCAAGAAGCTATTGATATAGTTCAAAAAAATAATAATTCAAACATATTTTTCAAAAGCAAATACGGTAGCGAATACTATGGCAGATATGACACCCAAACAACAGCATGTGTTTAAAATTCATAGCTCAAACAACAGCACGTGTTTAAAATTCATAGCTCTCCTCTCCGAAGAAACTATTATAGCACCCTCCCGAAAAGACGATGTTGAAGGGACATCGAATCATGATTTGGGTAAGACAACACCCATATATTCATATATTATTGCAAAAGACAATCAACCCTTCACATTGAAGAGACAATTTCGTTCTTTGTCTGTTGATTTTTCAAATGTATATCCACTTTCAAAAACATTAGAAAATCAGGAGCGTTAAATGAAATATGTTATTTATTGGGTGTACGAAAAGAAGAGAATGCATGAACAAATTAAGGAAAATAATTCAACAAATATCAACATTATTGAAGATTACATTGTGCTACTTCTCTTTTGTAACACTTTCAATAATTTAATATTTATTTTTGAACAAAAATCGAATACTTCAATCCGTCTGTACTTATGCAGAGTTAAGTTCTACGCAGAATTGGTACCGAAGAAACCATTCAATTTTCTAACCAACTGTCGGTTTGACTTAAGATGACAACACATCAAATGTTGGAGATATGATAGATTATGTCATTAAAAGACACACAATGTAACCAAAATAATGTCACATGCACCTGCAGAAATTTCGTCAGCAGATCTACCATTTCTGAGACAAGATCTAGCATCTGTTTCACTCTATACGGAGAAAAAAAAACATTTTTTTTGCTTGTAAATAAGGAGAAATTAGCTCATTTCTTACATCATATAGCTATATCGATTTAATTTAACCAAAAATCAGATATAAATGGAAAACCCACCGGAACAGTGTAAGATATATGCAGATCTAGAATGAAATCAACCCTAAACACAAGTTGAATCCATAAACCCTAATTACTATAAGGAGGGGAAGGTGTAGAGCTCCCTTCAATCCAAAAAAGGATGTGAGTTCAGCAGATGAGGCTCCTGACATATGCAAGCCGCAACCCTGTCCAACTTCTATGTAGGATAAGGCTGTGGGATCCATAGATCAGCAGCTCAATCTACTCTACACTCCTCCCTCTGTTGGACTTCAGAGAGCTCCACTCCATCACCTACCCAGAGAACACTCTCTGGAACCTTTCCCCTTTCTTCCATGGCCCCAAAACCCTAGTAAACTTAGAAAAGATTGGATAAGAAGTTACCATACAGACACTGAAAATGGTGAGGAGATTTCTCTTAACCTAACAGCCGTGGAAAATGGATGACGACAGAGGGCACATAAAGAAGAGATGAGATTCATGAGAAGGAGAAAGCTATGTGCGAAGATTGAAGAAGGAGGGGAGGTAATTTATATAGTGGTAGACGGACAGATGGGGCCGATGGAAAAATGAAAATAATAAGCGTGCTTTAGTTACTGTGTTGAGGGTGACTACCGATGGAGCCAGCTAATTTTACTGCATAGAGTTAGGTAGAAATTTGAACTTCCAAAATATAGCGATTTTAAATATATATATATATATATTTGATATAAATATACTAAGAAACTATTAAAAAAATTATGTTATAAATTTAAGTTTAATTAATCTATTACTATATATATATATTTATTAAAAGGAAATAAAATAAACGGACGTTTCTGACTATCGCAGATTATTTCATAAAATACTATATTTTTGGGCATCTCGAGTAACTCCGTATCTCGCTATAAAAATCATTACTTATTATTTAAAAATTTCACTCATTTATTTTAAATATAGATATATTATGACATTATTCTAAAATGTAATAATAAGAAAGTTATAGATTAACTTAAAATTATTTTAAAAAAATACAAAAAATAATAACACAAAAATAAAATATAAGAAAAAACAAGAGAATGTATTTTTTGTACAATTTTTTTTTTACTTCTTAAATAAGTTTTTTAAGCAAAATATTAAATATATTAAAGAATATGTTACCACATTTAGTATTTTTTTTCTTAATTGACTTTAACACGAGTAAATGATTGTAATTTGAAACTAAATGGTAAGTGGACTGGTAATATTTGTTTATTTAGACATTGTATAACCTTTTCTCGTTTTTATGACCTTTAATTAATTATTATTAATAGTATATCCGGACTATTAATCACTTGACATGTTTTTTTGTCTGCAAAGTTACCTTAAATAATTTTCATTGGATTTTGTCTATTTTTATGCCTTCTCTAGTAATTTTACATAAAATTACTTACATTTTTAATGTATTGACTCATCTTATTATTTTAGTTCACGGAAGACAGTAATTTAGGTAGTGTTTAATTAAAGTATTAACTATGTATTAGTATTAGTTAATATATGTATTAACTAATACAATGTTTGATTAGAAATAATAGGTGGTACTAATTAATACCTATGTATTAGCTAATCCACATTTCTAGTGTAAATTGTGTATTAACTAATACATTCTATAACCATGGTATTATTTAATACATAATAAAAAATTAGTTAATTACCCTTAATTAACCTACACAATTCCTATCTATAACTCAATTACTTGATTGTTTTTCACGATTTTTTTTTGAAATCGCATAACTTTTCGAATTCTACGCAATCCATTGTCGTAAGGCGATTTGTCTCGCTAATTTATTCTAAAAACACCGTTTTACATCTTAATTCCCCGATTTTTCTATCAACCTCTAGCTATTCAAACATTTCTCACCTTTGTTCATCACTTTTTTTTAACAATTTGTTTCAATTTCTGTCATGGCACCGTTACTCTTGGTCCTCACACGCCATTAAGCTACTCGATTTTGATCGGGACCTCACTGATAACCGCATACCGCATTTTCGGGTCCCGACAAGCATGCTCACACTCGAACCCTTCACAAAAGATCAAGGTCGGTCGGCGGTGCTCCCACAGGGGATCCCACCAATCAGCTTCCTTGCGCCTAACGGGTTTGCCACCCATAGACTCGCACACATGTCAAACTCCTTGGTCCGTGTTTCAAGACAGGTCGAATGGGGAGCCCACAGACCGATGCCTGGAGCGCGCAGGTGCTGAAGCACGCCGAGCAGCGCACACTGCCTACCACGATCGCAGCGACGACGTTTACGCGAGCATATCAAAGGCTCGGGCTTGGGCCGCCGTCGCAATCCGCATCGGTCCACGCATCGATCGGTGGACCGACTCATCACCGTTCCACATCTGACCGGGGTGCATCGCCGATCCCCATCCGCTTCCCTCCCGACAATTTCAAGCACTCTTTGATTCTCTTTTCATTTTTCCCTCGCGGTACTTGTTTGCTATCGGTCTCTCACCCGTATTTATCCTTGGACGGAATTTACCGTCCGATTGGGGCTGCATTCTCAAACAACCCGACTCGTCGACAGCGCCTCGTGGTGCGACAGGATCCGGAAACGACGAGACTCTCACCCTCTACGACGCCCCTTTCCAGGAGAT
Source organism: Chamaenerion angustifolium (assembly GCA_946814005.1). Taxonomy (NCBI): domain Eukaryota; kingdom Viridiplantae; phylum Streptophyta; class Magnoliopsida; order Myrtales; family Onagraceae; genus Chamaenerion; species Chamaenerion angustifolium. The sequence continues at coordinate 32,584,985 of OX328271.1, read as the reverse complement.
CTGTTATGGTCAATGATCCCCGTGTTTATTGTTGTCATATGAATCTTATTGAATGCCACGTATAATCTTTCATGGTCTTGTATGACTCCACTTGAGTGATTATGGTGTTTATTTGCACATATTAAATCAATTTATGTGTACACAATTTTAATATTAAAAAAATAAATTTAAGGGTATTAATGTATTTTTTTCATTTTACGAATAATTTTATATTGAATCAAACACGGTATTAAGTTATACACATATAAGTATATCTTAATACATGTTCCATTCAAACATAGTATTAACTAATACGTGTATTAATTAATACGTGTATTAACTAATACATGTATTAACTAATACGTGTATTAACTAATACATCCAATCAAACGCTACCTTAGTATAATGGCACTACCTAACATTCCTTCAAATTGAGACTCTCTTATATTTTTATAATGGATTTTTAAATCTCCACTCTCACTGGGGTATTAAATTTGATTTTTAATAAAGATTAACACACACACACATATATATATATATATATATGTATGTATGTATGTGTGGGTATATATATCATAAAATTATCTTTTGTGAAAAAATTGTATAAATATATTATAATTTACATATGAAAAAATTGTAATCACAAAAAAAATTGAGAATGATACTATTTATATATTGCACGATATTTTATAGATTATAGTTATTGATACTTAATTGACAGAAAATTTATAAAATTAGATATGATTCTCGTATAAAAATATATGTAAGAAAAATCATTATATGTCTTATATAATTGTGAAAAAATATATAAGTTATGATTGTATCTAAAAAATATGATATATTTTGTACAAACCAAAAGTGATACTTTATATGACAGGATAAGCATATTAGTTTGTTCAAATATACTAGTACATAGAATCAAATCAGCATATTTGAAAATAAGGCAATATATAAAGCATTTTTTTACAAATGAAATACAAGCAACACCTATTTTTTAAAAGTAACCACTATTAAATAAAGTATATACTATAACTAAATTACTAAATAACTTTAAATATACGATAGTATAATAGATAACACTAATTAAACTATATTAGTAATAATTGATATGCATAATTAATATAACAAATCTAACATTTCATTGATTTTTAAAATAAATTAGCTAATTTTTTTAATATGTTATAAAATTTTAAATTTAATTAATTTTACAAAAAATATATATAATTAATAAATTATTTATATATTCTATTATTTATATATATATATGGATTGATATGTAGCATTTTCAACTTGAGACTATACATAAATGCATTATAAATTTGAATTTTTCAAACTATATAACCGATTAATACGTAGTCTATATATTTTTATTATTTTTCACACTTATAAATATATAACATTTCCAACAAATTTACTTGACAATAGATTGAGACTCAATTGTAACATTTGAAAATGTTAGAAATGGTTAAATTGTGATATTTTTTAAAATTGATATTATTTTTGCAATTTTCAAAACATATTCTCTTAAAATTGGATGGAAAATTGACAGTTTGGGCAAACTTGAACTTTTGACAGCATAAGAGGAAAGAAAATTGAGAGATTCTATTTGCAGACCATCGACTACTTTATACAGACCACTTTTGTTGAAAGACTAAAATGCTCTAATAGTTTTTTACATATTTTAAGGAAATTAATTATCAAATCGACCTCATATTTTTGTAGTTACTAAATTGACCCCATATTATCAAAATGGTGAACAATTATGATTCTAGCAAATTCTGAATTATAGACCTCTTACATACTAACTAAAAGTTTTACCACTATACTAGTAATTCCAATTGATTTCTTATATACTTCAAATATAGTTATCGAAACAACTCTAATATTATTATATTAAATACGTCATGTTTATTTATTGATGCTCTTTAGTAATTAACATTTGTTCAACGTTGTTTGTTTAATTATAATTATAATTTATTTATGTATCTACTGATTAATTTTTTAAAATGGTTGAAAAATAAGTAATTTTCTAAATTTAATATTTATAGACTACCAAAATATTCATTTTGAAAATATTTTTTTCAACCATCTCAAAAAAAAATCATAAAGATTCTAGTATTTAGATAATTAAATTAGAACTCTAACGACATATATGGTGTTAAGTTTCAATTTTCTTATCGATTATAAAATTTGGTCAAAGTAGTGTTGGTAATTTTTGACAATTTATAAATTTGACCAAATTTTATGGTTGATGGGAAAATTGAAACTTAGCATCATATGTGTTAGAGTTCTAATTTAATTATCTACATATTATAATCTTTCTGATTTTTTTAGAGATGGTTGAAAAAATATTTTCAAAATGAGTATTCTATTAGTTTATAAATACTAAATTTAGAAAATTACTTATTTTTCAATCATTTTTTTTTTAAAATGATTAGCACATACATAATTAAATTAAAACTATAATTAAACAAACAACGTTGAACAAATGTTAATTACTAAAGAGCATCAATAAATAAACATGAGATGTTTAATACAATAATATGAAAGTTGCTTCAATAACTATATTTGAAGTATATAAGAAAACAATTGGAATTACTAGTATAGTGGTAAAACTTTTAGCTAGTATGTAAGAGGTCTAGGGTTCAAAACTTGCTAGAAACATAATATTTCACAATTTTGATAATATGGGGTCGATTTAGTAACTACAAAAATATGAGGTCGATTTAATAATTAATTTCCTTAAAATAAGTAAGGACAAATATGTAAAATGTTATTAGAGCATTTTAGTATTTTAACAAAAGTGGTTTGTATAAAGTAGTAGATGGTTTGCAAATATAATCTCCCAATAAAATGTTATGATTTTAATTTTTAGGGAAAAAATCAAAATTTATCAAACATTAGAGGATAATATTACATTTTACCCTTACATTTATAATAGTCATCACTCACCGAAATTAAAGCTTACAGGGTACGGTTAATATGATAATGAATATGGTATTCTTAATTACGTTTTCACACTTTCAATAACTTTTCCCGATAGAATATCATTAAGTCATTATTTTTAGTGTCATTTCGGCCAGGAGGGGTCAACCGGAAAACGACAAGCGAGGACATCACGACGATGGAGGCTCTAGCAATTCACGAGGGACTCCGTTTAGCGAAAGAGAAGGAATGGAACGATGTAATTCTCGAATCAGATTCTCAAGTGGTTATCAAACAACTAAGGACCGGGGCGACACAATGGAGAACCATACCGATAATATCCAACACACTTACACTGGCGACAGAGATCACAACAGTGCAATGACGAGCTATCCCGAAGTTGGCGAATGAATGCGCAAACTGGATCGCGAAACAAGCTCGAATGGGAGTGCGTCTTAATGATTGAGTTTCTCAACCCTCACTCCCACTTACCTTTTTATTACTAGCGGATTTGTAAGATTGAACAATTGTGACTCCCATGTCACACCGTTTTATTTCTAATCAATAAAACGCATATTTGGTCCAAAAAAAAAATCGGCATTCCTTACGAAGTCACAAAGTCTCTAATGATATGTTTGGTTGAGAGAATAGAGGAGAAATCGAAATACAAATTTTGTATTCCGTTGTTTAGTTCCTCCAAAGTTGCGGAGAATGAAATCACAATTTTGGGAAGTTTAGCAATAGTCATTCTATGATTTTTGAATGGAATGATTATCATGTGATTTTTAGAATAAAATATATGACCAAAATGATGAAATTACCCACAACCATTTAATTAATTACAAAAAATGTATAAATCTAAATATATTTCATTAATTTAGTTATTTTTTAATTTAATTTATTTGAAGCTTTTATTAAATTTTACTTTATTTTAACTAAATTAAATATTAGTTTCGAATAATTTAATCTAAAGTGATTTTATTGCTAGAAGATTTATAGTTGACACCTCAGTATGGTTAAGGATCTGCTGTATTGAGCTATCTTTATTTCAGGTTGTGATGATTTCGAACTCTTACGGACCGAGTCAGGTGGGTCACGTCCCATACGTATGCACTAAAGACTTTTGGTGTTGCATTTTGAGGTTGTCAATGATTCACTTCAACATTGTTGAGTGGCACATGGTTGACTGCATATGGAGACAACTTCCTTCGAGCAGCATATCCCTTAGCCTTTTGAAGATCGCCAAGACTTAGATAGATTGAACAAGTTGAAACTTGAAATGGAAGAAGAACGCCCAAGAACCGTGGATTATTCGACATGCATCGTATATGACATTGTGTGGATTATTCGACATGCAGCGTATATGACATTGTGGGAGGGTCGATTCAGGTTGAAAATCCCGAGACCAGTTGTTGTACCCCTTGCATAGTACTTAGTTTGATATAACAAATTAACGGTAACACTGATTGGGGTACCTCTGTTGAACATAGACAAGAAGAAAATGTGATTCCCCCTCGTCCGGTTTGAGTCTCATGGGAATCAATCAATGTTATTGGTGAGTGGTTTTCGTATTTTAATAGCCTTAATTATTTATTTGTTTGTTTATTATTAATAATAAGTTGGTTTTGTGTCTTCTACGGATGAGAAGTATTAGGCATCTAGCCAAACTGACGAATAAAATTTTGAAGAATACGGGTACTCCGAAGAAGCATGCTGAGGAGCAACTTGAAATTATACGGTACACCCACGAGCTCATTGGTGAGACTGGACAATATAATCAACTGTTAGCTCACGTCTAATGAGGAGGAAGAACTCCTGAACACTACATTTGACGAGCCTTATCTGCAACCCCCGGTGACGCAATCTTCTCAAGAACAAAGTCAGCCTTCAAGACCCGCTAAGAGTAGGAATGTCAGAGGTCAGCATGGGGGTAGCAGTAGAGATGTTGGTAGCGGTGGTGGGCGAAGGGGTTGGATGCCCTGATTGACCATGTATTAAATTTTTGAATATTAATTTCATTTAATTTGAACTTTCAAATTAACTTCGATACAACTTGAAAATTAAAACATATCCATCGAATAGATAAATACAACTTCGCTAGTACCCTGACATAAGACAGTAAAATATTTGTATTAGATGTGGTATAAAAAAAATAGAATATAGTCAACAAATAAAATTAACTCACTTTTTACCACAGCGATAACTTCCAACAAATTAGTTTAGAATGCAGACAATAATTCAAAAGAGTTTCGACACCGAAACATTAACGGGAGACAAATATGGGGAGGATTACGATCGACTGAACAATAATGGAAAATGGTCGGGCATGAGACTTTATAGCATTCACGCGTGGATGAAAATTACATTTCCACATGCGAATGTCATTCACGCGCGGAACAGTAAATGCTAACGGCAGTTCCAACCGTGAATGAAATTCACGAGTGTTCCTACACCCGAATTTCATTCGCAACTAGGTATAAATTCGTAATTTTTTAAAATTGAGGATATTTTCATTTTATTTATTATTTAAGGTATATTTGGGTAAAAAATTCGCAAATATGTCGTAAATAGTCAAGTGTGGGTAATTTAAGGGTTTAGGGTGCATTGTGCAAGTACGAATCGTCTAAACGAAAACCTAAACCCACAGTACACGTGTCATGAAAATGGCGGGAAAGAGAATGGATGGTAGGTGGCTATATTTTCTCTCTGAAGCCCATCCATCGCAAATGGTGGTTGGTGTTTGAATGCAGCCTTTTCAAATTGACAACAGAGACGGTGATGTGGACGTGACAACACAATACAATACCACACCATTTTCAACTTCTAGATATAGTTTACTTTGAATTTTTCACCCAAATATACCCTATATATAAAGCAAATACCAAAATAGCACAATATTCAGTTCGTAGACAAATCTATACCCACCCGCGACTCGCGGGTGGAAAGGCAGAGACAGTCACCCGCAACTCAGCACCAATTTCACCTGCGACTGTGAGTCGCAGGTTAATGAGAATATTTTTTTTCAGGATGAGGATTTTTAGGATCCGCATCATTCGGGATGGGATACCTGGGGGCTTGAGCGTCACTCAAGCCAGCCTCAGCCACTGACTGTTCAAAAGATAAGGGGGTAAGAAGATTGGGTTTGAGATCTACAAAAGGCGAGGGAAGAAAAATGTGGTTACCAATATCAGAATCGGACGCCATTCTCCTATATGATCGAATGACGAGGAGGTGATGGGCGTTTAGGGCGAGAGGAAAACACTGAGCTATGATGAAAAAGTGAAGGCGATTGGAAGCAAAAAGGCGATCGGAAAAGTGACCGGAGTTTGGTCGGAATTCTAGAGAGAATGCAGAGAATTTCTAGAGAGAGAAAACTCAGAAGAAGTAAAGTATTAAATGAAGGAGAGGTGAATGTATTTATAGAGGTTTAAGGAAGTCGAACCGTTTCATAGGCTATGAAATTACAGACATACCCCTATGAACATAAAAGGCGAACGATTATTAAAGTTGAAATTACTATTTTACCCTCCAATCAGAAATGGTCTCTTCGTTTCTCGAGGCTTTTAGAAGATCCCGCCTAAAATTCAAAATTTGAATTTTGAATCACCGGAAAAAGCGGTCCTGCATGATGGACACGTGAATGACAGTTACGAAGGAATAAGGGAAGGCGACGCCTATACAGGAAGGATTTCTTCCAACAAAATTAGGCGTCGCCCTATAGAAGAGAGATTGAAAAAAGAGAAGTGATAATTCTCAAATAAGCGTCGCTCATTTAAGAATTCGGGGGTAGATGATGAGTTATAAATATTGGACTGGGCTATAATTAATATTTGACCCAATATGCATTTTGGGCTTGATTATACAGAGGCGTCGCCTATATCATATCGTAAAGGCGTCGCCCCCTATGTTTAGGCCCGTTAAGGCGTCGCCTTAACAGGATGCGCCAAAAGGGAATTTGAGCAGTGGATGCCACCGCATTCACTGGTCACCTTAGATGGTGCGCCTGCACCCCTATGACTTAGGCCGGTTGCTTTTAGCACGCCTAAGATTAAACAAATATAAATGATAGTTTAGAGTGGAGTAGCCACTAAAAACGAATATTCGGTAAAGTAACTATGATCAGCTCGCCTGAGGACAGCAAGGATGACTAGGTAAACTCTGACTCGACTATGGTTACGGCCTACGGGTATGAAATGTTATAAATAGTTCAATACCATCTTCATTACGGGGTAAGTATTCTCTGATACATGTTCTTACATACAAACATTATAAATGAACCTCCGACTTACTTTGTAATCGGAGGGAAAATAACGGGACATTTTGAGCTTTCCTTTGTGTAGGTCTACGGAGCAAACATCAGGAAGGAGTATACGGTGTATGTGATCTAACAATACTGTAATTACCAAAAAGGAAAAAGGAAATTTGGCGAAACATAATCCACTCGCGTCCTGTGGTCTGCGGATAAGGAAATGTAGAGAATTGGTTCGTTCCCACACGTTTCTCCCCTTCCACCGGTTGAACAGCCATGGCTCTCCCTTCACATTTATGCTCTTCCCTAATTTTACCTTCATGGAAATCTTACTCAAAGCCCTCAAAACTCACTCCTCTTATCAATGTCTATGAACCTCTTTCATTGAGAGCTACAAGCAGTTTTGTGGTAAAGTTGCCCAGAACAAGAAGCAGAGCAAATCTTGATGAAAAGGACCAGGCTGTCACCGAGCCACTTCCTCTCCAGCAAGAACAGCTCAATACAGTGAGAGATTTCCACTATTCTTTTGAATCCTCACTGACCCTTGCGCTCTTTTCACTTTAAAGTATGAAATTTATAGGAGGATATATCATTTTTGCTCCTTTGATGTATTCAATTAAATATTATAGATTACAGTACTGTACTATGATATCAACCTTTCTTTTGTCAACAGAGTTGCTTTGTTATAGGCAACCTTTAGATATTTAGTTTCTACTTAGCTTTGTTTACTTGAAGAAAAATTGCGTGACCATTGATTTGGCCAAAAAAGTGTTTTTTTGATAGGAAATATACTCGTACTGTGGATCCTTGGCGTTTCGTTCTACGAAATGCATGAAAGCACCTACTTTATTAGTCTCCGATCATATCATTCATTGGGAATTCAATACCGCTTTGTGTTCTTGACATGAGAAAGTAAGCATGAACATTAAGTCTTTGCATTGTTTTCTGTTCAAGGAAGTTGAGGAGAGTGTTAAGGTGCTAAAAAATGCAGCAAAGACTAGAAAGGTTCCAGTGTCAGAAATACTCCAAGCCCTTGATGTAATAGAGAAGACAAAGATCAATCCATCTGGGTTTCTTAACACCCTCGGAGGTTTGGAATCTCCTGGAAGAACATGGATGCTTATCTTTACTGCAGAGGTCTGGACTTTTAATTACTTGTTCATTAAGTCATCTTTCATTGAATTGGTATTAAATTGTTAGCATGAGCAGATTCACTGAGATGCATTACCTTAATTTGCAGAAAAAACTAAAGGGTGGTCGGTATTTCCCATTAACCGCCGTTCAGAGATTCGACGCATCTGTAAGATTTTTTCTCTGGCCTCTTGCAGAAAATGGCAGTTAAATTGGATGGAGAACTTGATGGTCAACTGTTCTAAAAGCTCAGAGTTGATAATTATATGCGTAGTTAAATATTTACATCTTCAAGAATGTCCTTGCTGTTTGCCTTATTGGATTAAAACCCATGATTGTAGATGACTGTAAATCCATTGCCTAAAAGATAAGAGCTTGGAAAAACCTTTCTGAATGTTCCTGTGACCTGCATTTCAGGGGAAAAGGATTGAAAATGGAGTATATCTTGGAGACCTTGGATTTTTGACATTTGAGGGCAGATTGTCATGGAAGAAGAGGATACTAGCTTTCGTTTTTGAGAAGATACGGATCAAAATTGGTCCTTTTGAAACGTTTGAGTTTAGCTTAGGCCAAAAGAATGATAGAGAACCCGGGACAAATGATCCTTTCTTTATCTGGTTTTACAGTGATGAAGAAATTGCAGTTGCTCGAGGTAAAGGTGGAGGGACGGCCTTCTGGTGTCGGTGCCAACGTGTTTCCACCTGATATCTTTCGACCCTATTTCGGGATCATTCATTCTTGAAATTGAGCTCTTTGAGGATGCAAATCATCTACTGCATGGGGGAATATGGAAGTCTCACATATATTGAGGATGTACATAATGGGAACATCATAGGTATCTTCTATCTGCATATGAAATATCTTGGTGTAAGTAAGTAATGTCATATAGTTGGAATATGATGTGGATGTGTCCTTCCATACAATTGACTAATAATTCCATGCTTTGGAAAAGATGTTACTTCAACAGTTCAACTAGTGGGAGGACCAAAAAGCTATTATATTAATCTATATCGAAGTTGCAAGGTAATCGAATATAGTTTACAAAAACATTATAGTAAATTAACATCAAAGCGCCTGTAGCTCAGTGGATAGAGCGTCTGTTTCCTAAGCAGAAAGTCGTAGGTTCGACCCCTACCTGGCGCGTGACTTTTTTTTTTTTCCCTTTTCCCAGCTTTCATTTTTTTTTTGTTTTTAATGATTCATATATGAATTGAAATATAGAATGAGTAATGAATTTATACATGATCATCATATCCCATATAGATAAATACAATACAAATCTGTATAAAGGTATTCAATTACATATTATATGTACTACGATTAAGCACGCAACAGCTCCATGGCTTTCACCAGCGTCCCTCTGAACCTATTCAAATCCAGCTCTACATTCTGCTTCTCCAAATACACAGACTTGAAGAGCCCCCAGTTACCCTTATGAAACGCAGATGGATCTTGTAAAACGACGTCATCTATCCGGTACTGCCTGGCAAGGGAGCTCTCTTTCTCCACGATCCTGTACTCTATGTAGTGTAGGTTCATATTGGTCGCAGGGTCCCCAAAACAAACCTTCCCATGCCATTCCATCCTCCCTAATGGTATAATCTGGATAAACACAGCATGTTCTGGAAGGAACACCAAGTTGGTGAGACCCGCGCCGTGGACTCCCATCATCACGTCGCATGAATTTACAATCTCTGCATTCCTTGTCGTGTTCCTCTCTGCATCGGCCACAACCACCTCAAACCCTAATGTCTCCGCCATTGTTTTGATCCCTTCTACATTGACAAAAGCCCGGGACCACTTTCTCGCCACGATCAAGAGCCGAGGCCGATTTTCGTTACTTTCAGTTATGGTAACTGCGCTAGTCCTTTTCAACGAATAGGACTTTCGAAGGAACTGCTTGAAGTCCTTCATGGAATACGCCGATCTTGTCGGGTCAATGATGAGTGGTCTGTGATGTTCCAGACCGACAGTAATTCCTGGGAAGCAGTGGACCATGTCTTGTTCTGAATCAATGTCAATGAGATCGTAGTGAGACAGGTTCTCCAAAATGGCATCGAACTTGTTGATCCACGAAGGGTTCTTGCTGTTATCAGTGATGAGGAACTTGACCTCGCCGTTGAATTTCCTGGAGGTGATGAACAGTGGGACAATGATGTCGCTGAAGGCGTGGAAGTTATTACCGGAATACCCCGCGGTGGAGAAAAGGACGGCGGGGACGTTGTGGTTGTGCGTGCATTGAGGGACTCGATCGGTGGAGGTCAAATTAATGGTCCATTCATGGACACTGCTGATTGCTTGCTTGTCGTTTTTCCGCACGTAGGGCTTTATGATCCATGTGGTGTTCCCAGTAGGAGGAGTGATGACTTTGGACGGTATGAAAATTGACGAGGAATTTGCATGGACACGAATATCATCATTTACCATGCAGTAATTGGACGCCGAATCTATTCTGCAGATAGGCTCCGATTTCACAGTGACGGTTAGATTACCTAAGGAGAAATATGGAAGTTAAGCAAAACTTGTATGGAAAATAAAATTTACTCTCCAATAATGGGGAGAAATGTGTACGTAATATATATATATATATATATATACCTTCTACAGCTTGTTGTTTATAGGAAGGACTTTTCTCTTGAATCACTGGCAATTTTTTGTCATCTCCCGTTGACAACCGCAAATCCACTGAGAGGAAAATTACCACATTACTGATCTCTTGAAACAATACATACATATATATATTGGCTTCCATGGCAGCAAATTAGGTCAACTTACAGGACGGCAGAAGCCCTAAGTACGGCATGAACATGGAGGAAAAGCTTATTGCGATGAGGAAACTCAACATGATAGCTCCATTCCGAAACTTGGTCTGATCCGTTTTGCTAAAACTTCGACCGACTATCGTATCGGTCGTCATTTTGTTGATGGATGTCTCTTGAAGAACAAAAATGATTCACATTTCTTGATGAAGAACCTCTCTTCTGATTCTGAAGGTGACCAAATTAAAGGGTTTTATATACTCTTTATATATATGATGGTTTGAGTTTGAGTTCCCTTCCTCCTTGAATAGTATTATGTTCAGTGCATAATTGCCGCCACCTACAATATATATATATACATATATTAATATATAACCCTCAAATAAAATATTGTGGTTAGATGGGTAGAGATTAGTTTACTCTAAGATTGACTATATGGAGAGACGAAACCATTCCATGAATGATTGGAGTTTGGTTATATAGGAACACCCCCAAAAATGGTGGCGATATTTAGGGTTTAGTCACCATTACTATATATATATTATTAATCACCAAAAAAAGAAGAAGAATCAACTATTGCCTTAGTTCAACCCCTAACAATATATAGTTTTTCAATAAGGAGATTGAGTCTTCTGTAATTACACCGACACTATTGCGCTGACTTCAAGTAAATTTGAAAAAGAAAAAAACACTTGCCGCTTCGTTACGTTAATTAACAAACTGTTTCACGATTTCATCGTGGTAATAGATATATTCTACTTGTTTTGGGATGTGGTGTAAATGAAATAAAATCCTAATGCAGTGATCCACAAAATATATTATTCTTTCGAATTTTATATCACCTCTCAACTTAAGCAATGATAGCTAGATTACGGGACGTTTCTTTCATGGAATTCGGAATAAGGAATACGGAATAGGAGATAAGAATATGAAGTTGTTTATTTGGTGGAATGAAATGGAATGGAATAAGGAATTCTGTTGTTTCTTTGGTGGAATTGTATATGGAAATGGAATGTAATGTGGTAAAATGACATATTTACCCCTCCTTGTATATATATAGTATATAATATATATAATTTGTATTAATTAATTTTAAAATTAAGAATAATAAAAACTTATAATATAATTAATTAATAATTAAAAAAATAAAATAACTTATTTAATTAATTATTAATTAAGATAAAATTGTTGAATTAATATAAAATTTAAAGTAAGGGCATTTCAGTCATTTCGCCTCCTATTCCTCATTACTAGCGCGCCCGGCTTAGGAATTCCGAGCTTTTCACACGGAATGTCTAAGCCTACCCCGCCCGGAATCCGTAAGCCAATTTTTTGCAATTTCGCGAAAAGAACAACTTCTTACGGAATCCGTAAGCCGAATTCATTTTCCATTCCGTGAAAAGAACGTGCCAGTAGAGAATTTTATGTGGTAAATCCGTATTTTAACTTTGAGATATATACTTGGATGGGTGATTAGTGAATGTATTTACATATATAATTCAAGTGTTAGTCTTTTCATAGGAATAAAAAATGTACATACACACATCATGTTATCTCACGAAGGAAATTAAAATACAAAATGAATCATCCGAGCAAGGTTAGTGGCGAAGTAGTGGAGAGGCTCCAATGTTGAAGAAAGAACAACCATTGGCTGATCAAGTGAGTACCTACCAGGCTACCATATATATATAATATAATAATATTGGGAACTCCATTTTGACACATCTAGTGAAGGTCGTATTTACTGTATCATGGATTTTAATATGATTGTATGATAATGACACCTAAATTATATTATGAACTAGCATAAATGAATTGCTTGCAACGGACCAACAATCGATGTACAAATGTCGTATCCTTTCATGTTCCATGTCGTGTTTGTAGAATCCGAGTCGAGTCTCGACAACAAAAATGATAACCCTGCCATGCCATGGCCATGCCCAACTACCTACCCCTACCCCTTGAAATGGCTAATAATTCTAACTCCTCCACCACAGGAGCATCAACAATTACGAACTGGGTGTCTGTCTGGTCAGAAACTAACCCCATCTTGTTAAATCAAAGCTTTTACTTCTCTTCCTTTTGGTCTTGGATAGGATCATCGATGCATTATCGGTTACTGCAGATGGTGAATTCGATTCACCCTTAAGCCACAACAATGCCTGAGCCGCTGCATCTTTCTCGGCTTGCTTCTTGCTGCTGCTAGGTTGTCCTGTAAAGTTGAGTCCATTAAATAACACAGTGGACCGGAACATGTTGTTCTTCAGCTGCCTTGTCTTGTAAGTCGGGGCATCATGTCTTGCTCTTTGGAGCAGTGTCTGCAACTCATTCTTGGTATTATTAGCTTCCTCAGATCCAATCTGGAACTTGCTAGCCATGGTTTCTAATTTTGAAGCTTTCTTTGATGTTTGGCGGCCAAAGACAAATCTACCTTCACACCGATCTTCTGAGATTAGCAATCTTACGGCTGTCAGAAGGTCCTTGTGAGTATGAATGTCCAATTTAGGGTTCAAAAGCTGAAACAAACAACATGGTTAGAGAAAGTTCAGAGGTAGTAAAAATTAGGGGTGTCAAAACGGGTCATGGGTCGACCCATGGGTCGTGTCAGGGACCCTCTGACCCAAACACGACCCGTGTAATAGTATGGGTCAGTTTTTGAAACCCAAACCTGGCCCGCGGGTTGGTGGGTCGACCCGCGGGTTGGTGGGTCAACCCGCGGGTCAGAATGACCCGTCAGTAATGGTAAGGGTTGGACCAGACTGATTCGTTCGACCTCCATGACCCGCGGGTCAATCTGACCCATTCGACCCACCATTTCAATAAAAACAAAAAATAGACTAAAATATATAAATGGAACGGGTCATGGGTTGACCCGTGGGTCAAGGCTTCTGACCCAAACCTGACCCGTGTTTTCACGGGTCATCCATGGGTCGTGTCAAAATGACCCATGGGTCAAAAACTCTGACCCAAACACGACCCGTGGGCGGGTCAACCATGGGTCACCCACGGGTTGGGTCAAATTTTGACACCCCTAGTAAAAATCAATATCAGAATATAATAACACAGATTGAATCAAACGAACAAGGAAAAAAATGCTTACTTTGTTCTGAATCAGCTCTCCAAGCTCGCGTTTCAATCTTAAATACGTTTCTCCTAACTCAGGCTGCATGAAAAATTCTAGATATCCTCCTAACATCTTTAGGTGGCCATCCTAACAAAGGCAAGAACAACACAATTTTTTTTTTAAAAATCAGATCGATAATAAGTGGTGAAAAAAGATGCCAGATACGATTTAATAGGCTAGAAAGAACATACAAGTCCTCCCTGAGAAACGTCTCCTCCAAACAAGAGAAGTGCCGAATCAGATATGCCTGTTGAATCCCGGAGAAAGACTGAATTGACTTTAATCTTCTCGTTGAAAACTAACCAGGGATACGGAATTTTGGGCACAGCACCATTAACAGAGCTCTGTTTAGTTATGAACAGAGTCATGTTAGGGAGAGTAAAAATAGAATTTGACTCTTCTTTGTAAATAATAATCTTCCAGAAACTAAAATGGTAACTGCTGAAAGAAAAACCCACCGAGTAAAGGAGCACTTGACCATCTTCCATCGTCTTCAAAGTAATTGACCTCTCTTTGTTCTGCACATAAAATTTGTTTAAGAAATAGAAGCTAATTTTACTGTATCGTAGAAATGGGAAAGATCTAGATGCACAGACGCAAGAAAGAAAAGCTACACGAAATCTACTAAAAAGCATAAAACTTTCCTTCATAAATAGAACTCAAGTTTTGCAAGCTATTATATTATTAAAAAAAGCAGGTTTTTAGTTTCGTTTCTGAAGGTTCTTTGACAGAAAGAAGACAAGACAGTAAAATTCGCCCAGAGATGCAAGACTCACCACCACAGAACATACTCCTGGGAATAAACCGGCACATACGATTGCACGAACAAGATGTTCATCGTGGTTCAAGGAGACCGAATTTTCTAAATCATTATTAATGAGTCCGGCATCCTTGATCAGGAAATAAAATTGCTTCCGAAGTGAATCAATGGCCCTCATTGTCTGAGGAGAGAGAAAATTTCTCCAGCAGTATTCGTGACCACCCCTTTGTCTTTCAGCATCTTTCCACCCTTCATAAGCTCGGACAACTGCAAGGTGGTCACTGTAGTTGCGACCAGCAAACTGCGCTTTTGCAGATTCAGCAAGCTACACAGAATACAATTTTCTTAGTACTCATCATCATTAACGCTATTTTTTGCATGCAGAGTTGCAGATATTTAAGTATAATAGTTTTGAGTACCACTAAATTTTGACGTTTAATAGTTTGGATGACATTTCAGTTACATCTTCAAAAAATTACTTTTCATAATTTATTTCTCTAAGAAGAGGAGAGAGTGCAAGTATAAGTTTCTGTTATTGAACAAGTAAAATAAGAATTGCCAATAGTGAAAGCATTAACTGGATGAATAAGTAAGAAATAAAAATAACTTAGTATTACAATAGAAATGGAGGTGTTGAAGTGAAGCGCAAACTCACATCCTTCTTGTCAAGTGGCATCATGAATGGATCCCTGGAACTGAGACCGGCAACAATTGTCAGTATTGGGTCAAGGCAGTTGAAAATGGCACCTAATATGAGCATTTTCCCGAGTTTAGGCTCAACAGGAAGCGTGGACAAGTTTTTGCCTGCGAAAAGATTAGGGATAAGAAACAGCAGAGCAAGAAACCCAAAAAGAAAGGAACAGTGAAAATATATCAACTGCACCTAATGCGGTTAAATTTTCTTTTTCATCCAAAGCCCCAATAATCTTCAAGTAGTCAACAGCATTTTGCACCTGCAACATAGGAAATTTACCATAAGGATCAGAACAGATGTCAGATCTTCAACTGTAGTAACAACATGAAGTGAATGGCAACTCATATATACCGAGAGTGGTTCTGGTGGCTGCAAGGCTCTAGAAAGGAATTCCATTATACTTCCAAGCTGCAGACTCTTTATTTGCAGACACAGAGATTGCAGTGGTGTCCTCAAAAGCTCTGGCAACTGATAATCAGCAAAAGAGTCATACACACATTTCGGATAGAGATGGTAGCACTCCCCGGGCTGGACTCGACCTGCTCTTCCTCTTCTCTGTTTGACAAAAGTAGGAGCTAGTAATTTAACACAACTAGGAATAAAGCATTTTTATGAAGCTTTTTAAAGCTTTACAAAGAAACAAAACAAAAGCATACCACACAAAAAGAGTCTGGGAAAATAACAAAAAGAATCAACATTAAATTGCCTTACTTGCCGAGCAGCAGCCTTTGAAATCCATGAAGGGAGTAGGCAGGGGGTATTATTCAGTGCATCGTATGAGGTCTCCTTTGCTTTACCACAATCAACCACAAACACTACATCGTTAATTGTAATACTGGTCTCAGCCATGTTAGTGGCTAGAACAATCTTCCTTATTCCATCTTCAGGCTTATCAAATATGAGCCTCTGCAAAATATTATCAGACAGCAATAAAAATTAATGAGATTTTATGATTGGGATACATTTGTAATAAATTATGAAAATCGTGCTACTGCCTACTAACAAGAAAAATATTTAATGTTGGTTTGAATCACGAGTAAGTTCCAACTTTCAGCTATAGTTTTGTTATAGTATTTTTTCCACCTTAATAGCCGGAACTATATGTGACAAGATAAAGTAGTCTGAACTAAGAATTTCAAGCTTTCGATTCATGAGTTTTACTGTCTGCACCATAATTTTAAAAAGATTACAATTTACAACTTTAATTTAAATTTGCTAGTACAAACAGATGCATACTCCATATCTATTAACAATTTAACACGAAAAAATAAATCAAGAGCATCCTTTGAAGGACCATTTAATCCTATTCATTTGTAAAATGCTAAAGAATATGAGTAGATGGCATAGTACCTGCTCCGCGCTTGCCATTGAACCATGGCATGCCAACAGCAAAACTTTACTCGGATCCCCCAATAGTGGATGAGACTGGAGCTGATCTTTCAATGAGTTTATGTCATCCCAACCAGTCATAAAAACCAAAACAGCACCAGGCCTTTCTTTTCTTATGATGTGGCAAAGGACTTGCTCTATTAGGTTAAATCCAATAGAGTCTGGATTCCAAGAGGCTAAAGAGTCCTGCGTCCGAGGACTATACTGCCTGAAGTCCGCTGACTCAAGTACATCCTATTTGGCAAAGAAAACATATAAATATTCTGATATAGTATGACCAACAAACAAAACTTATACATGTACCTCAACAGCAGAAGCAATATGGCTTTTCCGCTTGCTGAGAGCTTGTTTCTGCATCTTCCAACTCTTTTCTTGACCATAATCATCAATTTGATTGTATGAAGTCAACCTATATCCAGTCATCTCTAATATATTTTCCAAAAATTGTGCACGAACTGGGTACGTAAAACCCTGTTGATATTGGAGAATTCAGAGATGAAGTTACGGATTTATATAAGCAAAGAGCAAAAGAGAAACAGGTAAAAAATAAGATGAAGCCGTTTAACAATCTCAATTTATACATATAGAAACTCGAAAATAATAAAGAGGAAAGCAATGATTATTTCTTCACTCTGTACATAACTGTTATGCAATCATATAGATGAGCAAACACGGTTAGGAAAGATGCTATGTTTAGAAAGTAGTTATGTTAGTTATTAGATCTGGGTTCAGTACCGGTGGGCTGAACAATGTATGTTATTGGCCTGACGTCTATGTTTATTCGGTTTTGTTTATGGACTGAAGTCCACTAGGAGTAGATTGCTTCTGTTTGAGAAGCTTTAGGGAAGTTACAACTTACAAGCTAGTGCAGGAGTGGAGGGAGATTTGGTAGTTTTGAGTATCTTTGATTTAAGCCATTAGCGGATGAATTCTGGGTATATTGAATACAGAATAGAAGGAACTGCAGTTCCAGCTTTCCCTTTCACAAATTTGCAGATTTGTTGTTTTGAATTTCTGAGAATAACAGAATACATATTTGTGCAGCAGCACACCTTTCCCAACAAACGCTCCCACAAATAATTAGAAAAACATAACCGGGTAAAAAAGATGATAGGCAGAAAATACTTTCTGTTAAACATAATTTTAAGAAATATTGATCGAGAATACGATCACCAAAAGAACCACATAGATCACTAAATGCAACTTACCAACTATTTTAACGGCTTTATGGCATATTACATCAAATAAAACCATTAGAAACAAAAACTTACCGGAATATGCATCATGGGTGCACCGCCAAAATAATTAGAGAAAAGATCGGCATTGAGAGTTGCACTCATCAAAATGAGCCTCAGATCTGGTCGCCGAGGGAGAAGATCTTTGAGAACGATTAGAAGAAAATCTGTGAGATTGAAAAGAAAATGTTCACACATAGAAATATATAAAAATACGTACACACGAAACTACATTATTAAATAAAATTAAGAATGGAAGTGGAGATAAATTTATGCCACGCAAAATGAAAGGTCTATCAATGATCAAACAATATATGTCTTCTCATCTAACCTTCATTCATCCCACGTTCATGTATCTCATCAACAATGACATGAGTTACACCATCTAAGCTTCTATCAAGCAGTAATCTCCTCAACAATATGCCTGTTGTACAAAAGAGAAGACGAGTGTCCCTCCCTTTCATTCCCTCCAGCCGAACCTTATAACCAACCTAATGTGCATAAAATGAAAAATCATAATCACAATCTTCAAAATTGAACTTGTACAAACTTTCATTTTCAAATTAATTAGCTTAGGAATATGTGAAATGGCATGAGGTAGAGCTCACCGATTCACCTATGTCCTCCCCTCTCTCAGCAGCAACTCTCTCAGAAACAGACATAGCAGATATACGTCTTGGTTGTGTGCAAATTATATTACATCCAGCTCCACGACCAGCATCAATCTCAGATTCCAATATGTATTGAGGGAGTTGGGTGGTTTTACCACACCCAGTTTCACCAGACACTACAATCACCTGAGTGAGGAGAAGCACAGTTCTTCTGTAAATGAGAATATAGGATAAAAGAAGAGCACAAAAGATACTTGAAGTATCTAACAGCATATGTACAGGCTGCATCATCTAGGAATAAACATAGAAGAGGCCAACACCAACACAGAATTATACTTAATATAAAGAATTTAGTGGGAGTACTAGAATAATAATAAATAAATTCACCTGGTTCTCAGAGATGATTCTTAGTAAATTGTCCTTTTCCTTGTGTGCAGGGAGGCTTCTTCTAAATTCAAGCATCTTTTGGCCTTCAAGAGATTCCTAAAGTATAAGAAATAATTACAAACAACAATCTTGAGCTACATAGAGCAAAATTTGTAATCAAGACCAAGCATAATGTATTTTGGATAAGGGATTGACAAAAGAACCTGCCATTCTTGTTGTTTCTCACGCATCAGAATACTTTTTCGCTGGCGAATTCTTTCTATAACAACACTGTTCCGTATAATGTGTCTTTGCTGCTCCTCAAGTTCAAAATTGGAAGCACTGGCTCCCCGTATAGAAGATTCTGTATGATTATCCATAGAAACCCTTCCGCTGATTGACTTGTTATAGAGGTGTGATTTGAGATGAGCATCTACTTCTCTTTGCAACCCAAAAGGCAGTACCACCTAAAGTCATGAACGCGCAGGAAGTGATCAACAAACACTACTATAACAAATTTTCCAGTAATTACTTATTCATCCTGAGAACAAAACACGTTAGAAGGAAATACCTCTCTCTGGGGACGCTTAAGATCCAAATCAGATCTATAATTGGGCAATGGAACTTTACTGAAGACAGTGACCTTCTCATACTGACGGCTGCAGATGCAAGTATTCAGGAGCATTAAAAATGTTACAGGACACGAGATATTTAAACACCCCTGGAATTTACGTACCTATATAAGCCCATTCTGGTGGCCAAAGTCGAAATTTGTTCAAAGTCACGTCTGTCTTTTTTGTCCCTTGAGATCACCTCTTGTTCGTTTTTATCCCGAAGAAGCATAGTCAATTTCCACCTCCATGCATTGATATTTTCGAGAGTTGATGCACCCTGTAAAGCATCAATCAGTACCAGTAATGGCAATTCTACCTCGTAGTTGGAGCAAACAGATGGGCAATTACTTTACATGTTTGTTTTTTGTGCAACATCAGCAAATTGTGGTAATTTTGAGTTTCAACAAAATGAAGGCTGCACACATTAGTCACTCTGCTAATGTAATGCTGTTCACAAGCTTAAAAAACGAACAAGTTTCACCATTTTTGAACGATTGCTCATCTAGCTATTAGCCTATTCTGCTATTTATTTCACAATGGCCGCCTTATGTAATCAAATTCTTATATGCCAAGCTCATAAAAAGAGAAGCAGACAGAACTAACCGATTGGGACTGAGGCAACCGGCCTTCAAAATCAGATTCATCGCTGGACACATCATCGTACGCATGCCGGCCATAGTTGGAGCTCTGCTGCAAAAGCTGCAGCGGAACACTGCTCCTCTGCCTCCAGTCCAACTCCACGTACCTAGAACCTGATCTTGAGGAGCAGATGGGTCCAGACGGCACCACTTTGCGCCGCAAGTGCAGCCCCGTCCTGAACCCTGCGGAGTCAACTCTGGCCCCAGCAAAACGCAAAGGCGTGTTTTTTAGCACTACTTTGTGGAATTGGAGAGAATTGACCCCTGCAGACATGGAGGTCCTCGAACACCCTCGAAAAATGGCAGCGTATGTCATTATTTTCTTCCTTGAGGGCTCCGAGACAGCTCTCAGATACTTAAACGACCTGGAGGGGCTTGCGGCAATCTATACTCATGCTCTCTCAAGTGACTAAGATAGTACAGGATAAGCAAACGACAGATGCCCCGCAGGCCACAGCGTCGGCGTCTGTTTTGAGGGAGAAATGGCGGTGGTGGGTAATTTGACTTGAGTGGTGGCAATGGTTGCACGCAGGGAAAGCAAGATATTCAGGGACGGGAAAGGGAAGAGACAAGTGACTGAGGTTTCAGAGAATGAACACCGTGAATGGTGATGTCTCTGAGATGGGCTCTTGATAGCCCAATACAGATTATTGCTCAATAAAGAGCCCAAAACCCACTAGTTATAACGGTTAGCTTTTCATTCAGGCATTAAATATATACTAACCAAAAGTTAAGAGTTAAGACTTAATGGCACGTTCTTTTCACGGAATGGAAAAGGAATTCGGCTTACGGATTTCGTAAGAAGTTGTTCTTTTCGCGGAATTGTAAAAAATTGGCTTACGGATTCCGGCCGGGGTAGACTTAGACATTCCGTGTGAAAAACTCGGAATTCCTAAGCCGGGCGCGCTAGGAATGAGGAATATGAGGCGAAATGCCCTTACTTTAAAATTTATATTAATTCAACAATTTTATCTTAATTAATAATTAATTAAATAAGTTATTTTATTTTTTAATTATTAATTAATTATATTATAAGTTTTTATTATTCTTAATTTTAAAATTAATTAATACAAATTATATATATTATATACTATACATATACAAGGAGGGCAAATATGTCATTTTATCACATTTCATTACCTTTCCATATACAATTCCACCAAAGAAACAACAGAATTCCTTATTCTATTCCATTTCATTCCACCAAGGAAACAACTTCATATTCTTATCTCATATTCCTTATTCCCTATTCCTATTCCCTATTCCGAATTCCATGAAAGAAACGCCCGGTAAGACCTTACATATATATATTTTTAAACAAATACTTTCACAAAATATAATGAATACTTTATAGAATTAATAATAATAAAATACTCGAATTTGCTAACTTTACTAAAAAAATATTTGAATTTTGTTTTTTAAAATTTTATTATATTTACTTTCAAATTTGGGGCAAAAACCTACATCAAATTTGTCATGTCATCTCATAACAATGCTGTTTATATGTGTCCTTCCATCGGGTCATTTGTGTTTATATGTACACAACAATGCTGTGAGCATTTAGAAATACTACACCCAAGGCCCAGAGTAGTTAGTGGTAATTGATAACAACAGACACAAAAACAAAATCTCATACACAAAAACAAAATCTCATACACAAAAATTACAAATAGTAAATGTGCTAAATCGATCTTTTCCCAGATTCCATGGCGTTCAGACCAACAACGTTATTATTGTGAGACTCTGTAATGTCGATTCCCGACTCCAATCCCAGAAAGGGAGAAGAGTCTTGCTCCGGACGATGTCGACCATTGAGGGAAGGAGGTGCTCGGGAACGGGAAGTGGACGATCGCAGTTCTTCTTGTTCTTCCATCATCTGAAAGTAGGCATGCGGAGCCCAACCTGCAAAAAACCATTGAATCACCATTAGCAAAAGAAACAATAACTAGCAATAGATATATGAGTCACAAGTTATTCACCTTTCGCATCCTGTGGCCATGGGAAGAACTGCAGATAACAGAATGTAGCAATGATCGTTCCTGCAGCAGCAACCCAGTTACTTCATTATATAAACAAAAATGAAAAGAAGTTTACAAGCCAGTTGCTTAAGATTTGGGTGTTGATTAATGAGTGTAAACCTAACAAAGCTCCAGCAAATACATCTGTCCAGTGGTGCCAGTAGTCGTCAACACGAGAAACCCCAATCAGTACAGCTACAAGGATTGGGAATTTCACAACGCAGAGCTTCGCAATGTGTCCTCTTCGATCAAATGCCTTGATCTTCCCTGATAAGTACCACGACAGGAAAACTAAACCACAAAATGACCCTGCAATAGAAAAAGGTATGCATTGATACTAGCTGGAATGGAAGTCTATTTAGTACCTATAAAATCATGATGATAATCTAACTTAATGATGAACTCAGGCATTATCACTTACAAGAAGTGTGGCCACTAGGAAAACTTTTGTAACCTTCCTTGATAATCTTTGCTTCTCCATGGCATACAACATCGTGTGTCACATTGCTAAACACCTATTCATGGAGAAATTAAGACCTCGCAAGTATTAGAAAAATTTAAACTGTGTAACCTAATAGTGGTCAGAGAAATTAGAGTAGAATGTCGGTCTCACTGCAACACCATCAGGGAAACACCGATAAAAGAAGTTTGGACGTGGTCGACCCACAGCATTCTTGATTGAGTCTGTCATAACTCCAGTTAATGCAGCAGAAAACAAGATCCCTGAAAGTATGCATTTTTCAATTGGTTTACAATAAGATCAATGCACTGGACTAACTATATAGTATGGAGGGGACAAGAAATGCACCTAAGACAGCATGATGCAAATCATATACATCTTTCCGGTTGATATAGTAGATAAGAAATATGACGATTGGAAGCAATATAGCAATTATCTGTCATCATAAACACGATCGAGTCATGACAGCAATTACCGGTGAAGAAATAAAAAAAATGAAGTTGAGAATATATTTGATGAAGAATATATACAGGGACAGCCCAAATGGGGACTGTATTGGGTTTGAACGGGTACTTGAGATCAATCATCATATCTTCACCCACAAAACGATGGAAAGGTTCTAGTAGAAGCATGACGATTTCAATGGCTGCAAGGAGTAGTAGGATTAACCAATCATGCTTGTGTGCTGCTGCCACCTTGGTTCCATGGGACATCACCGTGTGAGAGCTGCATCCCAATTGATCTGCCATTTTTTTTGTCTAGGGAACAACAAAAGACCACAGATGCTGCAAGATACGATAGATTGTAATAAGTATGCCATCTCATAGCGTCAGATTTGTTCTTCATAGTGGAATAACTATAAAATAAGGTAAACAGAATAACGGGTAAAAAAAACACAGATGTATCTATAGAATATCGAAACAGTGCCCAGAAAGTGTGATTTTCTGTGAATAAATTTCATGCAGAATCAACTGCAAATAAACAAGCTAAGTAATTGGTGAATTGGGTGGTAGATTCATGGTCAGGTAAGCCGTATCCTCTCACATCATATCATACCAGCAGCCAAAACTCTCTGAATTTGGTTCCAAAGACGAACCTTAAGCATATAATCAGGAATTTCCCACCATTCAAATCTGACGGTATGGAATTCTGTGAAAAATTAAAAGAGGCAGACCTGTTAAATCATGCAATGGATTCTTCGTCGATTCCAATGCTGCGGCAAGTCAACCAACAGATTGGGCAGGAACCAGTACGGCGATAAGAGCGGTTCGATGATTAATTTCTGCTAATATTCTACTGATAAACAAAATGAAGAAAAGAAAGTGGTTTGTTTAAGATTGAGTGATGGATTCCGGCATTATCATGAAGATGACAATGCGCGTACAGAATGACATTGTTTGTAGAATATTGAGAGGGGGGCGGAGAATGAAAGATGAACACCGTTTCAAAGTCTACGCCGATCGGGAAGGGAAGAACCACGATTCTGTTGTTTTCTAACTTCCATTACCGTTATTTAATGTTTGTTTATTATTATGCATTCGTTAGTCATTTGCACCCTGAAGTTTGTATAATGACTCTCCTACCCCCATATGTTTGTTTTGGCCAACCTACCCCCATATGTTTAGACGCCCGAATAAGCTCTACCCCCTTATGTTTAACCCCATCCTCGACGTGTTTGATTGGTTAGCTAAAAAACAATTATAAGTAAATATAATGTATTGTTTGGTTATTTTTATTAAATATTGATATATGCTAGATCTTGTATAACTACTTATATGGATGAGGTCATGCTAAGAGCCTAACAGTGTAAATTATTGATATCATCTGTATTTACATTTATTATTGTTGAAGTATTGGATATGCAAGTTGTATTGGTTATTATTGGATTGAGTCTAATAGTTTAGATTGGTTTCTCTGTTGGGCTCCGTTTATTATTGGGTCGTATTCTTCTACTTATTTGTTTTCTTCGGTCCAAGCCCAAGCTTTCTCATTGCTTTTGTTAATCCTGATCCGTTTATTTCTTTTGTATTGTTTAGGGTTAGTTTTCCAATTATTATTATTCGAGGATGTTTGAACAATTAATTTTGTTAGATTTTATTATTTAAGAGTGAAGAAGTCTCAGATGAAGGAATGACTTCTGATGATCCCCAAGTCTGCTATCCAAATCTAGGGTTTTACGTATTCTCCGTTTTCTTCATTTGCTCTATTTTCTACATGGTATCGGAGCATATGAGGTGTAATTGACCTCTAAGAAATCTGATCCTGGCAGTGCTAGTCCTCCTTTCATCCTTCGACGCTGGGATTGAAAATAATCTTTCGGTTTCCTTATCGGAAACTGTTCATTTTTTGTCGCAACGGTTGATATTCTTGGTATCTCTTGATCTTCTTGCAGGTACCTTGAAAGGTTGGTTGTGATTCTTCATCACAACCATTTGTATTCTTCGATCTTGATCTTTTACTATTTGTTACCTCTGTTTGTTTTTCTTGGCTATCTTCACCCTTATTATCATATTGTTAGCAATCATATTCACCTTTGTTGCGATTGTTGATGAGATTCTTGATACTCCTCGATCTTAGTCGGATTTGATTTTACCCTCGGCTTCATACTCTTCAATCTTGAAGAATATTGTTAATAATTTTTACCATCGACTTGTTCGTTGAGAATGAATGCCTTTTTTGTGCGATTTACCCTCGGCTTGTTATTTTTGACTGAATTGCATGCTCTACATTCGACTTCCTTCACTTGTGACCTTGCATATATAGATTATGTTGTAGTATTTTGTGTCTTGTTTTTTTTATATGGCTGAAGAAAAACCTCATCAGGAGGCAAGGAATGCCACTGATGAGGTAGATCATGATGATATATGGCTACTGTTGATTTTCATCACCCCCTCTATTTGCATGCAAGTGATAATCCGGGAACAAATATGATATCTGTTGTTTTAACTGGTCCTGAAAATTATGCTATGTGGAGTAGAGCAATTCGTTTTACACTCTTAGGAATAAACAAACTTGACTTTATTAATGGTACATGCTTGCATGAAAAATATGATCATGTGTTCCATCATTTGTGGGATAGATGCAATGATGTTGTGTTGGGTTGGATTAAAAATTCCATTTCTAAAGATCTTTCTAATGGAATGATGTATACTGAGGATGCATATCTCATATGGAAAGACCTTAAGGAAAGATTTGATAAAGTCAGTGGTCCTAGAACATATCAATTCCATATGGAAATTGTTATGACTCGCCAAGGACTTGATTCAATTTCTGTTTTTTGTTTTCTTTCTAAATTATGTGTTTTTTGGCTTGAATATGATTCTGCATGTGCTCTTCCTCACATTGACCATGATGATTTTAAGAGACATATAGAACATAAAGAGAATCAAAGGTTGTTTCAATTTTTGATGGGATTGAATGAAAATTATTCCAATGTGAGAAGTCACTTGCTTTTATGGTCCCCTCCACCCACTGTGAACCAAGCGTATAACCATCTAATGCAGGAAGAGAGCCATAGATGTATTACCTCTACTATGAATGTTGCCTCGAACACTAAGTCTGCTAATGTTTATTTGAATATGAAAAAGCTGATAGGAGACTAAAATTTGGAATGTACCCATTGCCATAAGCGTGGGCACACTATTGATCGTTGTTATACCAGGGGATGTGACTTCTGTAAAAAGAAAGGACATGCCAAGGATAACTGTTTTAAATACAAAGTTTTTTTTGAAAAATAAAGGGAACAATGTTGCATCCGTAAGGATTGGTGACAGTGACCCTGACACTCTTATTAGTTCTAATGATTCTTCTTTGAATTGTGGTGTTCAAGGTGGGATCACTTTTACACGGGATCAATTCGAAAAGTTCCTTGAAACGGTCTGAGGTTTAGGCAGCATTGCAACAGGAGCAAGTGCTACCGCCCTTCAAGATTCACATGCAAACACGACTGGTATATCCTTAAACTCGATTTATTCTTACGAGAAAAGTCAATGGATCTTGGATACAGGAGAAACCAACCACATGACCAACATAAATGATTGGTTGTGTGGGTCTAGGGAAGCTCTCGGAACCAAGGTTCAACTACCAAATGTGTGTGTGTGTGGGGGGGGGGGGGGGGGGGGGGGGTCTTCTGATGTGCATTGTGTTGAAGATATTTTGTTGGATTCAGATAGGAAATTATGTGATGTCTTATACATACCTGATTTTAGATACAACCTACTTTCAGTGTCTAAACTTGCAAGTGACCTAAACTGCTCTGCATTTTTTTACCCTAACCTTGCTATCCTAGAGGACCTCTAAAATGGGAAGGTCTTGGGGGTTGGTGAGGCAAGGTTTGTACTCTATTTCATAAGCTTACCTTGCAGATCAGTTAGATCCCTTGTAACAGATTTTGTTGTGAATAATGCAATGTTATGGCATAAGCGTTTTGGACATGCATCACTTAAGGTTTTAGAACATGTTGAGTCATTGGATGTAAATAAAGGTAAATGTGTTGATGTGAACAAGTGTCCTATTTGTCCCAAAGCGAGAATTGTTAGAAGTCACTTTTCTAGTTCAAGTTCCAGAACAGATGCTATATTTGATCTTGTGCATGCAGATGTGTGGGGACCTTATCATTGCCCCACACACAATAACAAACACTATTTTTTAACATTGGTGGACGATTTTTCTAGAACAACATGGGTCCATCTTATGCAATTTAAATCTTATGCTTATATTGTTATGAGGGATTATATTACTATGATAGAAACTCAGTTTGGCAATAGGATAAGATGTTTTAGTACGAACAATGGAAGGGAGTTTTTTAATGAGCATATGAAAATATTGTTGTGATAATGTGATCAATCATCAAAGTTTTTGCCCTTACACACCACAACAGAATGTATGCTTGTTCATGAACTGAACTGGTCTGGTTTGAAAAAAAATAGTACTTTTTTTTTCTTCTGTTTCTAACAAAATTGGTCTGATTTAAGGAAAAAAGAAGTGGTCTGGTTCGAACCGATTCAGAACCGGTTCGAATTATTCTGTTTTTTTTTAATAACAATTTTGGTTAGGAAATAATCTGGTTCAAACCAAACCTAAACAGGCTAAAAATCCTATCCAACACACTGAACCGTCTGAAAAAATACTGAACCAACTGAAAAATACTGAACCGACTGAAAAAACACTGAACCGACTAAAAAATACAATGAACTGACTGAAAAACACACCGAACCGATTGAAAATCTGTTCCACAACCGATTGAAATCCTGTCCAACATCAACATACGAGAGTCCAATATATCTCTAGGTTTGGTTTATTGAAGACATCTCTAGGTTTGGTTTAATTTCAGACCGGTTTAGTTGATTTTGCTTCAAACCGGTTCTAAAATTATATAGGTTTAAAGTGGCTTGATTTAAATTTAAGTATAAACCAGTATAAAAAAACGAGTCGAGTCGAAACGATTCGAACTGGATTTTTGGTACTATTTTGAACTGGTCTATTTGAAGCCTAAAAATACTGGTTGGTTTTGAAACTAGTTCGGCTGAACCGGTTCAAACCAAACCAGTTCCAGACCAGACCAATTCATCCAAACCGGTTAATTTGAACAAACCTAACATAATCGTAAGGCTGAAAGGAAGCATAGACACTTTCTAGAAATAGCAAGGGCCCTAAACCTGCAAGGATCAGTCCCAAACATGTTCTTGGGGGACTGTATCCTCATAGCTTGCTATTTGATTAATCGTATGTCTTCCAGATTATTATGGGGTAAATCTCCTTTTGAGACGCTGAATGGGAAGAAACCCAATATAAACCACCTTAGGGTGTTTGGTTGCTTGGCTTATGACAAGAATATGATGGTGACTGACAAGTTGGCTTCCAGAGCTATCTCTTCAATCTTGATGGGATACTCTGAGACCCAAAAGGGGCATAAACTCTATGATTTGGCTTAAAAACATTTTTTTTGTTAGTAGATATGTTATTTTTAATGAGAGCATATTCCCCTTTGGGACTGGTAGACTTGAGCAGTTACCCGTATTCTCTGAACCACATATTGATGATTCCAATGATGTTAGCAACCAAAAGATTGCAGAAACTTAGGATGAGGTTGATGAAGGAAACCCACGGGATGAGACTCAACAGGACTCAGATGAGATTCCTTCAAATTATGAGTCCATTGTTGACTCTGATGAAATGAGTAATCCCCCTTATGATATTCCTTCTAGACCCACATTGAGTAGGTTTGGAAGGACGATTAGACCCCTGATATGTATGAAGGACTTTCAAGTGTCTGATGTTTCGAATGTGCATTGTATTAAGAATTATGTATCATATGATGGATTGTTCAACAAATATTAGTGTTATATATCATCTATGTCTAATATGGTTGAACCAGAAACCTTTCATGAAACTATGAAAAACACGTTATGGGCCGAGGCGATGCAGGAGGAAATGAATGCCTTGGAGGAAAATCACACATATGATCTAGTACCAATGCCGACAAGTAAATCTGTTATAGGATGTAAATGGGTTTACAAACTCAAATTTAATTCTGATGGAAATTTGAGTAGATACAAGGCCAGATTAGTGGCTAAGGGCCATAATAAAAAACATGGTATAAACTACTTTGAAACTTTCTCACCAGTTGCGAAAATGAATAATGTCTGAACATTGTTAGCCCTAGCCTCTATTCATTATTGTCCTCTTTATCAGATGGATGTCAATAATGCCTTTTTAGAAGGTGATTTGGATGAAGAATTTTATATGTGAATTCCTGACGGCTTTTATAATAGCAAGACTGACTTAGTATGCAGGTTAAGAAAGTCTCTATATGGCCTTAAGCAGGCAGGTAAGCAATGAAACTTAAAGCTATGTGATGTGTTAGTTAAGGCAGGTTATAACCAGTCCAAGTTAGATTATTCGCTCTTCACCAAATGTGCAGGTGTGAAAGTGAGTAAACACCAATGGAATCAAATCTGAAATTAACTAGTCATGAATATGGTAAGCACTTGAAGCTAAACCAAGATGATAAACCCCTAAATGATGTAAGTCTATATAGACGACTGATAGGGAAGTTGTTGTATTTAACGATTACCAGACCGAATATATCTTTTGTTGTTCAGAACTTAAGTCAGTACATGCATGATCCTAAAGATTCACATTTAAAGGTTGCCTTAAGAATAATCAGGTATGTGAAACGTGAACCAGGTATGAGCATTTTGTTATCTTCTGATTCAGTTCTAGATCTTGTCGGTTTCTGTGATTCTGATTGGCAGGGTGTATAGAGACTAGGAAGTTTGTTACTGGTTTTTTGCATAATGTTGGGTAAGTATGTTATTTAATGGAAAGTTAATAAACATGGAACTGTCTCTAGATCTTCCTCTTAGTCAACAACATTATTTTTTAGGGTTAATTACTTAATTGGTTACACATGTTTCACCATTGTGCAGAATGGTTACACATGTTTCAAAATGTGATTAATTAGTTTTGCTATGTGACTAATTGGTTACACATGTTTTTCCCAATGTGATTAATTGATTATTCCATTAGTAAACCGTCAATTATTTTTTTAAACATATTATTGAATTGTGAAATAACTATTATGCCCTTAGTGGTATTGAAGAACACAGAATCGTCTTGAAGAACCAGAATCGAATTCATAAATTCGTTTATGGGTTCTTGATGAACCCAGAATTGCGATTCTGGGCGGGGTTCTTCAATTCAATTCGGTGATGAAAAACACAACTTGGTGATGAAGAACACAGTTTGGTTGATGAAAATGTTAAATACGTCATTTTATGTATCTAAATAGTGACTTAGCTGTGATTTCCGGTGAACAGTAAAAAACCAATTAGTCACATATCAAAACCAATTAATCACATTTTGAAACATGTGTAACCATTCTGCACAATGGTGAAACATGTGTAACCAATTAAGTAATTAACCTTATTTTTTATGTGGCAAACTTGGCATGAAAAACTTGTTTGGAAGACAGGGGGAGCTGTTATAATTGTGTACAGGAGAAGCTGAGGAGAAAGTACAACCTGAGGGGGAGTGTTGAAGTATTGGATGTGCAGGTTGTATTGGTTATTATTGGATAATGTCTCATAGTTTAGATTATTTTCTCTGATGGTCTTCGTTTATTATTGAGTCGTATTCTTCTGCTTTTTTGATTTCTTCGGTCCAAGTCCAAGTCTTTTTCGGTCCAAGCCCAAGCTTTCTCAGTGCTTTTGTTAATTCTGATCCGTTCATTTTTTTTGTATTGTTTAGGGTTTGTTTTTCGATTATTAGGGGTGAGAAAAAAAGACTGTCTGGACCGAAATTCCGACAAAATCGGTCTGAGATCGGCCCTATTAAGACCGAGACCGAGCATGCGAGTTTTTTCCACTAAGGCCAGGCTCAGTTTCGTTCTCTAACTTTTTCCCGAAAATCCCGATTAGGACCTACCCGGACCACGTTTTATTTAAACCTAACATTTAATCACTTAATCACGATTGTTCTGATTTAGGTCATGATTGTGATTGTTACAATTTAGGTCACGATTTAGGTTCTGATTGTTCACAATTAGGTCACGGAAATTTGTCTTCACGAATTCACGATTGTTCTGATTAGTTGAGTTGAGCTGAGGAGTTGAGTTCTATCACAATCACGATTAGTAGAGGTTTGTTCTGATTGACTATCGCGATTAGTCTGATTAGTTCACACAATTTTTATTTTTTTAAGTATTAAAGGACTTTCATAACCAAATATTTAGAAAAAAAATGTTTTTTTTAAAGTATTAAAGGAGTCATAGTGGTAATTTATGCTATAAATAAAAGGGTTAATTATTTAATTTGTTACACATGTTTGACCAATGTTCAGAATGGTTACACATGTTTCAAAATGTGATTAATTGGTTTTGCTACGTGACTAGTTGGTTACACATGTTTTTCCAAATGTGATTAATTGGTTATTCCGTTAGTAAATCGTTAATTTTAACGTTAATTATTTTTTTAACATATTATTGAATTGTGAAATGACTATTATGCCCTTAGTTGTATTGAAGAACACATAACTGATTTGAAGAACCAGAATCGAATCAAATTCGATTCGATATTCTTGAGAACCCAGAATTGCAATTTATGGGATCTTCAAGAACCCATAAACAACATTTCTGGGTTCTTCAAGAACCCAGAATTGCGATTATGGGTTCTCAAGAACATCGAATCAAATTTGATTCGATTCTCAGAAACGCGATTCTGGGTTCTTCGATTCTTGTTATTGAAGATGATGATGTGTTCTTGAAAATGATTCTAGGGGTAATTACGTCATTTTACGTATCTAAATAGTGACTTAACTGTGATCTATAACGGTGAACAATAAAAAAAAAATAGTCACATTTTAAAACCAATTAATCACATTTTGAAACATGTGTAACCATTCTGAACAATAGTTAAACATGTGTAACCAATTAAGTAATTAACCCTAAATAAAATGATAATGACTTTACCAATTATTAAACTACTTTGTCGGCCTATTAATATCTGTTCCGTTCTATTAATGTTGAGGGGCAAACCATTAAAGACTCTGCACAGCTCTCTGCTCTCTGCAAAGAAAGGAAGAAGACGCTGAGATTGCCAACAGCAACATTAGACTCAAGAAAGTGGTGGATGATTCTTCGCAAGGCATAGGTGAGTCCTCCTTCATGGTTGAAAGTGATCTCATAGTTGAGGAGGATTCAATGATGATGGATCATCCCCAACCAAAATTGTCCTACAAGTCAAAACTAACGGGAATTATTCCGGGGGCTTTTGAGAGAGCATTTTATTACGAACAAATCCTTTTCGAGGATATGGAGGATGAAATAGACGAATTTCCTGAGGTGGAGTGCATTAAAATCTTTTCTTCCAAAGAGGAAAAGATGTTGATGAGGAAAAAACATGCCCTCCACATCATTATAAAATTGTTTGGAAAGTCGGTCGATTACATCTTCCTTAATAAGAAGTTGAAATCGATGTGGAGATTGGAATGTATTGACATCATGGATTTGGGATATGGTTTCTTCAAAGTTGCATTCAAATCTAAAGATGATTTGGACTATGTGCTGAAAAATGGACCATGGTTCATTAATCAAAGCTTCCTCACTATGAGAATGTGGGAACCGAAGTTCCAACCAGCAAATGCTAAACTAGCAGTTGCGGCAATTTGGTTGAGAATCCAGCATCTCCCATCAGAATATTATGATCCAACTTACTTGGAGAAAATAGGTAACCATTTGGGTACCTTGCTCAAATTAGACTTAGCAACGGTGAATGGAGAAAGGGGTAAGTTTGCCAGATTCTGCATACAAGTAAACTTAATGGAACCCTTACCCCTATTCCTAAAAATCGACAATGTCCAATTGGATATTGTTTATGAAGGATTATCCTCCATATGTTTTCACTGTGGGATGGTAGGGCACCGGGATATTTCGTGTGGTAAGAAAATCAGTCAGGAAACACGTGAGAAGGATAACCCTATGACTGATAAATCAAAACAAGGGGAGAATCTTGATGAAGCCCATGCCATGGACAAAGAGGACTCATACCTGGAATCGATGACACAAGATAATCAATCGAAGTCGAAATCCACGGATCCTACTCCCATGTCGGAGAAACTAGATGGGGTGGTGGAAAATAGTCGCGGTTATGGGCCATGGATGGTGGTTAGCCACCGGAAAAGGACACCACCGAAGAAGCCGCCTCAACGGAGAAACCTAAACACTAAGGCCTATCCTAGAGCAGGAACAGTCACCGTCACCCCTAACGGGAATAAAGAAACGGTACCTGACACAGGGGGAACAAAAGTCGATAGGAACGGGTCTCAAAAAAGGGAGATGTCGAAGAACTGTCGGGATAATATGTCAAAAACGTGGCTGATAATATGAACTTGCCTTGGGTTGTGTTGGGTGACTTTAATGACATTGCTAGCCATTTGGATAAAAAAGGGGGTAAAAAGATAAATCAAACTAGGATGAGTAAATTTAGGGACATGCTTGATTATTGCTCTCTTGCTGACGTCGGCTTTTCTGGGTCTCGGTTCACTTGGGCTAAGGTCTGTAGGAATGGTCATTTTGTGCAACAAAGACTTGATAGGATTGTTGCAAACTCGAATTGGTTCCTTAAATTCCCTGAAGCTAAGGTGACTCACTTACCTCGTACTCGTTCGGATCACTGCCCTTTGCTCCTTTCCCTTGCAGGCCACCTCAGAGAAAATTCTATTAGACCTTTCAGATTGCAAACTATGTGGTTGGAGCACCCTGATTTCAAAAATCTGATAGCCAACACTTGGAATGTGGCTTTAAACAATCACCAGGATGCCACTTCCATGTTTCCTAGTAGGGCTAGGTTATGGAATAAGAACATCTTTGGGGATATTTTCAAAAGGAAAAAATATTTGCTTGCAAATTTGCAAATCACTCAGAAACTTCTTAGCTCCAACCCGACCCCTCTTCTTCATGAAAGGGAAAATGTTTTAAAAATTGAGTTTCTTGATCTCCTCATTCAGGAAGAACAATTTTGGGCGATGAAATCTAGAACTAAGTGGATCTCTCAAGGGGATCGAAACACGAAATATTACCATGTTACCACGCTCATTAGACGTAACCATTCCAAAATAAGGGTCATTAAGGATAGGTTGGGTAATTGGATCTCTGATCCTTCTGCTGTCGAGTCTCAATTCCAGAGTTTTTTCAAAGCTCTTTTCTCCTCAGAGAAAATTGTGATTCCTCTTAGCTCAAATCTAGGTTTTAACCCGGTTAATATTCTCTCCCCTGAGATGATTAGAGCGCTGGAGAGTAGAGTCTCGGCGGAGGAAATCAAATCAGCGATTTTTTCTTTGAGCCCTTTTAAGTCCCCTGGCCCGGATGGGCTTCACCCGATTTTCTACCATAAAAACTGGCACATTGTGGGTGATTCAGTTTGTGCTCTCATTCTAAGAGTATTTGAGGGGCACCCCATGCCCAAGAACCTCAATGACACTCTCATTTGTCTTATCCCAAAAATAAACAATCTAGAGTCTATCATGCAGTTTCGTCCCATTAGTCTTTGCAACACGGTTTACAAAACCATTTCAAAAGTGATTGTCCATAGACTGAGACCTCTTATGAATTACCTCATCTCCCCTTTCCAAGGTAGCTTTATCCCGGGGAGAAGATCGGTGGACAATGTCGTGATTTTGAGAGAGGTCCTTCAGTCCCTCAAAATGAAAAAGGGTAAATCTGCTTTGATGGTTCTTAAACTCGATCTGGAAAAAGCCTATGACAGACTGGAGTGGGACTTCATTTATAAAACCTTGATCCATTTTAAATTTCCTAAGAACCTCATCAAGGTTATCATGGAATGTGTGACCTCTACATCTGTGTCCATCTTGCTTA
The DNA here is from genome assembly GCA_946814005.1 of Chamaenerion angustifolium. Taxonomy (NCBI): domain Eukaryota; kingdom Viridiplantae; phylum Streptophyta; class Magnoliopsida; order Myrtales; family Onagraceae; genus Chamaenerion; species Chamaenerion angustifolium. Next base: position 32,549,660 of record OX328271.1, on the reverse strand, counting down.
ATGGAGGAAAACTTGAACCATTTACCCCCTCTCGTGGCCTTAGGCAGGGTGATCCTCTATCCCCTTATCTTTTCATTCTATGTATGGACTATCTAAGTTTTCTCGTTGAGGAAAAAACAAAAGAGGGTTTGTGGATTCCTATTAAGTTGGGGAGGAGTTCAGTGTCTCTTTCTCATCTCCTTTTTGCTGATGACCTTATCCTTTTAGGCGCTGCCACTGCTCAAAACTCCATTGTTATGAAAGATACTATTGACTCTTTTTGTGCCATCTCTGGCCAAAAAATAAACTTCGAAAAGTCTCAAGTGATTTTTTCACAAAATCTCGACTCTCAGTCTGCTAATAATTTGGCGAGTTTGATGAGGCTTAAGAAAGTGGTAAAGTTGGATGATTATCTGGGTTTCTCCATGAATTTATCACAAAAAGATAAGTCATCTTTCAACTTCATTTTGGATAAAGTTAGGAAAAAGCTGACGGGTTGGAGGTCAAAGCTTCTCTCTATGGCAGGCAGGAGTGTCCTCATAAAATCAGTTATGACCTCCATTCCGACATATTTCATGCAATGCACTTACCTTCCAACTGCTACCTGTAATGGGTTAGACAAGTTGAATAGGGACTTTCTTTGGGGTTCCACTGATGAAAAAAGGAAAATTCATGCGGTGAATTGGAATTTGATTACTCTTCCTCATGACAAGGGAGGCTTAAACATTCCTATCTCGAGAGAAAGAAATTTGGCTATGCTGGCGAATTTCTATTGGAGATGTAACAATGTCTCGGGGCCCTGGGCTAGGATCCTTAAATTTAAATATGACAATCCGAATAGGAAACCTACTAGAATGGGATCTTCTAATGGGAAAGCCCTGTCAATCGGAAAAATAACTATGGAAAAGGGTATGGGATGGGCTATTGGGGATGGGTCTAAGGTAAAGTTTTGGTGGGATTCTTGGTTGGGGCAAAAACCGATCAGAGCTTTGATTAGTGGCCCTCTGACCATGAATGAGGATCAGATTACTATTAGGGACCTTATCAAAGACTCAGGGAGATGGAATTTTGAAAAAATTTCTTTTCACCTTCCCAACACGATAAAAGAGAGTATTTGGGGTACTCCGATCAGTTCAATGGTGGACACTCCAGATAGACAAATCTGGATGGGAGACGCGAAAGGTATCCCTTCGGTTTTGTCTGTTCACAAATTCATCAAAAACTTGAGAATTCAAAATCTTGAGTTTCATGTAGGAAATTGGGACTGGATTTGGAAAATCGAAACGATTCCTCGGATAAAATTCTTCATTTGGCTTTGCAATCATGAAAAAATTGCATCGGCTAGTATGTTGCATAAGAGGGGAATGAACATTAACCCAATATGTAATTCTTGTGGGAAATGGGAAGAAACAACAATTCATATTCTTCGTGATTGCACAGTGGCACATAAATTTTGGTATGACCTAGGCATCCCCCGGGATGATTCTAACTTTTTTCTGGATAATATTTTTACTTGGTTGGAGTTAAACTGCAGGAACAATTGGGTGCATGCGAAAGGGATCGAGTGGAAATTCATTTTCACTTCTGCTATTTGGTTCCTTTGGAAAAATCGAAATTCGTGGACTTTTAATATTCCTCCGGTTAAGATTGATGTTGCTAGTTTAACTTTGTGTCAGGCAAAAGATATTTCAGAGGAGTTCAGGAAAAAGAAGAACACTAGCATAACAACCACAATCGGGGTGGGATGGAAACCTCCATCACATGGATGGTTAAAACTCAACACGGATGGATCAACACTGGGCAATCCGGGTCCGGCAGGCGGGGCAGGGATTTTGAGAAATGAATGGGGTGGTTGGGTAAAAGGCTTTCAAAGGAGGATTGGCATTACTAACAGTTTAGTGGCAGAACTTTGGGCCATCCGGGACGGCCTAACCATGGCCGAAAACATGGGCGTTCAAGACTTACATATAGAATCAGATGCCAAGGAGGCGATTAACCTCTTAGTAGAGGAGGAAAATGTGAATCGTCCATTAATGCCCCTTATTTCTGACTGCAGAATAATCATGCGGAAATTCAGGCGACTCAAGATCAGACATATTTATCGGGAGGCAAACGGAGTTGCTGATCTTTTGGCGAAAGAAGCGGTCAATCAGGAAGATCACTTTCACACTTGGGAAAATCCTCCGCTTAATGTGATCAAACACATCTCTTTTGATGCTGAGGGACAGACTGTCCCTAGATTTGTAAAAGACTATGTTGCTTAATTAGTATTATTAATAGTTATATTTACCAAAAAAAAATGTTGAGGGGTCAACATTTTAATCATCTTCACACTCGCCCATTCCTGCTCCACATACCGTTTAACGCCCCTTTCAAATCAGACGAAAGAGACAAAAATGAAAATGTTGGTTCTCCGATCCGTCACCGGAGCTCCGTTCATCTCCGCTCAGTACAACCACAGACGTTCCATCAGGGATGATCCTGGCGCCGCTTCTCAGGCAGTTTCTTTCACCAGCGCCAGCTCATCGCCACCTAGGCCAGTCGCGTTGAACGCCGGGAAACCCTCGGTATGCACGGCCGACGAGCTTCACTATGTCCCTGTCTCTGACTCTGATTGGAGGCTTGCTCTCTGGCGCTACACGCCTTCACCAAGTGTATGCATGATTTCAGCATGGATCGTGGATTAAGCACAGTTACTATTACTGCTTTTGAATAATCAATTTGAAGTATTCGCATTTGACGCTGTGATCGATGGCGTTTCCGCAGGCGCCGAGGAGGAATCGCCCACTACTCCTACTATCTGGTGTTGGGACAAATGCTATCGGATATGATCTCTCTCCGGAGGTCTGTATAGTGAAACACTTAGTGTATGATTTAATTTAGCGTTGGTTGGAGTTATTCTTTGAATTTCCATTAGATGTGAAAGAATCCTGGGCGTGGATTTTTCTCCCTTAATTACTGAAGCTTCTATGTGTTAATTACTGTTTTTTGGAGGTTCGGGAAAGTAAGCTTCATAGTTCATAGGTGATTGACTGATTCTGTTAGTGTAAGCTCATACAGTTCTCATTTGCGAGATCTATGTCCGTCCAAGGATTTGACACGTGGGTACTTGAAGTTCGAGGTGCAGGGCTAAGTTCAGAAATAGTAGATTCTGAAGAGGTTGGGCCAACTCTGAATGGTATGTCTGATTGGAATTAGGATGGATCTTTACATAATGGGTTGATTGGTGTTTTATACTTCAAAATTTCAGTCAACTATGAGCTCTAGTCAATCTGCAGAATATGAAACAATTTCTCAAGGGAAGAGTCTGAAGATAATATCTCAACATCATTCAAGCATTACGCCAAAAATTGTAAAAGGCTCATTGAATTTTTTCAATAGATTCTCTGGCTTTTTCAGAGGTTGGTATCAGAAAAATATTGGCTTACATACTTAATCTTTTGTCTATGCAACTTGTATATATCAACAACTAATATTGCGTTGGATTTTCCTTATGTGCAGTGGAATTCACTACCATACTGAAAACACTAAAGGCTTTACGTAGAGGAGCTAATAATTTAGTTAAACGTCAAGAGTCTGTTCCACCACAGTTTAGTGAGTTCCAACAATTTTTTGTCAACACATTGGAAGATTGTGAGAACCAACTTGATATGTTGATGAAGTATGACTGGGATTTCGATCACTACTTAGAAGAAGATGTGCCTGCTGCGGTGAGGTGACTTTATTATGGAAATTTCAATTTTGATAACTTGTTTTAGTTTCATTTATTATGCATATTTAGTAAGTTGCTGCATTAACTTATTTTATGAATTTTCTTTATGAACTTTGGCTGAAGCTGATAATCTCTTTCTCTTGAACTGAATCACAATATAATCATTATGCCATGATAGATGGAGTATATAAGGACTCATTGCAAATCAAAGGATCGTAAAATTCTTGCAGTTGGTCATTCTATGGGGGGCATCTTGTTGTATGCTATGCTTTCAAGATATGGTAAATGCAGCCTTCTATTTTGATGCAGATATATATTTGGATTCATTTGCTTATTCATGTGGTTTTTGTCATTGCAATCAGCTTGCTGCTTATATTTTTCTTCAATCTTTTTGTTATTGATTTATAAAGCCGTCCCTCCTCAATCTGTAAGATTGTAGAGTGTCAATTAAATGTGAGCCAGAACAAATGGAGGAACCACACTTCCTATTTTCTAACCTAGAGATTACAGCATGCTAGTGGACAGTGGCACTTATAAACCACGAACCTTGTCTTTACTCTTACTACTGCAGAATGGAAAAAGTCTATTCAGTTCATCTAATAACATAAGAAATCGGAGGATCCATAGACAATCTGGAAAGTCACCTCATTTCTAAATTAAAAGTGCTTGATAGAGTTTAAGAAGTTATAAGCATTTCCGTTGATGTTCCTCACCAAGATGAGATTGGGACCTTTCATATTAAAAATTTTATTGATCAAGCAATCAACAAGTGAGGAACTGAAAGGAATATTATATTGATGCATGTCTGTTTTTCAGAAACCTCCCTGGATATTTATATCAGATAATCTTATGTAATCATAAAATGTTTATGTGACTGAACCAGCTGTTGTGTAATATGAGAATGTTCTTATGTGAGACTGCTTTTAGAGGCTTAGGTATTCTGTCATGCTCAGAGTTCACCCGAGAAATCACCTTGTGAAACCAATATTTAAGGACATTTGTTTATACAGTATAATCAGCAGATCATTTATTTAAATGCCACACGAAGATCAATTAATACCTATGCGGTTCACTGTGTTTTGTAGGTCTGGAAGGAAAAGATAGCGACTTGGCCGCAATTGCTACACTGGGGTCATCTCTTGATTACACCTCATCAAGATCATCACTAAAATTACTATTACCTTTGGCAAGTGCTACTCATGTTCTTTCCAAGCACCATATTCTATGCATATACAAATATGGACTTCAACAATTTACTTCTACATTTGTATATATGTGTTGTACACAGGTAGATCCAGCACAGGCTTTAAATGTCCCTGCTATTCCACTAGGAGCACTGCTGGCTGCTGCTCATCCATTTGCCTCTCGTCCTCCCTACATTTTATCGGGGCTGACTGCTCAAATAACTGCTCAGAACTTGCACCCAGAATTGATGGAAAGATTTGTATTCAATAATTTTGGTAAGTGCATCTTTTTTTAATCTTAAAACACCATCATTTGCTTCATAATTGCACCGTACAGGATCAAAACGAAGCACTACTCGTGATGCCTTTGTAACATCACATGACATTGTTGCAGGCACGGTTCCTGCTAAACTTTTATTACAGCTCACCACCGCCTTCAAGAAAGGCGGATTATGTGACCGGAGCAGAACCGTTTACTACAAGGATCACATATGCAAAACCAATGTACCTGTGTTAGCTATTGCTGGAGATCGCGATCTTATTTGTCCCCCTGAAGCTGTATATGGTTAGGCTACTAACTTCATTCGCATGCTTCGATTATTTCTGTCTGCTAATGTAATATGATTTGTATACTTGGGCAGAAACAGCAAAGCTTGTCCCTGAGCACCTGCTTGAGTATAAAGTTTTTGGAGAACCAAGTGGTCCACATTATGCTCACTATGATCTAGTGGGAGGCGTCACAGTATGTATTACTCCGTCAGTTCCTTGTTGTACCCCACATATAAATTGCCATTTCTAATCTCTTTGTAAAACTTGATGGTACAACCACATTTCCCCCAATAATGCAGGCACCAAACCATGTTTATCCATGCATAATCAATTTTCTGAGTCGTCACGACAAGATTTGCTCGTGACCTTTATTTCATGGAATCCCGAGTTTAAGATGCATGGAGCAAGCGTGACCTTTCTTTCATGAAATACTTACTGTTGTTGTGTATAGAGCGAGTACAATGCATTTGATGAAACGTTAATATTCCATTAAATGACAGACCAGCCATGTCTTTAACTCAAAAACAGATTGTAAACAATGTAAGAAAAGATGTAACAGCGTCGCAGACAGGGAAATTTAAATTTACGAATGAATATTCCTTTTTTCTTGTATTGAAGGTGAAATCTATATACATTGCAAAAAAGCAGGAGCATCTTCTTCAGTGTTTGCTACAACGAAGAAGCTCGAGCAGCAGCTTTGGTCTTGCAAACAGGGCATCTGTTCTTCAGAGAGAGCCACTGCTTTATACACTCAAAGTGGTAGCCATGTCCGCACTCTAACTTCCCCAGGTCATCGTCTTCTTCATATTCTTCCTGAAATTAATCACGAACACTGACATTATAGTAATCATACCAACCATGCCAGGGAAATGTTTCAACTCACTTGACAAATGCTGCATTTCCCATCCGTTTTTGTGTCAAAGTATTCTTGCAGATCGTTATTGTTTGAAATCTTGATTTTTCTAATGCAGTGGCCGATCTCTTCTTCTTTCAGTCCCGTGTTTACGTACCCGATTCTATCTCCGAGTTCCAGCAGTTGCTGCAATAATCAATATGGTTATCTTGTAAAACAAACAACACAATAATGAAATTCAACATCACCAAACATCCCTGCAAAACATGTACCTCGTATGACATATCATCAACATCGAGTCTCCAACCTCGATGTCGATCACCCATAAGAATACCACCATGGTGCATCATAACCTGCAAATCAATGATCCATAATCATTTTTCTTTTTCACTCTGTCCGAACACAACGTAGCCAATTAATAAGTAGAACCCAGAAAGCTCACCTCATCAAGGCCTTCAGGGGACGGATATCGAATGTGTCGATGATGCCGTGGGCCCAAACTGTATTCTTCAGAGCCCAACCGAGTTGTTGACGACGGAGGAGTCTCAGAGTCGAGAAGACAGAGATGCTGCTCTGAGTTGATTGTTCGCCTGGAAATGCACGGCCGCTGTCAAATATCAAAAAGAAATTAGCCAAAATTCCGAATCAAGAATTGATAATTAATATGGGGGTATGGAATCGACGAATTGGCGTTATTTACCTCTCTCTGGCTATCCGCCCTGCCTCTTCCAGCGGTGACATTCTTCCGGCCAATCACCACCACGCACTCAGAGTCGGCGTCTGAAAACCCAATCCCGGGACCACACCACGCGTCCTCCGCCACCACACACGATGCGCTTGAATTGCAGCCGAAGTTCGACCCGTCACCGAAACCCTGATTCCTGCTCCTGCTACTCATGAACCCTTTCTTTTGCTTCTTCTTCGCCTTCCTCCGCTCCCAATCGGCAGACGCCCTGATGGCCGACGGCACTGACACCTGCTGAGAAGCGGTGGCGGTGCATCCCATCCCCCGGAACTTTGACGCCGGTAGGAAGGTCTTCTTCTTGTTGCATGGAGTCGACGGGTCGCCGGAGTGGAGGATGGAGAAGATGGTGGGCACCTTGGACGACCGAGATTGGACAATAGAAGGGATTACGATTGGCGTCAGAGGGTTCAGATCTAGCGTTTCCATGTCCGGCTGCCCACAGAGGTTTCTGTGTCTTCTCAGTTTCGCGTTCTCTGTCGCCATAGAAGAACTCGAGGAGGCGTCTCCTCCATTAACAGGCATGGTATTATTTCTTTTTCTACAGAGAGTGTGTGAGAAGAAGAAGGGAGGAATAAATGATGGAATGTGAAGATATCATTTCACAGGTGTGATAAATTGACGAGGCAGCAGAGCAGACAATTTTTTTTTGTACGGCCAACTAAGCAGACAAGATATTAAAGTAAATAAAGGTGAGTACAACGAACGATCAATACCATTATTATTATTTCAGTGTTTGGCCAATTATTATTAACATTTCAAATTATTGAAGAACAAAATAAATCATTTTTCTCTTATAAAATATCCTTCTTTTTTCTCCGAAGTAATTTTGTATTAATTTTTTTCTTAAAAACTTTTCAATTAATTGTCCAAACCTATTTCTTTTCAAAATATATCTACAACTACTAATACCCCTCTGTATATATGTTTATATTATTATGAATTTTAGTGTTTTTTTTTGTGGTTGGAGTGGTTGTTCCGTAGTCTATAGGTTTAGGGTTGTCTTTTTGTTGGTATTCGTTTCTTTTTATGTTGTCATCAGATCAGAGAAGTAGAGAAGTGTTGATGGAATCTTTAACAGGGAAGGACGATTTTTGCTTGCTTTGATCAGTTAATTGACTGCGCAGTTATGAATCGAATCGAAATTTCTTTAAAAAATATTTGTATTTTCATTGGTTTGATGGACAAATAGAAATGAGCATATTATTTTTATTAGTCTTAAACACAATTTTCATTAGTTTGCGAAAGAATAATATGATTTTTATTTGTTACAATTTAGTTCATTTTGTATAGTCGTCGATGTTACTACTAATGTGAATTTATATAAATGTCTATACATGTACATAAATATACATGTTGTCAACTTGGTTTATAAAAGTATAGTATGGGTGTCAACTTCCGTGTCGTATTAAGATATGTCACATATTTTGTTTCTTATATCCAATCATCAATGCAAAGTCAATGAAGTGTCGCACTATTGATGAAGCGTCAAGGGACCTCATGCTTTGTATATAGAAACGAGTGTCCTTCACTCATTTTTAAAAAAAATAAAATTATTATCATTAATTTATGAGGAAAGATTATAAATATTAAATATTAAATAGTACAACCGGGCATAGTTATCAGAACCGGACCGGTGTTCCAACCGGGAACCGAATCCCTATCCGGTTTGGTTCAGTTAAAAGACCGTTTTACAAATAAATAGTATTTCAACCAGGTTGAACCAGGTATTTTTTGGAAAATCGATCGGTTTTTTAAATACCGACCAGTATCCGGTTCCCCTTTTAGCCTGACTTTTTAGCTTCATTTTTTTTGTAATATCACGTGAAGCCATTGGGGTGGATGATCTATTGTAGAGACGTCCCTTTTTGTGCCAAGCAAAGCCCTTCCACAGTTCCACTCCAATCACCATACAAAGTAAAAGCATATGATCAACACGAACCTTTTTTTATCAAAAAAAATATTATAAAAAAAACATCAACCTTTTTCCCATACAAAGTAAAAATCAGTAGAAAGTAACAGTTCAAATGTTTGAACTTATTTATATTTCAACCAAAATTTAATGTTTTCGTTTTTACTGATTCCTCCAATCAAATATAATTTAATATGTTTTATTTTTTCAAAATTAATAAAATATTTTCTTCAAATGTCGCGATTAACCCCCAATAATTTTCTAAATTTGAAAAGTATTTGTTTCAAGTATGAAAAAATCAGGTTTAGATAATTAAATTATGAATCTATGTAGTTAAACATATTTTAATAGGATTCGGTTTAAACATATTTACATATGTAGTTTGTGTGTGTAGTTTGTGTGTGTCTGGACTATGTAGTTTGAGGTAATTATGTTTGTGTTTGAGAATATGTATGTATTTTAAGTTTTTAGTTTTTTTTTTCCATTGTGAACAGTGAACCAACCGCACACTGAACCGGGTTGGACCGCCCGAACCGTGAACTGGCCCCTCGCCGGTTCGATGGCCGATCCGGTTCTGATAACTATGCAATAGGGTTTGCATAAAACGTTTTTGGGAATAACATATTTCGCCACCTGGAGAAGCTGTTTCCCGGAGACTCCCTAGACCTCATCCTCATGTGATATTTTGCCATCGTGGTTGTTAGATATTTTAGTATAATTGGATTAACTAGTTGATCAATATAATCATAATATTTCATTAAACAAGTCAGGAGGGTACGGAGTGCACACTTGTTTGAGTTTATTATGATTCATGATATCAGAACAACATCGATTGTTAGGGGTGAAACCCCTAAGCAATGAGGGTCCCAAAGGGGCAGCGATGTCCGGGTGCAGTACCCCTTAGGCGGTCCAAGGGGCCGGAGGAGGCAGAGACCCTAGTTGGGGTCACTATTCCAAAAATAGCGACTATTCCAAAAGGGGATATAGACTTTATAAATTGTTTGACGGGGAGTCACTATTTTAAAAATAGTGATTATTCCAAAAATTGAAATTTTTTTGGTCAGAAATAAGTAATTGATTCTAAAACTTCAAATTTATAATGAATTTTTAGAATAGTAATTTTATCACAAATAGGTACAAGTAACTTTGACGCCAAATTTGATCTGAAAATGTGCAGTAACTTTGGCATCAAGTTTCGTCCAAAATGTGAGACTCTATAAATGTGTCAAATGTCTGGTTCGAATAATAACACAAAAAACAAACATTCGTGCTCAAGTTCTTGTCCAGATTCTCATTTTATCCGATTGAAATTTTGGGTGAACCACCAAATAGTTTCAATTTGAAAGTGTCGTTACGACTTCAGATCAATTCAAGAAATCCTCTCGAAAATCTACATTGGTGAGCTTACTCACGATGAAAACAGAGTCCAACGTCGGACTATAAGGCCGTGTAGGGAACTATGAAGTAGATTCAGCCTGGATCGAGGATGGTATCATGCTTCAGAAGCTTGAATTGAAAACTGCTTACTGAAGTGTTTAGGCATACTCCCAAACTCAAACCCGACTTGTGTTTTTCGGAGTGATCTAACTTGATTTTAAAATGACTCTATTTGTGGACTCAAATCCGGAACGGATTCCGGTCATTTTCGAGTTAGGTTTGAATTTTGAATGCCTAAATTATAATATTTTTAAAAGAAAGAATATTATTTTAGTAATTTTCAAAATATATTTTCTTACGTTTGAATGAAAAATTTGAGAGAATAAATAAACTCGATTAATGATAAATATGAAGTAACAAAATTTTCAAAAGTAATTTTTAAGTAAGAATTCCGTGTTTCCTCCAACTTTATTTACTTTCTAAGAATAAAAATTTATAAGGACTTTAAAGAAAAACACTCGACAATGAATCAATGATGCTGTTGTACTCTGCAGAAAAAGTATCCATCATTTGAATTGAAAGAAAAAGCAAATCAGCTATCTGTCCTTTTGTTTGGAAGTTCATGCTCAGCTTTATCTATTCAAGTGACGAATATTGTGTGTTTTTTTCTTTCCATAAATGAAAAAAAAAATCTTAATTATATTGTGAGAGCCATTCTGTATGTATACGCTTCTTTCGTTTTGATTTTTTTAATTCCCTCCTTCCAACTGCATTCTTAATTTCAACCTGTTCCAACTAAATTAATGTGAGGTTAAACGACTTCTGGTGGTTTAATAATTTATTTATATTTATTGAAGAAGAGGTTGCATGAAATGCTGCAGAACAGAAGTTAGGTCCTGTGATGGAATTATATATATTTAGGGGATGGAAATATATTCTCTGTGCATTAAGAAAACATTAGACAGTTGAAAAAACACCACAGGAACTTTGTGTGGATGTACCTGAAATTGATGTCTTAGACCAACAAATACAAATGAATATTTTGAGATTAAACATAATACTTGTCCTTGTCTACTTTATAAACTGTATGGAGGTAGAGTTTTTCTTTTAGAGGGGGAACTGATATAGTATAGTCTGGTTTTTCAATTCTGAGCACCCCATATGTGATAATATATACATTAAATTGTTCTGACGGCAGACAACTGGGGCTTACGTGAATGAACTCTCACTTATAGGCGAACCATTATCCTAATACCAATGGTTGATTATTGGAATACACCATGAAATTGCTACCCATTTAACATAAGCGATTTTTGTATTGAAATTCTCTTGCATAGCAGATATAAGTACAGACGAACAGCTACTACCTCTATGATCCCTGAAACACGTGGTATGATCAAATTCGAAACATTTCAGTTTGTTTTTCCCGACATGATATTAAGCGCCACAGGCCGCTCCGCACCCTGCCATGCAGTTCGAAGAAGCATGCAGAACTGTAGGATCCTGGTCTGTGGAGTTTCTGCCGCCTTTGGAGGAGGAAACACCATTTGCGCATACGAAAACTATGGTTGAAATCAGAGACAAAGACAGCAATCCAACCCAGATCATCATCATCACTATCTGGAGATTAGGAACACCAACTGTAGTACTACTACTCATCATCACCTCATCACGATTTCTTTCATAGTTCGTCGCCTGATGATAATGATCCTTCCATTCTTCCATCCACATTGGTACTAGATTAGATACTTACTGACGAAAGGGGTTTTCAATACAAGAGATATAAAGGCATGCAGTTCTAACATGGTTGCCTTGCCTTGCACCTGCTTTATTATATAGAGCTTGCTTTCGTCATGTATATAGCCATGGCCATGGAGGTGGATACTGTAGAAACTTTATTCAGTGGTGCAAAGTAACCATTATTAATGATGATAAGGTCAATCCTTCCATTTATCTAACCAATTACTTGAGACTGATTGACTTGAGTTTAAACACCAAGTTTAGATAAGATCAATTGACCTTTAAAGATATTAATCTTGTAATTAAGGAATCTATTAATATGAATTGCAGATGTGGTTGTATATTTTGTTAGCTTAAACTATGTATCAAGAGATGATTATGGTAAAGCACGCAGTCAAATATTTTGTCTGTAATGTTGTCATCTCTGTCTGTGTTTCCAATTAGCACATCGAATCACGAGGCATTTTAACCAAAAAGTTTCTATTGTGGTGTATAAATCTTTACCCACTTGCGATCGATTTGCCTCTTGATAAATGTAGAGGAGCCAAATAACATCAAAGAGCCAACATTCCAAAGAGACACTTGTGATTTTCATCACATTCGTTTACGAATACATCTGATGAAATATCATTGTAGAGAACGGAGTCATTTAAAGTCTTATATTTATTTCTACCATCCTCTCCAACTCTGTCTGTAAACTAAAAGTTATTCTGGGAGTAAACACAACTCTTAGGTCATTCAATATTGTACTTTTGGATCTTGAAAAATCAACCCTTCCGTTAGGTTTTTCGTCATTAAAATTGGATTCAAATACACAAATTCGTGTTAGTGGCACTTATTTAGGAGGCAATTCATTATGTGTTAATGTTTAATTGTTCCGTGTTACTAATTGTGTTGTATCATTAATCGTTTGTGTGTAAACAGATATATCTTAAATATGTGTTCAAACTCAAAACATGAACATGATTATTAAACAAATCACACGTGACACGCATGATTAACAAAATTAATTTTTTAAATAAAAAACGTCATATATACACAATACAAATCGTGTCAGACAATACGAAAGCTCACGATTAAATACCTGGTAGTAGCGTTTACGAAAAACGCTACTGGTAGTTGCATTTTTCAGAAAACGCTAGTACCGGTCGAGTTGTTTGTTGACTGTGTTTTAACCCTAGCCCCCGCCCCCATTAAATCCCCCCCCTAAGTCTCCTCACCCAACTTTCCTGTATCTGCCTCCAAGTCATTTATTCGGCGTCCCCGACCCCAACCTCGACGGCGTCCCCCCTTCTTTTCTCCTTCCTCAACCACCAACTTCACCGTCCCTCCTCTCCGGCGTTTCTCGGTCGTTCAGCCCCATCTTCGACGTCCTAAGCCTCGGTTTCCCTTGTTCGGCGACTCCTTGCACAAGGCCGGAGGCTCGTGCTGCGTTTGGACCCCCATAAGGAGCTCTCACCGTGTGGTTCCTTTCCCTCGCCGTCGCAGCTCGCCGGAAGTCCCTGGTCGTCGTCCCTCGCCGTAAGGAGTCCCGTGGCCCTCGTCCATCGTCCCTCGCCGTGGCCCTCGTCCCTCGCCGTGGCCGTCGTCCCTCGTCCCTCGTCGTGGCCGTCGTCCCTCGTCCCTCGCTTGAAGAACTTGCAGGTTAATTATACATTTTTATGCTTAATTATTTTGTTAATTAAAAATATTATCAATAATTATTGTGTGGATTAAAGCTTGCCTACTTATTTATGAAAGTTAAACTTAAGAATTTGTATTTTTAAATTGTAGAATTCAAATACCGCCGCGCGTAATTATGTCAAGTCATTCGTATGGTGAAGATGTTGTTAACGTTGGTCCTTTGGACCAATCGGTACTCTGGGGACAAGATCAACAACGTTCGTCAGAACTGGGTGAGAACCAACAAATAACATTTAGGTGTTTAAAATTAGAGGATAATCTAATATCAGAAGAGACTAAAGCTATTGTCCAAGCTGTTGGTTTATGGGATGTAGTTATTATGTCACATCCCAAGCTAGATCATAAATTGTTGACCGCATTGTACGAGCGTTGGTGACCCGAGACACATACGTTCCATCTCAGACATGAGGAGATGACGATCACACTTCTGGATGTTTCCGTGCTACTGGGACTACGAGTACACGGAGATGCAGAAACTGATGACCATGTACATGAGGAAGACATGGTCGGTGCGTGTCTGGAGTTGTTGGGCCTGAATCTACAAGGTCGTAAATTTTTTCTGAAAATTACTACTTTATGACAACATTTAGTTCAATCTAATCTCACCGTTGAATACATTTAGCGATTCTGAGCGAGGGTTCTACTAATCCATTTTAATGTGGTTGAGTGACATCGTCCAGATATAGTCATGCGGCAATTTGGAATGCACCAACAAATCCTAGATATGACCCACAATGAGATACAAGAGCACATGAGACTGCATAAGTTTGTCCATAAAGGGACGCCGGGACAACATTGTTGGTCAATAACACACCAAGATTTGATTGCTATGTGGATCAACCGGTCTGATTATGATATACAGGAACGTCGACCTTTGATGTATGTGGCGCAGTATATGAGGTGTTATCGTACAATAACGCAATGTTTCATTACGGTTCCAACAATAGAGACAAGTAGTTCTTCACCCACCGACCCCGTATATTCCGCACGGGGGCCAAGTAGAGACTGTGGTAAGGGTAATTATGGTGATTGATATCTAACTTTAATTCATTACATACTAATATTAGACAAATTTGTTTCTCTAAACTTGACGTGCAGATGGGTATTATGGCTAGAGGAATTCACCTAGCACGTAAAGCTGCTAAAGGTACATCGAAGTTCACAAAGAAAAAATTCAAACTGCTTGGAGAGACTTATCTCGAGACATGTCGTTCGTCTTATGATGTCGTCGGTCAACTACCCATGTACGAAGAACATGTTCGACAATCGGATGAAATAATTGCACGTGAGGAACGTGGTCTACGTACTTCGTAGGGTTATGATCCAGTCTGTGGAAGAGGACGTGGTCCAATAGCTCCAGGGCGTGGATGGGGTGTTCAAACACGTGGTCGCGGTGGAGAAAGTTCAAGTCGAGGGCCATCTGGACCGTCACGTAAAGTTAGAGTTGTTGAATCTCATCATGGCCAACCCACCTCAACAGAAGAATCAGATGAGGATGATGATTCAGAGTAGTTTTTAGTTTTTATTTTTTAGAATGATTTGCTCGTTATTGAACGTTTTTTCATGCTCCTAAATTATCTATTGTATTTTTTAGAATTAGTTTGTATTGTTGTTAATTGCATTAACTAACTATTGCATTCAGCTTTGCTGCTATGTAGAAACATGTTTTATTTTTGTGGATTTTTTTTAGAAACTTCAAAAAATGATATCTCTTAGAGAACCCTCATTTACCTCCCCCCCCTAAAAGGTGTCACCCGGAAGGTGACTAATTTTTCAACTATTTGTTTTTTCTAAAATTTTAATGGACGTACCTCCTCATTCAAGAAGCATATTGCCGCAGCTTGCATCCTGTTTTGACATTCACAATTTTCTATATAAAATAAAATTATCCACAAACATCACAAATACAAAAGGTGTTTACAGAAACACATATTACAGAACGACACTTATTACACAGTTTTACATGTCTTCCTATTATGGTCACTGCCACCACACTTACTGCAGTTGTTTATCCTGGGCAATCCTTCTCTAACGTTCATCTCATTATGAATACGACTGACTTTTCTTCTACCACGTTTTGTCCTATACCTATTTGGATCATGAGCGTACTTAGGAACATCAAACTGCGACCAACAATATTCATCCGGGATTGGTTGAAAACATGGAGTGTATGCAGCGAGACGTGCCTGGTTCGAATATAGTCGATCTACGTAAGGAGACCATTGCATCCCTGCCTTGGTCAGTGCTGTCATTCCATGTGCGCAAGGGTGATGATATATTTTCCATAATCCACACTCACATTTGCTTTCGACTAGGTTGACGGTATAATTCCTGGGAGTAGTCCAACCGACACCTTGGACAAATCTACCAATATCACACACTTGGAACACACCGTGTTCGTGACTAAATTGGGCAACTTGCATCCTACCAAGTTGTTTTTGTTCCCTAGTAATGGTTTTTTGAAAAATGTCAGACCATACCTGGGACTCCTCAATGGCAACTTTTGCTTATTGGCGACGACAGAAAAAGTACGTGTTTGACCTCCAGTAAGTAAGTTTTACTAATTCTGTCAATGGTAATGTCATTTCCCCTTTTAGCACTCTGTTAAACACTTCAACCAAATTCGTTGTCATGTTTCCATATCGAGCACCTCCATCGTACGCCAAGGCCCATCTCTCAAGGGGGATGTTTGAAATCCAATCACAGAACTTTCCATCTTGCAGAGTTAATAGATTAGAATACCACACATCAAACTTACGTTTATCAGGGGTACTAGCCATTATGTACAGTTGCTTTTTCAGGATTACGCATTTGAAGGTGTGATTGAAACTACTGGCTAGATGACGTGCGCAAAAGCGATGTGTTCCAAGATCATATTGCGCATACACAATCTCCACCGCGTTAATTATTGCTCTGTGTCGATCAGACATTAGACAAACTAATCTATCCTTCGTCGCGTTATCCCGTAGATGCTGCAAGAACCAGTTCCAGCTCTCATTTGTCTCTGCGTCTCCAATACCAAATGCCAAAGGATAGATCCTGTTGTTAGAATCATATGATACGGCTATAGGCACTTTTCCATTATATTTGTCATACAAATGTGTCGCATCAATACTTATAAGTGGTCGGCAATGGACAAATCCTTCAATGGCTGAACCGAATGACGAAAACATCATACCAAATGTCGCTACTTGAGTTTCAACATTTACTCTTTTGGGCAAAAAATCATATACTGTCCCAGGGATGTATACAGACATGGCTGACAGTAGTCGCGGGAGGTTCACAAATGCTTATTCGTGTGTTCCGTATAAAGACTCCAACACTACTTGTTTGGAGTACCACGCCTTCGGATATCCAATCTTCGAACCAAACTCATTCTTCACCATTGACTGAATTACTGAAATTTTCAATCCAGTGTCAGCTAGAATTGAATTTCTTATCAAAGACGCTATCATCTTGCAATCAATGTTTTGGTGTCGTTCAATCAGGACTTCATTCGTACATGTATGTGGAGCATGAAATTTTGATATTCTCCACAATCCAGTATGCTTAAAATGACTCTTTCTTAATGACCATGAACAGTTTATAGGATCAACTTTACACTTAAAGACAATTGATTTTGGGGTCGATGTCTCAACAGTGCAAATCTTAGAATTAGATATGTGTCATCTCTTTACGGTGGCAGATAAATCATCCTTACTCCTAAACTTCATGTTTGTGTTTAGGAAACCTTCAGTTGACGGTTCATCAACATCCATCTACAACTTATCTCTTGATTGAAAGTCGTCAATCTAGTTACTATCAATCCAATTAGAAGCAGTGAGTTGCATCATTTGAAGGGTGTTGGAGCTACTTCCACCATGAGAACTATTTCCACCCTCGTCAAACTCAAACACCTCTTCATTTTCTTCATCAATGTGACGCGTAAAATGCTCCATATATGAATCTTCTTCATTTATTGAGGCATCTGAGAGTGCATCAACGTCGACCTCGTCATCGGAGAGATCATGGGTGTGACAATGCAAAACATTCATTGTATCACCACTATCAGATGTGTTTGACCTCAAGTTAACTTATCTAGTTAAGCTAAACACAATAAATCGAATAGCCACGCTTAACTATAGAGCAATAGACAATGCACTTTGCGGTCGAATCCGTACAAACTTGCAAAGTCCATCAGTATATGTAAATTTATAGGCTATGCTTATGGACCTAGTGTCAACGTCATGCCAACTGCACTCGATAAATATAATTTCCTTGAGTCTATAAAGAGAAATATCCAAGGAAGCTGTAGTAATACTGGAAGTATCACCCACATAGACCTCACTACCATTCTGAGACAATATTTCACCGTCATACAAGCAAATGATACCGATCTCTGTCATGTTTGATCTTAAATAATTAATATTATAACATTTCAAATCAGATGTGCTCATTTTTTTAGATAATCTAATATTTATGAAAATTTAACTGCAAACAATTTTAAAAATATTGTAATTAAAATACATACAGATATATTACATACCTTAGCAGATGCAGAATGATGATGAAGAAGATGCACTATGAAGAAAGGCTCAGTAGGAGTATGAAGAAAAAAGGCTCAGTAGGAGGATGAATAAGACGAAGTAGATGGTTAAATAGAATTGATACGGTAATAATTTAAAATTTTGCACAGAAAATGCAAATAATTGGTGCGAGAGACAAATAATTGTCTAAAACGCTACTCATAGTATCAAATTTATTACAATCGCTACTAGTGGTAGCGTTTTCATATTTTTCGCTACTGTGAGTAGCGATTTCTTGTGTTTCATTACTGTAGGTGGTGTTTATATTTTTTCGCTACCTACAGTAGCGAAAAACAAGAAATCGCTATTCACAGTAGCGAAAAATAGTGTTCGCTATCTAGAGTTGCACAAATACACATTTTTCTAAATACTTTCTGACACGTTTACTTTTTGAAAAAATTCATTTGTTAGCTATATAATTCACCCATGACTGATTCCTCTCCATATTGTTTCTTTTTTCCCCATCACTTCATAATTTCATAGCCTAATTCTAATATATATATATATATATATATATATATATTCTGCTTCTTGTTTCAGTAAGATGGGTACCATGCATTTAGCAATTTACTCAGAGACTTACTACCAATTGGTCGGTCTCATGAAGGCATCATGGGTTGATAAGAAACTATAATCATACACTTTTTTTTTTGCCAAGAAGTTACTTCTATTAATCATAATAAGAGTTCTCCAAATCCGAAACAAACAAAGCAAACAAAGGTCTCGGGTTACATAAAATCCAATCAAGAGGACATGTCCCCCGTTTCGCCTCCAAAGCTACCCAATTAGCGCACTTGTTCGCCGACCGTCGCACGAACCACCAATGGACTTGGGTAATGTGCATGGATAACTCAAGGATTTCCGATAGTACGTCCCGAAGTTCCCAATCCATGAACAAGGTTGATAACATGTTGTGCGTCTGACTCTATGATGACCTCGGGCCAAGCGTTATCAATTGCCAATTCAACCACATTTAGTATTGCCTTTGCCTCGAGGGATTTGGCACTCGTACCGGCGCACGTCGAGTGGTGCCCCGCCACGATCTTTCCCGTCCAGTCTCTCGCAACAACACCGGTACCTCCTTTGAGCGAAGGTTGGTCCCATGCCGCGCCGCAATTGACCTTGGTGACGCCTTGGTTCGGTCTCGCCCACGCTGGATCCTTCGGCCCCTGTGTCCGC
Source organism: Chamaenerion angustifolium (assembly GCA_946814005.1). Taxonomy (NCBI): domain Eukaryota; kingdom Viridiplantae; phylum Streptophyta; class Magnoliopsida; order Myrtales; family Onagraceae; genus Chamaenerion; species Chamaenerion angustifolium. The sequence goes on along the minus strand of OX328271.1, from coordinate 32,530,185 downwards.
GCTGCTCTCGCCCCCGACTGGGCCGTCATTCGCCAGATTTGATCCGCCATTGATGTTGCAGTCTGAATAGCTGGATCTGGTCGAGGTTGATCCTCCGCGTTCACTGCCCGGCACCTCTCCTTCCAGACCTCCCAAGCAATAGTTTGCCCAATGATTCTGGTTCTCCGTCCCGTGTCCCCCTCCAGTTGGTTCAAATCTTGCATAAAATGAAACCAACTGGGCCATTCTTGGTTCCCATCCGTGTTCATTCGAACACCCATAGCACCGAACCATACACGCCTAGTCCAAGTGCACTCAAAGATCACATGATACACGGACTCCAGTTTATCACAAAAGCTACACGTCGGATTCAGTTGAATCCCGCGCCTAACCAATTCAGTTTTAACCGGCAATGCATTATTTAAGGCTTTCCAAAGGAAGTGTTTTTACCTTTGGGAGAGTGTCTCCGGCCCATAGTTCCTTCCACACCCTTCCCATGACAATAGGATCACCCACCGAGTTGAGGGGTTCAGACTGTAGCCTCAACTCCCTAATGCGCCGATATACAGGCCGCGGCTTGGCCACCCCATCCACTGAATCTGGCCATACCAATCGGTCATGCTGCGGCTCCTTAGCTATGTGGATTGCGTGTATAGCTTGAGCCTCCCTATCGGTTATGTGCGCTTGTATCGCGGTCAGGTCCCATGTTCTTCGGTCCCTATTGATCAATTCACTCACCATCACCTCGTCAGTCCCTCTCGGGTCTTGTTCGGTGTCGACTCTGTTGTACGGGGTTCCGGGTACCCACGCATCTCGCAATGCGCTGATTTGATCCCCCACACCCACTTGCCAAACCCCGTCCCTCTTCATGATGTCTCGGCCGCAGATGATGCTCGACCAAGCCCATGACGGTCGACCTCCCATCGCCGCATCCATAAGGGTCCCCCGAGGGAAATAAAGACCCTTTAGTACTCTCGCCCATAGTGACTTCCCATCGTTCTGCAGACGCCATGCTTTTTTGGTCAGCATCGCGGTGTTGAAATCAGTCATATCCCGGAAGCCCATGCCACCCATGTCCTTGGTTTGAGTGAGTCTCCCCCACCGAACCCAGTGGATCTTTATCTTCTCATCCCGACCATATCACCAAAGCCTTGCCATTAAGCTCGATATCTCTGCACACCAGGTTTTAGGCAATTTAAAAAGTGACATAACATAAGTTGGGATCGCAGTTATTACCGCCTTAATAAGGACCTCTTTCCCCGCGTTATTGAGGAACATCGTTTTCCACCCGTGGATCTTCTTCAAGACCCGCTCCTTGAGGTACCTCATTGCCTCCCTCTTAGACATACCCCAGTTCGTTGGGAGGCCTAAGTATTTCCCTGCATCTGCAACTGCCTCGATGCCCAGGATGTGAGACACCCGTTGCCGAGTGTCGTCCCCTACGTTCCACCCATATTGGATGCACGATTTATCCAAATTGATCTTCTGTCCAGAGGCCTTGCAGTACCTCTCGATCGTGCCTTTGAGCGCCCGGGCGTTCTCCTCGGAGGCATTGATGAAGAATAGGGAGTCGTCCGCGAAGAAAAGATGATGTATTTCCGGACAAGTTCGCTTCATTCGAATCCCATCCAATCTATGCTCCTCCACCTCCTTAATAATTTGTCGTGATAGTACATCTGCCACGAGTATAAATAGGTAAGGCGATAGGGGATCGCCTTGCCTAATACCCCTAGATGGTCTGAATCTCGCAGACTTCTTCCCATTAACCACAACACTGTATTGTACCTTGGATATACACTCCATGATCCATTTGCACCACTGCTCTGCAAATCCCAGCTCACGGAGTGTTTGCACAATGAATTCTCACTCTACCTGATCATATGCTTTGCTCATATCTACCTTGATCGCACACTCCTCTCTCCCGCGCCCACTGTTTGTCCTGAGGTGATGGAACACCTCGTGCGCGATAAGGATGTTGTCATGGATGAACCTGCCTGAGACAAAAGCACTTTGGAAAGGGGTTACGAGCTTAGGTAGCAACAGTTTAAGCCGATTAGACAAGACCTTGGATATTATTTTGTAATTGAAATTGCAAAGGCTAATAGGTCTAAATTGGGTCGTATTAATGGGGTTGGGAACCTTAGGAATCAATACTATATCAGTATAACAATAACATGATAATAGTGAGCCTGATTCAAAGAACCGCCTCACTGAATGAAATACATCCTCCCCTAACACGTCCCAAAAGTGATGATAGAACATTCCAGGAAACCCGTTGGGTCTCGGAGCTTTGTTTCCCCCCAGCTGAAAGACCGCATTCTTAACCTCTTCCCGAGTCACCAATCGAACAAGACTCGCATTATCCTGGTCCGTCACCAAGTGCGGGATATCCCTCATCTGCTCGGACAATCCCTCCGTTCCCTCAGTCTGAAAAATGTGATGAAAGTATCCCTCGCACTCAATCATGATGTCCTTTTCCCTCTCCACCCACACCCCGTCACTCCTTTGCAGTCGACAGAGTGTGTTCCTCCTCCTCATCTCGACCGTTGACTGATGCAAAAAGGCAGTATTGCGGTCTCCCGTTTGCATCTACTGTACCCGAGATCTTTGCCGCCAATACTCCTCCTCCTTGTTCCATGCCTCCTCAAGGGCTCGTTTCAAAAGCCTTTCCTTGTCCCTCTGGTAGGTAGCCATGGGTTGCATTTGCATAGCTTTGATTTCCTCATTGAGACCATCAATAACCTTCCTGTTATTCGAGATGGTACTCTTACTCCATTTCTGCAGCTCACCCCTGCACTTCCCCAGCCGTGTGTGAAGCCCTCCTCTCCCGGACCCTCTATGACCATCTTCCCATACATCCTCCACCACTTCCCGACAACCATTGTGCTCTAACCAATTCCTTTCGAACCGGAACTGTCACTTGCTCCGAACCTGTTGCCTCTCGACTTGGACCATTAATGGGCAATGGTCCGAGCCAATCTAAAATTTGTGGATCACCATCGAGTACGGGTGGGTTCGGATCCAATCCAGATTCACTATTGCTCGGTCAAGTCTCTCCTGGATTCGATCGTCCCCCTCCCTATTGTTGCACCACGTGAAGGGACAACCCTTGTACCCCATGTCCGCCAGTTTCGACTTGCGCATCATCTCATTAAAGGCGTCCATCTTCTGAGCTTGTTTCAGCCTGCCCCCTCCTTCTCCCCCGCCATTGCCACTTCATTAAAATCCCCCACGCACATCCACGGGCCTCTCCGGTTCTGTGATATTTGCTTAATCTCCTCCCATAACCGGAGCCTCTCGCCCCATCGAGTACTACCATAGATCCATGTAACGTGCATCACTCCTCCCTCGTCCACCATAACGCCAGACCACCCGAGATCCCTATCGGGTTCACATACTCTCCTTCGCTCATCTTTAACTTCCTCCTTACCTTTTCATAGTAACTTTCCGTGTTCTTCGTCTCCATCAAGTAGATAACATCCGGTTTGCTCTTCCTCGTGAGATCGGCAAGGTACGGAACTGTCAGGGTCGATCTCAACCGCGACAATTCCACACCAGGTAGTTCATTGGTTATGGGTAGCTGTCTCGGGACAGCTACCAGAACCCTTTTGTGAACCCTTGTTATTTGCCGTGATTATTCTCCTCCGGACCATAGCTACATGGTGGCTTCCCATGCGGCCCCTTCCTCTGCCTCTCGGGGAGGCCTGTCTGCCCCCCTTATCCTCCATACACCCCCTCTGTTTCTTTCCCTTTTGATCATTCCTATCCTCACCCTCCGCTTCATCGTCCTCTTCGTGTTTCCTCTTGAGATTGATTTTCTGGATAAGAGGACTAAGGCCCGTGGGTAGGGCCGTCCCTTCTCCACTGGTGGCGGGAGATACAGGTTCTTCTACAAAATAGTTCCATGCTTGCACCTGTACCTCGTGGAGCTCCAACTCCATCCCCAAGTCGGTCGGAGCATGGGTCGGGGGGCTTACTTCCAAGGGTGTCGTAAGTCCCTTTCCCATGCTCTCTCCCTCCTTTGTTCCAAACTCAAGCAAGCCCTCACTCGGTTCTGTACATGGCCCTTCTGTTAGTTGTAGAAGCCTCCCTTCCTTCGGTTGGGCCATGTCTTCCCTCCTTCCTTGCCTTTCCGAGTACGCCTTCCTTTTGATAAGGAAGTCCGTGCTCACGGTTCTCTCATCGTGCCTCCTCCACCCCACAGTCTCCTCCAATGCATGTGCTATCGAGTATTGACCACCCTCTCGTGTGGCCCCCTTGCCCTTCCCTTCCAGAGTTGTCTCCCCTCCCCGTTCCTAATCTGGTCGTCGCCTCCATCCTCCATTCCTGGTTCCCGTCTATCCCCGTGCGTATACATGATCATATCCCTCCCTTCCTCTTCGTCCCTTCTCGGTTCTTGGTTCACCCGAGTCCCATCTTCCTCCTAAGTCCACGTACTCTCGGCCGACTGAGTTGTAGGAGGGGTGTTCGACCCTTCCCTATCATGTTTCTCACGCATCAGGTCTTTCCAACTCTTCCTCTTAGTCTCACCCATAGGTGTTCCCGGGCTTTTACCCACGTACTTTCCTTGCTCAAACATTGGCCCCCACAGTCACATGCGCTTGGGTCTGTCCACCCTCACCCATGGCCCAAACATTGGTCCTCCTTGCGCTTCTTCTGACAATGTTATTTCGGTGGTACACACCCTTTCTGTATGTCTGATCCTCCCACAACCGAAACAGAAGTCGGGGAGGCGTTCATACTTCACGGTGGCCCTTCCCATCTCACCACTTCTTCGCGTGTACCAAAACCCCACCGGGAGAGGTTTGGAACTATCCACCTCCACTTTAATCCGGATATAGTCCCTATCCAAACCTAGTGGGCCCATGATCTCATCCACCTCGATGACCGATCCCAAGCTCTTCCCGATCGCCACAGAATTCTTCTTGGTTAATTTGTCAATCTCCAGCCTGTGTATTTGAACCCAGAACTGGACCATGTGGAATTGCACTTCTGTGATCTTCATCCCCTGTCTCCATCTCTTCAAATATAAACAACTACCATTGACTGCCCAAGGAGACCAATCCAGTGCATCCACTAGTTCATCAGCTCTTTCAAACTCGAATAAGATCACATCACCTGTCATCTCCTAAAACATGATCCCTGCATATCTCCCCCAAGCACTTTGCAAAACACTTTGGATCACAGCAGGTTTCATATTCTTATCACTGATAACTTTCCCGACACACAGATTCTCAGCTGGGATATTCACATTTTCCGGAATTTCAACGTAATTCCCTAGCAATGTTCTATCATCACCTATTCTATGGGCACATGCTCGAGCTAATCTATCCATTCCTAAGGCACTACTCAATCGAAATCAACCTATTACCACTAAATTGTTAACTAAGATAGTATTACCTCCTTCGGTTCCCTGTGGGGGAATTGCTCTGACTCGGTTGGTGGAGGTGCGGTTGTCCGAGTCGGGAATTTGGCTTGTTGGCAACGTGTGCTTTTGTCCCGAGGTCAGCTTCCCGTTTCCGGCGACCATGACTCCTCCCTTATCGCACCGAGTTGCCTTCACCACATGTGAAACTCTCCCTCACTTGATCACGGTGGCTCTCCCTAGCTCCCCCCCCCCCCCCCGCAAACACCCTTCCCAAGCCCCAACCCGAGTTCCCCTACCAATCGATGATGATCGGCGGAAGTAATCAGGCGACCCTGCGACCCTGCGACCTCTCCCTCACCTGAGCAATCGGTGGCTCTCCCTTCCATTCCCCTCCAATTGGACGCGACCGAAGCTTCCTCACACTCTCCTCTCTAGCAGGAACGGACCGACAACAATAACGTTGTGACAAAGGGCGAGATTTGCCTGACGAAATAACCCACGGAGCTAACCCTAAATCGCCAGTTTTGGGGCAAGCTTTCGGGGAGAGATAATGGTGATTTGGAGACACTTAAATTGAACAGAAGCTATATTAAAAGATCATGTTAAGCTTCTAATAATATTTTTTATTTTTCATTAAATATTATGCTAAGTTGTCACAAAATGTTACACAATCAGACGAAAGTATTTGGGATGTACACACAATGATGTAATACCTATATGAGTGGTAGTAAGTTTTCTTTCTCTAATTTGAATAAAGATTTTTGGTTTAGAATGCGCTTTAACTTGACTTTAGTGTTAATGTGATGAGAAAAAAGTGAATAAAATTCGGACAATATATAATTTTGTGGAAATAAATTTTAATGTTCTATATCTTCCTAAATTAAAAATTAACTTATTGAGTGTTAGACAATTACAGGAGAAGGGATTATGTGATTAGGATTGAAAAAGGAAAATGTGAATTTTATGATCACATTCGTGGCTTTGTAATTCATATGAATAATGAATTCGAATAGGATTTGCTCAAAAGAGATAAACGTTCCAATGACTTTATGGCCTGAAAAGCTGTAAATTATGATGGACATGGCACCTTATATATATATATTATATCCGATTGTGAGCATGTATTTGTCAATTCCACTACAAAAAGACTTGGTGGCATGTATTTGTCAATTCCACGACACTCGTGTTAATCGGAATTAGATCCAACATGATACGTGGAAATATTACTTTTATAACTACTTATTATGATTTTAGAGAAAATTAATATCAACTAAAAATTATAAGATACGTGTCCAAAGAAAATAGTTTCCGAACGATTAAATTTGTGCTATTTAATAATGTTATTTTTTAGTTAAATAATCACTTGACAATTTTATTTTATTTATTTTTCTCTTTTTTCGACTCAAAAATCTTTGGGTTCAATGGAATGCAAAAATTCTATAGAAATTCGTTTCTGAGTTCCGATTTGATGATTTAGAATTGTTCAATTGAAGAAGAACATGGAATGAGAAGAAAAGAATAAAGAAAATGGTAAAATAGTCATTTTTATGAATATTTAATAACATTTGTCTAACATACTTACTAATAGCATAAGTTTAATCCAAAAACTAACATATTCAAATATAAGTAATTATTTAATAACGTCCTATAAGATAAATGATTAAAAGTTAACATTAATAAACAAAGTGATAAATAGATATTAACCTTATTAAAAATGCATAGTTAGGGCTGACAATGGGCCGACAATTGGTGCGGTGAAAATGTCATAAATATGGTTATAACCGTTACTGTTTAGTATGGTTAACCGTACCATTATGGTGCAGTGCAATTATGCTGATAAGTTTTCTACCCACAATGGTTATGATTATAGTTATGGTATTTGAGTTATACTCATAATTATAACCATAGTTATTATATAAATATTGTTATTGTTTATTATTAATAAATTAATATATACTGAATAATTAAAATTAATGTACATACATGTTCAACATTATGTTAAAGGCGTCAACCCGCCAACTAATAAATAATGGTAGTTTTATATAATTTTTTTATTATATTACATGTGTGGAATACATATGATTATATAAGTAAAACTGTGGTTAATACCTATAGTTATTTTAATAATTATGGTATTAAAAATTGTACTTGTAATGATTATAGGATGCGGTTTAAAAATATACTATGATATCATAATATTTATTGTATCTTTAACATTTTTTTTTTTTGACCAAATATATCTTTAACATTGATTAATCATGCCCTATGCATAATTATAAAAAAAAAAAACATGCCCTATGCACCGTAATCAAAAGTCTAAGTCAAGATGAATGTGTCCTATAACGACGTCCAAGGGGCACACCTTGGCTTAATTATTGTTTAGAGGTGGTGTGGATATATTAATGTACTCTTTTTACATAACCCCATAAGAACTTTATTTAAGTCAGAAAAGTAATCCAATAAAATAATGATCGAGGTGGTGGCCAAAATTTTAAAAAATAGATAATGATGGCAAATTCTATGTTTATTTATTCATTCAATAAGTACAAGCATAAGTAAATCCAAGCAAAAATAAATAAATCAGAGCTTGAATTTACCCCGCTTTCATTATAAAAAATGAATAAAATCTCTTACTAAAACAATTAGTAAATACGTGGTTAGGCATGCAGTCTTGTCCTTCTTTATTTACCCCAAGATGATGCAACTTCCACGGAGGAACAGTTGCAAGAAAACACAGTCACACGAAGCCGACGAAGATGTGAAACACATGCAACGAAGATTCTTGTCTTTTATATATATATATATATAATGTTTTTACTTAATTGGTTGTCAGCATTCGGAATTAATATAAAATGTCCCAATTGTCTTTGTTAATTATTTTACCGATCAACACTATACTAGCTGCAAGCCTGCAACTACAAAAGCGACCAATGGCAGCATTTTTCATCCCTTCCTTGATCTAATCAGTTTCACTCGTCCTCTCGATCCCATTGAACCGCTTCAACTATGATCACAGCCGGTTCCGCTCTCCAGTTTCGACCACCTACAACCAAATTCGCTTTCAAGGTGTCTGCTTTTTCCGCTAAAACGGCGACCCCTGCTCCGGCGACCATGGGATTCAAGAACCTGACGGATACATTCACGGTAAACGTGCAGAGGGCAGAGAGCCGGACGCTCAACGTTCCCTTGATCGCACCGTTTACTATAGCCAGCTCTAAATTGGAGAGGGTGGAGAATGTGGCGATCAGGGTTGAACTGAGTAATGGGTGCGTTGGATGGGGAGAGGCGCCGGTTCTGCCGTTTGTCACGGCGGAGGACCAGTCAACGGCGTTGGCCAAGGCGGGGGAGGCTTGTGAGGCGCTGTTGAGATGCCGATCGGTGGCGCTGGGCGTGGTGTTGAGCGAGATTGGGGAAATTTTGCCGGGGCACGAGTTTGCTTCTGTAAGTTTTTTCTAGTACAGTAACCCAAGCTCTAGTTTTGCTGACCATTAAAGATACATTTAATGATTGATTATTCACAGTAAATTTTTTTAGATTACTTCATGTATGTACGTAGAGTAAATTGGGGGGAAATCTGGAAACTTAGTGAATTTAAACGTTGACTATTTGATACCTGGAAGATAAAGCCCATGCTGATACCCATGCCACACAGAAAATCAATAAGAAGACGAAAGCAACAATTTGCATGGTGAAAATTATGCATTAAATCTTGAGAAATTTCCTAAAAAAATAGTTTTGATGGTTAGATGATGCGTAAATAGTTGACTCTGAGATATGACCCATCTGGGTGTATGTGACTTGGTGAACAAAAATACGCTGAAGTATGAAACTTGTCATCCAAGAAAACTTGTAAACTTTCATGGCAGGAATGTTGGTTATTAACAGTGGTGAAATTTCTGATTCAAGTAGGGTCTGGATTCTGAATCTTCAGATAAGCTAGTATATGGTCACATCTTATTTGACCATATGCTACTAATTTAACAATTGATACTTATAAAATTTATTTATTCCTGAAAGGTAAGAGCAGGAATCGAAATGGCGCTGATTGGTGCTGTGGCTACTAGTATTGGAACACCGTTGTGGAGACTGTTCGGTGGGGCTTCAAACACAATAACCACTGATATTACAGTTCAGTTCCTATCCTAATGATTCTACTTTCAAAATTATTTTGACAGTATGAAATTCAATCTCCATCAGATCTTTTTGTTAGACAATGACTCTTGCACTTAATGCATAATTGGTATTACTATAGGATTTCCTTACTTATAGAAGCATGCATGAAAATTAATGTGTGAGGCTCAATCTACTCAGATTCCAATTGTTGAGCCATCTGAAGCAGCTGAATTGGCTCTTAAGTATCGCAAACAAGGCTTCAAAACTTTAAAGCTCAAGGTGGGAAAGAATCTCAATGCAGATATTGAAGTTCTTCAAGCCATACGTGCAGTGCATCCTGATTGTTCATTTATCTTGGATGCCAATGAGGGATATAAACCTTCAGAAGCCATTGAGGTTCTTGATAAACTGCATGGTAAATAATAGATTGACTGATTTTACTTGATACAAATTTGTCATTAGATTTACAATATGTAAGATTCATGAAATTGTTTGTGTTTCTTTTACAGAGATGGGGGTGACTCCTGTTCTGTTCGAGCAGCCAGTGCACAGAGATGATTGGAAAGGTCTTGGACAGGTTACATCTGTTGCTAGAGACAAGTATGGGGTATCTGTTGCTGCTGATGAGAGTTGCCGAAATATTGCTGATGCAAAGAGGATAGTTGATGAGAATCTCGCTGATGTGATAAACATTAAGCTTGCCAAATCTGGGGTGATTGGTGCACTTGAAATTATAGAGCTCGTAAGGAAATCAGGTCTGGATCTGATGATTGGTGGTATGGTTGAGACACGGTTGGCAATGGGCTTTGCAGGTCATCTTGCTGCTGGCCTCGGATGTTTTAAGTGAGTATTGACATGTTTAGAAAGTACAAATAAAAATCTGTTCTTGACCATTTGTAATGGTATTCTTTGCATTCATGGTGAATGATGTTTGCAGGTTTGTTGATCTTGATACTCCATTGCTGCTATCTGAGGATCCTGTCTGTGGAGGTTATGAAGGTATTGATATACTTTTCATTTTAACAATTTCTCTTTAAAAAAAATATAACTTTAATGGCTAAAATAAGGTTATTGGTGCTGGGGATCTCATAATTGCATTCTTTCTGTTTACCAGTATCAGGTCCTGTGTACAGATTCACGAATGCTAGGGGCCATGGTGGATTTCTCCATTGGGACCATGTTGTTTGGTAAATTTTCCATTTCCTTCTGTTTTAGAATTGATGCCGATAACAGAAGATCTATTTGGAGTACTGGATTTGGTACCATCTTGTTAAAGCATTATCATTTATGTCAGACTGCGTAGAGCTTTACCTAATTTTTGTTTTGTTTTGTTAAAATGATGGGTAGATTTCTTCAGAATCAACTCTTTAAGAACTTTCTGAAGTTAATATTTGAAACTATCTAACTCTGTTTAATGTCGGGACATTTTAGTTATTGATTGATGGGCGTTTTAACCTGGTGAAAGAATAGAAGGCTGAAGTGCTTGATGATGATAATTATTTTGGTTTAGTAACACTGCTGCAGTCAGTATAACTAATAGATTACTTTGTTTTCTGCTGTCAATTTGATATCATTATCTCTTTTTTAGCAAACCCATTTTCTTACAAAATAAATGGCATAAACACTTTTTTGCAGAGTTTAAAGATATACTGGGGAAAACTCTAGCCAGCCTAATCAGATATGGAGCATGTTGATCCATTTCTGCAATAAACAAGCTCTCTCAACGCTGAGAAAACTGTCTGCTAAGATTTCTATATGAATGGATGCAAAAGAAAGTGATCGCGAAGACGGTGCCATTTATTGTCTTTCATGATCAGTTGTAGTTCATAAACTGTTATTTAGTAATCAGGATGCCAAACACAGCACAATCCTAGATGGAGACTTTGGCATCATCTATTGAATGTGATTGTAAAAAAACACTCGTGTTTGTGCTTTAAATGTTACTTGTTCATCATTTGTATTGCCCCTCACAACCAAACTTTGCATTAAAAATATTGCACAGCTGAGAAAACTGTCTGCTAAGATTTCTATATGAATGGATGCAAAAGAAAGGGATCGTGAAGACGGTGCCATTTATTGTCTTTCATGATCAGTTGTAGTTCATAAACTGTTATGTAGTAATCAGGATGCCAAACACAGCACACTCCTAGATGGAAACTTTGGCATCGTCTATTGAATGTGATTGTAAAAAAAACACTCGTGTTTGTGCTTTAAATGTAAAAAACCACTCGTATTTGTGCTTTAAATGTTACTTGTTCATCATTTGTATTGCCCCTCACAACCAAACTTTGCATTAAAAATATTGCACCAGCCGGGAATCGAACCCGGGTCTGTACCGTGGCAGGGTACTATTCTACCACTAGACCACTGGTGCTTTTAGTTGTTATTCATATTAGTTAGAATAATTAGTAATTGTTTAACAAGTACTAATCATGATGTATTTAATTTTTCATACACTGGAATTGTTTGAAGTATTTATTTACTGAACAGTTAACTTCCCCATTCCTTGGATTCTCTCTTCTTCACCAAGATAGGGACAACAGAACAGTTGATGTAAAAGCATTGCTTCTGTTTCTTTCACTGAAGCATATTGATTTTGGAGAAAATGAGATGAGTACAATACTAAGGTACCAATAATTATTCAGCACTCAAGTGCAGGTTTAATTAAATGAAACCCAGTAATGATGAGAGCATGCTATGATTATTGAAAGATTCAGCCATCACCGAAAGCATCCGTTTTTTACTCCTTTGCATATTATGTTAATGGATTCTCTTATACTTGTAAACTAACTTAATCAAGTTGGAGTTATAGACTGGGAAGTATCATCAGTACTGTGATTTCATGGGAACGGTTTCCCTCTTCTGTTCAATGCCTACTGCAGAAAACAATGAGTTAGTTAATGAATCTTTCTTTCTCTCTATATTTATATAATGAGTTAGTTAGATGCACCAAAGCATCGATCTATTAAGCATGCTTCGAAAGGTGGTGTGCAGCATTGGAGTAATCATTTGTATTGGATTTTGCAAATTTAAGAGAATATTTGTGGTCCAGCACCTTCTAATCATTGTTCCAACAAACAACCTCAAGCTGAAAAAGCTTAACTAGTGGCTCTCACCTCAGCTCAGTCTTCTTAAGTGTCTCCCTCCATCTTCCTTCTTCCTATAAATTAGAGGTGATCCAAACTCAAATCAAAACACTACGACTTCCCAAGATCAACAGAAGTCAGATAGAGAAGATGAGGCTGCAGAACAAATGCTTCTTTTTCTGCACTCTGCTGCTGCTTCTTAGTGAAGCACACACCTCCACCATGGCAGCTGTGACTTGCAAACCGATAGAGCTGAGTGCCTGCGTCAGTGCCATCACGTCCTCTTCTCCACCGACACCACTCTGTTGCACTAAAATAAAGGAGCAGCAGCCATGCCTCTGCGGCTACCTCAAGAACCCATACCTACAGAAGTTTGTCAACACTCCAAATGCAAAGAATGTTGCCAAAACTTGTGGAACTCCCTTCCCAAAGTGTTAAGAGACACTATTAATTAAGGGTTTATTTAGAGCTTAATTATGGTTAAGTGATTCTATGGCATGTACTACTGGCGTTTGTTTACCTTTTCTACTGTATCTCTATGGTGATCTGGAGAAGGGTCACTGCTGGAGTTTCTATTTTCAGTATCCACTGTTCATCATCATGTATTTCTAGCTTGAAATGCAAAACTTGTTCCTTGTAAAATAATCTATCCCTCTTTCAGTTTTGATGATTCGCCTATTTGTCATATGCTTCATGAAACCCAGGAAAATGTCAAAATGCTAGCTTAAAATTAAGCAATGAAAACAACAATATACAAGATTTGCTTCAAGCAATTTCAAAGTTAACAAATCTTAGATAACACAGTCAACTGACAATCTCACAATCCTATTATCATCCCCATCCAAAGAAAGGGATTTTTTATACCATTTTTACCTCTACTGTGATTGACACTAAGAAATTCTGAGCATTCAAGCCGTAAAGTCTGAAACTTACGCAGCAAGCAACTATAAAAACACATAATTTAACAAAGCTCATATCTGCTGCAACTCTCTTAAGTTCCTGCCAGAGAGCGCAGAAGTTGAGAACTGCTGCAGCATCTCTATTCATCAACCACTTTCCTTGTGGTTGTATCGCTTCTCTTCCTTTCTGGAGTAGTCTCCTAATTGTATAAATAAACTCCTCGAAGCCGAAACACGTGTATGAAATCTATTCCACACCACTACTGAGTTTTGTACTGCCACACTTGATTTGGATGCTTTGGGAGAGACTTTGAAGTTAAAAACAAGCTCGATAATCAGGCAATCAATCACCGGGAGTACATTCCTTGTGAAGCAAAGAATTGGAAGTCGGGATGGTGAACTCCTAGCAGTCGCAGCCAATTATCCGCAGCTTGCATCAGGGAATTTGCCATTTGTCGCTCACTTACACCACTGTGTGTCCCCATGGATCCCTTGAACTTATACGTAGCCATCCCTGAAACAGGTAACCGGATCTTCGAGAAACTGTCTACTTCATTTGGTGGGTATACCACTGCTGGAGATTGTGCTCCTCCACCACCACCTGCAAATCATATCAGTTGATTCACATTAGACATCATGGGACCATTTGATGGATACAACTTACTCGTTTATATGGTCAGAGACACTGGTTTGGTGAAAATTGTACATGCAAAAACTTAGAGCGAACTTAATGAGAAAAAATACTTAAAAAAACTTGAAATGAGATCAACAGGGAAATGGTAAAATGTTCCACTTACTAGTTACTACTGAGTTTCTCACTTTGCAGCATTGCTCATACATCTAAACTATAGACGTCATGGTTTCTTAACCTTTACTACTGATTTAAGCTTTAGTGTAGTGCAGAAAATAATTTTTTTGGTAAATAAAACTGTTTTTTTACTGATATAATGTTGAGAAAAATAGAGTAAAACGTTGAAAGCAAAAGGAAGTGCAATATACCTCCCATGGGCGTGGAAAGTGAGTGATAAGTGAGAAAACATGCGTCCAAATCTTTCAATGTCGGACCAGTTGGTATTCTATATATCGGATACCTGTCACCATATTACATAGACAAGTCAAACTCTTGAACTTTTAACCAAACGAAAATTCTTAAACAAGTTGTAGTATCATTCATACCATGCTACTGAGATCCAACTCAATGGCAGCAAATCGCAACTTCTGAGAGTCTTCAGTGCTGGAAATTGATGTGCAAGATCTTTTATCTGAAGGTTGCCAGGTAAAATCGCACAAATTAATCTCGAGAGACATCAGTTGGTAAAAAAATTGAACAATGGTTGAAGAATTAAAACCTTGTCAGCCAATGGTTCCCTGCAATATGGACGTTCTCGTTCCAAAAATTCGAATAGTAAAGATCCCCTAGAATTGCCACCTTCACCATCATCACTTGAAAACCCTTCTTGTTCTGAACTCTGTTCATCGCTCATAGACAATTTAATACCTTTCTGAATTTCGTAGTCACTACTTCTGTCACTGCTAGAGTCTCTAAAGGAATCACCATCGCTGTCATCAACAATGCACCTATAATATGATATGAATGATAATCAACGTCTATAAATCATCAATGACAATAATGTCTCAAACCCATATAACAAGATTTCAGCAACGATCATCAATCTTGACATACCAAATAGTGATAAAAAGATTAACTTGATGTGATGAAGTATGAATACCTTAGTTTAGAGTTTGAATTTGTGGTCGGGCCGTATAATTGGATGCCGGACAGATATGGAACATAGTATTGAATGACACAATCTCTTCCATCTAAAAGCAAAGGAACCCCTGCTCCATAAGCACTCCATTCTTTGAACGACTGCCATAAATCGGACAGCAGAAAGTACGGTTGGAACTCAACATCACAGGTTCTCAATCCTCTCATAGTTGTCTACACAAGAAATTGATCAAACGATAGATCAATTAGAAAATTATTAAAATAAAGAAGCTACTGTCAGCCTAGCTGTAATTAAACATAAAAAACAGTCAAAATAGATGAACAAGAACTGGTTGCACCGTACCTTAGATAAGTACTGAGCTGGGACTGAAGGAGTGGTCGATTCCAAGAACCTGTCGAGATTGCTATGGGAGACAGCAGAAGGCTTATCAGTTGAGTTTGTGGACTCCGAGGATTTGCCATTAACAGAACCAGTGGCCTTCTTGTTCCTGGAAGAAGTTGAGCTTTCCAATTCGTCTGACTTGTTAGATCCCACTGACGGCTGTCTCTGTCTCTGATTCTTCCGTGCTTTTACTGGAACATAAAACCGATCCTCCCCACGAATTCCTCCGAATTGCAACCCAGTTCCCAACATTCTCGTTCTCAGAAATGCAAAAACAGGCAAAACAAATATATGTATATATATATATTATAAAACAGAACAGAACTATTATCTCTCTCTTCAGATTCCTGTCACCATTCAAGAATCAAGAGTCCTCTAGACAGTGAAACTATAGTGATTTCAGAAATCCCAAAATCGTATATTTTCAACTTGGGAAGCTAAACGCAGTGATTGTCAAACTGTAGATCTTTAAAAACAGCAGATGCAAGAGAGGTGGGGAATGAAGCAGAAGGATTAATGGCTGAATTGGGTTGGAGAAAGAAAAAACTGATGCTTGCAGAATGGGAGAAAAGACTGACGAGGGGCGAAGATTATATGTGAAGAAGAACAATACGCAAAGAGATGAGAAGCTTTTATTATTATTGAGAAAATTATTGTTTACTGTGGAAAATAATGATCTTTATTCTTCAGTCGTATAGTGGAACTTTTTTTTCCCAAAAATATTTGGAAAACTTCATAGCGCTCTATTTTCGTACGTTAATTATACTGACTATGCTATAATAACACAGTATAAACCACCGATAGCAAATAATTATTTTATATACTTAAAAAATATTATCTGAAAATCTTAAAATAATATCTTTTTTGACAGTCTCAAAATAAATTAAAAATATATATTTAATAGATAAACAATTAGAATTCTGATATTATTTATTTGATTAAAAAAAATATATATTGAATTTGTTTTTAAATTTTTTTAAGAGATTGTCCAAAGAAAATACATTGAATAATATTTTTTTAAGTATAGTTTAAGTATGTAGAAGAATTATTTGGTATAAGTGATGTGATAAAACAATGTTTTTTTTTTTATATTTAAGGATATAATCATAAATGAGTGATAAAAACTTTGCACTCAATTTCAAATTACAAATAAAATTAGCTAATATTTACAGTTATTAAGTGGATAAACCAAACAGCGTCTTTTCATAATGCATTACTAATTTTTCTTGGTGAAATTTCATGAACTTCGAAAACTTAACTTTAGTCTATCATCATTTGTTGGCAAAAAAAAATCATCATTTACCCCATGATGTTTGCGACTGCATTTCTTTTTCGGAAGATATGTATGAATTTTATCATCTCAAACTGTAGCATGCGTTATTTACAATCCGCAATAATGAACATTAATTTTAAATTTGAAGTATGTCATAAATAATTTTACGGACTGACAGGACATTTGTTTTCCAGGTGAATTAATTTGAAACCGATCTAATTTGTCAACAATATTTCATCTCGGATGACCTAACATTATGCAACGAGGTTGTTGGAACAAGTTTGCTTGAGAATCCAACAACCTATTAAACCAATGTGTTATTATTTCATGGTCACAAGTTAGATTTATAATTTTTTATTCACTTGAGAGTTACTACAATAAATATAATTTAAGTGAATGATAACTTAATAAGTACCAATGGCTTAGTTGGTAAATTGCCCACTTCTGAAAATGAGGTTTCCAATTCGAATTTCGACATGGTGAAATTTTCAGTAAGCCACTAGAGAATAAGGGAGATCGTTATACACGGTTGTCATACTCATGACCAATTCATTTGTGAGTAAACCTATTTTTATGTATATAAAAAAAAATCGATATTAATCTGTTATTTGATTTTTTAAATAGTGTTATTTAAAAAAAAAACATACCTATATATATATATATATATATATATATATATGTATATGGGTTAATAATCAAATTGTTACCCCAACTTAAGAAATTTTACAAATCACTACTCGAACTTTAAGTTTTCAAAAAGTGTTACCTAAACTTTGATACATGGGGCAAATTGCTACTCCCGTTAAGTTTTCTGTTAAATATGGACGAAAAATGACGTGACGGCACATGATTGGTATATAAAATAAAAAAATATATTATTTTTAAAAATACTAGAAAAAATCTAAAGCAAACTGGAAAATTAATAGGGAAAATAAGATTTTTAAATATAATATTTTTATTGAAAAATATGAAATTAAAAAATACTCATTTTTTAATTTCATATTTTTAATAAAAATATTATATTAGAAACTCTAATTTTCTAAATTTTTTATATTTTTAAAAATATTTAGTTTTATAAATTATGCATCAATTATATATTGTCACTATATATTGTCACGTCATTTTCCGTTCATATTTAATAGAAAATTTAACGGATGTAGATTTGACCCAAGTCTGAAAATACATATAACAAAATTTAAAAATAAATAAATTTTGGATAGCAACTTATAAAATGTTTAAAGATGGGGTACCGATTTGGTGATATATATATATATATAATTATATATGATGGACGGTTGTGGATAAAATAAGGAGATAAATAGGGGTGGCTAATTACAAAGAAATTGAGGGACGTTGACGATAATAATGGGGAGGGGGGGGGGGGGGGGATGCTGCTCTCTGATTGGTCAGTCCATTATAACGAGGATCGGTTCGACTGCGTAATGAAGAGATTCAGAGCCACGTGTACGTGACGAATTTTCTGACACGTGTTCCTTTAAGTTTAATCCTTTGACTAACTGACCACTAGGAAGGAGGAGGGTACGATAGTTCCAATCCAAGTCCCTCAAGTCCTCAACCATTCTAAGAGTCGGGCCCCGGTGTTTAGAAGAATACATGAAGTTAAAAGTTAAGTTTAGAAAGGATAAGAATTTAAGTTTAGATAGGAAAATATATAATAAAAAATGATGAAGTTAAATGTATAAATTAAATATATAATTTAAACATATATGGACATTTTTTATATTTAAAAGTATATATATATATATAACACAAATATATAAGTGAATAAATAATTGAATAACAACCTAAAAGTTGCACTATTTATCATGACAGTTAAATGATAGAAGAAAAAAAAAATATTTTGGAATTCGAATTCAATTTAAAACAATATTTTTGGGCTAAATTCAAAATTCAAAATATTATTTACTTAATTTTTGGGTTTGATATGTGATTTTGCATTCAAGATTAATATGAAAGCAAAATCGTTATTTTGATAGAAAATAGTCATATTTAACAAAATTATTGACGCACTAACAACAACACAAATAATAGCTTTTAACAAACATACATATTAATAAATCACATGGAACAATATATTTGTACAAATAAATATATAAGATAAATATATGAATACACCTGTACTATTTATCTCAGTGTTATCATAACCGGATCGACCCTTGAACCGTCGAGGGGTCCAGTTTCCAGTTCGTCCAGTCCACCCCGGTCGGACTCTGTTCAATATGTGGTTCACTGTTCATAAGTTAAAAAAATTGAAAATACAAAGTTACAAACTACGTAATCTCAAACACATACATATTTATCTCAAATTACAGTCTCAAACATACACAAAAATTATCCAAAAAAACGAAAACTAATCGATTTAAATCGAAAAAAAAAACCATATGGTCTGTTAAAAAAATTATATAAAAAAACGAAACAGAAACCAGTCAATTTTAACAAAATCAACTAGTTCACACCGGTTCAAACACTGTTGCTATGCAATTCAATATTTTAACTGAACCAAACCGAACAAGGATCTGATTCACGATGGGACCGTCAATTCGCTGATAACACTGCTTTATCTTCCATAGAGAAGAAAAAAAAATCTCTATCATCATGAAGTTAAGATCATATTATTATTATTATTATTATTATTATTATATATAACACAGATGGATAGAATTATATTATTGTATTGTGTGATTTAAGTACAACCAAACTGAAGTGACTTCCCCGTCTGAATTAATGTTTTAGGCAGAGAGTGATGGAGGGAGGAGCAGGCACAACCTCCCCTTCCCTTCCCTATTCTCTTTTATTAATTCTGCTTTCCATAACTTGTCATGGTATTAATATTAGGTGAACTTTTTTATTTTTAAACACTTGCAATTATCAAAATGATACCAACTCGTACACCGACTGAAATTTAATCTCAATTAAGAGTCAATTGCGTTGTTAATGACTAAATTATAGTAATTAAAGAGTCCTGATGCAGAAACAAAGAAAGAGAGACATGACATATTACATATATGTGGTTGGAAGGTGGAACAGACACGGATGGGAATTGGGATGGGGTCCCTTCCACTTGATTAGATGTCCCAAGACAGATAGTGAAACTGCATAAAACACAAAAAGATAATGTTTAACCAGATGGGGACATTTAGAAAATAAATGTCAGTTTTATAATAAGAATATTATTTTGTTTCCTAATGTTTAGGTTAGATTTTTTTTTATTTCTAATGTTTAAAATTAAAAAACTGTTTTTAATATTAGATAATATATTGAGTTTTTTCATTCAGTACAAAATTAATAAAATATTTTGAAAATTGTAGAAATAATAAAATATTTTAAAAAATGTAAAAAATTAACCCTTCCTAACTTTTTTAAATGTTGCATTTGAATCGGGACTCAATTGAGTCTCAATCGAAGAGTCTCGGCTTTGGTTCCTGACCAAGACCTAGTCGTCCACCCATGGGAGGTTGGTCTGAGTCTTGACCCAAATTCAAGCAAGCCCCAATCGAATTGGGGATGGACCAACCCCAATTCGATTGGGACTCACTCAATTGTAACATTTGAAAATGCTTGAAAGAGTTAAATTGTGACATTTATAAAACTATTATGTTATTTCTGCAATTTTCAAAAACATATTTTGTTAAGTTTGGTCAAAAAATGACGGAATAGGTTAACTCGACAGATTGTCAAACATTAAATATCGAGAAATTCAAAATCAAACATTAAAGGGGAATTTGATTTTGGTTCAAATATTAGAGGGCAAAGGGTATTTTACCCATAAGAAGAATGGACATATTGCCCTATATAGGTATTTTAAGAAACTTCTCTGTTTTTTTTAAACTTCATTTTTCAAGTTCATATTTTCACTTTTCTATCAAATTCTAACTGTATATGTTGTAAATTAACATAATATATTTATAAATATTATATATTTTACGAATTTTGATTCAACTATCCAACCATAGTTCCTAATCCGAGTCTTGACCTAGACTCAAGGGTGTCTAGGTTAAGGTCCAAAACACCTCACCACTTTTGGACGAATTGGTATGAGTAAAAACCTAGACCAAAGTCGATCTAATTGATTCCGGGTCTAACTAAGCTCTAATTTAATTGCAATTCAATTAAGTCACAATTAGGGTTGGGCATGAACTGGTTCGGGGCCGAACTAGTTTAGAACATTAATTTTACCACATTTTAGGTAAGATACGGTTCAACCCCTTCATCCGAACCACTCCATATTTTTATTTATTTATTGTACCTTTTCTAAATCGGTTCAAAAATTGATTCTGAAACGGTTTAGACGAATTTTTTTATTAAAAAAGAAAAGAAAAAGACAATCGATCTGGTAAAATATATAAACAATTCAATTCGATAATACATCAACAATTTCACATAAAGTTTGAAATCAAAAGTGTTTTAATATTATTATCTTCTTTACTCATTCCAAATATGACTTTTTTTTTATGTAAATATGATGTCCGTATCAAATCCTTGAAAAATGAGAAAAACTAAAAAAAATTAAGTCATATCAATGCAAAGTAGAAAATTTCGGGAACTAAACTACAAAATTAGCTCTTACTTAGTTAGATACCTAGATTAGATATTTTATTAAATAATAATATGTTAAAACTGGTTTTTAAAGAGTGATTTACCATATGTGAACCATTTTTTTTTGTAGCTCATTAGAAGTATGGTTCGGTTGGACCGAACTGGTTTTTTTGCCCACCTCTAGTCAAGATTAAAATTTGAATTTTATCCAGACTAACAACTCATCTAAGCATGGTTTTTGGTCAAAAAAAAAAATCTAAGCATGGTCAATTAATATGACCTAGATATAACTTCGTTTATTCAGTTAATTATAACGTATAAAAAATTGTTTTTTCCCAAAAAAGTTATTAAGAATTTAATTACAATATTTAAAATAATATTATATTATTTATGCAATTCTTAAGATGAAGATTAACGGAAAAAGTGAGTGTGAGGATGAAGGATAAAAAATAATAAAAAGATAAAGACTGAAGCTATTTATTTTTTGTTTTTGAATTCCTTCTAAACCATAGAGTAGGCAATATGTTAATTTATCCTAAACAAAATTAGTCACAAAATTTAAACAAAATAATCATTTATGTTTGTATATAGTTTATACAAATCATTTTCGAATATTTTTTTCGTAATTATTACTAAAATGTAACATCATTCATCAACATCAAATCAAAAGGTTGGATCAAACGCGGCATATACCATATACCAATACAATGATTTGACAAGTCTTAATTTGTAGTGCCGACATTGAATTCCTATTGAAAATTTGAAAGTGTTATTTAGCCCTCAATCTAATATCATCCTCAAATTCGTCCATTCCAGTTAAATTCATACTTCCACGGGTGGAGCTAACACCTAACAAATTAGTTCTGCCCAGTGTCCGCATGGTTTTAAACATGAAATACAAAAATATATTGTTAAAACGAGAGAGTGAAAGTATGATTTTGAGGTTTGTAGCCATAAGTTGGTTGTAATAATAGTATTGGATCATAACAACGGAGGAAGACAACTTAGGATAATGTTGTATGACTTTAAATTTAAAAATGAATTTCTTTCCTATATAATCACATAAAATCTCAGATTGGTCCACTTAATTATTTTACTTCAATTATTTACTCATATTTTATTTTTTTTCTAATAAAATAATTGTATAACCGAAATATATATTATACGTGATAATTGACCTAGTTTTTCTAAATAAAAGAAAATATCATTTAGCAACACCTTTTAATTTCAATTATTTCATGTAGGAGTGGTCATAAGAAACCCTTCTGGAAGAACTCTTTTTCAGTACCGTACTGGTTTTGAATCCGTTCACAAAAGAAATTGTAAATTAGCAATTTATGAAGCAATTTGGATCAATTATAAAAAAATGATTTAGAAATAATAAATTGTATAATTTCTTAGAACGGTTCTAAATTATTTATTTTAATAAAATATAATTGTTTATAATATCGTTTTCTTACCCATTTCTAATATTATTATCATATTATTTCTGATAAAGTGTCTAATATCACTTTTAATACTTTTTTAATGTTATTTTTAATACTATTAAATTCTAGAACTGATTTTTAGTAATATTTAGTTGTGTTAATTTTAAAATTTATTTTTGAACATTTTATACATTTATTATTTATTATTATAGTTTAGAATCTTGAAATATTTTGTATTAAAGATATTTTTAAATAAATATTATCAAAGATATTAAACATATTAATTGGGTTTGAATCGTTTTTTATATATTAAAAGTAGAGTATTTGTGCAAAAATAAAATATTTTATCAGGGATACAATTCTATACACTTCCTCCTAAATTTTGATGTTGTTAGTTATGCGATTGAGTCCCCGTTCGAATAAGATGTTGAGTATCCAAAGGAATAATGTTTTGATTTGAGTGACGTTGTGCTTGAGAATAGTCGGGGCTCAGCACTTGACTTTCAAACACATTGGAAATCCTATCCTATTCTATATTGTTGAATTATCATACGTTGAAAGCCACCCAAGGAGAAGCAGCCCTCGTGCAAAATGCAAGGTGCAAGAAGCCACCTACCTTTCTCCACCACCTTCTCCAAAAATAGCAGCCCACTTTCAAGAAGGAGCAACCCACATTTTGAATGCATATGAAGAGAACTCTTTCTATAAAAGGAGAGTTCTGATCTGCATATGAATTAGGGGAGGAGTGCAAGGAGAGATTGTGTGAATTTGTAGATTTTGGAAATCTTGTAACAAATTCTATCAAAGAGGCTCCAATGGACGTAGGCAATTTGCCGAACCACTTTAAAATCATTTTGTGTGATTTCCGGTGGGGTAAGTGAAGTATAACAAGTGGTATCAGAGCTTCGGTTCGAACTTGTCCGAAAATTCAAGTTGCTCAATTTTAATTTTCGACAATACCAGGGTGTTTCTCTTGTCAAAACGAATCCGTTGCCGCAAACGGAATTGAAATCGGACGTCGGAGTAGCCCACACTTGCTCCTGCGTGTTTGTGAAGAATTTCATGCGCCCGACGCGCACCGGAGGTTGAAGACGACGGAAATTCACGCGCCCACTCGCCCCCACGTGCACCACGCGCCTCAGACCTGTTTAGAAAGTGATTCCACGCGTACCCACGCGCGTCCACGCGACCTCACACACCCGACAGATCTGAACCGTCCAGTTTCAAGATCTATTCTGGTCTTGATCGAAGCCATCCAGAGTCCGATTTCAACGATTAAATCACCCAAGCAGAAGCAGCCCACGTGCAAAATGCAAGGTGCAAGAAGGCACCTACCTTTCTCCACCCCCTTCTCCAAAAGTAGCAGCCCGCTTTCAAGAAGGAGCAACCCACGTTTTGAATGCATATGAAGAGAACTCTTCCTATAAAATGAGAGTTCTGATCTGCATATGAATGAGGGGAGGAGTGCAAGGAGAGATTGTGTGAATTTGTAGATTTTGGAAATCTAGTAAAAAATTCTATCAAAGAGGCTCCAGTGGACGTAGGCAATTTGCCTAACCACTTTAAAATCGTTTTGTGTGGTTTCCGGTGAGTTGAGTGAAGTATAACAGTTATGCTTGTCGCCTTGGTCGATTCTGAGTTCTTTGTAACACGGGTTATTGCTCGTCTCATCTGGATTGATACCACCACCCTCTTCTTCTTCATCTTCTCCTTTAAAATTATTTTGTGTGATTTCCGGTGGGGTGAGTGAAGTGTAACAAGTGGTATCAGAGCTTCGGTTCGAACTTCTCCGAAAATTCAATCTGCTCAATTTTAATTTTCGACAATACCAGGGTGTTCCTCTTGTCAAGACGAATCCGTTGCCGCAAACGGAATCGAAATCGGACGTCGGAGTAGCCCACACTTGCTTCTGCAAGGTTCTGAAGAATTTCATGCGCCCGCCGCGCACCGGAGGTTGAAGACGACTGAAATTCACGCGCCCACTCGCCCCCACGCGCCCCGGTCCTGTTTGGAAAGTGATTCCACACGCACACACGCGCCCGGCAGATCTGAACCGTCCAGTTTCAAGATCTATTCTGGTCTTGATCGAAGCCATCCGGAGTCCGATTTCAACGATCAAATCACCCAAGGAGAAGCAGCCCACGTGCAAAATGCAAGGTGCAAGAAGCCACCTACCTTTCTCCACCACCTTCTCCAAACGTAGCAGCCCACTTTCAAGAAGGAGCAACCCACGTTTTGAATGCATATGAAGAGAACTCTTCCTATAAAAGGAGAGTTCTGATCTGCATATGAATGAGGGGAGGAGTGCAAGGAGAGATTGTGTGAATCTGTAGATTTTGGAAATCTTGTAATAAATTCTAACAAAGCGGCTCCAGTGGACGTAGGCAATTTGCCGAACCACTTTAAAATCATTTTGTATGATTTCCGGTGGGGTGAGTGAAGTATAACAAGTGATATCAGAGCTTCGATTCGCACTTGTCCGAAAATTCAAGTTGCTCAATTTTAATTTTCGACAATACCAGGGTGTTCCTCTTGTCAAGACGAATCCGTTGCCGCAAACGGAATCGAAATCGGTCGTCGGAGTAGCCCACAGTTGCTCCTGCAAGTTTGCGAAGAATTTCATGCGCCCGACACGCACCGGAGGTTGATGACGACTGAAATTCACGCGCCCACTCGCCCCCACGCGCGCCCACGTGCACAACGCGCCTCGGGCATGTTTAGAAAGTGATTCCACGCGCACGCACGCGCGTCCACTCGCCCTCACGCGCCCGGCAGATCTGAACCGTCTAGTTTCAAGATCTATTCTGGTCTTGATCGAAGCCATCCGGAGTCCGATTTCAACGATGAAATCACCCAAGGAGAAGCAGCCCACGTGCAAAATGCAAGGTGCAAGAAGCCACCTACCTTTCTCCACCCCTTCTCAAAAAGTAGCAGTCCACTTTCAAGAAGGAGCAACTCACGTTTTGAATGCATATGAAGAGAACTCTTCCTATAAAAGGAGAGTTTTGATCTGCATATGAATGAGGGGAGGAGTGCAAGGAGAGATTGTGTGAATTTGTAGATTTTGGAAATCTTGCAATAAATTCTAACAAAGCGGATCCAGTGGACGTAGGCAATTTGCCGAACCACTTTAAAATCATTTTGTGTGATTTCCGGTGGGATGAGTGAAGTATAACAAGTGATATCAGATATTCGATTCGAACTTGTCCGAAAATTCAAGTTGCTCAATTTTAATTTTCGACAATACCAGGGTGTTCCTCTTGTTAAGACGAATGCGTTGCCGCAAACGGAATTGAAATCGGACGTCGGAGTAGCCCACACTTGCTCCTGCAAGTTTCTGAAGAATTTCATGCGCCCGACGCGCACCGGAGGTTGAAGACGACTGAAATTCACGCGCTCACTCGCCCCCACGCGCGCCCACGTGCACCACGCGCCTGTTTAGAAAGTGATTCCACGCGCACTCACGCGCGTCCACGCGCCCGGTAGATCTGAAACGTCCAGTTTCAAGATCTATTATGGTCTTGATCGAAGCCAACAAGAGTCCGATTTCAACGATCAAATCACCCAAGGAGAAGCAGCCCACGTGCAAAATGCAAGGTGCAAGAAGCCACCTACCTTTCTCCACCACCTTCTCCAAACGTAGCAGCCCACTTTCAAGAAGGAGCAACCCACGTTTTGAATGCATATGAAGAGAACTCTTCCTATAAAAGGAAAGTTTTGATCTGCATATGAATGAGGGGAGGAGTGCAAGGAGTGATTGTGTGAATTTGTAGATTTTGGAAATCTTGTAATAAATTCTAACAAAGCGGCTCCAGTGGACGTAAGCAATTTGCCGAACCACTTTAAAATCATTTTGTATGATTTCCGGTAGGGTGAGTGAAGTATAACAAGTGATATCAGAGCTTCGATTCGAACTTGTCCGAAAATTCAAGTTGCTCAATTTTAATTTTCGACAATCCCAGGGTGTTCCTCTTGTCAAGACGAATCCGTTGCCGCATACAGAATTGAAATCGGTCGTCGGAGTAGCCCACACTTGCTCCTGCAAGTTTGTGAAGAATTTCATGCGCCCGACACGCTCCGGAGGTTGATGACGACTGAAATTCACGCGCCCACTCGCCCCCACGCGCGCCCACGTGCACAACGCGCCTCGGGCCTGTTTAGAAAGTGATTCCACGCGCACGCACGTGCGTCCACTCGCCCTCACGCGCCCGGCAGATCTGAACCGTCTAGTTTCAGGATCTATTCTAGTCTTGATCGAAGCCATCCGGAGTCCGATTTCAACGATGAAATCACCCAAGGAGAAGCAGCCCACGTGCAAAATGCAAGGTGCAAGAAGCCACCTACCTTTCTCCACCCCTTCTCCAAAAGTAGCAGTCCACTTTCAAGAAGGAGCAACTCACGTTTTGAATGCATATGAAAAGAACTCTTCCTATAAAAGGAGAGTTCTGATCTGCATATGAATGAGGGGAGGAGTGCAAGGAGAGATTGTGTGAATTTGTAGATTTTGAAAATCTTGTAATAAATTCTAACAAAGCGGCTCCAATGGACGTAGGCAATTTGCCGAACCACTTTAAAATCATTTTGGGTGATTTCCGGTGGGATGAGTGAAGTATAACAAGTGATATCAGATATTCGATTCGAACTTGTCCGAAAATTCAAGTTGCTCAATTTTAATTTTCGACAATACCAGGGTGTTCCTCTTGTTAAGACGAATCCGTTGCCGCAAACGGAATTGAAATCGGACGTCGGAGTAGCCCACACTTGCTCCTGCAAGTTTCTGAAGAATTTCATGCGCCCAACGCGCACCGGAGGTTGAAGACGACTGAAATTCACGCGCTCACTCGCCCCCACGCGCGCCCACGTGCACCACGCGCCTCGGGCCTGTTTAGAAAGTGATTCCACGCGCACTCACGCGCGTCCACGCGCCCGGTAGATCTGAACCGTCCAGTTTCAAGATCTATTCTAGTCTTGATCGAAGCCATCCAGAGTCCGATTTCAACGATCAAATCACCCAAGGAGAAGCAGCCCACGTGCAAAGTGCAAGGTGCAAGAAGCCACCTACCTTTCTCCACCACCTTCTCCAAACGTAGCAGCCCACTTTCAAGAAGGAGCAACCCACGTTTTGAATGCATATGAAGAGAACTCTTCCTATAAAAGGAGAGTTCTGATCTGCATATGAATGAGGGGAGGAGTGCAAGGAGAGATTGTGTGAATCTGTAGATTTTGGAAATCTTGTAATAAATTCTAACAAAGCGGCTCCAGTGGACGTAGGTAATTTGCCGAACCACTTTAAAATCATTTTGGGTGATTTCCGGTGGGGTGAGTGAAGTATAAGAAGTGATATCAGAGCTTCGATTCGCACTTGTCCGAAAATTCAAGTTGCTCAATTTTAATTTTCGACAATACCAGGGTGTTCCTCTTGTCAAGACGAATCCGTTGCCGCAAACGGAATCGAAATCGGTCGTCGGAGTAGCCCACAGTTGCTCCTGCAAGTTTGCGAAGAATTTCATGCGCCCAACGCGCACCGGAGGTTGATGACGACTGAAATTCACGCGCCCACTCGCCCCCACGCGCGCCCACGTGCACAACGCGCCTCGGGCCTGTTTAGAAAGTGATTCCACGCGCACGCACGCGCGTCCACTCGCCCTCACGCGCCCGGCAGATCTGAACCGTCTAGTTTCAGGATCTATTCTAGTCTTGATCGAAGCCATCCGGAGTCCGATTTCAACGATGAAATCACCCAAGGAGAAGCAGCCCACGTGCAAAATGCAAGGTGCAAGAAGCCACCTACCTTTCTCCACCCCTTCTCCAAAAGTAGCAGTCCACTTTCAAGAAGGAGCAACTCACGTTTTGAATGCATATGAAAAGAACTCTTCCTATAAAAGGAGAGTTCTGATCTGCATATGAATGAGGGGAGGAGTGCAAGGAGAGATTGTGTGAATTTGTAGATTTTGAAAATCTTGTAATAAATTCTAACAAAGCGGCTCCAATGGACGTAGGCAATTTGCCGAACCACTTTAAAATCATTTTGGGTGATTTCCGGTGGGATGAGTGAAGTATAACAAGTGATATCAGATATTCGATTCGAACTTGTCCGAAAATTCAAGTTGCTCAATTTTAATTTTCGACAATACCAGGGTGTTCCTCTTGTTAAGACGAATCCGTTGCCGCAAACGGAATTGAAATCGGACGTCGGAGTAGCCCACACTTGCTCCTGCAAGTTTCTGAAGAATTTCATGCGCCCAACGCGCACCGGAGGTTGAAGACGACTGAAATTCACGCGCTCACTCGCCCCCACGCGCGCCCACGTGCACCACGCGCCTCGGGCCTGTTTAGAAAGTGATTCCACGCGCACTCACGCGCGTCCACGCGCCCGGTAGATCTGAACCGTCCAGTTTCAAGATCTATTCTAGTCTTGATCGAAGCCATCCAGAGTCCGATTTCAACGATCAAATCACCCAAGGAGAAGCAGCCCACGTGCAAAGTGCAAGGTGCAAGAAGCCACCTACCTTTCTCCACCACCTTCTCCAAACGTAGCAGCCCACTTTCAAGAAGGAGCAACCCACGTTTTGAATGCATATGAAGAGAACTCTTCCTATAAAAGGAGAGTTCTGATCTGCATATGAATGAGGGGAGGAGTGCAAGGAGAGATTGTGTGAATCTGTAGATTTTGGAAATCTTGTAATAAATTCTAACAAAGCGGCTCCAGTGGACGTAGGTAATTTGCCGAACCACTTTAAAATCATTTTGGGTGATTTCCGGTGGGGTGAGTGAAGTATAAGAAGTGATATCAGAGCTTCGATTCGCACTTGTCCGAAAATTCAAGTTGCTCAATTTTAATTTTCGACAATACCAGGGTGTTCCTCTTGTCAAGACGAATCCGTTGCCGCAAACGGAATCGAAATCGGTCGTCGGAGTAGCCCACAGTTGCTCCTGCAAGTTTGCGAAGAATTTCATGCGCCCGACGCGCACCAGAGGTTGATGACGACTGAAATTCACGCGCCCACTCGCCCCCACGCGCGCCCACGTGCACAACGCGCCTCGGGCCTGTTTAGAAAGTGATTCCACGCGCACGCACGCGCGTCCACTCGCCCTCACGCGCCCGGCAGATCTTAACCGTCTAGTTTCAAGATCTATTCTGGTCTTGATCGAAGCCATCCGGAGTCCGATTTCAACAATGAAATCACCCAAGGAGAAGCAGCCCACGTGCAAAATGCAAGGTGCAAGAAGCCACCTACCTTTCTCCACCCCTTCTCCAAAAGTAGCAGTCCACTTTCAAGAAGGAGCAACTCACGTTTTGAATGCATATGAAAAGAACTCTTCCTATAAAAGGAGAGTTCTGATCTGCATATGAATGAGGGGAGGAGTGCAAGGAGAGATTGTGTGAATTTGTAGATTTTGAAAATCTTGTAATAAATTCTAACAAAGCGGCTCCTATGTGCCGAACCACTTTAAAATCATTTTGTGTGATTGCCGGTGGGATGAGTGAAGTATAACAAGTGATATCAGATATTCGATTCGAACTTGTCCGAAAATTCAAGTTGCTCAATTTTAATTTTCGACAATACCAGGGTGTTCCTCTTGTTAAGACGAATCATTTGCCGCAAACGGAATTGAAATCGGACGTCGGAGTAGCCCACACTTGCTCCTGCAAGTTTCTGAAGAATTTCATGCGCCCGACGCGCACCGGAGGTTGAAGACGACTGAAATTCACGCGCTCACTCGCCCCCACGCGCGCCCACGTGCACCACGCGCCTCGGGCCTGTTTAGAAAGTGATTCCACGCGCACTCACGCGCGTCCACGCGCCCGGTAGATCTGAACCGTCCAGTTTCAAGATCTATTCTGGTCTTGATCGAAGCCATCCAGAGTCCGATTTCAACGATCAAATCACCCAAGGAGAAGCAGCCCACGTGCAAAATGCAAGGTGCAAGAAGCCACCTACCTTTCTCCACCCCTTCTCCAAAAGTAGCAGTCCACTTTCAAGAAGGAGCAACTCACGTTTTGAATGCATATGAAAAGAACTCTTCCTATAAAAGGAGAGTTCTGATCTGCATATGAATGAGGGGAGGAGTGCAAGGAGAGATTGTGAATTTGTAGATTTTGAAAATCTTGTAATAAATTCTAACAAAGCGGCTCCAATGTGCCGAACCACTTTAAAATCATTTTGTGTGATTTCCGGTGGGATGAGTGAAGTATAACAAGTGATATCAGATATTCGATTCGAACTTGTCCGAAAATTCAAGTTGCTCAATTTTAATTTTCGACAATACCAGAGTGTTCCTCTTGTTAAGACGAATCATTTGCCGCAAACGGAATTGAAATCGGACGTCGGAGTAGCCCACACTTGCTCCTGCAAGTTTCTGAAGAATTTCATGCGCCCGACGCGCACCGGAGGTTGAAGACGACTGAAATTTACGCGCTCACTCGCCCCCACGCGCGCCTACGTGCACCACGCGCCTCGGGCCTGTTTAGAATGTGATTCCACGCGCACTCACGCGCGTCCACGCGCCCGGTAGATCTGAAACGTCCAGTTTCAAGATCTATTCTGGTCTTGATCGAAGCCATCCAGAGTCCGATTTCAACGATCAAATCACCCAAGGAGAAGCAGCCCACGTGCAAAGTGCAAGGTGCAAGAAGCCACCTACCTTTCTCCACCACCTTCTCCAAACGTAGCAACCCACTTTCAAGAAGGAGCAACCCACGTTTTGAATGCATATGAAGAGAACTCTTCCTATAAAAGGAGAGTTCTGATCTGCATATGAATGAGGGGAGGAGTGCAAGGAGAGATTGTGTGAATCTGTAGATTTTGGAAATCTTGTAATAAATTCTAACAAAGCGGCTCCAGTGGACGTAGGCAATTTGCCGAACCACTTTAAAATCATTTTGTATGATTTCCGGTGGGGTGAGTGAAGTATAACAAGTGATATCAGAGCTTCGATTCGCACTTGTCCGAAAATTCAAGTTGCTCAATTTTAATTTTCGACAATACCAGGGTGTTCCTCTTGTCAAGACGAATCCGTTGCCGCAAACGGAATCGAAATCGGTCGTCGGAGTAGCCCACAGTTGCTCCTGCAAGTTTGCGAAGAATTTCATGCGCCCGACGCGCACCGGAGGTTGATGACGACTGAAATTCACGCGCCCACTCGCCCCCACGCGCGCCCACGTGCACAACGCGCCTCGGGCCTGTTTAGAAAGTGATTCCACGCGCACGCACGCGCGTCCACTCGCCCTCACGCGCCCGGCAGATCTTAACCGTCCAGTTTCAAGATCTATTCTGGTCTTGATCGAAGCCATCCGGAGTCCGATTTCAACAATGAAATCACCCAAGGAGAAGCAGCCCACGTGCAAAATGCAAGGTGCAAGAAGCCACCTACCTTTCTCCACCCCTTCTCCAAAAGTAGCAGTCCACTTTCAAGAAGGAGCAACTCACGTTTTGAATGCATATGAAAAGAACTCTTCCTATAAAAGGAGAGTTCTGATCTGCATATGAATGAGGGGAGGAGTGCAAGGAGAGATTGTGTGAATTTGTAGATTTTGAAAATCTTGTAATAAATTCTAACAAAGCGGCTCCAATGTGCCGAACCACTTTAAAATCATTTTGTGTGATTGCCGGTGGGATGAGTGAAGTATAACAAGTGATATCAGATATTCGATTCGAACTTGTCCGAAAATTCAAGTTGCTCAATTTTAATTTTCGACAATACCAGGGTGTTCCTCTTGTTAAGACGAATCATTTGCCGCAAACGGAATTGAAATCGGACGTCGGAGTAGCCCACACTTGCTCCTGCAAGTTTCTGAAGAATTTCATGCGCCCGACGCGCACCGGAGGTTGAAGACGACTGAAATTCACGCGCTCACTCGCCCCCACGCGCGCCCACGTGCACCACGCGCCTCGGGCCTGTTTAGAAAGTGATTCCACGCGCACTCACGCGCGTCCACGCGCCCGGTAGATCTGAACCGTCCAGTTTCAAGATCTATTCTGGTCTTGATCGAAGCCATCCAGAGTCCGATTTCAACGATCAAATCACCCAAGGAGAAGCAGCCCACGTGCAAAGTGCAAGGTGCAAGAAGCCACCTACCTTTCTCCACCACCTTCTCCAAACGTAGCAGCCCACTTTCAAGAAGGAGCAACCCACGTTTTGAATGCATATGAAGAGAACTCTTCCTATAAAAGGAGAGTTCTGATCTGCATATGAATGAGGGGAGGAGTGCAAGGAGAGATTG
Source organism: Chamaenerion angustifolium (assembly GCA_946814005.1). Lineage (NCBI taxonomy): Eukaryota > Viridiplantae > Streptophyta > Magnoliopsida > Myrtales > Onagraceae > Chamaenerion > Chamaenerion angustifolium. Next base: position 32,497,147 of record OX328271.1, on the reverse strand, counting down.
TGTGAATCTGTAGATTTTGGAAATCTTGTAATAAATTCTAACAAAGCGGCTCAAGTGGACGTAGGCAATTTGCCGAACCACTTTAAAATCATTTTGTATGATTTCCGGTGGGGTGAGTGAAGTATAACAAGTGATATCAGAGCTTCGATTCGCACTTGTCCGAAAATTCAAGTTGCTCAATTTTAATTTTCGACAATACCAGGGTGTTCCTCTTGTCAAGACGAATCCGTTGCCGCAAACGGAATTGAAATCGGTCGTCGGAGTAGCCCACAGTTGCTCCTGCAAGTTTGCGAAGAATTTCATGCGCCCGACGCGCACCGGAGGTTGATGACGACTGAAATTCACGCGCCCACTCGCCCCCACGCGCGCCCACGTGCACAACGCGCCTCGGGCATGTTTAGAAAGTGATTCCACGCGCACGCACGCGCGTCCACTCGCCCTCACGTGCCCGGCAGATCTGAACTGTCTAGTTTCAAGATCTATTCTGGTCTTGATCGAAGCCATCCGGAGTCCGATTTCAACGATGAAATCACCCAAGGAGAAGCAGCCCACGTGCAAAATGCAAGGTGCAAGAAGCCACCTACCTTTCTCCACCCCTTCTCCAAAAGTAGCAGTCCACTTTCAAGAAGGAGCAACTCACGTTTTGAATGCATATGAAAAGAACTCTTCCTATAAAAGGAGAGTTCTGATCTGCATATGAATGAGAGGAGGAGTGCAAGGAGAGATTGTGTGAATTTGTAGATTTTGAAAATCTTGTAATAAATTCTAACAAAGCGGCTCCAATGTGCCGAACCACTTTAAAATCATTTTGTGTGATTTCCGGTGGGATGAGTGAAGTATAACAAGTGATATCAGATATTCGATTCGAACTTGTCCGAAAATTCAAGTTGCTCAATTTTAATTTTCGACAATACCAGGGTGTTCCTCTTGTTAAGACGAATCATTTTCCGCAAACGGAATTGAAATCGGACGTCGGAGTAGCCCACACTTGCTCCTGCAAGTTTCTGAAAAATTTCATGCGCCCGACGCGCACCGGAGGTTGAAGACGACTGAAATTCACGCGCTCACTCGCCCCCACGCACGCCCACGTGCACCACGCGCCTCGGGCCTGTTTAGAAAGTGATTCCACGCGCACTCACGCGCGTCCACGCGCCCGGTAGATCTGAACCGTCCAGTTTCAAGATCTATTCTGGTCTTGATCGAAGCCATCCAGAGTCCGATTTCAACGATCAAATCACCCAAGGAGAAGCAGCCCACGTGCAAAGTGCAAGGTGCAAGAAGCCACCTACCTTTCTCCACCACCTTCTCCAAACGTAGCAGCCCACTTTCAAGAAGGAGCAACCCACGTTTTGAATGCATATGAAGAGAACTCTTCCTATAAAAGGAGAGTTCTGATCTGCATATGAATGAGGGGAGGAGTGCAAGGAGAGATTGTGTGAATCTGTAGATTTTGGAAATCTTGTAATAAATTCTAACAAAGCGGCTCCAGTGGACGTAGGCAATTTTCCGAACCACTTTAAAATCATTTTGTATGATTTCCGGTGGGGTGAGTGAAGTATAACAAGTGATATCAGAGCTTCGATTCGCACTTGTCCGAAAATTCAAGTTGCTCAATTTTAATTTTCGACAATACCAGGGTGTTCCTCTTGTCAAGACGAATCCGTTGCCGCAAACGGAATCGAAATCGGTCGTCGGAGTAGCCCACAGTTGCTCCTGCAAGTTTGCGAAGAATTTCATGCGCCCGACACGCACCGGAGGTTGATGACGACTGAAATTCACGCGCCCACTCGCCCCCACGCGCGCCCACGTGCACAACGCGCCTCGGGCCTGTTTAGAAAGTGATTCCACGCGCACGCACGCGCGTCCACTCGCCCTCACGCGCCCGGCAGATCTGAACCGTCTAGTTTCAAGATCTATTCTGGTCTTGATCGAAGCCATCCGGAGTCCGATTTCAACGATGAAATCACCCAAGGAGAAGCAGCCCACGTGCAAAATTCAAGGTGCAAGAAGCCACCTACCTTTCTCCACCCCTTCTCCAAAAGTAGCAGTCCACTTTCAAGAAGGAGCAACTCACGTTTTGAATGCATATGAAAAGAACTCTTCCTATAAAAGGAGAGTTCTGATCTGCATATGAATGAGGGGAGGAGTGCAAGGAGAGATTGTGTGAATTTGTAGATTTTGAAAATCTTGTAATAAATTCTAACAAAGCGGCTCCAATGTGCCGAACCACTTTAAAATCATTTTGTGTGATTTCCGGTGGGATGAGTGAAGTATAACAAGTGATATCAGATATTCGATTCGAACTTGTCCGAAAATTCAAGTTGCTCAATTTTAATTTTCGACAATACCAGGGTGTTCCTCTTGTTAAGACGAATCATTTGCCGCAAACGGAATTGAAATCGGACGTCGGAGTAGCCCACACTTGCTCCTGCAAGTTTCTGAAGAATTTCATGCGCCCGACGCGCACCGGAGGTTGAAGACGACTGAAATTCACGCGCTCACTCGCCCCCACGCGCGCCCACGTGCACCACGCGCCTCGGGCCTGTTTAGAAAGTGATTCCACGCGCACTCACGCGCGTCCACGCGCCCTGTAGATCTGAACCGTCCAGTTTCAAGATCTATTCTGGTCTTGATCGAAGCCATCCAGAGTCCGATTTCAACGATCAAATCACCCAAGGAGAAGCAGCCCACGTGCAAAGTGCAAGGTGCAAGAAGCCACCTACCTTTCTCCACCACCTTCTCCAAACGTAGCAGCCCACTTTCAAGAAGGAGCAACCCACGTTTTGAATGCATATGAAGAGAACTCTTCCTATAAAAGGAGAGTTCTGATCTGCATATGAATGAGGGGAGGAGTGCAAGGAGAGATTGTGTGAATCTGTAGATTTTGGAAATCTTGTAATAAATTCTAACAAAGCGGCTCCAGTGGACGTAGGCAATTTGCCGAACCACTTTAAAATCATTTTGTATGATTTCCGGTGGGGTGAGTGAAGTATAACAAGTGATATCAGAGCTTCGATTCGCACTTGTCCGAAAATTCAAGTTGCTCAATTTTAATTTTCGACAATACCAGGGTGTTCCTCTTGTCAAGACGAATCCGTTGCCGCAAACGGAATCGAAATCGGTCGTCGGAGTAGCCCACAGTTGCTCCTGCAAGTTTGCGAAGAATTTCATGCGCCCGACACGCACCGGAGGTTGATGACGATTGAAATTCACGCGCCCACTCGCCCCCACGCGCGCCCACGTGCACAACGCGCCTCGGGCCTGTTTAGAAAGTGATTCCACGCGCACGCACGCGCGTCCACTCGCCCTCACGCGCCCGGTAGATCTGAACCGTCTAGTTTCAAGATCTATTCTGGTCTTGATCGAAGCCATCCGGAGTCCGATTTCAACGATGAAATCACCCAAGGAGAAGCAGCCCACGTGCAAAATTCAAGGTGCAAGAAGCCACCTACCTTTCTCCACCCCTTCTCCAAAAGTAGCAGTCCACTTTCAAGAAGGAGCAACTCACGTTTTGAATGCATATGAAAAGAACTCTTCCTATAAAAGGAGAGTTCTGATCTGCATATGAATGAGGGGAGGAGTGCAAGGAGAGATTGTGTGAATTTGTAGATTTTGAAAATCTTGTAATAAATTCTAACAAAGCGGCTCCAATGTGCCGAACCACTTTAAAATCATTTTGTGTGATTTCCGGTGGGATGAGTGAAGTATAACAAGTGATATCAGATATTCGATTCGAACTTGTCCGAAAATTCAAGTTGCTCAATTTTAATTTTCGACAATACCAGGGTGTTCCTCTTGTTAAGACGAATCATTTGCCGCAAACGGAATTGAAATCGGACGTCGGAGTAGCCCACACTTGCTCCTGCAAGTTTCTGAAGAATTTCATGCGCCCGACGCGCACCGGAGGTTGAAGACGACTGAAATTCACGCGCTCACTCGCCCCCACGCGCGCCCACGTGCACCACGCGCCTCAGGCCTGTTTAGAAAGTGATTCCACGCGCACTCACGCGCGTCCACGCGCCCTGTAGATCTGAACCGTCCAGTTTCAAGATCTATTCTGGTCTTGATCGAAGCCATCCAGAGTCCGATTTCAACGATCAAATCACCCAAGGAGAAGCAGCCCACGTGCAAAGTGCAAGGTGCAAGAAGCCACCTACCTTTCTCCACCACCTTCTCCAAACGTAGCAGCCCACTTTCAAGAAGGAGCAACCCACGTTTTGAATGCATATGAAGAGAACTCTTCCTATAAAAGGAGAGTTCTGATCTGCATATGAATGAGGGGAGGAGTGCAAGGAGAGATTGTGTGAATCTGTAGATTTTGGAAATCTTGTAATAAATTCTAACAAAGCGGCTCCAGTGGACGTAGGCAATTTGCCGAACCACTTTAAAATCATTTTGTATGATTTCCGGTGGGGTGAGTGAAGTATAACAAGTGATATCAGAGCTTCGATTCGCACTTGTCCGAAAATTCAAGTTGCTCAATTTTAATTTTCGACAATACCAGGGTGTTCCTCTTGTCAAGACGAATCCGTTGCCGCAAACGGAATCGAAATCGGTCGTCGGAGTAGCCCACAGTTGCTCCTGCAAGTTTGCGAAGAATTTCATGCGCCCAACGCGCACCGGAGGTTGATGACGACTGAAATTCACGCGCCCACTCGCCCCCACGCGCGCCCACGTGCACAACGCGCCTCGGGCCTGTTTAGAAAGTGATTCCACGCGCACGCACGCGCGTCCACTCGCCCTCACGCGCCCGGCAGATCTTAACCGTCTAGTTTCAAGATCTATTCTGGTCTTGATCGAAGCCATCCGGAGTCCGATTTCAACAATGAAATCACCCAAGGAGAAGCAGCCCACGTGCAAAATGCAAGGTGCAAGAAGCCACCTACCTTTCTCCACCCCTTCTCCAAAAGTAGCAGTCCACTTTCAAGAAGGAGCAACTCACGTTTTGAATGCATATGAAAAGAACTCTTCCTATAAAAGGAGAGTTCTGATCTGCATATGAATGAGGGGAGGAGTGCAAGGAGAGATTGTGTGAATTTGTAGATTTTGAAAATCTTGTAATAAATTCTAACAAAGCGGCTCCAATGTGCCGAACCACTTTAAAATCATTTTGTGTGATTGCCGGTGGGATGAGTGAAGTATAACAAGTGATATCAGATATTCGATTCGAACTTGTCCGAAAATTCAAGTTGCTCAATTTTAATTTTCGACAATACCAGGGTGTTCCTCTTGTTAAGACGAATCCGTTGCCGCAAACGGAATTGAAATCGGACGTCGGAGTAGCCCACACTTGCTCCTGCAAGTTTCTGAAGAATTTCATGCGCCCGACGCGCACCGGAGGTTGAAGACGACTGAAATTCACGCGCTCACTCGCCCCCACGCGCGCCCACGTGCACCACGCGCCTCGGGCCTGTTTAGAAAGTGATTCCACGCGCACTCACGCGCGTCCACGCGCCCGGTAGATCTGAACCGTCCAGTTTCAAGATCTATTCTGGTCTTGATCGAAGCCATCCAGAGTCCGATTTCAACGATCAAATCACCCAAGGAGAAGCAGCCCACGTGCAAAGTGCAAGGTGCAAGAAGCCACCTACCTTTCTCCACCACCTTCTCCAAACGTAGCAGCCCACTTTCAAGAAGGAGCAACCCACGTTTTGAATGCATATGAAGAGAACTCTTCCTATAAAAGGAGAGTTCTGATCTGCATATGAATGAGGGGAGGAGTGCAAGGAGAGATTGTGTGAATCTGTAGATTTTGGAAATCTTGTAATAAATTCTAACAAAGCGGCTCCAGTGGACGTAGGCAATTTTCCGAACCACTTTAAAATCATTTTGTATGATTTCCGGTGGGGTGAGTGAAGTATAACAAGTGATATCAGAGCTTCGATTCGCACTTGTCCGAAAATTCAAGTTGCTCAATTTTAATTTTCGACAATACCAGGGTGTTCCTCTTGTCAAGACGAATCCGTTGCCGCAAACGGAATCGAAATCGGTCGTCGGAGTAGCCCACAGTTGCTCCTGCAAGTTTGCGAAGAATTTCATGCGCCCGACGCGCACCGGAGGTTGATGACGACTGAAATTCACGCGCCCACTCGCCCCCACGTGCGCCCACGTGCACAACGCGCCTCGGGCCTGTTTAGAAAGTGATTCCACGCGCACGCACGCGCGTCCACTCGCCCTCACGCGCCCGGCAGATCTGAACCGTCTAGTTTCAAGATCTATTCTGGTCTTGATCGAAGCCATCCGGAGTCCGATTTCAACGATGAAATCACCCAAGGAGAAGCAGCCCACGTGCAAAATGCAAGGTGCAAGAAGCCACCTACCTTTCTCCACCCCTTCTCCAAAAGTAGCAGTCCACTTTCAAGAAGGAGCAACTCACGTTTTGAATGCATATGAAAAGAACTCTTCCTATAAAAGGAGAGTTCTGATCTGCATATGAATGAGGGGAGGAGTGCAAGGAGAGATTGTGTGAATTTGTAGATTTTGAAAATCTTGTAATAAATTCTAACAAAGCGGCTCCAATGTGCCAAACCACTTTAAAATCATTTTGTGTGATTTCCGGTGGGATGAGTGAAGTATAACAAGTGATATCAGATATTCGATTCGAACTTGTCCGAAAATTCAAGTTGCTCAATTTTAATTTTCGACAATACCAGAGTGTTCCTCTTGTTAAGACGAATCATTTGCCGCAAACGGAATTGAAATCGGACGTCGGAGTAGCCCACACTTGCTCCTGCAAGTTTCTGAAGAATTTCATGCGCCCGACGCGCACCGGAGGTTGAAGACGACTGAAATTTACGCGCTCACTCGCCCCCACGCGCGCCCACGTGCACCACGCGCCTCGGGCCTGTTTAGAATGTGATTCCACGCGCACTCACGCGCGTCCACGCGCCCGGTAGATCTGAACCGTCCAGTTTCAAGATCTATTCTGGTCTTGATCGAAGCCATCCAGAGTCCGATTTCAACGATCAAATCACCCAAGGAGAAGCAGCCCACGTGCAAAGTGCAAGGTGCAAGAAGCCACCTACCTTTCTCCACCACCTTCTCCAAACGTAGCAGCCCACTTTCAAGAAGGAGCAACCCACGTTTTGAATGCATATGAAGAGAACTCTTCCTATAAAAGGAGAGTTCTGATCTGCATATGAATGAGGGGAGGAGTGCAAGGAGAGATTGTGTGAATCTGTAGATTTTGGAAATCTTGTAATAAATTCTAACAAAGCGGCTCCAGTGGACGTAGGCAATTTGCCGAACCACTTTAAAATCATTTTGTATGATTTCCGGTGGGGTGAGTGAAGTATAACAAGTGATATCAGAGCTTCGATTCGCACTTGTCCGAAAATTCAAGTTGCTCAATTTTAATTTTCGACAATACCAGGGTGTTCCTCTTGTCAAGACGAATCCGTTGCCGCAAACGGAATCGAAATCGGTCGTCGGAGTAGCCCACAGTTGCTCCTGCAAGTTTGCGAAGAATTTCATGCGCCCGACGCGCACCAGAGGTTGATGACGACTGAAATTCACGCGCCCACTCGCCCCCACGCGCGCCCACGTGCACAACGCGCCTCGGGCCTGTTTAGAAAGTGATTCCACGCGCACGCACGCGCGTCCACTCGCCCTCACGCGCCCGGCAGATCTTAACCGTCTAGTTTCAAGATCTATTCTGGTCTTGATCGAAGCCATCCGGAGTCCGATTTCAACAATGAAATCACCCAAGGAGAAGCAGCCCACGTGCAAAATGCAAGGTGCAAGAAGCCACCTACCTTTCTCCACCCCTTCTCCAAAAGTAGCAGTCCACTTTCAAGAAGGAGCAACTCACGTTTTGAATGCATATGAAAAGAACTCTTCCTATAAAAGGAGAGTTCTGATCTGCATATGAATGAGGGGAGGAGTGCAAGGAGAGATTGTGTGAATTTGTAGATTTTGAAAATCTTGTAATAAATTCTAACAAAGCGGCTCCTATGTGCCGAACCACTTTAAAATCATTTTGTGTGATTGCCGGTGGGATGAGTGAAGTATAACAAGTGATATCAGATATTCGATTCGAACTTGTCCGAAAATTCAAGTTGCTCAATTTTAATTTTCGACAATACCAGGGTGTTCCTCTTGTTAAGACGAATCATTTGCCGCAAACGGAATTGAAATCGGACGTCGGAGTAGCCCACACTTGCTCCTGCAAGTTTCTGAAGAATTTCATGCGCCCGACGCGCACCGGAGGTTGAAGACGACTGAAATTCACGCGCTCACTCGCCCCCACGCGCGCCCACGTGCACCACGCGCCTCGGGCCTGTTTAGAAAGTGATTCCACGCGCACTCACGCGCGTCCACGCGCCCGGTAGATCTGAACCGTCCAGTTTCAAGATCTATTCTGGTCTTGATCGAAGCCATCCAGAGTCCGATTTCAACGATCAAATCACCCAAGGAGAAGCAGCCCACGTGCAAAATGCAAGGTGCAAGAAGCCACCTACCTTTCTCCACCCCTTCTCCAAAAGTAGCAGTCCACTTTCAAGAAGGAGCAACTCACGTTTTGAATGCATATGAAAAGAACTCTTCCTATAAAAGGAGAGTTCTGATCTGCATATGAATGAGGGGAGGAGTGCAAGGAGAGATTGTGAATTTGTAGATTTTGAAAATCTTGTAATAAATTCTAACAAAGCGGCTCCAATGTGCCGAACCACTTTAAAATCATTTTGTGTGATTTCCGGTGGGATGAGTGAAGTATAACAAGTGATATCAGATATTCGATTCGAACTTGTCCGAAAATTCAAGTTGCTCAATTTTAATTTTCGACAATACCAGAGTGTTCCTCTTGTTAAGACGAATCATTTGCCGCAAACGGAATTGAAATCGGACGTCGGAGTAGCCCACACTTGCTCCTGCAAGTTTCTGAAGAATTTCATGCGCCCGACGCGCACCGGAGGTTGAAGACGACTGAAATTTACGCGCTCACTCGCCCCCACGCGCGCCTACGTGCACCACGCGCCTCGGGCCTGTTTAGAATGTGATTCCACGCGCACTCACGCGCGTCCACGCGCCCGGTAGATCTGAAACGTCCAGTTTCAAGATCTATTCTGGTCTTGATCGAAGCCATCCAGAGTCCGATTTCAACGATCAAATCACCCAAGGAGAAGCAGCCCACGTGCAAAGTGCAAGGTGCAAGAAGCCACCTACCTTTCTCCACCACCTTCTCCAAACGTAGCAACCCACTTTCAAGAAGGAGCAACCCACGTTTTGAATGCATATGAAGAGAACTCTTCCTATAAAAGGAGAGTTCTGATCTGCATATGAATGAGGGGAGGAGTGCAAGGAGAGATTGTGTGAATCTGTAGATTTTGGAAATCTTGTAATAAATTCTAACAAAGCGGCTCCAGTGGACGTAGGCAATTTGCCGAACCACTTTAAAATCATTTTGTATGATTTCCGGTGGGGTGAGTGAAGTATAACAAGTGATATCAGAGCTTCGATTCGCACTTGTCCGAAAATTCAAGTTGCTCAATTTTAATTTTCGACAATACCAGGGTGTTCCTCTTGTCAAGACGAATCCGTTGCCGCAAACGGAATCGAAATCGGTCGTCGGAGTAGCCCACAGTTGCTCCTGCAAGTTTGCGAAGAATTTCATGCGCCCGACGCGCACCGGAGGTTGATGACGACTGAAATTCACGCGCCCACTCGCCCCCACGCGCGCCCACGTGCACAACGCGCCTCGGGCCTGTTTAGAAAGTGATTCCACGCGCACGCACGCGCGTCCACTCGCCCTCACGCGCCCGGCAGATCTTAACCGTCCAGTTTCAAGATCTATTCTGGTCTTGATCGAAGCCATCCGGAGTCCGATTTCAACAATGAAATCACCCAAGGAGAAGCAGCCCACGTGCAAAATGCAAGGTGCAAGAAGCCACCTACCTTTCTCCACCCCTTCTCCAAAAGTAGCAGTCCACTTTCAAGAAGGAGCAACTCACGTTTTGAATGCATATGAAAAGAACTCTTCCTATAAAAGGAGAGTTCTGATCTACATATGAATGAGGGGAGGAGTGCAAGGAGAGATTGTGTGAATTTGTAGATTTTGAAAATCTTGTAATAAATTCTAACAAAGCGGCTCCAATGTGCCGAACCACTTTAAAATCATTTTGTGTGATTGCCGGTGGGATGAGTGAAGTATAACAAGTGATATCAGATATTCGATTCGAACTTGTCCGAAAATTCAAGTTGCTCAATTTTAATTTTCGACAATACCAGGGTGTTCCTCTTGTTAAGACGAATCATTTGCCGCAAACGGAATTGAAATCGGACGTCGGAGTAGCCCACACTTGCTCCTGCAAGTTTCTGAAGAATTTCATGCGCCCGACGCGCACCGGAGGTTGAAGACGACTGAAATTCACGCGCTCACTCGCCCCCACGCGCGCCCACGTGCACCACGCGCCTCGGGCCTGTTTAGAAAGTGATTCCACGCGCACTCACGCGCGTCCACGCGCCCGGTAGATCTGAACCGTCCAGTTTCAAGATCTATTCTGGTCTTGATCGAAGCCATCCAGAGTCCGATTTCAACGATCAAATCACCCAAGGAGAAGCAGCCCACGTGCAAAGTGCAAGGTGCAAGAAGCCACCTACCTTTCTCCACCACCTTCTCCAAACGTAGCAGCCCACTTTCAAGAAGGAGCAACCCACGTTTTGAATGCATATGAAGAGAACTCTTCCTATAAAAGGAGAGTTCTGATCTGCATATGAATGAGGGGAGGAGTGCAAGGAGAGATTGTGTGAATCTGTAGATTTTGGAAATCTTGTAATAAATTCTAACAAAGCGGCTCAAGTGGACGTAGGCAATTTGCCGAACCACTTTAAAATCATTTTGTATGATTTCCGGTGGGGTGAGTGAAGTATAACAAGTGATATCAGAGCTTCGATTCGCACTTGTCCGAAAATTCAAGTTGCTCAATTTTAATTTTCGACAATACCAGGGTGTTCCTCTTGTCAAGACGAATCCGTTGCCGCAAACGGAATTGAAATCGGTCGTCGGAGTAGCCCACAGTTGCTCCTGCAAGTTTGCGAAGAATTTCATGCGCCCGACGCGCACCGGAGGTTGATGACGACTGAAATTCACGCGCCCACTCGCCCCCACGCGCGCCCACGTGCACAACGCGCCTCGGGCATGTTTAGAAAGTGATTCCACGCGCACGCACGCGCGTCCACTCGCCCTCACGTGCCCGGCAGATCTGAACTGTCTAGTTTCAAGATCTATTCTGGTCTTGATCGAAGCCATCCGGAGTCCGATTTCAACGATGAAATCACCCAAGGAGAAGCAGCCCACGTGCAAAATGCAAGGTGCAAGAAGCCACCTACCTTTCTCCACCCCTTCTCCAAAAGTAGCAGTCCACTTTCAAGAAGGAGCAACTCACGTTTTGAATGCATATGAAAAGAACTCTTCCTATAAAAGGAGAGTTCTGATCTGCATATGAATGAGAGGAGGAGTGCAAGGAGAGATTGTGTGAATTTGTAGATTTTGAAAATCTTGTAATAAATTCTAACAAAGCGGCTCCAATGTGCCGAACCACTTTAAAATCATTTTGTGTGATTTCCGGTGGGATGAGTGAAGTATAACAAGTGATATCAGATATTCGATTCGAACTTGTCCGAAAATTCAAGTTGCTCAATTTTAATTTTCGACAATACCAGGGTGTTCCTCTTGTTAAGACGAATCATTTTCCGCAAACGGAATTGAAATCGGACGTCGGAGTAGCCCACACTTGCTCCTGCAAGTTTCAGAAAAATTTCATGCGCCCGACGCGCACCGGAGGTTGAAGACGACTGAAATTCACGCGCTCACTCGCCCCCACGCGCGCCCACGTGCACCACGCGCCTCGGGCCTGTTTAGAAAGTGATTCCACGCGCACTCACGCGCGTCCACGCGCCCGGTAGATCTGAACCGTCCAGTTTCAAGATCTATTCTGGTCTTGATCGAAGCCATCCAGAGTCCGATTTCAACGATCAAATCACCCAAGGAGAAGCAGCCCACGTGCAAAGTGCAAGGTGCAAGAAGCCACCTACCTTTCTCCACCACCTTCTCCAAACGTAGCAGCCCACTTTCAAGAAGGAGCAACCCACGTTTTGAATGCATATGAAGAGAACTCTTCCTATAAAAGGAGAGTTCTGATCTGCATATGAATGAGGGGAGGAGTGCAAGGAGAGATTGTGTGAATCTGTAGATTTTGGAAATCTTGTAATAAATTCTAACAAAGCGGCTCCAGTGGACGTAGGCAATTTTCCGAACCACTTTAAAATCATTTTGTATGATTTCCGGTGGGGTGAGTGAAGTATAACAAGTGATATCAGAGCTTCGATTCGCACTTGTCCGAAAATTCAAGTTGCTCAATTTTAATTTTCGACAATACCAGGGTGTTCCTCTTGTCAAGACGAATCCGTTGCCGCAAACGGAATCGAAATCGGTCGTCGGAGTAGCCCACAGTTGCTCCTGCAAGTTTGCGAAGAATTTCATGCGCCCGACACGCACCGGAGGTTGATGACGACTGAAATTCACGCGCCCACTCGCCCCCACGCGCGCCCACGTGCACAACGCGCCTCGGGCCTGTTTAGAAAGTGATTCCACGCGCACGCACGCGCGTCCACTCGCCCTCACGCGCCCGGCAGATCTGAACCGTCTAGTTTCAAGATCTATTCTGGTCTTGATCGAAGCCATCCGGAGTCCGATTTCAACGATGAAATCACCCAAGGAGAAGCAGCCCACGTGCAAAATTCAAGGTGCAAGAAGCCACCTACCTTTCTCCACCCCTTCTCCAAAAGTAGCAGTCCACTTTCAAGAAGGAGCAACTCACGTTTTGAATGCATATGAAAAGAACTCTTCCTATAAAAGGAGAGTTCTGATCTGCATATGAATGAGGGGAGGAGTGCAAGGAGAGATTGTGTGAATTTGTAGATTTTGAAAATCTTGTAATAAATTCTAACAAAGCGGCTCCAATGTGCCGAACCACTTTAAAATCATTTTGTGTGATTTCCGGTGGGATGAGTGAAGTATAACAAGTGATATCAGATATTCGATTCGAACTTGTCCGAAAATTCAAGTTGCTCAATTTTAATTTTCGACAATACCAGGGTGTTCCTCTTGTTAAGACGAATCATTTGCCGCAAACGGAATTGAAATCGGACGTCGGAGTAGCCCACACTTGCTCCTGCAAGTTTCTGAAGAATTTCATGCGCCCGACGCGCACCGGAGGTTGAAGACGACTGAAATTCACGCGCTCACTCGCCCCCACGCGCGCCCACGTGCACCACGCGCCTCGGGCCTGTTTAGAAAGTGATTCCACGCGCACTCACGCGCGTCCACGCGCCTTGTAGATCTGAACCGTCCAGTTTCAAGATCTATTCTGGTCTTGATCGAAGCCATCCAGAGTCCGATTTCAACGATCAAATCACCCAAGGAGAAGCAGCCCACGTGCAAAGTGCAAGGTGCAAGAAGCCACCTACCTTTCTCCACCACCTTCTCCAAACGTAGCAGCCCACTTTCAAGAAGGAGCAACCCACGTTTTGAATGCATATGAAGAGAACTCTTCCTATAAAAGGAGAGTTCTGATCTGCATATGAATGAGGGGAGGAGTGCAAGGAGAGATTGTGTGAATCTGTAGATTTTGGAAATCTTGTAATAAATTCTAACAAAGCGGCTCCAGTGGACGTAGGCAATTTGCCGAACCACTTTAAAATCATTTTGTATGATTTCCGGTGGGGTGAGTGAAGTATAACAAGTGATATCAGAGCTTCGATTCGCACTTGTCCGAAAATTCAAGTTGCTCAATTTTAATTTTCGACAATACCAGGGTGTTCCTCTTGTTAAGACGAATCATTTGCCGCAAACGGAATTGAAATCGGACGTCGGAGTAGCCCACACTTGCTCCTGCAAGTTTCTGAAGAATTTCATGCGCCCGACGCGCACCGGAGGTTGAAGACGACTGAAATTCACGCGCTCACTCGCCCCCACGCGCGCCCACGTGCACCACGCGCCTCGGGCCTGTTTAGAAAGTGATTCCACGCGCACTCACGCGCGTCCACGCGCCTTGTAGATCTGAACCGTCCAGTTTCAAGATCTATTCTGGTCTTGATCGAAGCCATCCAGAGTCCGATTTCAACGATCAAATCACCCAAGGAGAAGCAGCCCACGTGCAAAGTGCAAGGTGCAAGAAGCCACCTACCTTTCTCCACCACCTTCTCCAAACGTAGCAGCCCACTTTCAAGAAGGAGCAACCCACGTTTTGAATGCATATGAAGAGAACTCTTCCTATAAAAGGAGAGTTCTGATCTGCATATGAATGAGGGGAGGAGTGCAAGGAGAGATTGTGTGAATCTGTAGATTTTGGAAATCTTGTAATAAATTCTAACAAAGCGGCTCCAGTGGACGTAGGCAATTTGCCGAACCACTTTAAAATCATTTTGTATGATTTCCGGTGGGGTGAGTGAAGTATAACAAGTGATATCAGAGCTTCGATTCGCACTTGTCCGAAAATTCAAGTTGCTCAATTTTAATTTTCGACAATACCAGGGTGTTCCTCTTGTCAAGACGAATCCGTTGCCGCAAACGGAATCGAAATCGGTCGTCGGAGTAGCCCACAGTTGCTCCTGCAAGTTTGCGAAGAATTTCATGCGCCCGACACGCACCGGAGGTTGATGACGACTGAAATTCACGCGCCCACTCGCCCCCACGCGCGCCCACGTGCACAACGCGCCTCGGGCCTGTTTAGAAAGTGATTCCACGCGCACGCACGCGCGTCCACTCGCCCTCACGCGCCCGGCAGATCTGAACCGTCTAGTTTCAAGATCTATTCTGGTCTTGATCGAAGCCATCCGGAGTCCGATTTCAACGATGAAATCACCCAAGGAGAAGCAGCCCACGTGCAAAATTCAAGGTGCAAGAAGCCACCTACCTTTCTCCACCCCTTCTCCAAAAGTAGCAGTCCACTTTCAAGAAGGAGCAACTCACGTTTTGAATGCATATGAAAAGAACTCTTCCTATAAAAGGAGAGTTCTGATCTGCATATGAATGAGGGGAGGAGTGCAAGGAGAGATTGTGTGAATTTGTAGATTTTGAAAATCTTGTAATAAATTCTAACAAAGCGGCTCCAATGTGCCGAACCACTTTAAAATCATTTTGTGTGATTTCCGGTGGGATGAGTGAAGTATAACAAGTGATATCAGATATTCGATTCGAACTTGTCCGAAAATTCAAGTTGCTCAATTTTAATTTTCGACAATACCAGGGTGTTCCTCTTGTTAAGACGAATCATTTGCCGCAAACGGAATTGAAATCGGACGTCGGAGTAGCCCACACTTGCTCCTGCAAGTTTCTGAAGAATTTCATGCGCCCGACGCGCACCGGAGGTTGAAGACGACTGAAATTCACGCGCTCACTCGCCCCCACGCGCGCCCACGTGCACCACGCGCCTCAGGCCTGTTTAGAAAGTGATTCCACGCGCACTCACGCGCGTCCACGCGCCCTGTAGATCTGAACCGTCCAGTTTCAAGATCTATTCTGGTCTTGATCGAAGCCATCCAGAGTCCGATTTCAACGATCAAATCACCCAAGGAGAAGCAGCCCACGTGCAAAGTGCAAGGTGCAAGAAGCCACCTACCTTTCTCCACCACCTTCTCCAAACGTAGCAGCCCACTTTCAAGAAGGAGCAACCCACGTTTTGAATGCATATGAAGAGAACTCTTCCTATAAAAGGAGAGTTCTGATCTGCATATGAATGAGGGGAGGAGTGCAAGGAGAGATTGTGTGAATCTGTAGATTTTGGAAATCTTGTAATAAATTCTAACAAAGCGGCTCCAGTGGACGTAGGCAATTTGCCGAACCACTTTAAAATCATTTTGTATGATTTCCGGTGGGGTGAGTGAAGTATAACAAGTGATATCAGAGCTTCGATTCGCACTTGTCCGAAAATTCAAGTTGCTCAATTTTAATTTTCGACAATACCAGGGTGTTCCTCTTGTCAAGACGAATCCGTTGCCGCAAACGGAATCGAAATCGGTCGTCGGAGTAGCCCACAGTTGCTCCTGCAAGTTTGCGAAGAATTTCATGCGCCCGACACGCACCGGAGGTTGATGACGACTGAAATTCACGCGCCCACTCGCCCCCACGCGCGCCCACGTGCACAACGCGCCTCGGGCCTGTTTAGAAAGTGATTCCACGCGCACGCACGCGCGTCCACTCGCCCTCACGCGCCCGGCAGATCTGAACCGTCTAGTTTCAAGATCTATTCTGGTCTTGATCGAAGCCATCCGGAGTCCGATTTCAACGATGAAATCACCCAAGGAGGAGCAGCCCACGTGCAAAATGCAAGGTGCAAGAAGCCACCTACCTTTCTCCACCCCTTCTCCAAAAGTAGCAGTCCACTTTCAAGAAGGAGCAACTCACGTTTTGAATGCATATGAAAAGAACTCTTCCTATAAAAGGAGAGTTCTGATCTGCATATGAATGAGGGGAGGAGTGCAAGGAGAGATTGTGTGAATTTGTAGATTTTGAAAATCTTGTAATAAATTCTAACAAAGCGGCTCCAATGTGCCGAACCACTTTAAAATCATTTTGTGTGATTTCCGGTGGGATGAGTGAAGTATAACAAGTGATATCAGATATTCGATTCGAACTTGTCCGAAAATTCAAGTTGCTCAATTTTAATTTTCGACAATACCAGGGTGTTCCTCTTGTTAAGACGAATCATTTGCCGCAAACGGAATTGAAATCGGACGTCGGAGTAGCCCAAACTTGCTCCTGCAAGTTTCTGAAGAATTTCATGCGCCCGACGCGCACCGGAGGTTGAAGACGACTGAAATTCACGCGCTCACTCGCCCCCACGCGCGCCCACGTGCACCACGCGCCTCGGGCCTGTTTAGAAAGTGATTCCACGCGCACTCACGCGCGTCCACGCGCCCTGTAGATCTGAACCGTCCAGTTTCAAGATCTATTCTGGTCTTGATCGAAGCCATCCAGAGTCCGATTTCAACGATCAAATCACCCAAGGAGAAGCAGCCCACGTGCAAAGTGCAAGGTGCAAAAAGCCACCTACCTTTCTCCACCACCTTCTCCAAACGTAGCAGCCCACTTTCAAGAAGGAGCAACCCACGTTTTGAATGCATATGAAGAGAACTCTTCCTATAAAAGGAGAGTTCTGATCTGCATATGAATGAGGGGAGGAGTGCAAGGAGAGATTGTGTGAATCTGTAGATTTTGGAAATCTTGTAATAAATTCTAACAAAGCGGCTCCAGTGGACGTAGGCAATTTGCCGAACCACTTTAAAATCATTTTGTATGATTTTCGGTGGGGTGAGTGAAGTATAACAAGTGATATCAGAGCTTCGATTCGCACTTGTCCGAAAATTCAAGTTGCTCAATTTTAATTTTCGACAATACCAGGGTGTTCCTCTTGTCAAGACGAATCCGTTGCCGCAAACGGAATCGAAATCGGTCGTCGGAGTAGCCCACAGTTGCTCCTGCAAGTTTGCGAAGAATTTCATGCGCCCGACACGCACCGGAGGTTGATGACGACTGAAATTCACGCGCCCACTCGCCCCCACGCGCGCCCACGTGCACAACGCGCCTCAGGCCTGTTTAGAAAGTGATTCCACGCGCACGCACGCGCGTCCACTCGCCCTCACGCGCCCGGCAGATCTGAACCGTCTAGTTTCAAGATCTATTCTGGTCTTGATCGAAGCCATCCGGAGTCCGATTTCAACGATGAAATCACCCAAGGAGAAGCAGCCCACGTGCAAAATGCAAGGTGCAAGAAGCCACCTACCTTTCTCCACCCCTTCTCCAAAAGTAGCAGTCCACTTTCAAGAAGGAGCAACTCACGTTTTGAATGCATATGAAAAGAACTCTTCCTATAAAAGGAGAGTTCTGATCTGCATATGAATGAGGGGAGGAGTGCAAGGAGAGATTGTGTGAATTTGTAGATTTTGAAAATTTTGTAATAAATTCTAACAAAGCGGCTCCAATGTGCCGAACCACTTTAAAATCATTTTGTGTGATTTCCGGTGGGATGAGTGAAGTATAACAAGTGATATCAGATATTCGATTCGAACTTGTCCGAAAATTCAAGTTGCTCAATTTTAATTTTCGACAATACCAGGGTGTTCCTCTTGTTAAGACGAATCATTTGCCGCAAACGGAATTGAAATCGGACGTCGGAGTAGCCCAAACTTGCTCCTGCAAGTTTCTGAAGAATTTCATGCGCCCGACGCGCACCGGAGGTTGAAGACGACTGAAATTCACGCGCTCACTCGCCCCCACGCGCGCCCACGTGCACCACGCGCCTCGGGCCTGTTTAGAAAGTGATTCCACGCGCACTCACGCGCGTCCACGCGCCCTGTAGATCTGAACCGTCCAGTTTCAAGATCTATTCTGGTCTTGATCGAAGCCATCCAGAGTCCGATTTCAACGATCAAATCACCCAAGGAGAAGCAGCCCACGTGCAAAGTGCAAGGTGCAAAAAGCCACCTACCTTTCTCCACCACCTTCTCCAAACGTAGCAGCCCACTTTCAAGAAGGAGCAACCCACGTTTTGAATGCATATGAAGAGAACTCTTCCTATAAATGGAGAGTTCTGATCTGCATATGAATGAGGGGAGGAGTGCAAGGAGAGATTGTGTGAATCTGTAGATTTTGGAAATCTTGTAATAAATTCTAACAAAGCGGCTCCAGTGGACGTAGGCAATTTTCCGAACCACTTTAAAATCATTTTGTATGATTTCCGGTGGGGTGAGTGAAGTATAACAAGTGATATCAGAGCTTCGATTCGCACTTGTCCGAAAATTCAAGTTGCTCAATTTTAATTTTCGACAATACCAGGGTGTTCCTCTTGTCAAGACGAATCCGTTGCCGCAAACGGAATCGAAATCGGTCGTCGGAGTAGCCCACAGTTGCTCCTGCAAGTTTGCGAAGAATTTCATGCGCCCGACACGCACCGGAGGTTGATGACGACTGAAATTCACGCGCCCACTCGCCCCCACGCGCGCCCACGTGCACAACGCGCCTCGGGCCTGTTTAGAAAGTGATTCCACGCGCACGCACACGCGTCCACTCGCCCTCACGCGCCCGGCAGATCTGAACCGTCTAGTTTCAAGATCTATTCTGGTCTTGATCGAAGCCATCCGGAGTCCGATTTCAACGATGAAATCACCCAAGGAGAATCAGCCCACGTGCAAAATGCAAGGTGCAAGAAGCCACCTACCTTTCTCCACCCCTTCTCCAAAAGTAGCAGTCCACTTTCAAGAAGGAGCAACTCACGTTTTGAATGCATATGAAAAGAACTCTTCCTATAAAAGGAGAGTTCTGATCTGCATATGAATGAGGGGAGGAGTGCAAGGAGAGATTGTGTGAATTTGTAGATTTTGAAAATCTTGTAATAAATTCTAACAAAGCGGCTCCAATGTGCCGAACCACTTTAAAATCATTTTGTGTGATTTCCGGTGGGATGAGTGAAGTATAACAAGTGATATCAGATATTCGATTCGAACTTGTCCGAAAATTCAAGTTGCTCAATTTTAATTTTCGACAATACCAGGGTGTTCCTCTTGTTAAGACGAATCATTTGCCGCAAACGGAATTGAAATCGGACGTCGGAGTAGCCCACACTTGCTCCTGCAAGTTTCTGAAGAATTTCATGCGCCCGACGCGCACCGGAGGTTGAAGACGACTGAAATTCACGCTCTCACTCGCCCCCACGCGCGCCCACGTGCACCACGCGCCTCGGGCCTGTTTAGAAAGTGATTCCACGCGCACTCACGCGCGTCCACGCGCCCGGTAGATCTGAACCGTCCAGTTTCAAGATCTATTCTGGTCTTGATCGAAGCCATCCAGAGTCCGATTTCAACGATCAAATCACCCAAGGAGAAGCAACCCACGTGCAAAGTGCAAGGTGCAAAAAGCCACCTACCTTTCTCCACCACCTTCTCCAAACGTAGCAGCCCACTTTCAAGAAGGAGCAACCCACGTTTTGAATGCATATGAAGAGAACTCTTCCTATAAAAGGAGAGTTCTGATCTGCATATGAATGAGGGGAGGAGTGCAAGGAGAGATTGTGTGAATCTGTAGATTTTGGAAATCTTGTAATAAATTCTAACAAAGCGGCTCCAGTGGACGTAGGCAATTTGCCGAACCACTTTAAAATCATTTTGTATAATTTCCGGTGGGGTGAGTGAAGTATAACAAGTGATATCAGAGCTTCGATTCGAACTTGTCCGAAAATTAAAGTTGCTCAATTTTAATTTTCGACAATACCAGGGTGTTCCTCTTGTCCAGACGAATCCGTTGCCGCAAACGGAATCGAAATCGGTCGTCGGAGTAGCCCACAGTTGCTCCTGCAAGTTTGCGAAGAATTTCATGCGCCCGACGCGCACCGGAGATTGATGACGACTGAAATTCACGCGCCCACTCGCCCCCACGCGTGCCCACGTGCCCAACGCGCCTCGGGCCTGTTTAGAAAGTGATTCCACGCGCACGCACGCGCGTCCACGCACCCTCACGCGCCCGGCAGATCTGAACCGTCCAGTTTCAAGATCTATTCTGGTATTGATCGAAGCCATCCGGAGTCCGATTTCAACGATGAAATCACCCAAGAAAAAGCAGCCCACGTGCAAAATGCAAGGTGAAGAAGTCACTTACCTTTTTCCACCCCCTTCTCCAAAAATAGCAGCCCACTTTCAAAAAGTAGCAACCCACGTTTTGAATGTATATGAAGAAAACTCTTCCTATAAAAGGAGAGTTCTGATCTGCATATGAATGAGGGGAGGAGTGCAAGGAGAGATTGTGTGAATTTGTAGATTTTGAAAATCTTGTAATAAATTCTATCAAAGAGGCTCCAATGTGCCGAACCACTTTAAAATCATTTTGTGTGATTTCCGGTAGGATGAGTGAAGTATAACAAGTGATATCAGATATTCGATTCGAACTTGTCCGAAAATTCAAGTTGCTCAATTTTAATTTTCGACAATACCAGGGTCTTCCTCTTGTTAAGACGAATCATTTGCCGCAAACGGAATTGAAATCGGACGTCAGAGTAGCCCACACTTGCTCCTGCAAGTTTCTGAAGAATTTCATGCGCCCGACGCGCACCGGAGGTTGAAGACGACTGAAATTCACGCGCTCACTCGCCCCCACGCGCGCCCACGTGCACCACGCGCCTCAGGCCTGTTTAGAAAGTGATTCCACGCGCACTCACGCGCGTCCACGCGCCCGGTAGATCTGAACCGTCCAGTTTCAAGATCTATTCTGGTCTTGATCGAAGCCATCCAGAGTCCGATTTCAACGATCAAATCACCCAAGGAAAAGCAGCCCACGTGCAAAGTGCAAGGTGCAAAAAGCCACCTACCTTTCTCCACCACCTTCTCCAAACGTAGCAGCCCACTTTCAAGAAGGAGCAACCCACGTTTTGAATGCATATGAAGAGAACTCTTCCTATAAAAGGAGAGTTCTGATCTGCATATGAATGAGGGGAGGAGTGCAAGGAGAGATTGTGTGAATCTGTAGATTTTGGAAATCTTGTAATAAATTCTAACAAAGCGGCTCCAGTGGACGTAGGCAATTTGCCGAACCACTTTAAAATCATTTTGTATGATTTCCGGTGGGGTGAGTGAAGTATAACAAGTGATATCAGAGCTTCGATTCGAACTTGTCCGAAAATTCAAGTTGCTCAATTTTAATTTTCGACAATACCAGGGTGTTCCTCTTGTCCAGACGAATCCGTTGCCGCAAACGGAATCGAAATCGGTCGTCGGAGTAGCCCACAGTTGCTTCTGCAAGTTTGCGAAGAATTTCATGCGCCCGACGCGCACCGGAGATTGATGACGACTGAAATTCACGCGCCCACTCGCCCCCACGCGCGCCCACGTGCCCAACGCGCCTCGGGCCTGTTTAGAAAGTGATTCCACGCGCACGCACGCGCGTCCACGCACCCTCACGCGCCCGGCAGATCTGAACCGTCCAGTTTCAAGATCTATTCTGGTCTTGATCGAAGCCATCCGGAGTCCGATTTCAACGATGAAATCACCCAAGGAGAAGCAGCCCACGTGCAAAATGCAAGGTGAAGAAGTCACTTACCTTTTTCCACCCCCTTCTCCAAAAGTAGCAGCCCACTTTCAAAAAGTAGCAACCCACGTTTTGAATGTATATGAAGAAAACTCTTCCTATAAAAGGAGAGTTCTGATCTGCATATGAATGAGGGGAGGAGTGCAAGGAGAGATTGTGTGAATTTGTAGATTTTGAAAATCTTGTAATAAATTCTATCAAAGAGGCTCCAATGTGCCGAACCACTTTAAAATCATTTTGTGTGATTTCCGGTAGGATGAGTGAAGTATAACAAGTGATATCAGATATTCGATTCGAACTTGTCCGAAAATTCAAGTTGCTCAATTTTAATTTTCGACAATACCAGGGTCTTCCTCTTGTTAAGACGAATCATTTGCCGCAAACGGAATTGAAATCGGACGTCGGAGTAGCCCACACTTGCTCCTGCAAGTTTCTGAAGAATTTCATGCGCCCGACGCGCACCGGAGGTTGAAGACGACTGAAATTCACGCGCTCACTCGCCCCCACGCGCGCCCACGTGCACCACGCGCCTCAGGCCTATTTAGAAAGTGATTCCACGCGCACTCACGCGCGTCCACGCGCCCGGTAGATCTGAACCGTCCAGTTTCAAGATCTATTCTGGTCTTGATCGAAGCCATCCAGAGTCCGATTTCAACGATCAAATCACCCAAGGAGAAGCAGCCCACGTGCAAAGTGCAAGGTGCAAAAAGCCACCTACCTTTCTCCACCACCTTCTCCAAACGTAGCAGCCCACTTTCAAGAAGGAGCAACCCACGTTTTGAATGCATATGAAGAGAACTCTTCCTATAAAAGGAGAGTTCTGATCTGCATATGAATGAGGGGAGGAGTGCAAGGAGAGATTGTGTGAATCTGTAGATTTTGGAAATCTTGTAATAAATTCTAACAAAGCGGCTCCAGTGGACGTAGGCAATTTGCCGAACCACTTTAAAATCATTTTGTATGATTTCCGGTGGGGTGAGTGAAGTATAACAATTGATATCAGAGCTTCGATTCGCACTTGTCCGAAAATTCAAGTTGCTCAATTTTAATTTTCGACAATACCAGGGTGTTCCTCTTGTCAAGACGAATCCGTTGCCGCAAACGGAATCGAAATCGGTCGTCGGAGTAGCCCACAGTTGCTCCTGCAAGTTTGCGAAGAATTTCATGCGCCCGACACGCACCGGAGATTGATGACGACTGAAATTCACGCGCCCACTCGCCCCCACGCGCGCCCACGTGCCCAACGCGCCTCGGGCCTGTTTAGAAAGTGATTCCACGCGCACGCATGCGCCCTCACGCGCGTCCACGCGCCCGGCAGATCTGAACCGTCCAGTTTCAAGATCTATTCTGGTCTTGATCGAAGACATCCGGAGTCCGATTTCAACGATGAAATCACCCAAGGAGAAGCAGCCCACGTGCAAAATGCAAGGTGAAGAAGTCACTTACCTTTTTCCACCCCCTTCTCCAAAAGTAGCAGCCCACTTTCAAAAAGTAGCAACCCACGTTTTGAATGTATATGAAGAAAACTCTTCCTATAAAAGGAGAGTTCTGATCTGCATATGAATGAGGGGATGAGTGCAAGGAGAGTTTGTGTGAATTTGTAGATTTTGGAAATCTTATAATAAATTCTATCAAAGAGGCTCCACTGGACGTAGGCAATTTGCCTAACCACTTTAAAAATATTTTGTGTGATTTCCGTTGGCGTGATGGAAGTGTAACAAGTGGTATCAGAGCTTCGGTTCGAACTTGTCCGAAAATTCAACCTGCTCAATTTTAATTTTCGACAATACCAGGGTGTTCCACTTGTCAAGACGAATCCGTTGCCGCAAACGGAATCGAAATCGGACGTCGGAGTAGCCTACACTTGCTCCTGCAAGTTTCTGAAGAATTTCATGCGCCCGCCGCGCATCGGAGGTTGAAGACGACTGAAATTCACGCGGCCACTCACCCCCACGTGCGCCCACGTGCCCTACGCGCCTCGGGCCTGTTTGGAAAGTGATTCCACGCGCACGCATGCGCCCTCACGCGCGTCCACGCGCCCGACAGATCTGAACCGTCCAGTTTCAAGAGCTATTATGGTCTTGATCGAAGCCATCCAGAGTCCGATTTCAACGATCAAATCACCCAAGGAGAAGCAGCCCACGTGCAAAATGCAAGGTGCAAGAAGCCACCTACCTTTCTCCACCACCTTCTTCAAAAGTAGCAGCTCACTTTCAAGAAGGAGCAACCCACGTTTTGAATGCATATGAAGAGAACTCTTCCTGTAAAAGGAGAGTTTTGATCTGCATATGAATGGGGGGAGGAGTGCAAGGAGAGATTGTGTGAATTTGTAGATTTTGGAAATCTTGTAACAAATTCTAACCAAGCGGCTCCAGTGGACGTAGGCAATTTGCCGAACCACTTTAAAATCATTTTGTGTGATTTTCGGTGGGGTGAGTGAAGTATAACAAGTGATATCAGAGCTTCGATTCGAACTTGTCCGAAAATTCAAGTTGCTCAATTTTAATTTTTGACAATACCAGGGTGTTCCTCTTGTCAAGACGAATCCGTTGCCGCAAACGGAATTGAAATCGGACGTTGGAGTAGCCCACACTTGCTCCTGCAAGTTTTTGAAGAATTTCATACGCCCGACGCGCACCGGAGGTTGAAGACGACTAAAATTCACGCGGCCACTCGCCCCCACGTGCCCTGTGCGCCTCGGGCCTGTTTGGAAAGTGATTCCACGCGCACGCACGTGCGTCCACGCGCTCTGCAGATCTGAATCGTCCAGTTTCAAGATCTATTCTGGTTTTGATCGAAGCCATCCGGAGTCCGATTTCAATGATCAAATTGTTCTTTCCAACTATTTGGATCATTCCGTAGTCATCCGTATGGTTAGAATTTTGAAATTTTGAATCTAAAATTTCTAAATTTCGAATGGAAAGATCGGGAGGAGATGGGAGCTCATATAATGTCAATAGTTCCAAGCGACAGTCCAATGTTTCAAAGGCCAAGTTTCAAGTTGAGAAGTTCGATGGGACAAGCAACTTCGGCATGTGGCAATGTGAAGTCATGGACGTCTTGATCCAACAAGAATTGGATATTGCGTTGGGAGAAAAGCCAGATGATGTGACTGATCGAGATTGGAAGAAGTTCAACACTCAAGTGTGTAGTACAATCCGATTGTGCCTTACCAAATAACAAAAGTATTTTGTCATGAGAGAGACAAATGCTAAGGTACTTTGGCAGAAGTTGGAGGATAAGTTCATGAAAAAGAGCATTGAGAGTCGTTTGCACTTGAAGAAGAAGCTCTTCAGATTCCAATTTCGTGAAGGTATTTCAATGTCCGAACATCTGAACAGTTACAACCAAATTGTTGCTGATCTGTTAAACTTAGATGTTGAAATAGATGATGAAGATAAAACTTTACTTTTGTTAAATTCCTTGTCAGATACGTATGAGCATTTAATTACTACTCTATTGTACAGGAAGGAAAGTCTTAAGTTCGACGATGTATCTAGTTCTTTAATTAGTAATGAGTACCGGAAAAGGGATAAGCAGGTACAACAAGATACATCAAGTGAAGCTTTAACAGCAAGAGGTAGACCACAATCAAGGCATCATAGAAAGAAGAATGATTCGAAATTGAAGACCTAGACCACTTCACGTGGTTCATCAGTTGGTAAAAAACTCGCCAAAGACGAGTGTGCCTTTTGTCACAAAAAAGGACACTGGCAGAAGGAATGTCCAAACTGAAAGGGACTATAAACACCTGATTTTGGCTCGGGATCATAATACCGTATGAGAGGAATCGAGATTTGAAAAATATAAAAAAAAAAAAAAAATTTTTTTTTTTTTATAATAAAAATTAATAAAAAATTCCAACGGTAGAAAATTGCCTCTTTTCCACCGATTTTATTTTTTATTATTAAAAAAAAAAAAACGTTTTTTTTTATATTATTAAAAAAAAAAAAGTTTTTATTAATTAATTAAATATGTGTACATTTTCTCTATAAAATGAGGGTAGCTTCAATGAATGAGAGGAGGCTTGAAGAAGGTAAGCTACGGTGAAGAGTTTCAAAGGAAGAAAGAATGAGAGAAAAAAAAAGAGAGAAAAAGAAATAGAAAAAAAAGAGTGAAAAATACCGATAATTATCGGACTCGGTTCCTCGTACGGTATTTTAAACCTCCCATGAGTTAGGTATATTTCTCTCATCTTCAATATCATATTTTGTAATTTCTAAATGTGAAATAAAATTGAGAGTTTATATACATATATTATCTATTTATGTATAATATACTTGTTAATATATATATATATATGTGTATATTATATATTTATATTATGTTTATGTATTACTATATATATGTCTATATGTATAATATATATTTATATTATGTTTATGTATTACTCTATCTATATCTATATGTATAATATATATTTATATTATGTTTATATATTACTATATATATATCTATATGTATAATATATATTTATATTTATATTATGTTTATGTATTACTATATCTATATATCTATATGTATAATATATATTTATATTATGTTTATGTATTACTATATATATCTATATGTATAATATATTATGTTTATGCTATCTATTTATCTATATGTATAATATCTATTTACATTATGTCTATGTAATATTATATATATATATTATGTATAAAATATGTATATGTAAAAAAAAAAAATTCAAAATTGACTTAGGTCATTTCCAAACTTTGATGAAGGTTATAACTCGGTCCTTGGACTCTCGGGTCATTTCTGGGACGTTATCGAGTGTTATAAACCAAACCGGAAAAGTTTTGGGCCATTTGTGCAAATTGTTTTTTCTTAATTCAGCTCTTTTAAAAAAAAAATACATTTTGATTTCTAAACTTTTCTAGACATTCCATGATTTCTAAATATGTTACAAATAAGTCTAGAATAATTTTTGGGTTATTTTTAGAATTTTACCAAGTAATACAAATAAATCTAGAATAGTTTAGGGTCAATTCTGTAATTTTAAAAAAATATTTTCAGTTCAATTATATTTTTTTTTCGAAAATTACAATTTTGATTCCTAAAATTTTCTGGACATTCCATGACTTTTAAAAATGTTACAAATAAGTCTAGAATAATTTTCGGGTTATTTTAGAACTTTACCAAGTGTTACAAATAATTCCAGAATAGTTTAGGGTCATTTCTGCAATTTTCGAAAAAATTTGTCCAATTCAGCTCAAATTTTTATAAATTGCATTTTGGTCCCTATATTTTTTTGGACATCCTATAACTTCTCAAAATGGGACAAATTAGTCCAAAGAGCTTAATACCTTCAAAAAAATCATTCGTGCATGTTTTGACACGTTTAAAATGGCTCGAGAGTTAAAAGATTTTTCTTTCGAGCACGATTAACTTTAGTTCTCTCTTGTTTATTTGAAATAAAAAAAAAATTGTTTGTACATGGTTTGTTTAATTTAAAGAAAATGCATGTAGTTTTTTTTGGGCCAAGCATGATTAAAACGGGCAATTCGGGCAAAAATTGAAAAAAATTTCAAAAGCAAATTAAAAGTACCGAAAGGGCGGATTATGAGCTCGCGAGCTTTTTAAGACGTAATCAAACCCCCGAACTCGATTCTCTGGACGTAGACCTTTTTAAGCCCTAGGATGTAAACTCCATGTACCCTAGGCAATTTTAGGATTCCGATTAGCCTTCAATTAATCGGTGGCGACTCTTTCAAATTTTTTCGGTGCGGTTGATGACCCCGCTCGACCGTACCCTTCGCTCGCCAAGACCCGGCAATTTTCAAAAATGAAAATTTAAAAATATTTTCCAAAACGGGTCGGGAAAGTCGGATCCGACGTCCGACAATTTGGCGACTCTGCTGGGGACCTCTTTTAGAGGGTTTAGGCTTTGTCATGTTTGCTTTGCCATATTATATTTTGCCATATCCGTTTTGACCGTTTGCTCATGCTTGCAGTTTCAAATTTTGTCCCAAAGGCGATGTAATTGTAATAAGTAAAAAAAATAAATTCTTGTTGTGCACACACCACGTTGGTTACCATTACCCGCTCGGACCTGGAGCACATTAAGAGCTTAGGGAGTTTAGTAGGGGAATGCGCCCGGAGCGGTTTGGACCGCCGGCACGCACCCAAACAACTCAACTCGATGATCGGAATGGACCCGTGATCCTCTTTAGGGGGTGAGGTTCCGCTGGTTCAGAGGACCTAGAAATCCCATCCATTTAGAACAAAAGCTCCACACCGTGTTTAGTCTTTACCCGTTTTGTGTGTATTTCCATATTTTGGGCTCGGCTAATGTAAATGAGAATTCGGCCCAAGTATTTGGATATGAGATTAGCCCACGGCCCATGAAGAAATTTGGCCCATGAACAAGTTTGGCCCATTGATGTAAATGTGTTTTGCTTTGGCCTTAGATCATGACATGTATAGGATTGGGCCTTTTGTATTATATATTCCAGACTGTTGTAAATGTAATACGAGTCTTACTAATGAAGTTAAATTCTCGCACTTGCATTGCATTTTTCAAAAAAAAAAAAATATGTAAGCTCTGTTAATTCAATCTTGTATCCTTAAGACGTTTCACGCACCATCTTTGGTAAGGATGAAAAAAAAATCATTGCCCTCACATTAAGGTCATACAACCCCCTACGGTCGAAATTGCCTGAATATGGTAAGTCATGACAAAAGAGAATCAGAAATACGTGAACAAGAAGATTGACGAGGTTCACGAGCTCGTAAACTACAAAGTCAATCGGATTCTACTTAATGCCTTCTCTGAATTCTGGAATATGGAAAACGCGTCCGCGTGATTAACAACAACGGAATACGTTCACAAGTTCCATTTGACATCAGCAAGTCCGTCTTTCAACCCGGATTAGATAATCAGGGATAGACTCCAACAACCACCGTCATTCTAGCAATGTTGGAGCAATTTGGGAAAATGTGGGGGCAACGTTGCTAAGTCGAATGACACCCTTGAACAATTCATACAAAGAACGAGGCAAATAAAAATATTTTCAAAATACATGTCCTCGACCTTCGTTCGAACCAAGGAACAAGCAACAAGCAACAAATGCACTCAATGAGCTACGCCGTTGTGTGAAACGTCTTAAGAACTAGACATTGATTGGCCAAATCATTATAAAGTATTTTTGAAAAAAACTTTTGCCATACATGCAATCAAAGTCTACGAATGGAATGAACGGAACATGCAGAATTTTTGAAATCAATCATGCATGATCAATTGTGTATTCATCCTTCTTACTACGGTATTTTGGATTTAGGTTTCCGGAAATCCATGCGGCATTCGATGACTCCAGCACCTCAAAAACACGAGGAGAAATTCATCAAGCTAAAGCAAACCATGCACACCATGAGTTCCCGCACAGTGCAGTCAATCGTTGGCATGACCTCCTAGGTCGAGCGGATTTTTGCTTTTCTAAGCTCCAGGCAGCCGTGACTACCACAGTATCCCTGATCTCGTTTTCCCGAGGAACACTGCTGTTATGGCACCTCATCAATCCATGTCATGCAGTTTTGCCATCCTGACAAAGCTCCACCTCCCACATATGTCCATCCTGACCAAGGTCCACCTCCCACATATGACAATCACACACCCGGAAGGAAAAAGACACTTTTAGGACTCGGTTTTCGTCCTAATTTCAAAGATTATGAAGTCGTCTGGAGGAAATGTTTAGACGAAAATTCAAGGACATTGTTGTTTCCTCCCCTCGCCGTTTCATTCCCAGGTCCGCCACAAGTGATCTAACCCGATGACGTTGATACTCACGGGGGCTTATCATGCTTATTTTCAACTGGTATCACCATTGGAGCTCTGATTGATGAAGCTCTCTCATGCCTTTTGATCATCCACTCGTTAGTGGGGCACCTTTGCCGAATCTGACTCTATTCATTACGAAGAAGGATCTGTTGGCTCACACGACATTGCAATTTGGAATACAAAATCAAGCAGATACCAAATTGTATCAATTCCTGAATGCAGTGAGTGAGGAGTATGATCAGGAGAAACGAGATCTACTCCGAGAAAAAACCCGTTACTTGAGAAGAATCGACTTATGCAACTTTCTGATCAAGGAAGGGACCATAGATACGTAATGGGTACCGTAGCAAGGAGGAACATTGAGGTTCTCATCGTCAGATTTGAGTTTGTCTTCTATGTTACACCTCACTCAGAGGAAGTGGCAATCAGAGTCAAACCGACCCATGCCACCAGACCACATTCGACCACCGAGAAAGGGACGGTTGTTTTACAAAGTAAAGAAGATGAGAAAAACAACTCTCTATCGTTTGATCGAGCTAAAACATAGGCGACTTAAATAGAGATGAAGAGACGTCATTGTTGACACGGGGAAGACGCCATCAAGATGTCATTGTTGACACGGGACATACGTTGTTGTTGACTCCTGCATAAGAGTCACCATTGTTGACACGGGACAGACACCGTTTGTTGACTCCTGCATAGGAGATGCCATTGTTGACGCTCGTCGTTGTTCACAACAGGGGAGACGTCGTTGTCGATGCAGAGAGATGCCATTGTTGGCAGCGTCGATCGGAAAGGCTTGAAATGTAGCCACTACGGAAAGTTCGTCACAGCAAGGCGAAGTACTTCCAACTGATCGGATTCCCTGAAGGGTGGAGAAACCCATGGAGGGACAACAACAATGACGCCAGCAACGTCATCACCACGGGGATGAAAGCTGCGAAGAAGAGAAGCAGATCAACAATCACCTTGTGTTCTTATTTGCGTCTTTGCGTTCAAAAAAATTGGCAACGCTCGCACCCATGAGTAAAATTTCTCCGGAAAACAAAAAACTGCCAATGGAGATCAAAATCAAAGAAGTTCCAGCCTATTGTTGTACAATCGAAGAATCATACAGTCAACCATGACTCACTGATATAAAAAAAAAAAAAAATTTGGCGTACGGAGTTCCCAGAGAACGCCACAAGAAAATGTCTGAATGGCCATGCGAGGAATGACTTGCAATTAATTTCCCAGTGGCCCGACTATACCCATTTGAGATGCGTGAATGCTAAAGAAGCTGAACATCTAATGGAAGAAATTCATGAAGGTTGTTGCGGCCCACACATGAATGTGCAAGACTTGGGTACTTTGGGTTCACCATGACGGCTGACTGTATAAAACATGCCCAACAATATCACATCTGTCAAGTGTACGCAGACCAAATCCATGCGTCACTGCACGAGCTCTATTCCAGAAGTTCCCCACTGGTTTTCTCAATGTGGGGCATCGATGTAATCAACATGATTTTCCCAAAGGCGTCCAATGGTTATCGATTCATATTGCATTAATTACAATCGATTACTTCATCAAGAGTAGAAGTTATTACCCTGGCGTCAATAACGGCAAAGGCCATTGAATTTTTCATCAGCGAGGACATCATCGTATGTCATGGGATGCCGAAGTCAATCATCACCGGCAATGCCAGAAATCTAAATTGGATGAGTTGTGGTCAACTATAAAAATTCATCTCCATATAGCCCACAAATGAATGACGCAGTGGAAGCAACAATTAAAGGACTAGCATGATAAGCTGCTTTGGGCACTTATGACATACATGACCTCAATACAAGCACCAACAGGGGCAACCCCATTCTCCCTTATTTACGGGATCGAAGCCGTGTTACCAATTGAAGTAGAATTCTCGTCAGCTAGGATCCTCGCCAAGGAAGAGAAGGACGAGTCAGAGTAGGCGAAATGCAGATACGTGCAATTGAACCTCATGACAAAAGGCGGCTCATCGCGCAGTGCCACATGCAATTGTACCAACAACACATGACTCGTGCATTTAACAGGAAAGTCAGTCCAAGAGAATTACAAGCAGACAATCTAATTCTCAGAAAACAAATTCTTTGAGTCAATCCAGACTCTTGGGGCAACTTTGTGCCTAAATATGAAGGATATTATGACGCCAAAGAGACTTTCAGCAGAGGAACCATGATCGTCACCGACATGGACAACCAAGAACTCCCCAGTCCAATCAAAATGGACGCAGTCAGAACATACTATCCTTAAGGAGTTCGTAACCATAAAGCGAACCTCCAAAAGTGAGAGAAAATTCCCGCTAAATCGAAAACCCGAAAGCGCGGTTTAGGCAAAATTTAGGGAAGAGGGGCATGATTGAAAATCCCCAAAAGGAAAATCATGGCAAAAGGAGAGGAATCAAATCCCTGCTAGGTTGAAAACCCCAAAGGGCGACCTAGGCAAAAAATAAGGGAACTAAGAGGTGCGGTAAAAAAAATACCGTAGCAAAATGATAGAAAAGCGAGAGATAAAAAAAAAAAAAAAAAAAAAACTTCAAGTCAATCAAGACTCTCGGGGCAAGTTTATGCCTAAATATGAAAGGGGATTATATCGTCAAAAAGATTTTCAGCGGAAGAGCCATGATTATCACTGACAAGGACGAGCAAGAACTCCACAATCCAATTAATGTGGATAAAAAAAAAAAAAAAAACTCGTAACCAGAAAGAGAGCCTTCAAAAGTGAGAAAATTCCCGCTAAATCAAAAACCCAAAAGGGCGGTTTAGGCAAAATTTAGGGAAGAGGGGCATGATTGAAAATCCTCAAAAGGACAATCATGGCAAAAGGAGAGGATTCAAATCCCTGCTAGGTTGAAAACCCGAAAGGCCCACCTAGGCAAAAATGAAGGGAACCCAGAGGTGCGGTAAAAAAAAAATACCGTAGCAAAATGATTGAAAAACGAGAGATAAAAAAAATATCCTTCAAGTCAATCAAGACTCCCGGGGCAAGTTTGTACCTAAATTTGAAGGGATTTATGTCATCAAGAGATTTTCAGTGGGGGAGCCATGATCATCACTGACATGGACAACAGAGATCTCCCCAATCCAATCAATGTGGATGCAGGGAAAAAAACTCGTAATCAGAAAGTGAGCCTCCAAAAAATGAGAGAAATTCCCGCTAAATCGAAAACCTGAAAGGGCGGTTTAGGCAAAATTTAGGGAAGAGGGGCATGATTAAAAATCCCTAAAAAGGGCGATCATGGCAAAAGGAAAGGAATCAAATCCCTGCTAGGTTGAAAACCCAAAAGGGAGACCTAGGCAAAAATTAAGGGAATCGAGAGGTGCGGTAAAAAACAAAAACTACCGTAGCAAAAGGTAAGAAAATCAAGAGATAAAAATAAAAAAAATATAAAAAAAATGCTCAAAAGTAGACGACAATGTTTCCTACAGTAGCAATAAAAGAAGTTGTGATCTGCATTAATTTGAGTTGCCTCGACAACTTGCATGGATACACCTTTTGAACAAAACATGAATGACTTTAGGGAACTCCATCAAGAAAGACTCCAAAGTCGATTAATGAGAAAACAGACTGAGAAGTCCGCACAAGCAGTCAGACATCTCGAGAAGGGTTTTACCTCCAAAGTGAATTACAAGCTAATAAGCGGGGGCCTTGAGGTGCTCAACCTCCGCGAGTCATCATCAACAATTGGGACTTGTAAATTTCCAACTTCCGAGAGTTACAAACTGACGAACGGAGCGTTTAGGTGCTCAACCTCCGCAAGTCATCCCCAACGATCAGAACCTTTAGATGTCCAGCTTCTGAAAGTTACAAGCCGGCGAATGGGGTCTTGAGGTGCTCAACCTTCGCAAGTCATCATCAACAATCGGGACTTGTAGTTATCCAACTTCCGAGAGTTACAAACCGACGAACGGAGCGTTTAGGTGCTCAACCTCCGCGAGTCATTCCCAACGATCAGAACCTGTAGATGTCCATCTTCTGAAAGTTACAACCCGACGAACAGGGTCTTGAGGTGCTCAACCCCTGTAAGTCACCCTCAACAAAGCTTCTGGAAAAAAAAATCATCGACGACCAAGACCTGTAGTTATCCAGCTTCTTAGAGTCACAAAAAAAAAAACGACGAGCGGAGCCTTTAGGTGTTCAGCCTTCGCAAATCATCCTCGACGACCAGGACCTGTAGTTATCCAGCTTCTGGGAATCACAAAAAACTACGAGTGGAGCCTTTAGTTTCAGCCTCCGCAAGTCATCCTCGATGACCAGAACCTGTAGTTATCCAGCTTCTGGGAGTCACAAGCCGACAAGCGGAGCCTTTAGGTGTTCAGCCTCCGCAAGTCATCCCCAACGAGTCACAAGCCGACCGACGAGCGGAGTCTTTAGGTGTTCAACCTTCGCAAGTCATCATCGACGACCAAGACCTGTATGTGTCCAACATATGAGAATCACAAGTTGATGAGCGTTTAGACGTTCAGTCTCCACAAATCATCGTCAACAATCGGGACCTATAGGTGTCTAGCTTCCGAAAGTTGCATAATAATGTTTGTCTACTATGTAAATAATGAATAAAGAGAAGCCAAAATCAGTTGTTTGTCTTTGAACACACACTCATGAGATCACTTCCATGAGCGCGTGCTCAAAGAGGGGCAACTATAAACACCTGATTTTGGCTCGGGATCATAATACCGTATGAGAGGAATCGAGATTTGAAAAATATAAAAAAAAAAAAAAAAAAAAATTTATAATAAAAATTAATAAAAAATTCCAACGGTAGAAAATTGCCTCTTTTCCACCGATTTTATTTTTTATTATTAAAAAAAAAAAACGTTTTTTTTATATTATTAAAAAAAAAAAAGTTTTTATTAATTAATTAAATATGTGTACATTTTCTCTATAAAATGAGGGTAGCTTCAATGAATGAGAGGAGGCTTGAAGAAGGTAAGCTACGGTGAAGAGTTTCAAAGGAAGAAAGAATGAGAGAAAAAAAAAGAGAGAAAAAAAAATAGAAAAAAAGGAGTGAAAAATACCGATAATTATCGGACTCGGTTCCTCGTACGGTATTTTAAACCTCCCATGAGTTAGGTATATTTCTCTCATCTTCAATATCATATTTTGTAATTTCTAAATGTGAAATAAAATTGAGAGTTTATATACATATATTATCTATTTATGTATAATATACTTGTTAATATATATATATATATGTGTATATTATATATTTATATTATGTTTATGTATTACTATATATATGTCTATATGTATAATATATATTTATATTATGTTTATGTATTACTCTATCTATATCTATATGTATAATATATATTTATATTATGTTTATATATTACTATATATATATCTATATGTATAATATATATTTATATTTATATTATGTTTATGTATTACTATATCTATATATCTATATGTATAATATATATTTATATTATGTTTATGTATTACTATATATATCTATATGTATAATATATTATGTTTATGTTATCTATTTATCTATATGTATAATATCTATTTACATTATGTCTATGTAATATTATATATATATATTATGTATAAAATATGTATATGTAAAAAAAAAAAATTCAAAATTGACTTAGGTCATTTCCAAACTTTGATGAAGGTTATAACTCGGTCCTTGGACTCTCGGGTCATTTCTGGGACGTTATCGAGTGTTATAAACCAAACCGGAAAAGTTTTGGGCCATTTGTGCAAATTGTTTTTTCTTAATTCAGCTCTTTTAAAAAAAAAATACATTTTGATTTCTAAACTTTTCTAGACATTCCATGATTTCTAAATATGTTACAAATAAGTCTAGAATAATTTTTGGGTTATTTTTAGAATTTTACCAAGTAATACAAATAAATCTAGAATAGTTTAGGGTCAATTCTGTAATTTTAAAAAAATATTTTCAGTTCAATTATATTTTTTTTTCGAAAATTACAATTTTGATTCCTAAAATTTTCTGGACATTCCATTACTTTTAAAAATGTTACAAATAAGTCTAGAATAATTTTCGGGTTATTTTAGAACTTTACCAAGTGTTACAAATAATTCCAGAATAGTTTAGGGTCATTTCTGCAATTTTCGAAAAAATTTGTCCAATTCAGCTCAAATTTTTATAAATTGCATTTTGGTCCCTATATTTTTTTGGACATCCTATAACTTCTCAAAATGGGACAAATTAGTCCAAAGAGCTTAATACCTTCAAAAAAATCATTCGTGCATGTTTTGACACGTTTAAAATGGCTCGAGAGTTAAAAGATTTTTCTTTCGAGCACGATTAACTTTAGTTCTCTCTTGTTTATTTGAAATAAAAAAAAAATTGTTTGTACATGGTTTGTTTAATTTAAAGAAAATGCATGTAGTTTTTTTTGGGCCAAGCATGATTAAAACGGGCAATTCGGGCAAAAATTGAAAAAAATTTCAAAAGCAAATTAAAAGTACCGAAAGGGCGGATTATGAGCTCGCGAGCTTTTTAAGACGTAATCAAACCCCCGAACTCGATTCTCTGGACGTAGACCTTTTTAAGCCCTAGGATGTAAACTCCATGTACCCTAGGCAATTTTAGGATTCCGATTAGCCTTCAATTAATCGGTGGCGACTCTTTCAAATTTTTTCGGTGCGGTTGATGACCCCGCTCGACCGTACCCTTCGCTCGCCAAGACCCGGCATTTTCAAAAAACGAAAATTTAAAAATATTTTCCAAAACGGGTCGGGAAAGTCGGATCCGACGTCCGACAGGGACAATCGCAGAATCAACCCACTACAGCCAATGTCGTGGACAAAGATGATGATTCAGATTTTTCATTGATAAGTTCATTATCCATTTGTCATTCTGATGAATGGATTATGGATTCCGGATGTACCTATCATATGTGTCCCAATCGGGACTGATTTACTGACTTCACAAAGATCGCAGGTGAAGCAGTTCTTATGGGCAATGACAGTGTCTGTAAGACACAAGGAATAGGTAGCATTCGGTTGAAGCTGCACGATGGTAGCATCAAGACTCTAATAGAAGTTCGGTATGTTCCGGACTTGCGGAAGAATCTCATCTCACTGGGACCTCTGGATTCAAAGGGATTCAGAATCACCATTAAAGACGGAACTCTCAAAGTATTAATGGGAGTTCAGGTGGCTATGAAGGGTTTAAAGCGAGGTAACTTGTACTTCTTGCAGGGAAGTATTGTCGATGGAAGAGCTTCCACAAGCTGTGAGAAGCTGGATGAGACTGATGTCGACACCACCAGTCTTTGGCATATGCGTATGGGACACGCAGGAGAAATTTTTTTGCAAACACTGGTGAAGCAAGGCTTACTCAAGGGTGCCAAAACTGGTAAATTATCTTTCTGTGAGCACTGTGTATTGGGGAAGCAGAGGCGGGTCAAGTTCAGAACCGCAGTACACAATACACATGGAATTCTTGACTATGTGCACTCTGATGTTTGGGGGCCGACCCAAAATGCATCTTTGGGAGGTAAACATTGGTTTGTAACTTTTGTTGATGATTACTCGTCGTGGGTGGGTGTATACGATGCAGAATAAAGATGAAGTGCTGAAAATCTTTCTTGATTGGAAGAAAATGGTTGAGACTCAGATAATGGAGTTGAGTACACGTCAGGCCCCTTCATGGAAGTATGTCGGAGAGAGGGAATTGTCAGACACTTCACAGTACGGGGTACACCGCAGCAGAACGGTGTGGCAGAACGAATGAATCGTACTTTATTAGAGAAAGTGGGATGTATGATGCTGACTGTTGGACTCAGCAATAAATTTTGGGCTGAAGTTGTGACATATGCCTGCCACATCATCAACCGACTACCCTCAGCTTCCAATGATGGGAAAACACCCATTGAAATGTGGAGAGGTAAACATGCTACTGATTATGATTTTTTACACATTTTCGGATGTCATGCTTACTATCATTTTAAAGAAAGTAAGCTTGATCCTAGAGCTAAGAAAGCAAAAATTTTAGGCTTTAGTACTGGTGTAAAAGGGTATAGACTCTGGTGTATAGAGTCCAAAAAGGTAATAATTAGTAGAGATGTTACATTCAATGAATCTGAGATGTTTAAGTCACATAAGCATAAAGATTCTGGTGAAGGCAGCAGTGATGGTGAAACATCAGAAGATTCGCAAAAGGTGGAGTTTATTACTTCACAGAAGTTGGAAAAGCATGGACAAGATGAATCAGTCACAGTACCTCCATGTCAACCTGAATCGATAACAACCAACGGACCGAGGCGAGAAACACGTGTACCAACATGTTATGCAGACTATGTGACATATGCATTACCAGTTGAAGGGGGTGAGATCTCAACCACTTACAAAGAAGTTGTACAGTCCAGTGAACGAGTTGAATGGACAAATGCAATTAATGAAGAGATGCAGTCTCTTCACCAGAACCGGACTTGGGACCTTGTGCCGCTTCCAAAAGGAAAAAAGGTAATTGGCTACAAGTGGATCTTCAATCAGAAAGCTGATCAAGCTGCTAAAAACGGAGTGCGATACAAAGCTAGGTTGGTAGCCAAGGGCTACGCTCAAACAGAGGGAATAGACTACAGTGAGGTATTCTCTCCTGTTGTTAAGCATTCATCCATTCAAATATTACTAGCTTTGGTTTCACAGTATGATCTTGAGTTAGCACATCTTGATGTAAAGACGGCTTTCTTACATGGTGATCTGGAAGAGGAGATTTTTCTGTCTCAACCAGAAGGATTTAAAGAAGCTGGCAAAGAAAATTGGGTATGCAGTCTGAAGAAGTCTCTCTATGGATTGAAGCAGTCACCTCGGCAATGGTATAAGTGGTTTGACCATTTTATGATGGGTCTGAAATATACTCGTTGCCAATACGATCATTGTGTATATTTCAGAAAATTTGCAGATGGATCTTTCATTTATTTACTTTTATATGTAGATGATATGTTGATTGCATATAAAAGTAAGGTGGAGATAGATCGTTTAAAAACTCAGTTAAGTAATGAGTTTGAAATGAAAGATCTAGGAGAAGCACGAAGAATACTGGGATGGAGATCAGCAAAGATAGGGTGAAAGGAACAGTTCACCTTACTCAGAAGCAGTATCTGAAGAGAATACTGCAACGCTTCAACATCGATTCGAAGACAAAGTCGGTGAGTACTCCTATGGCCTCATATTTCAAGATCAGTGCATTGCAGTCTCCTAAAACTGATGAATACTACATGAGGAATGTCCCATATGCAAGTGTTGTTGGAAGCTTAATGTATGCTATGGTGTGTACACGACCTGATATCTCCCAGGCTGTTAGCTTAGGTAGTCGCTATATGCATAATCCAGGAAAGGTCCATTGGCATGCGGCTAAGTGGATTCTACGGTATATTGCTGGGACCGTAGATGTTGGTTTAAGGTTCGATAAGAGTGTAGATAGTCTAGTAACTGGATATGTTGACTCAGACTATGCAGGTGATCTTGACAAACGTCGATCGACAACTAGTTATGTGCTCACTATGGTTGGAGGACCAGTTAGTTGACGATCAACTTTGCAGTCAACAATTGCACTATCATCAACTGAGGCTGAATACATGGCTGTAACAGAAGCTGTGAAAGAAGCTATCTGGTTACAGGGATTGGTAACAGAATTGGGCTTTGAGCAGCAAGAGGTTACCGTTTACTGTAACAGTCAAAGTGCAATCCATTTGGCCAAGAATCAAGTTTATCACTCTCGAACAAGACATATAGATGTCCGATTTCACTTTGTACGTGAAATATTAGAAGAAGGTGACATCAAACTTCAGAAGATTGGCACTGAAGATAATCCAGCAGATATGTTGACGAAGGTCGTCACAGGAATCAAGTTCCAACATTGTTTGGACTTGATCAGTATTGTACACTGCTGAGCACTAGGGGTGAGCAGATTACCCATTTGGACCCGGAACCGAACCGGAACCGACACTTTGGGTAGGTTCCGGGAAAAAAATTAAGAACCTCTTTGTTCGGTTCCGGTTCTCCTATATGGGTACCCTAAAGGAACCGGAATCGGAACCGGTTCTCTCTCTCTCTCTCTCTCTATATATATATATATATATATATTAAAACAAAACAATTTATTTAATAAAAACCCTAATAAGCAATCAGAGAGTCTAACTAGGTTACGCAGCCTCCATTATTCAGAGTCATTAACGCAGTCAGAGTCATTCACTCCAGCTCTGCTCTCCAGTCAAGAACTCAAGACTCAAAACTCCAGAGAATTCACCCAAAGCTTCGACATAATAAGAAGGTATTTTCTCTTTCTGCCCTTAAAAGTAGAGACCTCCAATTCCATGGAGTTATATGCTTTTTATTTGTAAGTGTTTAGGGTACGTTGTTTTTGTTGAGAGACCTCCAATCGCCATCGAGTCTTGGTTTATATTGGCAGCTATATTAAGGACTATTGGCTCCATCCATCTCCATTGTTCTCTCCGATGCCTCATCGGTGGCGATTGTAGTGGTAGCGGTCGGGATCATGTAGGATTGCAGCATTTGGTGCGGCTGTGACGCCATCCATTGCTCCAACCAGTTCCATCCCCACTGCGTCTTCTCCCGCTCGTTGATGTAAAACCCGACCGCAGATTCGGTCGGACCAATAATATGATGCTGCTGAGACTATTTATAATCATAACAAATATAATTAGGACATGATATATATACATCCTATGTTTACTGAATGTGTCTTCTCTATCGACTACAGTGTATATTGTGACTGAATGCTGAATGTTGAATGCTGAGTGCTGTGTATATTGACTACAGTATATATCGACTGCAGTATATATCGACTACAGTGTATATTGTGTACCCTTTTTGTTGTTGAATGTTGAATAGCCTGAATTTACAGTGTATATTGCTGTATAATAAGCTGCTGTATATTGCTGAGTATATTGCTGTTTGTGAATCTTATTTGTTTGTGAATTGTGACAGATAATGAATAACAACGATTCAATTAGTTGCAATGCTATCGAATCTGATTCTGCAACTGGTCTAGGAACAAATACTGCCCCCGTTATTGCATCGATAACAAGTAGTGAACCGTCATCAAGTATGAAACATAAGCATAGGGGTAGCAAAAGAAGTCGATCTCAGGTATGGTTTCATTATAAAAAGATTTATAATGCTGAGAAGAAGTTTGAGGAAAGCATATGCAATTACTGTCATGATGGGATCAAATATCATGTAACTAATAGTACATCAGCTATGTGGAAGCACTTGAAAAATTGTAGCAAATATCCTGATAATGTTGATAAGACACAGAAGCTTCTGTCATCGACTTTCCAACCAATGAAATCTGGTGATGTTTTTGCTGCTAATACACTTGGAACATGGAAATTTAATCAAGAATTGTGTAGACATATGCTTGCTAGGATGGTCATTGTGGATGAGAAACCTTTTTCACTTGTTGAGAAAGAAGGTTTTTAGGATTTTGTTTCAACACTACAACCTTTATACAAGCATGTATCACGGTTCACTGTGGCTAGAGATTGCATGAAACTGTATGCTAGTGGGAAGATTATTTTGAAGGGGCACTTAAATAAGATGAAATCAAGAATTGCGTTAACCACTGACATATGGACTTCCGTTCAAAATCAAAGTTACTTGTGTCTCACTACGCATTTTATTGATGATGACTGAAAGTTGCATAAACGCATCCTGAACTTTGTTGTGATGCCTAGTCATAAGGGTAAAGATATTGGGAATATGGTTGAGCAATGCATTCTTGGTTGGGGGATAAGAGATAATATATCCACACTTACAGTAGACAATGCATCATCTAATGATGTGGCTGTTGGATATTTGAAAAATAAGCTGAAAAATGTACTTATCTTAGGTGGTGAATTTTTTCATGTGAGATGTGCAGCTCATATATTGAACTTGATTGTGAAAGATGGATTAAGAGAAATCAATGAATCAATTGCTCACATTCGTAATGCGGTTAAGTATGTTAGAAGTTCTCCACTTAGAGCTAAGACATTTGAAGAATGCATCAAAAAGGAAGGAATCACATTTAAAGGATCTGTTTGTCTAGATGTCACTACTAGATGGAATTCTACATATCTTATGCTTGAAGCTGCACTTAAATTTAGACAAGCATTCTTAAGGCTTGAAGATGATGATGAAGTAGGTTTTGTGAAGGAACTTGATGGTAATGTTCCTAGTATTGAGGATTGGGAGAATGCCAGAATATTGACATTGTTCTT
This sequence comes from Chamaenerion angustifolium, assembly GCA_946814005.1. Taxonomy (NCBI): domain Eukaryota; kingdom Viridiplantae; phylum Streptophyta; class Magnoliopsida; order Myrtales; family Onagraceae; genus Chamaenerion; species Chamaenerion angustifolium. The sequence continues at coordinate 32,455,065 of OX328271.1, read as the reverse complement.
GAAGAACTTTTATGCAGCTACCAAGAGAATTTTAGGAAGTTTGTATGTAAGTTCTGATAATTATTTTGATGAAATTGTAAGCATACTTACAACTTTGAATAGTTGGGAAAATGATGCTAATTACAATCTCAAGTCAATGGCTGGGAAAATGAGGGAGAAGTTTGACAAGTATTACGAAAAAATAGAGAAAACAAATGTCATGGTTTTGATTGCTGCCATATTAGATCCTCGACATAAGTTGAAGTATGTTGAATATTGTTGCGGGTTGATCTGCAGTGATCCCTTGATAGTTGCAAACATGGTTGCTCAAGTTAAAAGTGCTTTAGACCGTCTATATGCTTTTTATGAGAAAAAAATGAACTCTTTAGAGATGCAAGATGATCTTTTGGATGATGTCGATACTTATGAACCATGTGATGGTAGTGATGGTGGTGGAGTCGGTGATGGTTGTGTCCCTCTTGTTGATAGTATGGATCCATCAAAGATAAGAGAATGGTTTAATAAGCAGTATGATATGGACGTTGATGTGACATCCCAAAATGATTTAGAGAGGTATATTGAAGAGAAATGTGAAAAGGATACTAAAAAATATTTTGATTTACTGTCTTGGTGGAAAGAAAAGAAAACAGTGTATAAGGTGCTTGCTATGATGACAAGAGACATTTTAGCAATTCTGATCACTACTGTAGCATCTGAATCAACCTTTAGCACATCAGGGCGTGTGCTTGATCAATTTCATAGTTCACTGAGTGTGAATCTTGTGGAAACTTTAATTTGTACTCAAGATTGGCTTAGAAGATCCCCATTGCCTATTACAATTGAGCAATACATGGAAGATGCTGAAAAATATGAACAAGGTATTCATTATTCAATATTCTATATTCATAACTTATTTACTTCATTTTGGTTATATATAACATAGTAATATAGTATTAACGATTGTCTATTAACATTTTGTTTTGTTCTTTTTCATAGATCTTAGTGGAATTATGGACGTGGAAAAATTGGTACATGAAGAAATACGTTTTGTGTTTGGAATTATGTGTTTTGTTACATTATTATGAGTCAATGTAGTGATTTGGACTGTAATTTGGAATTGTATATTTGGGAACTATTTGGTTTGTACTTTAATTTAGAATTGTATGTGTTTTAGAACTGAAATGGATTGTGTAATTGGTATTAAACCGGAATTGGAACTGAACCGGAACCACCTGGAACCGAACTGGACCCTGTACCGAACCAGTACCGATTCGGAACTGAACCAGTACCGATTCGGAACCGAACTGGAACCGAATCGGAACCGAACCGAGGATGCGAAGCAATCGGTTCCTAACAAGGTACCCGGAACCGTTTGTACAAACAGGTTCTAGGTAGGTTCTGGTTCCAAAATTAAACGGGTAGGTTCCGGTTCCAAAATTTAATACCCAGTTTTAAACTGGGTAGGTTCCGGGAACCCCTAAATTTACAGGGTAGACGGAACCGCTCACCCCTACTGAGCACCGGTAGGTGCATTGGAGCATGTTTGATAGCAGAAATCTCTCATGGCACACTTGGGTGGAGGGGGTGATTGTTAAAAGCCACCCAAGGAAAAGCAGCGCACGTGCAAAATGCAAGGTGCAAGAAGCCACCTACCTTTCTCCACCACCTTCTCCAAAAGTAGCAGCCCACTTTCAAGAAGGAGCAACCCACGTTTTGGATGCATATGAAGAGAACTCTTCCTATAAAAGGAGAGTTCTGATCTGCATATGAATGAGGGGAGGAGTGCAAGGAGAGATTGAGTGAATTTGTAGATTTTGGAAATCTTGTAACAAATTCTATCAAAGAAGCTCCAGTGGACGTAGGCAATTTTCCGAACCACTTTAAAATCGTTTTGTGTGATTTCCGGTGAGGTGAGTGAAGTATAACAGTTATGCTTGTCGCCTTGGTCGATTCCGAGTTCTTTGTAACACGGGTTGTTGCTTGTCTCATCTGGATTGATACCACCACCCTCTTCTTCTTCATCATCTCCTTCCTTCAGTACTTCATTTAAAACAACACACAAATACACAATCATGATGATGACAGTGATGAAAATTAATACAAGATCAGGACTTATGCAAAAAGTGATTTTTGATTTTTCATTTCCATGGATTGGAATTTTGTATCGTTTCTGATGAAGGAATGTCTTTCTAGCAATCCTCACATCACATTGAATCAATCTGATGACAAACTTCAATAAAGGCGAAGACGTAGCTATTTGCGCCGGAGACTACCGCAGTGCCCCTCCGCTTGTAGCGGGTACTAGAGTACTGGTCAAAGAATCGGGTCGCCGTCGGTTTGAAGGATGCAGGTTGTGGAAAAGAGCGTCAAGGGATGTATGTGGCAACTTGGAGAGAAGAGGGTGACACCGCCACCAGACATGGTGAGGAGTTTTTTCCCCCCAAACAATAGGGTTGGGCATGAATCGGTTCGGGACTGAACCGGTTTAGAACCGTACCTTTATCACATTTTAAAAAGGTACGGTTTACAGCTCCAATTTTTTGTTACTCTAGATTTTGACTAAATTACCGAACCGGTTCAGAACCGGTTCGACCGATATATATATATTTTTTTTAAAAAGTAAACCAGTAATACAAAATCCAGCAAATCCAACATGAATTAAGACAATCACGCAAATCCAACAGCATGTGAGATAGATGTAGCATTAATAATCCAGTCAGGAATTACAAATAGTTTGATGATTTCATACTAAACAATAACTCAACTCCAATCAAGAATCCAGAGACCCTCTACTCGACACACAATTACCTAAATCGCATAGATCACATCATTAATTGTATAGAAACTATTAGTTACAACATTAATTGTATAGAAACTACTAATTGTAACGAATTAGGGTTTCAATTGCGTACAAGTTACAGCTCTGAACCCAATCGTGAGCTCCAGACCCAATCATAAGGAATTAGGGTTTCGATTGCACCTTCAATTCCCTAACAGGGATTTCAGATCGAATCCCTGCATGTTGCTCCCCTGGCTCGCCTCTGCTGCTCGTCGCGCCACTGTTGTTGCTCGCCTCACCTGTTGCTGCTGCCGTTTTTCTCGCCTCGCCTCTGCTTCTACTGCTCGCCTTGCCCCCCTGCTGTTCGCCTGGGACGAAATGTGTCGAAGAGCGGAAGAGGAGTGAAAAACCAGTTGAAGAGGAGTGACGAAGGAAATGGAACCAGCTGACTGAAGAAGTGAAGAGTCTGGTTCGGTTTAGTGATTTAGGTTAGTAAGGTCTGGTTTAGTAATTAAATAGAATAATATATTAAAGCCGGTATAAGAAGTGGTTCAATTTACCATTAAGATGTGGTTCGGTTTCTGAACCGTTCTATCTTTTTTTGCAAAAACCTGTTTGGTTTGTAAAACGTTTCGACTGGACCGATTCAGAAATGGTATAGTTCGGTTTGACCGAACCGGTTTTTTATGCCCAACCCTACCCAACAACTAGAATTCATTTTATAAAAAGAAACTCAATCCAATTATAAAGAGCTATCTGAATTAACAAATTGAAATAAAGTGGGTGAGGGTCACAAGACCCAATCCGTGTTAGAATATTATGTAGACATTATGGGTGGGAAAACGGGTCATGGGTCGATCCATGAGTCGTTTCGGCCTTGGGTCGTGCCAGGGACCTCCTAACCCAAACACGACTCGTGTAATAATATGGGTCAATTTTTCAAACTCAAACCTGACCTGCGGGTTGGTGGGTCAACCCGCGGGTCAGAATGACCCGTCAAGAATGAAAGAGTTGGGTCAGACTGACCCGTTGGACCCCTATGACCCGTGGGTCAGTATGACCCGTTCGACCCGCACATACCAAAAAAACAGAATGAACTGAGCCATAATGCATACCAGAATGAACTGGGTCATAATGCATATACCACCAATTCTGTCAAATGCATACAATATTACAAACCATAATATTTCCAAACTGCATACAAACCAGAATGCATACAACATATATAAAATGCATTCTTCAACCAGAATGCATACAAACCAGAATGCATTTAAACAAGCATATTTCCAACATAACTAGTTAACTACAAACATATATAAAATGCATAGAAACCAGAATCACAAAAAGGCAACCAACAAATATCATCAAGGGACAACCCAGAATATTTCCAAGATCATTTTTGTATGATTTTTCATCCACTTCTTGCCAAAATCTACAATTGAAGTATTCGTGCAAAATACATTTTCATAAGAGATCAAGTAAAATATATTTTAAACATTGTCATGTAAAACATCTCACTTAAACTGTACTAACCTTGAATTCATTTGACCAATGGATCTTACCTCAAGCCCTTGCACTTGCTCCTCCTTCTTTTTCAGTGGTTAAGACCTTGCATTATATTCATGAACAAACCAACAATGATATTTTATACTAAAAGAACATGGCCAAACAACAATTTCAAATTAAAAGTTTATTAAATAACTAAAACATAACTCAATACATACAATACGATACATTGAAATAAATACTCACATTTCAAGAGAGGAAAAAATTAAAAGAATGAAATCATTAAAACGAACAATGCATTCAAACTAAAATGAATGGTAGAAAATGACTTAATTTCAACATACAGAGCATTGTGACTCTTCTACCTCCGCCTCGGGCTTTCTAACCAAATCAACATCCATTGACTGAATTGTTTCTTCATTCACCACTTCACATATAAAATGCAAATAAGTTAACCAATAAAAATATGCAATGAAATGAAATTGTCATAATAGAGGTCAAATAGGTTAACATACTTTTGCCATAAGATATCCCATCTCTACAAGACATGATTGTTTCAACAGTTTCTGGCTTAAGTGAACTTCGATATTCATACACGACTTTTGACATTGTTGATTGGTCGATCTTAGCGAGCCAAATTCCTGAATATATACATAAGACATCAAACATGTAATATTATCAAATGAATGTATAAATAATAGAAAGAGTTGTTGAAATTATAACTTACATTGAACACAACACCTCCCATTTTTTAGTATCGTAAAATTTGCCCTTCAAAAGTTGAAGAAGAACACATCATTTTGGATGAATCTTTAGAAATCGGTGGTCTTGCAGATGATTTATCCACATAAGACTCGTACACCTCATGCAACTTAGAGTGGATCATCGAAGCTTTCACATGTCCAACATACTCACCATACAACTTCTTGAATGCAAATTCAACAAACTGAAATTTGTATCGAGGATCCAACACCATCGCAATTGCGAGAATTTCACTAAAATTTAACCAATACTTGTCAAATTTCAGTTTCATCCTATCCACCATACTCTTCATGAAGTAACATTCACCAACGTAATCCTTGGAAAATGTCAAATTAATCACAAATACCAATGGAAAGTATAAATTGGCAGTTGGATCATTGTCCCCAAAAAAATGCAAGTCAGATCATAAAAAAAAAATAATAAATCCGTAATGGACTCAACTCTTCCCCATTCATCTGCAGTAGGACACTCTATGAAACTTCCAAATTCCATTTGACGAAGGGAATTTTTATAGTGTAAGACAAAGTTGAATTCCACCTAGTAGGGCAATCTTGCTTCTAACCTTGATGACCATCCATCTTAAAATCCTTTACATTTTTGTGAAAATCTACTTTTCTAATTTGAGAGTCTCGAATGTATTTAACAATTTCTCTGTTTTTTTTACAACCCCGTCAATTTCTTTTAACCCATCTTGCACTATCAAGTTTAAAATATGAGCACAACAACGCACGTGGAAAAATCCCCCATCTAAGATAAGTGAGTTATTTTGCAACAACTTATCTTTTAGCCTCTCTACACAAACATCATTTGAAGAAGTGTTGTCCAAAGTTAAAGATGAAAGTGTGAAGGAGATGAACAAGAAAAACATATGACTCCATTGTTTTGAGAATTTTGTTATTTTGTACATAGAGAACTACCTATATATAGTATATAGAGAACTAACTATATATATCGATACTATCTATAAAGATACTCATACTATCTATATAACTAACTAACTATATATATATAATTGTAAAGAATAAACTATAAAGGAATAACCTAATTAATATAGATAGACTAATGGATAAAGTCTAATAGAAGGATAATATAGACTAGACTACATAATATTCTAACAATCTGAAGGACACACCCCTAGTTTTGTATGTTTTGCTATCCAATCTACACATTGCCACCACATCAGTCTCCACCACAATCTTCGACCAGTTCTCCTCCACCGCCAGTTTGATCCCTTCTAGAATAGCCATTGCATCTACTTCCTCGACTGATTCACCTCTGACTGAGCCATGAAGTTCCCCTTGATCGCACCCGAGTTGTCCCTATCCCACCTTGGCCCGTCGAAGAGGACCATAGGGCATCACAATTTATTTTAATGGTATCACGTTCTAGTCTTCTCCACCTACTACAAGTTGTTGTTCGCTCCTGACGAGTTGGTGCCTCCCGTTGTTTCACAATTTCCTCTCGTGCCTTAAAAATCTCCCTTACAATGAATGTCGGATTTGGTGTTGTGTTTTCAAAAGTCAGCTTGCACCTCGCCTTCTAGATAAACAAGCAGGCGAACATGCAGAGCTCCCATCTTCTGTGTCGATCCTTACCCCGCGTAGTCGGCGGAAACACCCCATCAAATATTCATGCGTCAATGAGCCGGCGGTCTGCTCCAGCAACATCATACCCCAACTCTTCATTCCATATCTGTTGAGTCCACATACATCATGCCACCATGTGCTCATGGGTCTCAACCTCATCACACGTTGGCCATAGAGGAGAAGTCGGAATGCACCTACGTACCAGGTTTGAGCGGACCTACAATGCATTTGAGGCGAGCTTCCACATAAAGGACTTCACTTTCAACCATATATTTGTTTTCCAAATTGCAGTACACTTTGAAAGGTGTGGACTCGTGCCTCCCTCTTCCCGGCCTCGTTCTCACAACCGATGTTACGCCGACTTCACCGAGACTCCGCCAACTCTTGTGAAAGGCTATCTTAACGTGTCTTATCGGGGAATCTTCGGAATCAGCACATTGAGCACCTGTCCAATCTCATATGGTGATAGAACCTGATGAACGTTGTCTTCTCGCCATGTTCGTTGCTCGTTTTTTTATCCACATGGACACTCTTTCGTCCTTTCGGCTATCATCCCCGACTAAACTGGAGCTTAAACAAAATATCGGCCTTGTAGTTACCCATATGTCCTTAAAGGTTTAGATTGAGGTACCATCTATGATGGACCACACCCCATCCTCCCGTATGACGTCCCGACCTGTAAGGGGGCTCGACTAGCACCATGAAACCCTACTCCCCTTGTCTGCATGGAGTAAATCAAAAGAGGGAAAGTAAATTCCTTTAAGCACTTGAACCCACAGTGCATTTGACTCCTTCATGACTCGTGCTGCCATGTTAGACAATAGGGCTTTCTTGAACACTTGGATCTCCCTGAAGCCGTAAGCCCCTCCTTCTTAGACCTTGTCATTATTTCCCACTTCCTCCAATGAATTTTCCTATCCCCGTTCTACGCTCCCCACCAAAATTTTGCAATCATTGCATTAATCTCGGCGCACCACGTTGTCGGCAACTGAAACACGATCATAGCATAAGTCGACACTGATGTAGCAACTGCTTATATCAAAATTTCTTTGCCTACATTATTCAGAAGTCTGTTCCTCCACCCTTGAATTTTATCATGGATCCTCTCCTTAAGATAGTCTGGCGCATCCCTCCTCGACCTACCCCAAATCGTGGGTAGACCTAAGTAGTGACCCGTGTTTAAAACTCTTTGAACTCCAAACACTTTTGTTACTTCCCTTTTATGCTCGTTCTTTGCTGTCTGGGTGAAAAACATACTTGATTTCACAAAGTTGACTGTTTGTCCAGAAGCTGCACAAAATTCTCCAATATGTTCTTTAGGTTCCTTGCATTTTGTACTGACATTGGCAAAGAATAAATGATGGATTGTCGGACATCCTTATTTTGGTAGGATTCCTTCAATACATTCATGATCTACCCGTCACTCCATCATCCTAGATAAAACGTCAGCTATCAAAATGAAAAGATAATGGGATAAAGGATCACCCTGTCGTAGCCCTCTTGTTGGTCGGATCATCCTCGTGCGCTTTCCATTAACGTTCGCTCGATATGTAACTGTAGATATGCATTCTCTAATCCACTGAATCCATTTGGTGCAAAAAAACTCCTCCACACGGTCATACGTTTTTTGCATATCGATCTTGAGCGCACATCTGTTCTTCCTGATGATCCTCGACCTCTCTTTCTTGTTTTCAAAAGATGGATGATCTCATGGGCGATAATATTGTCTTGAATTCTCTTTCCTGTCACAAACACACTTTGAACATCGTTATCAGTTATGACAAATAGAACTTGAGTCTATTTGCCAGAACCTTTAGGATGATCTTATATCCCACATTATATAAACTAATGGGTCTAAAATCGGAAGTAGTGTAGGCGTTTGGATTTTGGGAACAAGCGTTATATCGGTTTGGTTTAAAATGGATAGCATGATACCTGTTGAGAGGGAGACATTGACAGAAGTGACAATGTATGGGTCGATTGCATCTCAGTTCCTTTGAAAGAAATATTCTGGGAAATCATCCGATCATTTGAAATACTGCACGATGCACTTCCTCTGCCGAAGCCAAACTTGTTAATTTCTGGTTCATAGGATCGGTCATTTGGATTGGGATGCAGCTCAAGCCCTCCTCCATATTTAACTCACTCCCCTGGCCTCCCCGCTCAGATTTGAATAGCTTCCTATAGAGTGCAGGGATCTCTTGCATGATCCCCTTTCTGCTTCTATCCATTCTGCTTCGGCATCCCCCAGTTTGATGATTTTAGTTATCTATTTGCCATTTCATCAATGCATAACCGCTATTTCCACGACCGAAAGGGCTAAATCAACTACCTTATTACCAGGCCGCCTTCTTTGAAAACTAAACTGGCCTAAGCATCTAAACAATGCCAGGCCCACAAATGAGAATAATAAATAAGATTTTCAGTTTTGTTTTATTAAAGTTTAAATTGTAAAATTTATTTTTTGTATGTTTGATTAAAGTTTAAGTTTGTTTCTTCCGTCAAATTTTTCATAATAAACTTTGAAAATTATAAAATAATAGAAAACTTTCAAAAATGTCAGAATTCAATAATTCTAAACTTTTTTAAATGTTATAATTGAGTCATGATTCAATCGGGACTCAATTGAGCCCCCCGATTGGGGCCGAACCAATCTCGTGGGTCATGAACCAAACCGAGTCGCCCACCTCGAGCCCCAATCGAATCAGAACTCAATTATAACATTTGAAAAACTTTAAAGTGGTTAAATTTCATTTATTTTTCCGTTAAATTTGGACGAAAATTGACGTGACAATACATGATTATGTTTTTTTAAAAAAACAAAATTAGAGGCAAAATTTAAGTTTTAATGAAATATTTTTATTAAAAATATGAAATAAATACATCAATAATAAATTTTTTATTTCATATTTTTAATAAAAATATTAAGTTAAAAAATTAGTTTTTCCCATCAATTTCCCATTTTTTTTAATTATCCTATTTTTCTGATAATTTTAAAAAAATAATATTATTTTTTAAATTATGGACCAATCATGTGTTAACACATCAATTTTTATCTAAATTTAAAAGAAAAATAATTGAAGGTACCAATTTGTTCAACTCTAAAAATATAAATAACAAATTTTGAAAAAAAAAATAAAGTTTAAGTAAATTTCTCTAAAGTTCAAGTAACTATTTAGTTATTACTCCTAAATTAATTAATTCGCCACTATATAACCATTAGAAGGAAACTATTTATCTATATTTATATATGCATCTATTAATTTAGCTACATTGCGTAGAATTGTGACAACTAATAGAATGAAATGGTTACGTGTCAAAATCCAAATATTTTATTGGTTCGCATCAAGGTACACACGTGACACTGTCACGTCTGTACCTAAAGTGACTTAAAACTCTTCCAAGCACTCACAATCAATCTAAAAAAATGTTACATTATTTTTAGTTGTTTTTTTTAACTATTAAAGCAAAATTTATTTATTTTATTTGTTTATTTCATTTATACTTTGTTTATTGTGTTTTTACAAAATGTGACTTCATAAGATTATAGTTAATTTATTAAAAATATAATAAGTTTACTAAAAATATAAAGGTTATACAATTTATAGACTATAACAATAATTCCTTACAAGTTTTTTTTTGTTGTTGCATATACTTATTTTCAAAAAGAAAATAAATTTATGTATAATTTCTTAATATACTGTTTTTAAAATTAATAATATATCTATATCTATATATTAATTTGGCTAGATTGCGTACAGTTGTGACAAGTAATAAAATGAAGTGGTTACGTGTCAAAATCCAAATATTTTATTGGTCCACATCAATGTACATTTATTCACAGTGATACACTGTCACGTGTGTACCTAAAGTGATTTAAACTATTCTAAGCGCTCACAATCAATCTAAAAAATTGTTACATTATTTTTAGGCTTCTTTTAATCATTAATGCAAAATTTGTTTTATTTATTTGTTACTCATTTTATTTGTTTATTTCATTTATACTTTTTTATTGTGTTTTTACAAAATGTTTATTCATAAGATTATATTTAATTTATTAAAAATAAAAATATAATAGGTTATTTAATTCATAGACTATAACAATAATCCCTTATAAGTTTTTTTTGGCATATACTTATTTTCAAAAAGAAAATAAATTTATGTATAATTTTATAATATACAATTTTTTAAATTAATACTAAATTAATTTTATTAATTTACATTCCAAAACGTTCATGAATTTAGTACTATAAAATGATTTTTATTATGTTACTTAAAAATTTATTAGTGTATTAATTATTTTGATTTGATATATATAATCATGGAGAAATTAAATCTAATTAAAATATAATAATTTATATCTAAACAATGCACTTTAAATTAATAAAATAATCAATAACTTTATATTTATTTTTATTTATTGAAATAAATAATTAAGTTAATGTTTAATTTTGAATATCATTATAAAAATAATTTATTTAATTATTCATATACTAAAGAAATCTCGGTTCAATTTTCTAATTTATGCAAAGTTTGTTTGTTGTAAACCATATTTAATTTTCTTGTATTCTTTAAGTTTTATACAAGTAGTCAAATCAAATGCATGAGATGAAATAAATACAAATAGGAAACATTGTCATTTTTTAAAAATAGAGTGCAACTGTGCGTTACTGTTTGCATCACATTTTAATTTAATAGAGCGTTTCTTTTCAAGTATTTTTATAAATATATTTTACAAATTGTTATTTTTATTTATGAAAAAATTATTAGTGGATGATTACAAAATATATGGAGTTGAGAGCGTTCCGTCTTTTTTTTTTTGTTTTTTATATATATTTCAACATCCACTTGTTGAGGATGAAGTTTCTTCCTCCTTCAACTCTGCCGTCTCCATCAGTCCGTTTTATTGGACCCGAGACTCAAAATTGTTTTCATTGTGAAATCATTGATTATATCAGGATAACGCGTCATTATTGAAAAGTAAATTTGTATATCTTAATTTAATTCACAGATGACCTATACATATAGTATGCCATTTAAAAAAAGTATAATTAATCTACAATGGTCATATATAATTCAAAATCATAATCAATGCAGTATAATTATTTTATAAATTCATGTACCACTCTTAAACATATAGAAAATAAAGTTCGGGTTTTAGTTGTTATTTTTCATTCCATGATAAAGTTAGTTGTAGTTTGAAAGCAAGTAAAACATCATCCTTCAAATGAATCAGCAATGACGTATTTATAAGAGCACTTAACTTGAGTACAAAATTAGTTCATTTCGTTTAATTTATTACGAGGTTGACACAATAAATTATGGTAAGTTTCTATCATGATACATACATTTATAGTCGTATTAGTACGATTTGTACTCATTTCGCATCTTTAATGTGTCCTATCTTTTTGTCTCCAGATCGGAGGAGCCTATACAGGTGTCACTTTCGTTATATTTGTGGTGTCACCACATTTCGTTATGGACAGGGTGATGCATGTGCTGATGGACATACGAAACCTGTGTTGATAGACAAGGTGAAACCAATGGATATGTGAATCCTATGTTGATGGATATGCTAAACATGCGCCTCCAATTGTCGAGTTACGGATACAAATAATCAATACTTGGTCTTCATATGATAACGTCCTTTTAGGCGGCGACGACATTTGGTGATGATGACAATCTTTTACGTGACGATGATCTTTTAGGTGGCGATGATCTTTTAGATGACGATGACCTTTTAGAGGTTGACCTCTTTTATCACCTTTTTACTAATTAACCATGTGTTCCCGAGTATCAGACAAATTACGAGTCTAGAAGTTGACAACTGGTATTCGAATTGCTAACACATGATATCCAATCAATTGTATTTAATAGTTTTCTTGAAACAGAGGTAAATGAAATTCGTATGAAACTGCATATGCATAAATGTATGTATTCTCCTCTCCTATGTAACAAAGGTCTTTATGCAAACTTTAGAAGTTTCACCTCAGATAAAGAAATTGCAAGCTATGGTAGACTGGACTAAAGTATACAAAATTGTCTTTGCAATTTCGTATAAAAATAGTAAATGTTAAAACCCTTTTAAGATGATGCTTTTACATTGATTAAAACTCACTTCATATTAAAATGTAAGGGTCGGTATGAATCTATTCACCCATGAATCACTTCAAAAATTGTATCTTACCACCTAAAATGTGATAAGATACAGGTTGACTCATTCGACCAAATCATTTCATTTTTTTACGATTTACTATATCATTTGTGAATCGTTCTACCATACATTTTCTTTAAATTAAAAAATAATAATAAAATTATCTAAAATTATAATACATAATACATAAAAAGATCAGCAAAAATATTTAAAAATAAAATATATTAAAATAATAAGAGTACTTAGGAATAAAATGATTCAATTAAAATTAAAAAAAAATAGAATAATGATTCATAAAACGATACAATATATCACTTATGAACCAATTAGTTTTTATGATTTGGTTGAATCACTCTATATTTTACCCAAAATATCATGTCACTTCCGAACCGATTCAAAAGAGGTACGATTCATATATGATATGATTCAATTTACTCAATTGTTTTTTTCAATCCTGCTAAAATAACAATTCAGTTTACCAATTGACCTTCTAGTAAGTTTTACTATCAATTTACCATTTTTTTTCCGCAATCAGCAGCAAACCTTATATAAAAAATACATCAATAATTAGAGAATTAGAAAATTGTTCATTTTCTTTATAAGGTTTACCAATAATCAATAAAACTCTTACTGAGATTTTTAACAAGGGTTAATAACCAACCAGCTACCCGAACTTTGGATGTTTTGCAACGAGCTACCCGAACTTTGAATTTTCAAAACGAGCTACCCGAATATTGGACGGAGGAGCAACGAGCTACCTCCGTTAAATTTTCCGTTAAATATGGACGAAAAATGACGTGGCAACACATGATTGGTCCATAATTATAAAAACTATATTATTTTTTTACAGTACTAAAAAAATCTTAAAAAATATTTAAAAAACTTGAAAATTAATAGAAAAAACAAGAGTTTTAAATATATTTTTTTATTAAAATTATGAAATAAAAATAAATGATTAGTTTTTTTAAAATTTTGTTTCATATTTTTCATTACAAAAATTATATTACAAACTCTTATTTTTTCTATTAATTTTCAAGTTTTTTAAAGAATTTTTCTAATTTTTTTAGTATTTTAAAAAAACAATATAGTTTTTAAAATTATTGACCAATCATGTGTTGCCACGTCATTTTCCGTCCATATTTAACGGAAAATTTAACGGAGGTAGCTCGTTGCTCCTCCGACCAAAGTTCGGGTAGCTCGTTTTGAAAATTTAAAGTTCGGGTAGCTCGTTGCAAAACACCCAAAGTTCGGGTAGCTGGTTGGTTATTAACCCTTTTAACAAAGATAATTCAAAAAGTATGTAAATTTTTTTAAAAAAATTCGTGTTCTTGACGCACGCTTATTGCCCTACTTTTAAAAAATAAAAATTGTTATATATTTTTTAATATATTTTAAAAAAAAATAAAAAAAGTCGAAGATTTTTTTTTTTTTTTGGCCATAGAAGAAGAAATCATTGCGGAATACATAATTTTGACTCGTAGTCGTAGAGTATGAATTGACTATCTTAACCTCGTAGACTTGGAGAATTTCAAGTTTTCAACTTTTGGACCAAAACAAATAAACCAAAGAATCTTTTCCGATTGGATTTTTGTATGCATTTTTTATAATTTTAATTAATGAATTAATTATGACCGTATAAAACCAGCTTGCCCAGAATTGCAGTGAGACTTTTGGTCAAACATTTCATCCAAATCATGTCCAAACAGCGATTCCTCTTTATCTTCTTCCTTCTAAGCTTCCATGGCGCCTATGCCAATTCCACCTTCTCCTCCATCTGCAACGATACCCTCTGCAACGGCATTAAGATCAGTTACCCCTTCTGGACAGTGCAAGAGCCCCGAAGCGGCAACGCCAGTTCTAACGTATTCTGCGGATACGAGGGATTCGGCCTCCGTTGCTCCTCCGACAACAAAACTTCACCGATCCTTACCCTCCACGGCGACACGTACTACGTGAAGGATATCAACTACGACAAGAAGTCAATTACTCTTGTCGGTGTTGATGTCTCCAACCAACTGTGCCCCAGAGTGCGGCGCAACGTCACCATCGATACGCTTCTTCCACTGCAGTTCCAATCGGATGATTCAATGAACCTCACTTTCTATTTCAATTGCGACCCGGAAGGATTCCCTTCGCTTCAGGCGAATTTGATTTCGTGTTTGAATACTTATGGAAGCTTGAATGGTTCTTATGTTTCGATGATGGAGACAGAGGGGGAAGGTTTTGATTGGACGAAATGGTGTGAAGAGAAGGTAGTTGCGACGGTTAAGGAGACAGACTCGCTGAAGGATAATTTGGTTGGAGGGTATGCGGCGGCGATAATGGAAGGTTTCGTTCTGGACTGGGGTGTGGCGGAGGACTGCCACAGCTGTGAGTCGTCGGGAGGGAGATGTGGGTTCAATAATAGGAGGAAGCTGTTCGTATGCTTCTGCGAGAACTCGGCGATGCACATCGATAACACGTACTGCAAAGGTACAACTTTATCTATCCTTCATTTGTTTTTTGTCCATATTAATTGATTTATTTATATATCCTTTTGCTAAATCTATAAGTATTTACATTTTACTGATCTTTATTATACAAATTTTGACATTTATTCTGCACTTCATCTTCCTCAAATCTCAACTACTATTCTGGATATTGCTGCTTTGACTTTCTACTTTTTGATAAGTTGTGTCTGGCTGGTCTGTCACTGTCTGAAATGCATCTTCGGTAACATGTTCTGCAACTGGAATGAATATTTTTACCCAAAAAGAAAAAGAAATAAAAGGGAATGAATATATGAGAGAGTGGCACATTTGTCAATTTTTTAAAACATTAGTCTTTACCCTAATTGGAAAGTTTAGTATGAAAAGTAAAAAAGTACTTTACCCTAATTTTAGTAACTTTATAAATTAATATTTAAACTTTATTTTTAAAAAAAATTTAAACTTTGATATTTTGAATAAATGGTTAAATACCAAGGAACTACATGAACTTTGAACGGTTTGCAACGGGATACCCGAACTTTAAAAAATCAAAACTGGTTATCTCAAAAAGTATACTCATTTGCAATATTGGAATTTTTTCAAAAAGTAAACATTTTTAAAAAAATATTTAGAAAAGTATATATACGAAAAAAAATATTTAGCAAACTATGCATAAGCGGTACTACAAGTAGCGTTTATTTTTATAAAAAAGGCTAATCAGGGTAGCGTTTTACCAAAAATGCTACCCCTTAGTGACGTTAATTTTTTTTAATGACTTGATGTCTAATTAAAAATAAAATTAAGTATCTATTGAAAAAAAATTAAAAAATTGTAATACGTAGATATTTTAATTGCGATTCAAATGATGCAAAAATTATTAAATTTGGACTTACAGATTGACTGTACGCTATGCCGTAAGTTGAGATATGAAATTTTGACTAAAAAAAATATAACTCAGACCCTATAAGTCCAAACTCACCACGGTTAACAACATTTTCGTCATAATTTAATTATCTATCCAGAGTAATTTTTTGAATTAGAAATACAGTGATTTTTTAACTTAACATAGTTTGTTTTATAATTTGACTGAAATGATTAAATGAATTAGGTGAGAAATTTAATTATATACTTACTCAAAAAAAATTACAGTGCGTAGATAATTTAATTACGAATTAAATTACGCTAACTATGCGTTAAATTTTGACTTTTAGACTGACCATATAATACGATACGTAAAAACCTCTACATACGATACGTAAAAATCTAAATAGTGATTTAAACATTGATTTAGCTTTTCATTTTGGTACAAACGATGTTAGGTTAAAAATTTAAATATATTTATAATCAAAAGATCCAAAATAATTATCCTAGGTAGGTAATTGAATTACGATATAAATGACGTTAACCGTGGTGAGTTTGGACTTACAGAGTCTGAGTTATATTTTTTTAAGTCAAATTTTCATATCTCAACTTACGGCAGAACGTACACTCAATCTGTAAGTCCAAATTTAATATTTTTTGCATCATTTGAATCACAATTAAAAGATCTACGTACTAAAAGTTTTTGAATTCTTTTTCAATAAATACATAATTTTATTTTTAATTAAATATCGAGTCGTGAAAAAGGAAGAAAAACAAAAAAAATTAATGCCACTAAGGGGTAGCGTTTTTGGTAAAACACTATTCGAGTAGCGTTTTTGGTAAAATGCTATCCGAGTAGCGTTTTTAGTAAAACGCTATCCGAGTAGCGTTTTTGGTAAAACGCTATCCGAGTAGTGTTTTTTGTAAAAAAAAAATTTAAACGCTACTTGTATTAACACTTATGCATAGATTGCTAATTTTTTTTTCCCGATATACACTCTAAATATTTTTTTTAACATACCTACTATTTGAAAAAAAAATCGCAATATTGACAATGGTTATGCAAAGCCTGTAAAGTCTTACACCCGCCCAAAACGTCATTAGGGCAAAGTGAGAGCCAGACAAGTCCCAACTACCACGAAAGATTCTTGTTATGGAGTCCCACTACGTTGTCCTTAGTCGTGTTTCATTTCACATCTCTTTCTTTTTGTTTGTGTAAAGTCTTGATGATGAGTTACTCAGTCAACATTTAAGGTTAGGTTAGGCTTCCGTTTCATTAGTTTCCCTCCATCTTTGCTACCTCCAAACTCATCCCAATTTCTTCCTCAATGGATCCTCTCCCATGTCCAACCCTTCATTTCCCCTTCCTCTTCTTTGTACTAATCTCCAGCCCAATGTTTCTATTCCCAATATCCGTGTGGAGCTTCGATGAACAATACTTAGAATGCACTAGTTTTAGCTGTGGGCAATTCGAGAACATAAGTTACCCTTTCTGGGAAAGCGGCAGAGCAAGTTACTGCGGGCTGTCAGGATACGATCTCGAATGTGAAGACAACAACCTTACCATGATGTTGGGTGACAAGAAGTATCGTATACTCGATATGATCATGGAAAATCATCGCATCACCGTCGCCAGAGTCGATTTATTGGAAAACATCTGCCCCCAACAAAGTGGTAACTTCTCTTTGGGTGATCATTTCAGCTTCACTGCCAATAACCTATATGCAAATTTATTGTTCAACTGTGAGTCATCGCCGACAGAGTCTCAATACAATTGCTCCACGGACGAGCCTCCTCGACATAGTTACGTGCTCTCCATTTTTCAGAATTCTGGATCAGATTCTAGTTATGGGTCTGAGGGTTGTCAATTGAGTATGGTTATCCCGATGCTTAAATCATCTGCCGAAGATGTTTTGAGTAATAACTCAAGTGCTGATGAGGCTCTGAAGAAAGGGTTTGAGATTAGTTGGAACGTAGACATGAGGCCATGCACAGATTGTATAAAGTACGATGGAAGATGCGGTTACAACGTGAGTTTGGATGCGTTCAGTTGCTTTTGCTTGGATGGAGTTCATCAAACAACCTGCTCACCATTAATAGTTAACAGTGGTAAGTTTCTTTCACTCAATCTTTAGGGTGTTCAACATAATTATATGATTCTTGAGGGATTAGTTTTGCACTAACTGACATAATAGAAGGTGGGGGATCTTCTCTATCTTGAGGAGGCTTGACCGAGTCGGCTAATCCCAACCTAACAATGATGCTAGACAGCTACGTTATTATTTATTATTATTATTATAATTTAAAGTGAGTTGATTTTCCAATTGTTTAAGGATTTATGGTGTTGAATATGTCTTGCAACATTTTACAACTCACTGCTTTCACTTTCGTGCACGCAGTAGAAATTAACTTATCTTTTGGACACTTCCTCTTATTGGCTAGAATAATGCTTGATTAGTGAAAAGACTCGGGACTCTTTCAAAGTCCTGAGCCACCTTCATACGTTATAATTTCCGTAAGAAACCCCATCAGCAGATTACTTAACCATCATTTTCAACCTCCAGTTGAAGAAATTTCCGACCCATCTATTATTAATTGTCCTTGATCAAATCAACGGTCAAGCAAGGCTTAACCCAACATGCTTTATTCAGCAGCTCTTCTGCGTATAAAGTTTGGTTCTTTCCATCATATTCCTGAAGAAACCATGAGTCTCAAAACATCCCCTCCACATTGCAGAGCTGCCTTCTTCTCCTTGCTCTTCTTTTTCTTCCACTTCCACTTTTTTGCCACATACTGTAGTGGCTCCGATAATCCTCAGTATGGCAACTGCAGCAGGAGCTTTCTGTGTGGAGGTACTGTAAATGTTACGTACCCTTTCTGGGGAGAAGGTCGACCGAGCTACTGTGGTGTTGAGGGGTTCGAGCTGGGTTGCAATAATAATGTCTCGGCTTTCCTGGATTTTGAGGGACAAAGATACTCGGTTCTGCATATTGATGAAGAAGACCTTAAGATGACTATTTACAGGACGGATCTCTCGTACAATGTTTGCAGCCACTCATTTCAAAACACAACCATACTTTCTCATACTAACCACTTCTATCAGACCTCCCTTGTCAAGAACTTGAACATATTCTACGGTTGCTTGGATCCCACGTCAATGCCAATGGGAAATAAATTCTTCTGCCCATATGATGGGGACGATGGTAGAAATGCATGTTTCTTTGTAGAAGATGCCTTCCTCCCTGAAAAACAGGACGAAATCACACGCTGCAATTTTAGTATCAAAGTACCCGTTCTTAGGAGTGCGATTGATGATATTGAAGAAGAAAAGCTTGATCTCCAAGGCGCTTTGAATAAAGGGTTCGAGATGAAGTATAACGTAAATGGATCGTGTATTGGATGTGAATTATCGGGTGGGATGTGCGGAACAAAGCCCTCTTTACCTGATTTTGTGTGCTATTGCCGTGACAAGCCTCATCAGCTTCATTGCCCTACTGGTTGGTACCAACCATTTTTTGCCCATTTGATCTCTTATGCTACTTTACATCAATATTAAGCTCGATTTCCTATATTATAGATGTCAACTTTCACTCATTTAATCCATTTTATGGTTCCTAGCCATACTTATTTTCATAATTTCATGTTACATATGACATCGGAAAGGTAGTTTTTTTTTTTTGTGTGTTCATTCATTCATAGCCTTACTTTTCTTGATTTTAGGTTCATCTTGAACCGCAGGGAAAGTCATCTTTAATTAATTGATTGATTTTTCTATGCCCCACGTCTATCTACTTAGTTTGAACCCTTCAAATCAGGAATAGTCTGCCTCTAGGTTCTAGATGATCTAATTCCTGGTGCAGTTACTTGTTTACACCTCAGTTGACTAAGCCAACGTCTATGAATACATGAATGGAATTGCATGAATGTTTCTTCTTTACGGATAAAACGTCGAGTCAGTAAATTAATTGATATGAATCTTTTCTTTTTCTGGTTGTTGCTGGTTTCAGGAGGAATGGACTTGAAGAAGAAGTTCTTAATAGGTAATGAAACTTAGCGTTAGCCATGCTCTTACATTCACTTGTTTCCTTTACTATATATATAGAAAACGATGATCATTTTTTTTATCAATCTTAAATTCAGCTGGGACATCGGTTGCAGCAACAGCGATTGTCGGGATTTTGGTGGTAATGTTTGTATTCCTAAAGTATCGTAAAAGAAGACAACCCAAACATCCCTACATTGTCACAAGAAACATCTCTTCTAGTTACTCCTCCTCAAGGACAGGTCTGGCGACGAGTGAAGCTTCTTACTATGGTCTCCCTCTCTTTGAGTATGATGAGCTGAGAGAAGCTACCAACAACTTCGACCCAGGAAAGGAACTCGGCGATGGAGGTTTCGGCACTGTATTTTATGGTAACTAACCCTTGAACTATTCTGCAGGGCTACTTCTTCTTCTTCTTCTTTACTATAGTTTTGATGGATATATTCATGTTTAGGGAAACTTCGAGATGGACGTGCTGTTGCAGTGAAACGATTATATGAAAACAACTACAAGAGAACCGCTCAGTTCATGAATGAAGTCGAAATTTTGGCTAGGTTGCACCACCCAAACCTAGTCCATCTATATGGTTGCACTTCCCGACAGAGCCACAGGCTCCTCCTTGTCTATGAATATGTTCCGAATGGAACCGTGGCTGATCATCTTCACGG
This sequence comes from Chamaenerion angustifolium, assembly GCA_946814005.1. Lineage (NCBI taxonomy): Eukaryota > Viridiplantae > Streptophyta > Magnoliopsida > Myrtales > Onagraceae > Chamaenerion > Chamaenerion angustifolium. The sequence goes on along the minus strand of OX328271.1, from coordinate 32,434,260 downwards.
AGACCTAGCCAAAGCTGGGTCCCTTCCATGGCTTGTTCGCATGAATATTGCAGTAGAAACTGCAAGCGCTTTGGTCTACCTCCATGCCTCCGATATTGTCCACCGTGATGTTAAGACCAATAACATTCTCCTTGATGAGAACTTCAAAGTCAAAGTTGCTGATTTCGGTCTCTCACGTCTTTTCCCCTTGAATGTGACCCACGTTTCCACTGCTCCTCAGGGCACACCAGGATATGTTGACCCTGAATACCACCAATGCTATCAACTGACAGATAAAAGCGACGTATACAGCTTTGGAGTTGTTTTAATGGAGTTAATATCGTCCTTGCCAGCTGTGGACATAATGAGGCATCGCCATGAAATCAATTTATCCACCATGGCCATGAATAAGATCCAGAGTGACGCACTGCACGAGCTTGTGGATGCTCATCTAGGGTTTGACTCGGATTCAAACATAAGGAGAATGATAGAAGCTGTTGCGGAATTAGGGTTCCGGTGCTTGCAACATGGGAAAGACATGAGACCTTCCATGGCTGAGGTGCTAAATGCTTTGGAGGATATACTAAAACAAGATAGTAAGACAGATAAGGTACAAGAAGACGATACTCCTTCGGACGATGTTAGCTTGTTGAAAGTCGATCCATTGATGCTTTCTCCGGACTCAGTCATGGTGAAGTGGTCTAGCATGAATCCAACGCCTAATACAAGTACTTAATTAGTTTTATTACTCCTTGGTTGCAAATTTCCAAGAACACTAGATAATGTGTATAGCGCGTAGCACGTACGTTTTTTCTTCAAAAACAAACTATATATTACAGTTTCCAATCTGCTCTGGCTAGAGGTTTCCCAACAAATCCTTCCTCGTCATGGTGATAATCTGCTTATCTCAAGGTCAAAAACCCTAATCTACACCCTTCTAGTTGAAATTGAATACGTTGATCTAATGGTACGATCGTGTTAGGTGTTGGGTATTGGAGTCTGATTAATATGTAATGTTAGATTATGTATTAATGTACGCGTCTCGTGGTTCAACCAGTAGACTGTACTGTATTTCTCATTGTATACGTATTTTGTAACAGTGTAATTTTTCATCAATAATAGAGTCAAATCGCGTGGAGGTTACCTAATTGGGTGTTACCACGAGAATCAGCGCTCTCACTCTCTCTCTACCTCTCCCCCATCTCTCTAGAATACTTGTTCTTCTCCTTCATCAATTGGTGTGAATCGATCCTAACAACTGGTATGAGAGCTAAGGAGATTCAAAACGATCATTGAAGATGGAGAGTTCGAAGTTTGGAATCGAGAAGTTTGATGGATCCGATTTCGGTTTCTGAAATATGCAAATCGAAGATTGTCTCTACCAGAAAGATCTTCACGAACCCTTGATCGGGGTGAAGCCGGATTCCATGTCAGATGAGCAGTGGAAGCTGAAAGATCGCCAAGCCCTAGGGATGATCCGGTTGACCTTGTCGAAGAACGTGGTGTTCAACATCGTCAAGGAGAAGACTACGGGCGATCTGTTGAAGACGCTGTCAAATATGTACGAAAAGCCATCGACTATAAACAAGGTATATTTGATGCGTAGATTGTTCAATTTACAGATGTCTGAAAGTGGATTTGTTACTGATCATATCAACGAGTTTAATATGATTGTGAGTCAATTGAGCTATGTGGAAATTAATTTCGAAGATGAAATTAAAGCCTTGATTTTGATGCCATCTCTGCTTGAGTCTTGGGATACTGTTGTTGCTACAATTACTAGTTCCCTTGGTTCTGAGAAACTGAAATTCGATGAAATCCGAGATGTTGTTATAAGCGAAAGTATTCTCAAACGAGAAGTGGGAGATTTATCGCGTAGTGCTCTCAGTGTGGACAGAAGGGGGAGAAGCAATTCGAAGTGCCAAAATCAACATGGTCGATCAAATTCAAAGAATCGAGGAAAATTTCCGAACAAACCAACGTGATTTGTTGGAATTGTGGAGAAAAATGCCACTATCGGACAACCTGTAAGAAACCCAAGAAGAAGCAAAATCAGAAGTCAGGAGATGATACTGATTCTGTAAATTCAGCAGAAGACATTGGGGATGCTCTAATCCTTAGTGTGCACAGCCTAGTTGAATCCTGGATTTTGGATTCTGGTGCATCCTTTCATTCGTCTCCAAGCAAGGAATTGTTTCAAAATTTCAAGTTTGGAAATTTTGGAAAGGTATATATGACTGACAACAAAACTTTGGAGATTGAAGGAATGTGTGATGTTTGCATAAAAACCTCATCGGAAAACCAATAGACATTGAAAGATGTCAGATATATTCCTGGACTCAAGAAGAATCTGATCTCTGTTGGTCAGCTGGATAGTACAGGTTATGCAGCAGAGTTTGGTAAAAGTTCGTGGAAGATTGTAAAGGGTGCTATGATTGTAGCTCGTGGCACAAAATCTGGAATCTTATACACCACTGCAGGGTGTATAAACATGGCTCCTGTCGCTGAGGGTGTTTCTGGTTCATGTCTGTGACATAACAGACTTGGACACATGAATGTTAAGAGAATGAAGATGCTGGTTGCAAAGGGAGTTTTAGAGGGGATGAAGTATGTTGATATGGGTCTTTGTGAAAGTTCTGTTATGGGCAAACAGAAACGAGTCAGCTTCACAAAGACTCCTAGAGAGTCAAAGAAAGTGCAGTTGGAAATGGTTCATACAGATGTATGAGGACCATCACCAGTTTCATCAATTGGAGGATCTAGGTTCTATGTCACCTTCATTGATGATTTCATCAGGAAGATTTGAGTTTACTTCTTGAAGCACAAAGAAGACAAACACTTCGCTGCACCCAAGTCTTTATTGCTTGATTAGTGAAAAGACTCGGGACTCTTTCAGAGTCCCGAGCCACCTTCGTAAGTTATATAGGAAAATGTAGATTATAGGGAATGTGTGGGCAATTTTTTTTTTGTCTATATAACGTATGTTTCAATTCTCTTTCAAAATTGTCCCGTTTTTATTGTTATTTTTTTAGAATAAAAAACTAATATAATCTAAACGGTAAATTTATAAATTGTAATTTTTAGAAAGTAATGAGTGATATCTATAGGAAGTTTTCTAAAAATAAGTGAAACTTAATTATAACTATTTCTATTTTACGTTTAAATTATATTATTTTACTTTATTATAAGAAACCCCCATAAATTTTGATGTAATTCTTTACGAAATTTCCGTAAGAAACCCCATCAGCAGATTACTTAACCATCATTTTCAACCTCCAGTTGAAGAAATTTCCGACCCATCTATTATTAATTGTCCTTGATCAAATCAACGGTCAAGCAAGGCTTAACCCAATACTTCTAACAATCCATGCTTTATTCAGCAGCTCTTCTGCGTATAAAGTTTGGTTCTTTCCATCATATTCCTGAAGAAACCATGAGTCTCAAAACATCCCCTCCACATTGCAGAGCTGCCTTCTTCTCCTTGCTCTTCTTTTTCTTCCACTTCCACTTTTTTGCCACATACTGCAGTGGCTCCGATAATCCTCAGTATGGCAACTGCAACAGTCGCTTTGTGTGTGGAGGTACTGTAAATGTTACCTACCCTTTCTGGGGAGAAGGTCGACCGAGCTACTGTGGTGTTGAGGGGTTCGAGCTGGGTTGCAATAATAATGTCTCGGCTTTCCTGGATTTTGAGGGACAAAGATACTCGGTTCTGCATATTGATGAAGAAGACAGTAAGATGACTATTTACAGGACGGATCTCTCGTACAATGTTTGCAGCCACTCATTTCAAAACACAACCATACTTTCTCATACTAACCACTTCTATCAGACCTCCCTTGTCAAGAACTTGAACATATTCTACGGTTGCTTGGATCCCGCGTCAATCCCAATAAGAAATAAATTCTTCTGCCCGAATGATGGGGACGATGGTAGAAATGCATGTTTCTTTGTAGAAGATGCCTTCCTCCGTGATGTTAATCCTGAAGAAATCACACGCTGCAATTTTAGTATCAAAGTACCCGTTCTTAGGAGTGCGATTGATGATATTGAACAAGACAAGCTTGATCTCCAAGGCGCTTTGAATAAAGGGTTCGAGATGAAGTATAACGTAAGTGGATCGTGTATTGGATGTGAATTATCGGGTGGGATGTGTGGAACTAAGCCCTCTTTACCTGATTTTGTGTGCTATTGCCGTGACAAGCCTCATCAGCTTCATTGCCCTACTGGTTGGTACCAACCATTTTTTGCCCATTTGATCTCTTATGTTACTTTACATCAATATTAAGCTCGATTTCCTATATTATAGATGTCTACTTTCACTCATTTAATCCATTTTATGGTTCCTAGCCATACTTTTTCATAATTTCATGTTACATATGACATCGGAAAGGTAATTTTTGTTTTTTTTGTGTTCATTCATTCATAGCCTTACTTTTCTTGATTTTAGGTTCATCTTGAACCGCAGGGAAAGTCATCTTTAATTAATTGATTGATTTTTCTATGCCCCACGTCTATCTACTTAGTTTGAACCCTTCAAATCAGGAATAGTCTGCCTCTAGGTTCTAGATGATCTAATTCCTGGTGCAGTTACGTGTTTACACCTCAGTTGACCAAGCCAACGTCTATGAATACATGAATGGAATTGCATGAATGTTTCTTCTTTACGGATAAAACGTCGAGTCAGTAAATTAATTAATATGAATCTTTTCTTTGAGGAATGAACTTGAAGAAGGTAATGAAACTTAGCGTTAGCCATGCTCTTACATTCACTTGTTTCCTTTACTATATACATAGAAAACGATGATCAAATTTTTTTTTTTTTCGATCTTAAAATTTAATTATATACGTAATAACAAAAAAGTAAAAAATTACAGTATATAGATAATTAAATTACGACATCATACCCTAACAAATTTGACTTCCACTTAGAGGGTTTGAGTTGATTTTTTTTTTAAATCAAACATTTAGATTTCAACTTATAACATTCGTACTTACATTTTAAAAACTCATTCTTTTTCTCTCTATATATATTTTGCAGGACCCAATTCTAGGTTGTCTTTAATTCTGCCAGGTACATAACTACTAATCAAATAGCTAACTACTTTGATTAATGCATAATCTAACAGGCGTTAATTGAACACTGCAGCTCTGTTAACTCCACTAGTGCTTGCTGTTATAATTTCAATTTTGTTAGTAATACGACGCGGCAATCTCCGACGCTATTCACCAACTACATCACAGATTGGTGAGAAGAGTTTCGATGTAGAGAACTTCATCAATGGAATAACCCCAAGCAAGTATACGTACTCTAAACTGAAGAGAATGACCAACTCGTTCTCCATAAAACTTGGACAAGGAGGATATGGGAGTGTTTATAAGGGGAGTCTCAAGGACGGCCGCCCAGTTGCAGTGAAGATTCTTAGTGATTCCAAAGGGAGTAGTGGAGAAGATTTCTTTAATGAAGTTGCAAGCATCAGTAGGACAGCACATGTCAATGTGGTAGCTCTTCTTGGCTTCTGCTACGAGAGGAAAAGGAGAGCTTTGGTTTATGAATTCATGCCAAATGGGTCTCTAGACAAGTTCATTACCACGAAAGGAGTCTCGAATAGATGCAGTCCCTTGGAGTGTAAGGTTCTATATCAAATCACACTGGGAATTGCAAGAGGGCTAGAGTACCTGCATCGTGGTTGCAACACAAGGATTGTACACTTTGATATAAAGCCTCACAACATTCTCCTTGACCAAGATTTAGTGCCAAAGATATCGGATTTTGGGCTTGCAAAGCTCTGGCAAGGAAAGGAAAGTATGGTTTCAATGCAAGGAGCAAGAGGAACTAAAGGCTACATTGCACCCGAGGTTTTCTGCAGAAATTTTGGAAGAGCTTCTCATAAATCTGATGTTTACAGCTACGGAATGTTGGTTCTTGATATGGTCTGTGGAAGGTATAATTCTGATGTTAGGGTTTCTCATCCGAGTGATGCGTATTTCCCGGACTGGATATACAGGGAATATCTCCTGCTTGGGAAAGACATAACACTCAATGAAATTACAACGGAGGAAGAAGAAGAGATCACGAGAAAGATGATTATCGTGAGTTTGTGGTGCATTCAGAACCGACCATCTGATCGTCCATCTATAAAGGAAGTGATAGAGATGTTAGAAGGAAGTGTTCAAGCTCTGCAAGTACCACCACTGAAGCCCTTCCAGGCTTCTCCCGAGAGACTGCAGGAGCGAGAGAAGATCTACTCTACAACATCGTCATCAAGCTTTAATGGAAAAGAGAAGATCTCGATACTAGAGCCAGATATTAGAGCATTTGATAGTATAGGAGCTGGAAACAACATCCTGGCTCCCCTAAACTAGTATCTAGTTTGTTGAATAAGTGTTTAGGATGGCTGCCACGTCACTGAAGTTTGTATTTATTTTGAAGCATTCAAAGTAGTCATACTAGTTTTTACGAAGTTACTGGGTTTTTTTTCTGTTATATACGCTTGTTATTAGGGTTGGCAATTCGTGCGTGCGTGTGTTAAGAGATTTAATAGCACACGATATCCCAACATGACACACACGAAAATGTAATCGGGTCACACACACATCACATGAACACAAAACGAAATTTATTGTATCAACACGACATAAAACACGATAACACTAAAATATTGTGGAAATTCGTAGCACGATAACACGTTTGCATGATAACACGTCAATACGTTTACACGATAACATGACCTAAATAACATAAACAACAATACAATATACATACTACTTACGTATTTGTACCAAAGAGAATACATCACCGGGGTAGTGATTCAAAAGTCCAAGTTAATCCTTGAATTCTTCACTATACAACTACACTTTACCTCCACCAAAACACCTATTTATCTTTGTAAGGACTCCAAGGTATGGACAACAATGTCCAAAATAAAATCAGGTCATCACCCTTGAATAGAAACTTCAGCTCAACCTCCAAAACAACAACTGATTCATTCATGCTCAACCTCCCAAACAAAAATTTCAAAATGTTTCTCACTACCCCAACTGAACTGAATCATCATCAAAGTATATTACCATTTAATTCTTCAAACAAAAGCCAGAATAAAAATTATTCAAATGACTTAAAAATCTGACTTGACATTCTCCACGGTTACTATCTTTTAACTAAGCATCTTTATTAGCAAAAAAATGATACTTATACATAATCAGGATAACCATATTCCTTAAACCCAGTTTCATATATTCTAACAATTTGTTTGATGTTGGTTTCAGCCTTCAGGCAGGCGTGGGATATTTGGTGGTGTTATAGAGGGATTTCATCAGCACTGGAAGCACCGAGAAGTAGCAAAGGTGATTACTATGCAAAAGTTCATGTATAAGTAGCAAAGGTGTTATAGAGGGAGTTCATCCTGATTATGTATAAGTATCATTCAAAAGTTGTTGTTTTTTTCTATTTCAAGAAACAGTTAATTACCCGACCAAATAAATTTTTCCCTTGAATAATAAGTTTGACACTGAATTTAAATCTTTGTACAACTTTGACGTAGTGAGAGCTATCCTAAATTTACTAAATTGTTTTACTGTTATCATCTTATTTCAAGATTACATTCCCTTTATTGTTGTCATTTTATTTCAGGCTGAACTGGAACATCAGTTGGTTGATATTGATAGCCATGCATATGATGATTTCCATAAATCATGAGATGCCTTCAAGAAATCTAAGACTTATTGCAGATCATTATCCATGGCATGCAAGTCTCTTCCTGTGATGATGTGCCAGATTGTTACTTGATGGGTAAGTTCAATGGTAAATCATTTTGAATGGTTTTGATGATGTTTACTACCATAACTTAATAGAGATGCTATTGCTGTATAAATTTCTGCATAATGATGTTAAGCTATTACATCGGTTGAATGAGTTACTGTGTCTGAATTTACTACCGAGATTTTTCACGTCTCTCAGATCTGAAAATGTGTTGGACTGCTGCACCTACTGTGGCTTCACTTGAAGTTGAAGACTGAGAAATGCTTAATCAGAAGGTTTCTGCATTTGGAAGGCGAAAGGCACTGAAGGCTCAGCTATCAATTGTTGGACCTGAAATTACCACCGTGTCTTAGTGATCTTGATTGAGCCTTGTTGGTAATTCCAACAAGCCTTAACCACATCCTAGTTTTTTATTTTCATGTTAAATTTGAAAATAAATAAAGACTTTGAAGCTTTTTAAAAAGTAATCCATGGAAAAGTAAATAGTAGTGTTAGACTTCGTCATGTGGAGGCATTATTACGCAGTTTCAAGTCAACGCAGTCTGGTTCTTGGAAGGTACAAACCCAAAGAACATTTAAACTTGTTGCTTTATCCTTCCTCAAATCCTTTCCACAGGAGACGAAAATGAGTGTCTTTCCCTCCGCTATGCGTTCTCTTTGCATAAACCACTTGTTGATCCTATTATTCGTCATCATGATCTTCATCAAACTTCTGGAAGTTGTTGGTGCCAACAATTTTGAGTTCCCTTTCCGTAACTGCAGCGCCACCTGTTAGGATCAAACACTCAATCTAATGAAGAAAACACTTAGGATTGAAAAGGAAAAACTCAGTTTTTCTAGAGAGGAAAAGGAAGGGAAGCAAACTCAGATTTTTAGTATCAAAGTAGCCGTTCTTAGGAGTGCGATTGATGATATTGAAGAACAAAAGCTTGATCTCCAAGGCGCTTTGAATAAAGGGTTCGAGATGAAGTATAACGTAAGTGGATCGTGTATTGGATGTGAATTATCGGGTGGGATGTGCGGAACTAAGCCTCCTTTACCTGATTTTGTGTGCTATTGCCGTGACAAGCCTCATCAGCTTCATTGCCCTACTGGTTGGTACCAACCATTTTTTGCCCATTTGATCTCTTATGCTACTTTACATCAATATTAAGCTCGATTTCCTATATTATAGATGTCCAACTTTCACTCATTTAATCCATTTTATGGTTCCTAGCCATACCTTTTTCATAATTTCATGTTACATATGACATCGGAAAGGTAATTTTTTTTGGTGTTCATTCATTCATAGCCTTACTTTTCTTGATTTTAGGTTCATCTTGAACCGCAGGGAAAGTCATCTTTAATTAGTTGATTGATTTTTCTATGCCCCACGTCTGTCTACTTAGTTTGAACCCTTCAAAGCAGGAAAGAGCCTTTGTAACATCACCACAAGAATCTGTATCAACAACCATGAAATTAATTTGTTGACACAAGGAGTGGATTGGTAAAACGGTGTATAAGTGACGACATTTTAATACGTCCCAGTAGACACGTTTTAGTGTCCACACATTTATCGTAGTACAAACAATCCTTTAGTATTGACGTTTGCGGTCGCAATATGTCTGTGCCGATCAAATCCATGTGTCAAAAACTCAACCGAGGTTAATAGTGATATTCAGTAACGGAATATGTCGGTATTGCAAAACAGTATGTTTACTTTCAAAATTAATTGATGTAATAAATGGGTAAACAGTATCGGCATAACTTCATTGGTAATATATGTATTGCCGTTGCTAAACTCTATACCCGCAATTATAACAGAACAGACCGTTTTTTCCAGTATAGTTCAAAACTCCCCTGTGTAGACCAGAGCCTTCGTCAGTCCATCAACGACCGTTGCCAAGAACGGATTCCCTTTCAGACCGACTCACAGGACGCATGTAGGTTGCTGGCAGACATTCCAGGAAGCAACCCAGCTGGTGCCGATCAATCGTGAAGTCGTTTGCTGCAGTATCCCGCGACAAGCATTTATCCTCAGGTAGGCTGGTATGAGTAGTCGAACGTGGCTTCTTGTAATTGCAAATTGAATTGTCATGAGCTTAATTGTGTGTTATATATAGCCAACGGTTCCTTCAGACAACTCACCCGAAGGAGTTGTACTGTTTAGCCCCAAAAAATGTGCTGCTACAACCAATTAACAACTGTGCTGATAAAATTGGACAAGTCGATCGAAGGAGTTCTACTCTTGCGTATAACAACTAATTAACTAGCAATTAAGCTAGCTGCAGCTCGTACGGTTCCAACGGATAGCTCTCTGGTTCCGTTTGGTTCGATCCACACATAAACGAAAATGAATATATGAACTTTTACAAATGGTCTGGATAACTGTCAACAACTGATGATGCTACTTCCTGTACTGCATGTTTCAGAAGTTATTCGATTAACTAAACTATTGTGCTGTCTTTTTAATCCCAAAGAGTTGGATTGATATTTCTTTGCAGAAATAGAAGTGCGATGGATAAGAGTTGGATGACCAAACCTCGGCAAAGTGGGGAATATAAGGAAGGGGTCGCTTCGTTTCTAGACTTTGCCTACTCTCATTCAAGTTGGGATGGTAAGATTTACTGTCCTTGCAATAACTGTGTTGGTGCTTTCTTAATGGGGAGAACTACTGTTAAGCTCCATCTTGAAAAATGGGGAATATTGCCAACTTATACTACATGGGTGGATCATGGGGAGGAATTCGAAGATGTGATCTCTAATGGTAGGAATTCATCCTCTTGTGGGGAAATGGAGGATATGGTGCATGATGGGTTCGGTGGTATGAGGGTGGACGAAGGTGATGAACCAAACGCAGATGCTAGGACATTTTATAAGCTATTAGAAGATTGTGAAAAGAGCTTATATCCCAGTTGTGTCTCCTACACGAAGATGTATTTTTTAGTTGAATTGTTGCATCTCAAGGCACTATACAAGGTTTCAAACAAATTCGCTGATGAGCTACTTCGCATGCTAAGTAAAGTATTGCCACCAGGGAACACAGTCCCTAAGTCCTACTACGAAGCAAAGAAATTTATAGGAGGGTTAGGGCTGGACTACCAAAAGATGCATGCTTGTGTAAATGACTGTATACTATTTAGAAAAGAGTACGCCAATTTGGATGTGTGTCCAACATGTGGGGAGTCAAGATAGATTAAACCTCGACACAACACTGGAGGACTGGATATACCAGAGCAATCGAAGCGACAAAGAGGGAAGCTACCAGTCAAAGTACTTCGATATTTTCCACTAACTTCAAGGTTGCAAAGATTATTCATGTCCCCCAAAACTGCTTCCTCTATGACATGGCACCATACACGACGATTAAAGGATGATATTCTACGTCATCCTGCTGATACAGACGCTTGGAAGAAACTTGATAGCGTACTACCTGCATTTGGGGAAGACCCACAGAATGTGAGGCTTGGATTAGCTACGGATGGGATTGATCCATACAGTGATAAAAGTCACCCATATAGCATATGGCCAGTTGTTCTTATTCCATACAATGTGCCTCCCGAGGTGTGTTTGAAAGATACAAAGTACGTGCTATCAATGTTGATTCCCGGACCAAAGGCTCCAGTAAATGACATAGACGTGTATCTGCAACCGTTGATCGAAGAGCTGAATGAGTCATGGTCGAATGGTGTGCTCACATATGATGCAGACAAGAAAGAAAACTTCCAGATGCGCGCAACTGTAGTTTGGACCATTAATGAACTTCCTGCCTATGCGAACTTGTCTGGTTGGGCTACTTATAGTAATTTGGCATGTCCTATCTGTCAAATGGACACCCATTATTGTTGATTGACGAATGGGAGAAAATGTTCTTTTATGGGACACATACGATTCATCCCCGCCGATCACCCATGGAGAAGAAACAAAAGTTCATTCGATGGGAAACGAGAGTTACGGATGGCCCCACAAAGACTATTGGGGGAGGAAGTGTTACATGTGCTAGAGAATCTTGATCCAGTCATGTTCGGTAAGACTCAACCGCCCATTCAGGTTGGAATAGACTCAACTACTGGAAATTGGAAAAAAAGAGCATATTCTACCAATTACCTTATTAGCAGCACCTCTTAATCCCTCACAATTTGGATGTGATGCACATTGAGAAAAACGTGTGTGATAACCTCATTGGGATGTTATTGGGTGTTGCCGGTAAAACGAATGACAACCTTAATGCTCGGCTCGACTTACAAGCCTTAGGCATAAGAACGAGCTTGCATCCAGTCCGTAGAGGAACATAATTGGTCTTACCACCAGCTTGCTTTTCCCTATCAAAGGAACAGAAGATTAAACTGTGTGAGTTTCTTAAGAACTTGAGACTTCCTAGCGGTTATTCATCAAACATTTCACGTTGCGTTAAGGTGAAAGACAGAAAATTGATTGGGTTGAAAAGTCATGACTACCATGTTCTCATGCAACGTATCCTATCTGTGGCTATTAAAGGATTACTCCCCAAACATGTATGCAAAGCTGTGATAGACATGACTAACACATTCAGGATTCTATGCTCTAAGGAGTTGCACCCGTCGGATCTGTTGAAGGTGGAGTCGCAATTACCCATGACAATGTGCAATCTAGAGAGAATCTTCCCACCAAGTTTCTTCAATATTACAGTCCATCTTATCATCCATCTAGCAGAGGAAGCAAAAATAGCTGGGCCAGTGCAATATCGTTGGATGTATTCAATCGAAAGGTAAGTTTTGTCACTCTTTTATGAAGTATGCCTTTGACAGAAGAGGTGTCTAACTAATAACATGTTCTTATTGTAGGATAATGGGGATAATGAAGTCGTTTGTGCGTAAGCGTAGTCGTCCGGAAGGGTCAATAGCGGAGGGTTATATTGCTCTGGAGTGTTTGACATTTTGTTCTAGATATCTCCATGACATTGAGACCAAATTTACAAGGCATGAGTCAGTTATAGTAACTGAGGTAACTCCAAGGGCGGCAGATGGGTTATCGATCTTCCAGCCGGTAGGAGCTTCAATAGGTACGTCCTTAATCAGTCTGAAGAAGTGAAGCCATTCATCGAGTATTGCATTCACCTTTACTGTTATGTTTATTCTCAAACTTTTAATAGCATTACATCTAACAATCGGATTGGTTGTCTTGTCCATGTACGTAGTGAACACAAGAGGCAACTACTAGGCGCACGGGTGAGTAGGCGGAACATTGATGTCATGCACAATAGAACATTCATACCATAGTTGGAGGTCAGGGTATGACACTATGACACAGATAGGAATGGGTATTCCTTTTAATGTTAACGTTAATGACGGTGGGAGTATTTGCATTCTCAGGTTGGTCGAATAGTTGGATCGGCTGAGGATGAGAGAGGTCGCCAACTAAAGGCTTTGGCACGAGGACCGTTATATGGAGCTAAGACATATAATGGTTATAAAGCAAATGGGTTCATCTTCCACGCCAAATAACGGTTTGTAATGAGGAGTTTTGACAACAGCGGTGTGTTGTGCAAAGCTGACACAACGTGCTATGCGAGTACATCCGATAACAACCCCATTGAAGGTGCAATTGATTATTACGGAGTGTCGAGGGAGGTGGTTGAGATGCAGTACCTTGGTCACCTATCAGTTGTGTTGTTCAAATGCGATTGGTACAACGTACTTTCATCCTTCAATGGGATGAAAATTGATGAGTATGGATTTGTGTGTGTCAATACCAAATTTTTTTTATCAACAGATGAGCCATTCGTACTTGCAGCTCACGCATCACAAGTTTTCTACTTATCTGAGAACATTAACCCTGATTGGAGCACTGCGCTGAGGGCAGAGTCCAAAAACCGATTTGTGATTGGGGGTCAAATGAGTGGGGAGTCAGTGGAACCATATCAGGAAACATCAGCCCTGGTTGTTGATGTACCGAATGTAGTTCCTGTCGATGATGTGGTTGATTGGTGTAGAAATGACATTGAGGCTCTCGAAATATCTGTTGAGGATGCCACCCCGGAGATGACCACAGAAGCCTTGATAGAAGCAACTGAAGGCCTTGACGACATAGATGTTCTTGAGCCAGATGTGGAGGATAATACTGATGATGGAACAGACAGTGACACAAATACAGAATTTGAGGACGATTTGTTCGATGACGAGGACGGCCTTGAGGGTGAAATGGATGAGGATGACGATGATGATGATGATGCATCGTAAGTTCGTGTGCAATAGAAGAGTGTTTGTATGTTTCTTAAGGTAATTGTTCAATAGTTAGAAATTTAATTCTGTCATTGTTCAATAGTGAGGATCGTAGATTCTGTCAATTGGAGAATTGTTTAATTTGTTCAAATTTGTATGTTCTGTCCAGATTTGAGATGGTTTTACTGATTTGTATGTTCTGTCCAGATTCTGTCCAGATTTGTATGTTCTATCCGAATTGAGATGGTTTTACTGAGATTGTTCAATATTGAGCTGTTATTCTGTCCAGATTTGTATGTTCTGTCCGAATTGAGATGGTTTTACTGAGATTGTTCAATACTGAGCTGTTATTCTGTCCAGATTTGTATGTTCTATCCGAATTGAGTGCTGCATACTGAGATTGTTCAGTATTGAGATTGTTTGGTTCACTAGTTGTTGTGTTGAAATATCAGTACTTTCTATAAGTGTTGTGTAGCTGGTTGTGATGTGTAGCTAGTTGTGTTGTACGTGTGTGCTGTAAGTGTTGGTCATGTTGTTGTTGTAAGTCGAAACTGCATTTGGAAGCTGGAATCTGTACTTGGAAGATGGTAAAATGGCAGGCGAAAATGCAGTCAATTGCAGCTCATCACTTGTGGCATGTTAACTGGTTCTCCTTCTGCAGCTCAAATGCAGCTCATCAGATACAGAATGATTAGGTGGAGTGCTGCCAACTGGTTCTCCTGCTGCAGCTCAAATGCGGTCAAATGAAAATAACTGTCATTTGCCCTGGTGTTTTTCACAAAACATACATTCAGGTGTTTTTCACACACATACATATATTAATACTTTCAAAATACTGTCATACATTTTGTTTTGGATCAATACTGTCATACACAACATGTTGTCGACTGTATGTGGTGTTACACTCTGAAAAAACCGTTTCCAATCCAATCTATGTCATTCTAATCCTATCTATGTCATTCTAATCCAATTCATCCTCATCTATGTCATTCTAATCCAATCCAATCCATGTGCTGTCAAAATAGATACCAACTCAATTCATGTGCTGTCAAAATGTAATCCAATTCATCCTTAGCAAATAGATACCATGTGCTGACAAAATGTTCAGAATCCAATCCAAACTGCAGTATCCAAAGTTCAGAATCCAAAATGGACAGAATACACTGAAAACAGTGAAGGGATGCAACCCAAAGCTCACGATATGCACATTCTTGCCATGAAAATGTGTTGCATCTGAACAAGAACACACAACACACTCCTTTGCTGTACTTTTCATGATCACTTCTGCAGGCCAACGACAGAACTCTACCGTATGAAGCTGAATGGCTGTCCTGCAGAAGTTGGAACTCCTGCTGCAAATGGAAGCTGCACTACTTGGGGTCTCCTTGAAGCTCCACTCGGCCTGCTTAAGAACTGCAGTAGACAGAGGTGGATTTGTATGTAGAGGTCGGGTTGAAAGATGACAGGGAGCAATGTGTCGAGTCTACTATGGACTGAATTGTGTGTCCACATTGTTTATCTGTCATATACATGAGATGTAACATGTAGACACATGTTAACACTTTGACACATAGTGATTAACACTTTGACACATAGTGGTAACACCTTGACACATAGTTATAACACCATGACACATGGTAGAAATTTATTTCATCAATTAATAACACCATACACTTTTGAAAGTTATATTTTTCAACAAAGTAAGTAAAATTTGTATAAGTTGATATTAAATTTGTAGCCACTTGTATAAATTTGTATACATTTCTATACATTTGTATAAAGTAAAACAATAGGACACTTTGACACATCAACTAGACTAACACATAACAAAGTTGTATTTGAAACTTAAAATGAATAAGGATACATCAACTAATACATAAGGATACACATGTCTTGATTTTATAAAATGATTTAGAAATATTGTGCTATAAGATAAGTATATAATAATTTATAAAAATTAAGATGAAATTTATACAAATGATGTTATTATACATATTATGTCATTAGGAAATATAAATAATAAGTATATTTTTCATAAAATACGTAAAATTTGTAGACATTTGTATAAAGTATAGTATTATAATGTTATACACTAAGACACTTTGACACATCAATGGATATAACACATAAGAAAGTTGTATTTCAAACATAACATGAGTATGATTTAAATTGCATACATAAGGATAATTAGGTCTTCATTTTAAACATGATTTAGACATATTGTGCTATAATATAAGTATATAGAAATTTATAAAAATTAATCTAAAATTCAAACAAGTTATGTTACATGTATACATATGATGCATTCATTGGAACGGGCCTTGCATACACGGGCCAACCCATGTTAACAGCCACTGTCCATCACATTGTCGACCGGGCCAATCCATGTTAACAGCCCAATTGCTATGAGTCTGGCCTCATATGAACAGCTACTACGGATGAGGACGAAGCTGAAGCGTCTCCTCGGTTCAAACAGCTACGACGCATCGGTTCCTACACGAGGCAGTAGGTTTCATCATCACATACAGGTCGATTTGACGCCTCAGTCATTTCATGTTTCAGTGGTCTTCTCTTCTTCTTCCCGCGCCTAATTTTCACTGCATTTGGGTCTGCTAGAACACTCTGCGAGTTTCCCTCCTTCCACTGCTCCAGGCTTCTCTTCCAGTGCTCCAGGACGATCTTCAAACTTTCCCTCAGCAAGGTATGGTTCTAATTTCCTGTTGGATGATTCTGTTGTGTGGCGCGCAAGGTATGGTTGAGCAAGGTATGGTTGAGCAAGGTATGGTTCAGCAAACCCTTTGTTCGTCTATGTTGCTCACACTTACATGTTTACTGTCCTTTCCCCCTGGAGCTCGTCTATTTGCGACCATTTTATACACGTTTTTTCGTTTTAAAAAACATTACTTGGAAGCGAAGATTCACCTCTGTCGATGATCCATGGCCGATTAACAACTCCCTAAGCAGTCGTAGTTTCATGCATGTCGTTGTTATTCGTTTATGTGCACCATGTCACAGAATATTCAGTAAGGGTGGTTATGCTGAGAATAAAACTTGTGATGTTAAAGATGGAAACTTTACACCAAAAACTTGCGCAAATTTCAAGTTATGCTACTGTGTTTAACAATATATTCTTAGTATGGTGGGTACTCGGAGAATGGTGGGTGCTTCAAAGCTACCCATCCGTAGATCCCCAAGGAAGATAAACAGGGCTGCCACAAGTAAGTTGTTTTTTTCACTACTACGTCTTGTACTTAGGTATTTTCTTTGTTTTAGGTGCTCGGTAACTAACACACTAGACATTGCTATAGGGGTTACGCCTGTGGAGAACATCCATGCAGTCCCTCCGCCTGTCGAACCTCCTTTGGAGGTGTCTACTGAAGAGGAAATCAAGTCGGAGGACCCCAATGTGGAGGAACCACCAGGTATACAAATAGGTAATAATTTCTAATTTGTCCCATACTATTAAGTATGCATTTATACAACTTGGTTATCTAATCGATACCTGATTTACGTGTCAGCTGCGGAAGAGGAAGAAGTAATTATTCAATTGGAAAGACTACGTAGAGGGCGAACTCGTTGCATAAGGTTGTCTCGAAATGGCGTCAACGAAAAAGAGGTTCTGAAGTTTAACTCTCGAGGTAAAGTCTGCAGTAACAATGCTTCGATGTTTGCAAGTTGGCGTGGTTGCATTGTTAGGAAACGAACGAATGCACCTCTAATGGTTAAAGGCTGGAAGGAGATTCCAAAGTCTCCCATAGACTACGAGGCGAAGATGCTCATGCTGGTTGCGGTAAGTCTCAGTTGTAAATGGAACTAGGACTTACATATTGCACCTGTCTATTTGTAAATGCTGTAAGAACTGGTTCTAACATTTCCATATTGTTCAAACTCGCAGGAGAAGTTTGTGATACCGGATGATGAAAACCTGAAGCGGCTGATCATCTGTACTCTTAAAGAGAAGTACAGAAACTACAGGGCGAATCTAAAAAGAAGGTACTTTGACAAGTACCTTACGAATGAAGAAAGGTTACAAAACATTCCTCCTAACGTGGTGAAAGAGGATTGGGTGTGGCTTGTTAACTGGTTCAGCTCTGACTAGTTCAAGGTTTGTGCCTTCCTCCCTATTGCAACTGTATTTTTTTGTACAGTTAATGACTGCTGCACTTTTTTAACATAAACTGGTTGTAACTTCAAATTGTTTGAAGTTAAAGAGCGATCGTAACAAAGCCAACAAAGCTCACCAAGTCATGAGGCACACCGCTGGCACTTCGTCATTTGCGAGGAGAGAACAGGAAGAGGTAATCCTAACATCGAATTGTTATGTTTAATAAATAGTTAGCTACCCTTGAACAAGTATATGGTGCTCTTGCAGATTGAGAAGAACAACGGGAAACATCTGGGGGAGTATCATATGTTCAAGAAGAACCATGTGGACAAGAAAGGACAGCCGCTGGATGATAAAACCAGATCAATACTGGTAAGTAGTACTGCCGACCCATATAGTCACATGTGCTGTACATTTGTATATGATTGCTCGCTTATGTTCTTGGCTCACCGTTTGCAAAATAGGAACAAGTGGAGGAAAGGGCTGCCTAGTTGGCAACTGGGGAAGAGGAGTCTGCTATTGACAAGGTTGTCTTGTATGAGGAAGTTCGCCAACCTGAGTGTCGTCGAAGTCGTGTGTCAAAGGCAGCACGAATGATGGAAAGTGAGCAGTTAAAGCAGGCAAGGGAGGAGGTAGCTAGAAACGCAGCCGAATGTGAGTCACTCCGTGATTAACTCAAGGAGTTCTAGGCCAGCATGGAACAATTTCAACGTGATATTGCTGTCATGAAAAGTACAATGTTTGGCAACGGTGCGTATAGTATTGATTTAATTGCATTGTGTACACCCATTTAGTCATTGTATAGGGTATATTCTATAGTATGATGCTACCATGATTCTGTTATTTCTATGTTTGCAGATCCAAATGCATGAACCGTGGAAACGTGCTGTAAGTACTCCTGCTTAGTAGTTATAGTGACTGGTGGTACACTAGGTGTTGACTGATTGTAAATGGATATTTTGGACATGATGTAAATGTGAACATGTCATATATGTTTGTGTTTTGGTTGCCATACATTTGTTTGAAATGCTTGGCTATGTATAAATTCGGATGTGTTGGAAATGGTTCTACATAAGTAGCTGTTTGTGTATTACCTGTTTGTGTATTGTCTGTTTATGTATTCTGTTTGGGTATGCTTGGCTACGAGCATTAGCATGGCCAACAATTCGAAAAGAGAAACATTAACATTTGCATCAAAACAAACCATTGTCGACGGACTGTAATTGTATCTGTAATTGATGTTCATATAACATTTAACAATGAAAACACACAGACACAAAACATTGTCTATAGCAACAACTTTCACAGTAGTTGAAACTCGATTTTAGCATCAACTATTATGAACAGGGTAATATTTAATACTGTTGGACGAGCATCGACAGGTTGGATGCATACGTCGCTAAGTATGCGTAATTACTTTCAACGAAATGTTGTGGTTGAATAACCTATATTGCCTCACATAAATTGGATGCAATATCAAACAAATAGGGACAAAAATACGCGGATACTAATGCCTCCAATCTACATCTCACATATGTAGACACTCTAAATCACTATTACCCTCAAATACCTGTCGACGGTAATTACGCGTAAACAGAGTCGACATATTTGCGATGCTAATGATCAAACAGACTATTCATTCACTATTCATTCCAGCAACGGCAAACCTTTAGTGGCGGCATAATGTCACCATCGATACCTTTAGCCACGGGGTCTATTGGCACGACTCTTAGCATCAGCAATGGGTTTTAGCAGCGCCAACAGTGCTTCCGGCAACGATAATTTACACTCGCTGTAGAGCAAATTTCTTGTAGTGCATTAATCTGCCTTTAGGTTCTAGATGATCTAATTCCTCGTACAGTTACGTGTTTACACCTCAGTTGACTAAGTCAATGTCTATGAATACACGAATGGAATTGCATGAATGTTTCTTCTTTACGGATAAAATGTTGAGTCAGTAAATTAATTAATATGAATCTTTTCTTTTTCTGGTTGTTGCTGGTTTCAGGAGGAATGAACTTGAAGAAGAAGTTCGTAATAGGTAATGAAACTTAGTGTTAGCCATGCTCTTACATTCACTTGTTTCCTTTACTATATATATAGAAAACGATGATCATTTTTTTTTAGATCTTAAATTCAGCTGGGACATCGGTTGCAGCAACAGCGATTGTCGGGATTTTGGTGGTAATGTTTGTATTCCTAAAGTATCGTAAAAGAAGACAACCCAAACATCCCTACATTGTCACAAGAAACATCTCTTCTAGTTACTCCTCCTCAAGGACAGGTCTGGCGACGAGTGAAGCTTCTTACTATGGTCTCCCTCTGTTTGAGTATGATGAGCTGAGAGAAGCTATCAACAACTTTGACCCAGGAAAGGTGTCAAACAAACTCTTGATGATTACATTGAATTCAGACTCCTTATGTTCTACACAAATGACATTCGGTTAAATACACAACAAAGATACAATAAACAGGTTGGAAAGCTAAAGGAGCACATGTTGGAAATGTGGAGAAGTTAGAACAGGTTGGACACCATAATTAACATCTCTTTGACAGGTTGGACACCATTCTTTAACACTCCCCCTCAATTTGAGCGTGGGGTCTTCAATGCTCAACTTGCTCATTAAATAAAGACGACAGAAGACAGGAACTGGAGAGAGATCTGCAACACTTCGAACTGTTCAGAGGTAGGCGGACTAGCGGAGGACACATCGACTCTGGAAAATCAACCACAGAATACACGACTCTAGAAAGTCGCCTCACCAAGAAAACATGACTCTGAAAAGTCGCTTAGAAACCTTTCTGGAAAAAGGTTTTATGACTATGAAAAGTCGACCAAGAAAACACGACTCTGAAAAGTCGCCTCGACTTCTTAAAAGTCGACCAAGAATGCACGACTCTGGAAAGTCGACGAGAAACCTTTCTGGAAAAAGGTATTGAACAAGAAACCGAAAACCAAGAACTAAACCCTACATGAACTGAACCGAACCGGAGCAGATAATCAATCAGACCAGAAAACTAGACGGAACCGGATCAAACTGAACCGAACCACCAGACCAGAAAATCAAATTTAAAGTTGAACTGAACCGAAATACTAAACCGGACCTAACTGAACTAGAAAATTAAACCGGACCAAACAATTGAACCGGACCAAAAAATCATATTAAAACAGCAATATTAAACCCTAGCCTCATTTTACAGACGCAAAAATTCCCAGCAGACTTGTGGGAGGCACAGGAGAGGCGACGGGAAACAGATATAGGAGCTGGCGGCGGCGGAAGAGTGACGGGCAGAGGAGAATGAAGCGAGACCACAGGAACACGGAGGCGAGCAAGAGGTAAGCGGCGGAGCAGCAGACGAGGCTGAGGCGGACAGCGGACGGAGTCTGGAAAACGAGACGCAGTGAGCAGAGGAAGAGAACAGAGGACGAGGCGAGGGCGAGCAGAAGCGAAGGAAAGGAGCTAAGGCCGAACTGAAGACGTGGAGGAGACGACGAGCTGATGAGACCGAAGTGAAGACGGTTTGGAAGGCATGCCTGGACGGGAGCAGCATGAGGCGGCGGAACAGAGGTAAGGCTCTGATACCATGTCAAACAAACTTTTGATGATTACATTGAATTCAGACTCCTTATGTTCTACACAAATGACATTCGGTTAAATACACAACAAAGATACAATAAACAGGTTGGAAAGCTAAAGGAACACAGATTGGAAATGTGGAGAAGTTAGAACAGGTTGGACACCATAATTAACATCTCTTTGACAGGTTGGACACCATTCTTTAACAAAAGGAACTCGGCGATGGAGGTTTCGACACTGTATTTTATGGTAACTAACCCTTGAACTATTTTGCAGGGCTACTTCTTCTTCCTTGTTGGAAATTGATGTACAAAACACGCAATCGATTAAGGTACAACATAACACATAATTATGTTACCTCCCTGAACGATTGCCTAGGGGAAGCGGATCTGCCTGAAGTTGGGATCACGGTCTGTCGGACGGGAGGACACACCACGGTTTGACGGGCAATGACCTATAATACCACAGCTAGTGACCTCTGTCTAAACTGTAGGGCGGCAGGGCATCACTGTCATCATCATCAGGTTTTCCAGACCCTGAGCACCCCTATATATACTGATATATAGAGGGATAGGTTTTAAGGCCAAATACACAACTGGACTTATGTAAATGGGCTCCCACTTATGGGCGACCCATTATCCTAAAACCAACATCTCCCACTCACGCAAAGTGGGGGGGGGGGGGCGCTCATTCATTCAGCCAGCACCAAGAGAACGAATCTCATTATACAGTAAAGTCACATACGAGGAGGCAGCCGTGCGACCGACAGACACAACGAGCAAAGTGCTACGCACCGGTTAAGAATACATAGCGACCCGCGGATCCCACACCAGCAGTGGAAATGTGCCCTGCACCCTTGGTCATGTAATCTTTCTCCAGGTCTGACCGCAGAAGGATCTTTCAGACCTATATATGTATTGCGCCCACAACCGCAGCCGATGCCGCGGTTGGTGGCCACCTAGTGGACACAATATCGAGAAGATCCCATAATGACCTTCTCTTCCCACAAAACCATCAGCACAATTCAACTCGCTTTTCTAGAACCGACCCGGGCGGAATACGTCGAAGGCCCATCGAGCACGGACTAAGATAGCAAACACTGAACTGAACCTCAAGTCTCTGTTCAGAGTATTGAGGGTATGTACGCGGCTCTTACATAAGATCTCTGAGTCTCACACGACTCCGAGTTAAGATCACATCTCGGGTCATACCCATGGTCGTATTTGGGTGCGTCGCGGTATGGAACGCACGCTACAGCATATCTCCTCTCCCATGGAGAATATGTCCATATGCTGTACAGATGTCCATCAGGCACACAAAGTACCCTAACCAAAAGTCATAAAGACTCCCATCCGACCCCTGAGTGGATTGACAAACCATAATCCATCGTAGTGCGAAATCAGATAGTTCCGGACACAAAGTCCTTTCCGGTCATCCCAACAGACTTCCAGAACTAGAAACTATCACCAGCCTCACATAGCCACAAAGGCATAGAAGCTATCACCCGTGTGAGAGGGCGATCTAATCCACTTTGACATATGTCAATAAACAATCACAGTAAGAACACACAAAACACTCAAACTGTGAAACACATGCATACTCGAATATAATTCAAGTCAAAAAACATTGTATGGGAAATAAAACCAATGAAGTACATCAACTAAGTCTACACAGTCCTAGAGACTACACATGCCTCACTAAAGACTACCTCTTCAAGGTCGGAGAGACGGTCCACAACCATCTCATCCGTAGACAAGTACTTCAAACTCATCACCTTGTGCCTAACCACGTCTCTAACATAGTTTCACTTGATATCTACTTGCTATGAATTGTTATGATACTTGGGTTTCTATATCACGGAGATTGCGGCTCCAATGACTCAGCAATCAATCCGGAAGTCTCTTTAGCCATACAACCAACTGAGTGATCCACACAAGACCCACACATTTGGCTTCAATGACGATCAACACAATGCGCGACTGCTTCTTGCTCATCCACGATATGACATCTTCGGAGAGCATATCATAAAATCTGAGGTGGGTTTTCTCTCATCAAAGTCACCACCATAGCCCGCATCGTTATACCCAGTCATCCAGAGATTCTCGCATCTCTAGCAAGTCTCTAGCAGAGAGCATGACGATGCCCTTAAGATATCACATGATCCTATTTACTGCCTACCATTTCTTCAATCCGAGTTCAGCTTGGTACCTACATACCATGCCAACTGCATGACAAATATTAGGCTGAGTACACACTATTGCGCACATCAGGCTTCCGACTGCACTTAGCTACAGAATTTATTTATCTGGTCCATTTTGAGAGGTTGATCAACGTAAACTGGAGTTTCAATTGGTTTGCAGTTACTCATGTTGAACATTTTCAACACTTTGCTTATGTAGCTTTCCTGTGAAAGCCACAACTGCCTCCTACGGCGATCTCTCGAGATCTAAATCCCAAGGATGTGCGCCGCCTTACCCATGTTCTTCATCCCAAACAGAGAAGACAATCAGACCTTTATCTGTGTGAGGAACTCCAAGATATTTATAGCTATGAGTATCTCATCTACATATAGAATCATAAACACAAAGTTCGGTCTAGACCCTTTTGGTGTACACACAATGATTCTTATCCTTCAAGAAAAATCCATTTTCCACGACCAAATCATGAACTCTGCGGTACCACTGCATAGCGAACTGTTTCAGACCATAGATCAATTTGTGAAGTTTGCACACTAAGTGCTCATGGTCTTTCTGCACAAAGTATTCAAACCGCTCCATATAGATCTTTTCTTCTAACTCACCATTGAGGAAGACAGTCTTAACGTCTATCTAGTGTAGTTACAAGTCTAGACTCACTTCAATAGCCATAATCTTAAGAACCTATTTAGCTCTATTGCTATGTGTCCTCTCGAAGGTCGACCAGTGTCCAAACACCGTTCTTCCTTATAGATTCCATCTAGTCCAAAGTGTTCATCTCATCTTCCATTAATTTCA
This sequence comes from Chamaenerion angustifolium, assembly GCA_946814005.1. Taxonomy (NCBI): domain Eukaryota; kingdom Viridiplantae; phylum Streptophyta; class Magnoliopsida; order Myrtales; family Onagraceae; genus Chamaenerion; species Chamaenerion angustifolium. Next base: position 32,409,664 of record OX328271.1, on the reverse strand, counting down.
TCCATTCTTCTTAGAAGGTTCCATTGAGAGTTTCTCTAACGTTTTACGGCACAATAATCATATCATCAGATATTAGGGTGTTTAGTTCTCCATCACCTTCGAATGCATATCGCAGGGAGGAAAACTTATGTTCTAGCCCACAGCCTAACAACTCATTACTACCAGGGTATGACCATAATCACTCCCACTGAGAATGAGATCCCTAATGCTCCCACTGTCAACAAGATCATCAGGAGCGGAATCTGTTTCATTCGCTCCAGCAGGCGGTGAATCCGGCAGACGACGAACTGATTCATCATCTGCGGTTTCAACTCTCCCACTCGAATTAACAGGTGTCTACTCAACTTGATCTTGAATCTCATATAGAGATCGATCCAAATCAATCTCTTCCTTCTTAGGAAATTCGTTCTCTACAAACGCTATGTCTCGTGATTCGATCTCGGTAACACTCCCACTGTCCTGCTCAGCTATAAACACATAACCCTTGGAGGTATCAGAGTAACCAAAAATACTCTTCTTTCCTCTAGGTCAAATCTTTCCCAAACTTATTTGAGAAATCATGGGTGTAAGCGGCACACCCCTATGGGCGCATATGGTGAAGGTCCAGAACTTATTCCAGTCCAAAACTCATATGAAGTGGAGTTTGTTGGATCGTGAAATCCTGAATGCTGATCTGGCAGTGAATTGAATGCCAGACAAGGTTGAGATGACGCTTCAGCTCCAACTCCGGTGAACCTGCAAGTAGGGGAGCGCAACAGAGGGGGTGCCTCTCCGATGCTTAAATGAGTATATGTGTGTATAAAACTCAAAACGTAAAGAACGTATGTAAAGCAAGGGTATTTATAGGGTAAGAGAGATAGAACCGTATATGGCAGCTGAATATCTTAGTGTATATTGTGTTGCCGAAGATTCGGATTGTCAGTTATTGCGAGATATTGCAGTTACCAAATCTAATCTTTAGTGAATATGCAACCGAGATATGCGGGATATCGTGGTCACTTCCTTATTAACGGTTTTGTGGGACCAGAGGAGAGAGGCAAGGCTCTCTTCGGGGCAAGAACTCCCATGTCGAGCAGTGGAAGGTCGCGACTTGGTAGAGAATGGCGAGCAGTCTGAGAGCCTTTGGCGTCCCTATAGACTTTGGGCTCGATTCTGGATTACTCGATGGTGGGCCAAGTTTGGCTTGTACTTGGGCCGATCCGGTTCGGATGTCATGGGTTTACCCCCTCTATATTTATTGGGCCTTCGAGGCCTTTTCTTACTGGGCTGTCACTATCGATACCCAACAGAGTTAACCGTCTTCGTCGGCACATGGTTCAGGATGTAGACATCAGTCTCCAAAGAGTTTCCCCATAAGGAAATCAGTAATTGAGTCTGCACCATATCGACCGAACCATTTTAAGGAGCGTTCTATTGCGCCTCTCTGCTAAACTATTTTTGCTGAGGGGTGTAGGGGATCGTCAACTGATGAATGATCCCTTTTTCATTACATAAATAGTTAAATTCCGCTGAAAGGTACTCTCCTTCCACAATCAGGGTGGAGGGCCTTTACCCTCCTATCTAACAGGTGTACTCATCTGTAAATGTAATGAAAATTTGCGCTCTGTGTCGAACCCTAGCACTAAGAGGGTCACAGATATCAGAATTGATGAATTGCAAGGGAAATTCGGCTCTAGGTGCCTAACTAAAAGGCATTCCGGTGGAATTTTCTGCTAGACAACTTACACAAGTAGACGACTCCACTTGTGGAATGTAGGATAGCAAACCCCAATGGGCTAGCCGCTGCATTCTATGTTGACCTCTGTAGTCAAGTCTAGTTTGTCTTTCATTCACATCGCAAACATATCCACGAGTAGAAGAAAAAACATGAAATTATTATTGTTGCCTGAATCAAAATCCGAAACAATAAATCCACCAGAAATAATACTAAAGCCAAAAGAAGTTGAACCTAAAAACAATTGGACGGAAGATTCATGAAAAAATAATATAAAACCGAGTTTTATTAATCCTAAGACTGAAATAACATATCGGTGAATCTGCGGAGCATAGAGGAAATGACTTAAGACTAAAACTCTACCGCCGCGCAAGCGCAGCTCACGAGTTCTAATCCCTTCGAATTCAACACAAAAGTTGTTGTCGGTGTAAATCCACCTAATTTCACGCGGGACTCTGGCACTCTACGAAAACGTTACGATCCTTGGCGATGTGATTTGTCGATCCTGAATCCAAAATCCACCAAGAACATGACTCAGTCAACATATCTGTACTAGAAACACAAAGTTCACTAATAGCCAATAAGACATTTAGGTCGGATCGATTCAGGACATGCCTTCACAAAGTGTACCCACTGGCCACAGTTGGAGCATTTCCTGTATTTAGGCTTCTTGGCCTTATGCGAACATTTTCGCGGTGTTGTTTTCGGAGGAGTCCTTGAGTTCACCTCAGTCTTTGTCTACCTTGCCTTCAATGCATTTGCGCCACCACGTTGTGCATTACTCCTTCGCCTTCAACGACTCTTCTTAGGTCTAGAGGATGGCGCCACACGCACCTCAACCTTAAGTCCAGCAACCTTGGGTCTGTCCTCTACAACTCAATGTGCCTTCGAACGTGTTCAAAGGTATTGAGGGCCTTAGAATGAGTTATTTAGAGTTTCATCTGTTTCTAAGAGTTAGGCAAAGAGCGGATTACGACCTGGATTTGCTGATCATCAGTCACTGACTGGCCGTTCTCCTTGAGTTTCACAATCATGTTGGCCATATTCTCAGAAACTATCTCGCAGAGTGCTGAGGATACATCAGGTATGAATCAAACTTAACGTTGAGTGAGCACAACTAAGCAGTCGTATAGAACCATTTCTAGCCTGCAAAGTATCCCACATCCCTTTAGCCGTGTGTTAAGCTCAAAATCATCCACCGTACTCAGCATCATGGCGCACGTCTCAGCATTATTAACCTCCCACTCAAATAAAAAGTCTTCTGCTAATTCGTTATTCCAGAATCGAGTCTTTTCATAATCTTCTTGATGGGGTTAATGGATTTCTACTTAGGACCATTTTTATATGCTTTCTATGAATTTTATAGTGCTCACCATTAAGTCTAAGACCTTTGTCCAACTAAGCGATGATGTTCTACATGGCAGACTAATTTCTCTAACTAAAGGAAATTCTAATAGGATCATGGAGACACAAGGAACAATGTTCTATTGCATGTAAAAGACAAGTCTCAGACCGATAGTACAAACTTGAGAACATACTTTAACCCGGGGGACAACCCTAGCTATGCTGAGAAGCACTCCCCATCTCTAAGCATGCCCTAAAGTCACTACTATCAATCGATACACAGTCTATACCAACAGTCCTCAAAGGACCGGAGTCGAACATATCACACTAAACCAAAGTGTTCGACTCTTACACAAAATAATTGTCCTAGAATTATTCAAGGAAATTCGGAGAACCTCGCAGACTAACCGACCGATTCACACTTAAGAACATTTTCCTAGGTGTAGTTCGTACTCATCCAAACTTCCGAAAGGTTACTAAGGACAATCCTTAAAAGTTTGCTACCTAGACTATGCCAGAACTAGATTTCCCTACCAAGGTAATCTATCCTATGCAAGTAAGGTAACAAACACACATTTCAATACACACATATATATTGATACCTTTCAAAAATAAATTAATTTGGGGCTAATTTGTAATTTTCAAAACTTTGAGTACTAAAGTCACCCTAACCAAAAGTTTGGGGATCAAAATCACATGAATAGAAATTTGGAGACCAAAGTCTCAACAAATAAAAACTCAAGGACTAAAGTCTCAACAAATAAAAGTAATTAACATGTTAGACCAATTTCACACACTATGCTGAGATTTCAACAATCACAACCTAGTCAATTCTACCAGTCATGGAGTCAAGAGTCAATCAGATAAAGTAAGGCAAAACTATCAACCCTGCAGAAAACTCAAAGTATACCAGGGAACTCAAAGAACCCACACAGCGTTCTACCTATCCAGTCATGCAACATAAAGCAATATAAGGCTCTCCCAGCAATTTGAATTGGTCCAACAATTAATTAAATTAGCCCAAAAATTATTTATGAAAGGGTCCAGGCACATTTACCGGACTGAAATAAACCACTAGGACCCACAAAGGATCCAGGATCGGCAACAAATTTGTTTCAGACCAATTCAGGTGGCCCGGAGCCTCCGAATTAGTTCAGACCGGTTTGAACAACACTGAGCCATCCAATCTGGTCTGAACCGGTCCGGTCAGCCTAAGTCAACCGGTCTGATCCGAACCGGCCTGGTCAACCTCAGCCAAACGGTCCGACCAGGTCCGGTCCGTCAGTGAACTGAACCGACTTTAAAATGGTTTGGTCCAACCTATCAGATCAGATTGGTTTGGACTGGTTCACTTAGACAGGTCCAAACAGTGCCATCTCCTTCGTTGAAGGAGATGGCGCGCTGCTAGGGTTCAAAACCCTAGCAACCGCAGCCTGTTCAAAGGTGGCCAGCCGCGAAGGCTGGCCACGGGGTTGGATCGGCCACCACTGGCCGACACTTCCCTGGCGTCTCCAGCGGCTGGCCGCAGCCACAAAGGCTGCGGCCAGTAGAGGCCGAGCCGTAGCCACTGAGGCTGCGGCCGACCTGGAGACGCGACCGCATCCACGAAGGATGCGGCCTGGGCCGAACGCAGCCACAGTGGCTTCGGCCTGGGCCGAACGCGGCCGCAACCACGGTGGCTGCGGTCTGGGCCAAACGCGACCGCAGCCACTGTCATCATCATCAGGTTTTCAAAACCCTGAGCACCCCTATATATACTGATATATAGAGGGATATGTTTTAAAGCCAGATACACAACTGGACTTATGTAAATGGGCTCCCACTTATGGGCGACCCATTATCCTAAAACCAACATTCCTCTTTACTATAGTTTTGATGGATATATTCATGTTTAGGGAAACTTCGAGATGGACGTGTTGTTGCAGTGAAACGATTATATGAAAACAACTACAAGAGAACCGCTCAGTTCATGAATGAAGTCGAAATTTTGGCTAGGTTGCACCACCCAAGCCTAGTCCATCTATATGGTTGCACTTCCCGACAGAGCCATAGGCTCCTCCTTGTCTATTAATATGTTCTGAATGGAACCGTGGCTGATCATCTTCACGGAGACCTAGCCAAAGCTGGGTCCCTTCCATGGCTTGTTCGCATGAATATTGCAGTAGAAACTGCAAGCGCTTTGGTCTACCTCCATGCCTCCGATATTGTCCACCGTGATGTTAAGACCAATAACATTCTCCTTGATGAGAACTTCAAAGTCAAAGTTGCTGATTTCGGTCTCTCACGTCTTTTCCCCTTGAATGTGACCCACGTTTCAACTGCTCCTTAGGGCACACCAGGATATGTTGACCCCGAATACCACCAATGCTATCAACTGACAGATAAAAGCGACGTATACAGCTTTGGATTTGTCGAATTCACGATTTCACTCTTGTGATCGGTGGAAAAAACCCTAGGGACGGCAGTTTCTTAGAGAGCAAAGGAGAAACTGCAACCCTAGCACCGTTTTTTTCTTTCTTTTAGGGTTAATAGGTCCAATGGTACCATAAGTTTGGGTCATGTGATCAGATGATACCCCTATGTTGTTTAATGGTACCATAAGTTTCGCAATGTTGTTATTTGGTCCAAATTACTGTTGTCGTCAATGTTAACTAACGGAATGCTGACGTGGCACTAATGTGGCGCTGACGTGGCACTAATGTGGCAATTGGAAAATACAAATAAATAGGAAATATAATAAAAATAGGGAAAAATCAAAAAAATTATAAAAAAATATTTTAAAACTTTATATATTAATAAAATGTATTTTTTATAAATTTATTTTTAAAAAATTAAATTGAAAAAAGAAAAAAAAAACTAGGGTTGGACCCTTGGGTCCAATTGACCCAGCCAAGGGTCGAACCCTGGGCTGGGTTGGACCCCCACCAGGTCGCCTGACCTGGGCGACCAGGTCTGGGTCTGACCCAGCCCTGGGTTCGACCCTGGCTGGGTCAATTGGACCCCAGGGGTCGAACTAACTTGGGGTCCAATTGACCCAGCCAGGGTCGAACCCAAGGTTGGGTCAGACCTGGTCGCCCAGGTCAGGCGACCTGGTGGGGGTCCAGCCCAGGGTTCGACCCTTGGCTGGGTCAATTGGACCCCAAGGGTCCAACCTAGTTTTTTTTTTTCAATTTTCGATTTATTTATGTTTTTCCCTATTTTTTTAAATTTTCCTATTTATTTTTATTTTTTTAATTAAATATTATATTATATATCTACGTGGCGCTGATGTGGCGCTGACGTGGTGCTGTCATTGACCATTTAACAGAAAAATCTAACGGTTGACTAACAGAGTACCATAGGACAACATGCTCCAAACATAACAAACCATTTAACCACATCAAAAAACATATGGTACCATCCGATCACATGGCCCAAACTTATGGTACTATTGGACCTATTAACACTTTCTTTTATTACTAAACCAGAAATCATAAATTTTCTACCGAACCGAAAGAAATAAACAAATACTGAACCGAAAATAACACTTAGCATAAAAATTAACAATAAGCTTATTATAACATTCTCCTCCTAAGCTTGTTGTCCGACTTCAATTACTCTAGCTCTTTCCCGCATCTCCGCAAACCTCACCTTGGCTAGCGACTTAGTCAAGATATTGGCACGTTGCTCCTCCGTGCGCACGTGCTGAATCTCGATCATCCCCGACTCCACACATTCTTGAATATAGTGGAACCGAGTGTCAATATGCTTGCTCCTATCATGGTAGACCGAATTCTTGCTTAATGCGATCACCGATTGATTGTCCACCTTAAGAGCTACCTTCTTCAATTCAGTCCGAGTCAACTCCGCCAATAACCGAGCCAACCAAACTCCTTGACATGCGGCTGCACATGCCGAAATATACTCGGCCTCACATGACGATAACGCTACAACCTTATGCTTTTGTGAGGACCAACTAATTGGGTTCGGCCCGAGGAAGAACATTACGCCCGTTGTGCTCTTTCGGTCACTCATATCACCGGCTAGGTCACTATCGGAATACCCGATCAAGTCTAGTCCTCCTTCCCTCTTCATGTACACACAACCGAAATTTAAAGTACCACTCACATACCTCAACACGTGTTTCACCGCGGACATATGTTCGGTTGTG